>JACGCN010000002.1:2400000-3000000 GCA_014905825.1 Lyophyllum atratum | reverse complement strand
TCTTGTTCTCGCTACCCCCCGAAGTCATCGGCTGAGGCGTGCCATTCCGCGCAATTGATTCCATTACGACCCAAGTTGCCAACACCGCCGAGTAGGCGACATAGAACAGGCCCTCAACGCTTATGGAGAGGATAACAAAGCACGGCCCAAACCCGAGGAAATACACGAGGAACTTCGAAAAGGCGGTGTGGTAGTTTCCTCTTGATGCGAATGGGAGTATGGAGGCTACGGCTGGAAGGAGTGTCAACATGGTATGAATGAATGGAAGGTAGGCAAAAGCCCACCTAGCGTTATCCATCCCGAGACTTGGTTCATTAACGGCAAGCCTTGTTTAGCTTGAAGACTGCGGACAGAGCTCCCCGTGATAGCCATCATGATCACGATCAACGCCGCCTACAATACAGTCAGTGATGGCTCTCCATGAGCAGCGCAACCCTCACTTGGATAGAGAAGAGAATAGTCAATGACTTCCGGCTCTCCTTTCCCTTTTCGCGTTCAACTGTTTTCAAAACCCATGCGGTCGAAAAGAAGCCGCTAATGAGGATCAACGTCCCGCCAGCAAGACTAGAGGGTCACATCAGTTTGTTTCGCTGCGTTCATAGCCGAAAGTCTCTTACACTCGTTGGCAGACTCTCCTGCTTCTCCACCGAAAGTATCGGAAAGACGGCAGCAACGAGACACAAAAGTGCCCACAAGATAGCCGGAGTAAAATGTTTCCGAAGCCTGTCTTTTGGCCACGTAACAGGCCATACCACTCCAATCAAGAGAAACCCAATGCTCCATATGAAGCGATGAGTATAAGCAGCCTAGGAATGCATGAACACAAACTCTGCAGCGACATAAGCCAAGAAAAACTCACCACCATGCCCTGCAGAACCGCTACAGTCATAACCGTACTAACCAGCACTTTCAAGTAGCTGACACGACCCCGAACCTGGTTCGGCAAACCCAGCATAATCTGCGACAATACCTGATGCCAGAAATAGCACGGAAACGCAATATACACATAAAACGTCCACGGCGCTCTCTGCACCGCAAACAGCGCCCAAAATCCCAGCAGCGTCACCCCAGCCACCGCATCCACAATACCATTATTACACGCTGACGCTGGCGCTACGGACATGTAGTCCATGGGTCTGAAAATGTACAGCGAGGCGTATGCAGCCCAACCGATGTACGCAGCGGTGACGATGCCTCGGATGAGAAGCCGCTCGTAGGTCTGGAGGTAGTGGAGGCCGTTCAGGCCTGTCTGTATGAGTTCGGCGGACATGGCGCGGGCGGCGTGCCAGTCTCGCTGCTGGATGAGGCGTTCAATTTGTGAGAGGGTTGCTTTTCGGTGGGGCAAGGGATGCTTGGTCCGCGAAAGCTTTTCCAGAGGGTTGAAGGGTTTGTACAATAGAGTCCGCGATTTTTTAAGCTCTACGCAAGGGTTGGTCAGGACGTTGTTTGATCAAGTGAGTAGGCGTACTGACCGTGCTTAATGGTATAATGCTCCAATATCACCTTCGAAAGGGTTTACAGACGTATAGGATGTACAGGAGTTGACGACTGACCTTGGCATTCACAAGCGCAGCGTGGGCAAGCGTCTCGTCACCCAAGCGGGGCGACAAGTAGCCAGGCCGAGTGGGGTCGACGTCAGGCAGGACCCCAACGGAGTTGACTGGCCAGTCTATTCCTAGCAATGATGCCATGAGCGCAGCTACATCTGCCTGCTCAATGTCACGACGGAACAAGTTGCCCAGGTGCCACGGTTTCGAATATGAATCGTGCGAGGAGGGCGTGGAGTCTGGTAAGGGGCCCCGTATACCCCTACCCCAGGCGATGAGAGGCGTCCGTGTGTTGTCGGGATCTGAAGAAGTGATGAATATGTAGCCGACTAGACGTGCAGAGTAAGACGTACCACCGTCGCCGTGGTTTCCGATAACGGACATGCCGTGGTCTGCGGTGAATATAAAACTCGTCTCGTCGTCTTGGTAGAACTCAGTCATCAGAGCCTCCGTCTGTCGGACGATACTATCGACAATCTGGATGTTGTTCATGTATTCCTATAAGGGATGCTTTAGTCGCAATCTCGAAGCGCAATATTCTCATGATTTACATACCCGAGAGTGAGGTCTATAAGAATGACCTGTCGTATCCAGACCAAGAAGGTGCAGAAAGAAGACGACCTTGCCAGCTCGAAGTTGGGAATTCAGCGTCGCATCCGTCGTGGCATTG
Source organism: Lyophyllum atratum (assembly GCA_014905825.1). Classification (NCBI taxonomy): domain Eukaryota; kingdom Fungi; phylum Basidiomycota; class Agaricomycetes; order Agaricales; family Lyophyllaceae; genus Lyophyllum; species Lyophyllum atratum. Next base: position 2,997,783 of record JACGCN010000002.1, on the reverse strand, counting down.
TGGAAGAGATTCCGGAGTTGGTCAAGGACCCAAAGATCTAAAGCGGTGGCATCTGAATAATGCGTGTATGAGAATCGAACGAGGTGAATATATGGATGGGATTCACCCTTAGTGAAATCCTCGTCTTCTTCGTTGTAACTCCAAGTCTTGACTTTGCCAGGCGTTGCACCACGGGCAAACATAGGTAGAATGTCGGGTGAGCCAAAAGAAAAGGTGTGGCTCGACTGATTGAAGACGGAGTCAAAATCCACCTGAACGGGGTAAGCGACGAACGCAATGCAGGTGAGTCGAGGTCCTCACTGGATTAGTTTTCCAGCCCTATTCTAAGTAAGTCCAAGGTGAACCGGCGAATATTGCGGAAGTTTCTTACCTTTGTCACTGCAGAGACGTCTTCATACATGCCACCTGTGCATAAGGTCGCGTTAGCGATGGTCGTGGCTGGAACGAGGAGGGAATGGTGTACCTATGACGGCGACGTGTCCTGGACGACTTTCGGTTGGGACGCGTGTATGGGATATTCCAAACGCCCCGCGAGATTCAGCGATGGAGCGGAGGTGTGGTGCAACGATCCTAGGCGCGTCAGGGATAGTGGGAAACGCGTGGACGTTGAAGAGGAGGTCGGCTCTCAGTCCGTCACCTTGGGGGTTGCAACGGCGTGAATTAGGCAAGCCATCGAACGAATAGAGTTATGTTGGCGTACCTATAATCAATACCAGGCGCTTTGCCTCCGCGTATCCCACATTATGTCGTTGCATCCCATTGACGACCGGGCTTGTGAAGTAGCAATCGAAGACGGTCCCGATGTAGACCAGGTGAAAGATAAGTCCAAGAATCAATAGCTTCGTGACATTGTAGTGTGTCCATGTTGCTTGCGCCGCTTGAGAGTTCGCAGCATTGCTCATTACGGCGAGCTTATATGGCAGGCTAGTTCACTGTTCCGATTCAGGCTCGACCAGGTGCCCTAGATACTGCCGAGCGCTCAGCATGCGATGCCTTTTTGTAACAGGTGAGCACATACATATACATTCGGCTGTGCTGTTCAGCTGCGCGCGTGGGTCCCAACAACAGCAGTCGTACAGGGAAACAGGCGGACATGTTGGCCGCAGAATATCGATTGGTGTTTGGACCTGTTTGATTCAGAAGCCTCCAATGACGGCAATCCATGCACAATTCCGGACCGCCTTCTTCCAGTTTTTGTATTCCTACCGCGAGCGTTCCTGCTCCCCATATTGCGCCACAATGTCTAAGAGACGAGTGGCCTACTACTATGATCGTAAGTCCCCTTCGTCCTCCTTAACCTCTAGTTCTCATGACGATATAACCGCAGCGGACGCTGGAGCATATACATATGGCCTCGGCCATCCAATGAAACCCCATCGAATACGCGTAACACACGATCTAGTCAACGCATACGACATGCTCGGGAAGATGCATGTACTGGTGTGTGTTCATTGCTCCCACTGGAGCCCACCGGCCTGAGTCTCCTTTGCAGAAACCCAAAAGAGCCTCGCCGGAGACCATGAGCTCATTCCACACCGACGAATATGTACACTTCCTCAATCGAGTTACGCCAGAGACTGCAGAGGACCTCACATATCACGGAACGAGATGTGAGCACTCCGATCATCCTCTGTGCCGCTCCCCTAACGCCGCTGCCAGTCCTAGTCGGAGAAGACAACCCGGCGTTCGAAGGAGTCTTCGAGTTTTGCTCAATCTCGGCCGGTGGCTCAATAGGTGCGTATCATCTCTAATTCAGACCTTACTTCTTCATATATAACGATACACCAGGCGCTGCGCACCGAATTACCTCAGGCGCCGCAGATATCGCCATCAACTGGGCCGGCGGCCTCCACCACGCGAAAAAACGAGAAGCGTCCGGCTTCTGCTACATCAACGATATCGTGCTCGGAATACTAGAGCTCCTCCGAACCTATCCACGCGTCTTGTACATAGATATCGACTGCCATCACGGAGACGGAGTGGAAGAGGCTTTTTACACCACGGATCGCGTCATGACATGCAGTTTCCACAAGTTCGGAGAATACTTTCCTGGGACGGGGACGCAAGAGGATAGGGGGCGGGGGAAGGGAAAGGGATACGCTATCAACGTGCCCCTCAAGGATGGGATCACGGACAAGTCGTTCCAAAGCGTCTTTGAGCCAGTGCGTGACCTACATGTCCCTTTATATTTCATTGTCAAGTGATCCTACCAGGTCATCTCCAAAATTCTCGAAGTCTACCGGCCAGGCGCGGTCGTACTTCAATGTGGTGCGGACTCTCTCGCTGGGGATAAGCTAGGGTGCTTCAACCTGACAATGCATGGTCACGCGTCCTGTGTCCAATACCTACGGAAACAAAACATCCCCCTGATTCTCCTTGGCGGGGGCGGCTACACCGTGAAAAATGTCGCGCGCACCTGGACGTACGAAACGGCCTGTGCACTAGGCATCGAAGACACCATCGACCCGCATCTTCCCTGGAACGAGTACTTTGAATGGTTCGGGCCGCGGTATCGATTGGAGGTTGTGGAGAATAACATGGACGATCTTAACGTCAAGGATGGCTCCTTGGACAAAGTTCGGTCTGTTGCCATGATCTCGTTAACGGGGCTGTGACTTACCGGACTCTGCATGCAGAATAACGGCGCTAGAGCAACTCCAAGACCTCATAGCTGCGCCCTCAGTGGGCATGCACGACGTCCCGCGAGAAAGCGTCGGGCAACACCTCGGGTTCAGCGTCGACGACGAAGAATGCAGGGACGAGTTAGACGCGCGGCTAGCTCGTATGTCATCACCCCTCCCACCCTCTTAACATCACCCTAACCCATCCTCACCAGAACACGCACGGTACGTCTACGACCTCCAAGAATCCGACTCCCCCTCCGAAACATCCGACGACGACAACTCCTGGGACTCCGACGAATCAACCTCAAGCCGCCCCCGCCCGCGACGGCACCCCAAATCCGGACCCTCCCGGACACGCATGAGTCTCCTGACGGGGCAGTACTTCGACGTGCCCGTGCAGGAGCCCGGGTACAGCCATTTCGAGCACGGAGCCGTGCCGGGGAAAACGGCGAAGCGGCGGTTCTTCCAGAGCGGGGCGCGGTGGGACGAGAATCTTGAGGACGTCATTTTGGGTAAGCAGCCTGTGGAGTCGATTCCGATTGGGGAGTTGATGGAGAGGGGGGGGAGGCATGGGTCGTTGGGAGAGGAGGAGGAGGTGGATGATGATTGGGATGACATGCCGGTTGATACTTGACCTGGACGTCATTTTGTTTCTTGTGTCGAACTTACATGTATTTTTATTGGTTTATAGTAAATCGCAGAACCTTGTAGTTGTACTGTGTTCGCCTTTCTAGGGCAATTTGAATCATGTCGCGTCGCGTCGCGTCTGTCACGTGTCACCATGCCGCGGAACTTCTCCCAAGTTCAAGTTGAGCCTTCGAACTTCTTTCAACGACAGGTCGAACGTTTTGTTGCCCACAGCGTCCGTGCATTGATACTCAGTTTAGCATCTGGAATCTCTTGCACCTCAGAGCAGGGCTATCATGTTATGTGAGGTGGTGAGTTTTCATCCTGTTCCAACCTCGAGGGCTCCATGCAACCTTTTTTACTCTTCAGTACCATTAAAACTTGAATATCGCATATCAATGCCTTGTTCACATCTCTTCCGGAAAACGACAGAGGTCCCCTCCTCTTTCACTCTGGCATCCATTTCAGTTGCACTTTCCCACAACATCCAATGCAGATCAGCGACGCCGTGGCCGTGTAGGACTACTGATCTGATCCGAGCGTAAGTCAGCAGGCAACGTAACCCAAAATGCACAAGATAATCACCAAGTCAAAATTTATCCCTCTTGCTTGTGCAATATCCGACGCCTCCAGGACTAAATCAGGCAGGTACGTCTTCTTGGGATTCCGAACGACCGTGACAGAGTCCCACCCAGTAACAGGTAATGCCTCGACAATGCTCGCCAAATCCATCGAGTGCGGATTATCGATCACGATGCGGCCTGTCGCACAGCCGCTCCACGACTCCCGCCGGGTCTTCCTCGAGATGCTCAACGTGCTAGCATGGTCGCCCTCGACATCGAGGGACTCCAATAATGCCAGGTTTGGCATTGCCGCATCGATGGCGTACTCCTCATCCTCGGAAGCACGGGGGTAATTGCATCGAAAGATGGATAAGGATTCGAGAGTCGAAGCCACTGACGTCAGGAAGGCTAGGAATTCGGAATTCGATATCCCTCGGACGTCTTTGAATCTGGCTCTATGGAGGGTGGGTGCTAGGTGATGTGAAGGGCTCGCAAGGAATCTTAGTTGTGAAGCCGTAAGCTTGCCGTTGACCAGAGTGAGGTCCTCGATCCGGCACAGAGGTTCGAGACCCTGTGCGGGTCATGAGACTGAGATGGATGAGAAGGTAGGTAGAAGGATGATATAATGTTTACCTCATCCTCATACTCCGTATTTTGTCCTACGACATCGAGATCCTTCGATCGTTCGGATGAAAAGCTTTGCGAGCTCGAAGGCGGGGGGCTGGTCCATCCAGCTAGTACCAATCTCGTAAGATGTGGCCAGCGAGCAATGATTCTTTCAATATCTGCAAAGCTCAAGGCCCTCACGGGGGTTCTTTCCGGGGGAAGCAACTGCCAATAGGAGGTATTCATGGATCGGAAGGATTGAACGTCTTCCAATGTGCAAAGGATGTCGACAAACTCTTGGAATAGGGGTACAAGCGTTGACGCCACAGTGATGTGCCTAAGGGACGTCGCAAGACGTAGGATGGTGTTTTTGGCTTTGCAATAATTTACAAAATTTGCGACAGTGACCCGCTTCATTGGAATAGGACGGTATTGGATTGGAGAGTATGTTTTGACGAGTGCACCACGAGCAGGATTTCTTGATAATGAGCGCGCGACTGCTGTTATACTCGGGGGGGCTTTGTCTTTTCTAGAGTCGTAGCTTGAATTTAAGAACACTTCGAAAAACAAGTCAAAAAGAGGTGCCCATGCTTTGCAAACCAGTCCGATTGACGCTAGAGTTTGGCGCCAACCATCTCGTTCCACGTTGCAAGCATAGAGGGAAATGCGGCGGATTATGGGGAAGGGAAGGGAAACGCATGGTGAACGGCTTGTCGATCGAATTGGGAGTATACGAGCCGTGTATAAATCTTGTGCAAATTTGTGATTGCTTTCAAGGAAGAGGTATACCGAGTCTGTATGTAGCCGCTGTATATATTCATATTTGATGATCGTAGGCCCCTGAATGGCCCAGTCAACCTTTTGAGGCACAGGACGGCACTCCAGAGTTGCGCAGAGATCCCCAGTTTTTAGCTGATACATTGAATATAGATTGAATATGACGGTGCATAGTTTGTGCCTTTCAGCGACGTTCGCATTGGTATTGTCACCGAGAAGGCGATTTCTGTCCCCTGTGCTGCGAAGGGCCGTCAGTCGCTGTCTAACGCTTCTGCTTGAGCGGGTCCGAGGATTGTATTCCTCGTAATCACAGTCGCGCCTCTTCACAGTCTAATGGACCAAGGCCGATCAGCCCTGCATGTCGTACAACTTGAAGATAAAGAACGCGTACCAGGTGTGCTCCGGGACCCGCATTGTGCACGATTATGACTCTGATACCAGAGAAGTCAGATCGAGCCCCGTCATCGAAAACAACTGCTAGTTTGCAAGTGAAATCGCGCTCATCCCCAAACCGCACGCGTGGAACTGCACTGAAGCTCATCCAGTGGGTGGCTGCATGGGTCGTTTGGTCCATCCTACTGCTCGGCCTAAGGCAGTACTTAGACTATACAGTACGAAACGTAGCAGATTAGATGCAAAATTGAGCGTGGGGTTAAGAAGCTGTCACACCAGAGGCAAACATCGAGTGGGTTGAATTTCAACCTCCGTTAGGTCGGTTGGTCAGCGGTTGGCCCAGACCAACCTCGAACCATGGCCAGGAGTCACATCAATGATCGATCCGTCTAATCCCGGTCCGATTCCATCAAGTGCCACGCCCTTCCCGCGAGTAAGAGTCTAGGCTGTTGAGGCGTGGGGGATGCACGTCATGTCTGATCCGCGACTCCGATTCACGATCACGAGCGGTCGCAAATCCTTTGTTCTCGACGCGTCGTGCACCATGCACCGCGCACATGTTGTAGAAATACTCAATTTAAAGATTTTGAAGTCCTCCTCTGACTACCATCACTACCATGGCCGACATCTCAATGACTCCCCCTCCAACCAACGAAGGGGCCGGTCCATCGGGCCTTGGCAAGCGAAAGCGATCCCCGGCGACATTGAAGCCGAGCTCCTGGAGCAAAAAGAAACCTCGACGCGCTGACAATCTTCGACGTAAGAAGCCGCAGAAACCTTCCGATTGGCACCTGAAGCGGGATGCGGTACCAAAGGAGTCGAGGAAGACAAAGGTGCGCGGCTCGCATGCTCATTGTTCTGCAGATCCAAATCCCCTTTCAGGAAGCACTGGAGCTCCATCTCCGTGTTCTCTGGCGCTTACCAGATCAGAACGCGATCCCTCCAAAGGTCACAGCCGAAGTCAAGACACCTTTTGCTCGCCGTTTCACCTCTGAAGCGCAGGTGAAGACCTCTGTGATTGCCGGTTTGGACCAGAACTCGGCGTATATCCAGAGTGCTCGAACAACTTTGGCCAACTTCATGAACTCGCTTGCAGACTCGGGGAGCAAGATTTCTAACAGCATCAAACGCACATCGGAGGACAATTTGATTATGATGTTCAGGACAGTGGCATGCCTCGGGCTCCAGCAGTGGGCACCTGACGTCCTAAGTCAAGATCCTGAGTCCTTCTACAATCTGCTTCACGAACATATTGCCTTGAAGACATTTGAACAGGTCGCCAGCGCCATGGGCTACGCTCACACGGGGATGAATCTATCCGATGTTCGCAACTTTGCGCTCATGCGTAAACTCTATCGAAATTTTGTGTTTTCTTATATGCATAATATCGCCAAAGCGGAGGATAAAAGTCCAGGGAGCGTGGCCAAGAGCAATCAGTTGGCTACTGTCTATAAACGCCGCGTCGAGGTACGTTCTTCAGCTTTCGTTTGAGCTTCACAACTCTTTCTGATCAACCTCGATAGCTTGCTACTGGAAGATTGGACGTCTTTATGGCCCAAGGCATGAACAAGCGGATCATTGCTTTGGCTAGCGAGACTGAGGCTCATTCTGATGATGAGTTGACGGCGGAACAAGGCGTCGCAGGCCAGGATATATACTATATCAAAGAGAAAGACAGTCGCTCCGACAAGGTGAAGAACTTCTTTAGAATGGCTGATAAGAAGCGCCTGGTGATGGCTAAGTCGAAGAGGAAAAGTCAGAAGTAAGTCATCATCCCGCTATTAAAAAGTCAGTGACTGATATTTCTTTCATCACACAGGCTGGAACGTCGCCGTGAAGATCCTCCTATGCCGCAGCTATCAGAGCTCACAACACTTCCAAAGAAGGTCCCTATCGATTGGTTCGACCCCACTTATTGGAACAACACCTTGACGGTCCGTGAACACGCCGACTATATTGCAAAGGGAATTTTTATCGCGCTCCCTCTCCCGGAGTTCTGCGAGACTTGGGAGCAGTGTGCGAAGTGGAAGAACTTATCGGAGGCAGACTTCATGCTTACATATGGTAACGCGGTACTGGACAAGTACAACATTCCCACTGATGAGGAACTGGAACAACTTGACCGCTACGATGGGGATACGACAGATGAGGGGAGCGGGAGCGGTGGTGAAGATAACTCAGGTGACGAGGAGTAGAGCGTAGATTTTTGATATGTTTCTTTTCTTGCGTCGCGCAGGCCGCGTCAATATCAACTACCGGATTTATTTATTACAAGTCTAATTGTGCCAACTTGAATTGCTACAATAGGTCTTGAGACTACAAACATCGGCAGTCTATGTGTTGATATTGACCGTTTTGCGCGCGCATCCCTCAAGCTGATATCGAGTTTCAAACAATCCTTAAGTAAATGCAGAAAAGATCTATATATAATTGCGGTTAGTATTAGAGATTTAAGGCCGTAGTCTGTTGTCAATATTGACCATCGCGCGCCTGCGTCCCTACTAGTAGAGCTGATATGTAGTCCTAAACAATACTTAAGTGAATGCAGATAATAGAGAACTTCAACATGTACTCAGATACAAATCTGATGCTCACGCATAGCAGTTGGACTTGCGTTAAAGCTTGCGGCTCTTATGTCTAGTTATATAGAAACGCGGTTAGTGAAGAAATAATATCAACCATCAGTTTTATTTACTACGGGTTTGTCGCAACAATGTGCCAATTGTGTGGCTAGGTCTCGAGATGACCATGGAAAATTATAGCGAAGATGAGGGGGAAGGTTCAAGCAGTAGAGCACGATTGCACCGCACGATACTTTTTTACCTATTTACACAATGAGTAATTTGTATACTAAAAGCCATGATTAACTTACCAGCTATTTTGTTCGTAAGAGGGTTGAACCAATCAATGTAGATCCCAAACATCAAATGATATGGTGACTGTAGAAAACCATACAAGTCCCTCCATGCAGGACTATCCTGAATGTCACCCATAGTAGCACCAAAGGCAGCTGGCGGATGATTTATGCGCCGTTGGAAAGTCTCCAACAGACTATCTTCGATAGTCTTCTGAGACAGAAAGAATTCCAGCCAAGAATCAAAAGATTGTGTAGTGTACAGGCATGCTGGAACCCATTTGGGCCCTTTCTGAGTATTCTGAATCTTCCACAACTCCGCGTCGCAAGGACGGGATTTGGGAGAAGCCCGCCACCCACATTTACGAGGAATAGGACGTGGGTGGAGGGAGAAGCAGCTAGGACAGCAAGCAGTCCGAACAAGTTCTGGCTCTGTGCAATGCAACGAGTATGCAGTGCGGACATCGTGAGGAACCCTGATGTCCGAGAGCTTAACATTGACCCCAGATGATACGAGAGCTACCGCAACAAGATGGAGGGCTGCAGAGACTATGAACTGAATTGCCCTTAGAATCTTGTTGGCAACAGAGCGGCTGACACCAGCTCGGATGTGGAGCCAGACAACCAGAATGCTAATCATCTTTACGATCAGTGCGATCGGAAAGTCAATTGCTGTAGATTTTCAGCGAGATCCAATGGGAAAAATCTTATCACTCACCTTTTGGAATATTCGAGCTCCTTTGAGGCCTCCGTTCAGAGCTTGGGGATGTCGCCCGCTTTCTCTTGGGTGAAGCAGGGCGTTTGTCCCGTTTTTCATGCTCCAGACGGGTTGTATAGCTGACTTGCTGTCCTGGTAGTACAACACCATTGATACTGACAGTCTTTGACCTGCAGATGGTGCAAGTACATAAGACTAGCATGGGAGATTGTGTTTGGGGAGGAGGACAGATTATCAGTCGTTATCTCACGCAGTTCGACGCGTTGATCAGTTTGGAACCTATTACATAATTGACAAATATTTTCCCACAACTGCCGAACGACTCCAGGCCAAGTCCGGACCAACTGCCTTAACGGAGGTTGAAACTCAACCCACTCGGAGTTTGCCTCTGGTGTCAGCGAGACCCTCGAGCTACATAATGGTATATGGCCCTTTACACTGCTGGCGGTATGGCAAATTTGGGAACAAACACGGTCTAGCTAACACGCTTTCGTACTTATAAGAGAATTTCTTGACAAACACTTAGAAGGTTTGTTAATAAACAGTCAGAAAACACGTAACGTGTTTTCTGGAGGTTTGTACCAAAACAGGAAAAAGATTTCCTGTTGTGTTTTTTGACAAACACGCATTTCTTTGTCTGAAACAAAGGAATGCCTGTTCGTCGGGAAACACAATAAGAGAAAGGTTATTTTATTGGCAGCAAACCTATAAAAAACAGGTTACATGTTTTCCGACAGTTTCTCAAGAAATCTGTTAGGTGTTCGTCAAAATATTTATTTCTAAGTAAGAAAACATGTTTGTTGAACCGTGTTTATCGCCAAACTCTCGATGACACCAGCAGTGTTACGGCCCTGGACCCTGTGCTGTGGTCACCCTTCCCACATCCACGAGGACATCCCCCCGGGAATCACCGGGATGTATCCCATTCTGACGAGTTGTACTTAAGTACGACACTGATATTGACGACGTACCAGCCCTCTGCTGCCCTCATAATACACACTTCTTGCTCATATCATCGCATCTGAGGCAATCTTTTCGTCAATTGCAGATTATGATGTAGCATTGCACAACAAGGGAGATCGGAAGATTGAGCGTTGCATATGGGAGATGCCTTGAGTTCTTCAAGTCGACTGACCCGACCTTCTTCTTACTCCTTAGTACCACTAACACTTTATACAGCATACCAATTATTTGTTCACATCGCTGAAGGAAAACGACAGAAGTCCCCTCCTCTTCCACTCTAGCCTCTATCACTATTCCAGTTGCACTTCCCCACAACATCCAATACAGGTCACCGACGCAGTGGCCGTTTAACAGGACTAGTCTAGTCCGAGCGTAAGTCAGCAATCACCGTAAACCCAAAATGCACAAGATAATCACCAAGTCAAAATCTATTCCTCTTGCTTGCGCAATATCCGAGGCCTCCTGGACTAAATCAGGCAAGTACGTCTTCTTGGGATTCCGAACGACCGTGACAGAGTCCCACCCAGTAAAAGGTAATGCCTCGACAATGCTCGCCAAGTCCATCGAGTAGGGATTATTGATCGTAATGCGGCCTCTGGTACGGCCGCTCCGCGACTCCCGTCGGGTCTTCCTCGAGATGCTCAACGCGCTAGCATGGTCGCCCTCGACATCGAGGGACTCCAATGACACCAAATTTGGCATTGCCACATCAATGGCGTACTCCTCGTCCTTAGAAGCATGGTAGTAATCGCATCGGGCGACTAATAAGGATACGAGAGTCGAAGCCACTGAGGTCAGGAAGGCTAGGAACTCGGAATTTGATATTCCTCGGACGTCTTTGAATCTGGCTCTTTGGAGGGTGGGTGCTAGGGAAGGTGAAGGGCTCGCAAGGAATCTTAGTTGCGAAGCTGTAAGCTCGCCGGTAACCAGGGTGAGGTCCTCGATCCGGCACATAGATTCCACACCCTATACGGGTCATGAGACTGAGATGGATGAGATGTAGATGGAAGGATGATACAATGTTTACCTCATACTCCGTATTTTGTCCTACGACATCAAGATCCTTCGATCGTTTGGATGAAAAGCTTTGCGAGCTCGAAGGCGGGGGGCTGGTCCATCCAGCTAGTGACAATTTCGTAAGACGTGGCCAGCGAGCAATGATTCTTTGAATATCTTCAAAGCTCAAGGTCCTCACGGGGGTTTCTTCCGGGGGAAGCACTTGCCAGTAGAGGGAATTCATTGATCGGAAGGATTGAACGTCTTCTAATGTGCAAAGAATATCAACAAACTCTTGTAAAAGGGGTACAAGCGTTGATGCCACAGTGATGTGCGTAAGAGACGTCGCAAGACGTAGGATGGTGTTTTGGGCTTTGCAATATTTTTCGAAAGTCGCCGCAGTGACTCGCTTCATTGGAATAGGACGGTATAGGATTGGAGAGTATGTTTTGATAAGTGTACCACGAGCAGGATTTTCTGATAATGAGCGTGCGACTGCTGCTATTCTCGGGGGGCCTTTGTCTTTCCTAGAGTCGTAGCTTGAATTCAAGAACACTTCGAAGAACAAGTCAAAAAGAGGTGCCCATGCTTTGCAAACCAGTCCAAATGACGCTAGAGTTTGGCGCCAGCCATCTCGTTCCACGTTGCAAGCATAGAAGGAAATGCGGCGGATGATGGGGAAGGGAAGGTAAACGCATGGTGAACGGCTTGTCGACCGAATTGGGAGTATACGAGCCGTGTACAAGTCCTGTGCAAATTTGCGATTGCTTTCAAGGAAGAGGCACACCGGGTCTGTATGTAGCCGCTGCGTATATTCATATTTGATGATCATAGGCCACTGAATCTCTTGACGCGTAGAAGGCTTCAAAGTTGCCCATAGATTCCCAGCTTGTGGCATTGGTTGTAATTTGAATATGACGGTGCATAGTTTGTCCCTTTCAGCGACATTAGAATCAATGTTGTCACAGAGAAGGCGATCTCTGTCCCTCCCGCTGCGAAGCGCCGTCAATCGCTGTCTAAAGCTTCTGCCCGAGCGGGGCCCAGGATCGTATCCGTCGTAATCATAATCGCGCCTCTTGATAGTCTGATGGGCCAAGGCCGATTAGCCTTGCGTCTCATACAACTTGAAGATAAAGAACGCGCACTAGGCCTAAATCTTCTCCGGGAACCTCTTCCTGCACGATCAGGACTCTGATACTAGAGAAATCACATCGAGCCGCGTCATCGACAACGATTGCTAGGTTGCAAGTGAAAAGGTGCTCATGCCAAACCCCCACCCATGGAATTGCACTGAAGCTCATCCAGTGGGCAGCTGCATGTGTCGTTGGGTCCATCATGGGTAGTATCTGAACTATATAGTACGAATTAGCAGATTGGATTGGATTAGATACAAAAGTCGACACGTGGGTGTCAAGAAGCTGTCAACGAACACCTCGGATGTCTTCACTCTCCGTTTTGGTATGTATCTAGCACGGCAAAGTTATAATCCTCGGCGCACTTCTTTGCATTACCTTTCAGCCCATTCGCAATACCCCTCTCCACAGAAAATTAGCAACTGAGTAGGCGGAACCAGAAGATTTCGGGGACTACAGTATCATTCTCTCCGAAAACGGCAGGGCTCCCTCCTCTTCCACTCTGGCCTCCATTTCAGTTGCACTTCGCCACAAGATCCAATGCAAATCAGTGACGCGGCGGCCGTATAACAGGATTACTGATCTGCTCCGAGCATAAGTCAGCCATCACCCTTGGCCCTAAACCCAGAATGCACAAGTTACTCACACAATTAAAATATATTCCTCTTTCTTGCGCAATATCCGACGCCTGCGAAAGCATGTGGAGCGAGTACCTCTTCTCGGGGTCCTGAACGACCGTGACAGAGTCCCACCCACTTAAAGATAACGCCTCGATGATGCTCTCCAAATCCATCGAGTTGGGGTTATTGATCATCATCATATCACCACGAAAGCTCCATAACTTCCGAGTCTTCCTCGGAATGTTCCTGCGAATCTTCCTCGAGATGCTCAATGCGCTGGCATGGTCTCCATCGACTTCGAACGACTCTAGTGACACCAGGTTGGGCATTGCCGCGTCAATGGCGTACTCCTCGTCCTCCGAAGCACGGGGGATATTGCATTGAACGACATTTAAACTTACGAGAGTCGAAGCCACTGAAGTCAGGAAGGCTAGGAAGTCGGCATTCGATATTCCTCGTACGTTCTCGAAAGCAGCTTTTCGGAGGGTGGGTGCTAGGTGCTGTGATGGGCTCACAAGAATTCTGAGTTGCGGAGCTGTAAGCTCGCCGCTAAACAAAGAGAGATCCTCGATTTGGTAGAGGGGTTCCAGACCCTATACGGGTCACGATATTGAGATGATTTGGAAGGTAGGTAGAAGGATGATATAATGTTCACCTCATATTCCGTGTTTTGTACCACGATACCGAGGTCCCTTGATGGTTCCGATGAAACACTTTGCGAGCTCGAAGACGGGGAGCTGGCCCATCTAACTAGTTTCAATCTCGTAAGACGTGGCCAGTGAGCAATGATTCTTCGAATATCTTCAAAGCTCAAGCTCCGAACGAGGTTTTCTGTTGCGAGATGCAATTCCCAAAAGGTTAGATTCATGACCCGGAAGGATTGAACATCTTCTAATGTGCAAAGAATGTCGACAAACTCCTGGAAGAGGGATACAAGCGTTGATGCCACAGTGACGTGCATCAGGGACGTCGCGAGGCATAGGATGGTGTTTTGGGCTTCGCAGAATTCTTCAAAAGCCGCGACAGTGGCCCGCATCTCCAGAAGAAGACGATATTGCAATGGAGAGTATGTTTTGATGAGTGCACCACGAGTAGGATTGTTAGATAGTGAGCGTGCGACTGCTCCGATGCTCGGGGGGCATTCGTTTTTCCTAGAGTCGTAGTTTGGATCCAGGAATACTTCGAAGAAAAGGTCAAGCACGGGTGCCCATGATTTGCAAACTAGTCCGTATGATAATAGAGCTTGGCGCCACCTTTTTTCTTCCAAGTTGCAAGCATAGAGGGCAATGCGGCGGATGATGGGGAAGGGAAGGAAAATGAATGGTGTACGACTCGCCGATCGAATAGGGAGTATACGAGCCATGTATAAATCTTGTGCGAATCGGTATTTGCATTCAAGGAAAAGGAAAAACGTGTCCGTATGCAGCTGTTGCGTGTATTGATAGACGACGAACGGCGGCGGATTAGCACTCCATTCCACTTCTTGACGCCCATGAGGTTCCAGAGTTGCACACACACCTCCAGATTCTAGCAGAAATGCAGATAGGCTCAATATGACGGTACACAGCTTGTCCCTTCCAGCGACGTCAGCGCTGTCATGCAGGAGGCGGTTTCTGTCCCTCGTGCCAGTGCGACGGGCTGTCAATATCTGTCTGCAGCTTCTGCCTGAGCCGGGCCCAAGGTCGTATTCTTCGTAGTCATAATCACGCTTCCTGAGTCCTGACAGTCTGTCACCCGGGCAAGACCTGTCAGCCCCGCATCTCATACAAGAAGATAAAGACTGCGCACCATGGCTGCTCTATCACCCTTTTTGCGCACGATTACGACTCTGATACCGGAGAAGTCACATGGAGCCCCGTCGTCGAGAGTGACTGATAACGCGCAGGTAAATTCAGCCTCACGCCGAAATACCACCTGTGGAACTGTACTGAAGCTCATCCAGTGGGTGGATTGTGTCGTTTGGTCCATCGTACTTTGCTATGAGAATGTTGTGCGGCTGTGTTGATTCCCTGGAAGGCCATTGGTTCTGGCCGACTTCGGTAGGCAGCGTCATCATAGCATCACATGCAGCCTGGGATATCATGGGCAGAATGGGCGCCTTTGACAGAATCAAGAAGACTCTTTGACAAGGACCGGAACGGGTCTGTGCCTCGTCATACACGTTGGTTTGCATAAGTGTAAGTGGCTAGAGAGATCCAAGACATATAAGGACACAAGATAATCTCGGGACCACCAAGCAACTTGACGATGTCCTATGCTGTCGTACCCGAAGAGTTCCATCCATGGTCGGTGCCTGCTTTATGATTCTAAGAACGGATGAATCATGACTATATGTCAATGCGCACCGAGCAGAGAAGTTGTGGATACTTACCTGTACCAGAGCAGCGGGAAGAGCCTCTCCGGCCATCAAATGTGTAGCTGCTTCAAGTTGATGAGTACGAACATAGCAGAGCATAGCAGATTAGATACAAAGAAATTGACCCATCGGTGTTCAGAAACTGTCGGTCGACGCCGACGTCGTCCCCCTCCCTTCCGTTCAAACTCATGCTACGTCTAGCACGGCAAAGTCATAACCCTCGACGCACTTCTTTGCTCTACCTTTCACGCCATCGCAATACCCGTCTTCACAGAAATTTATCAACTGAGCAGGTGGAGCCAGAAGATTTCGGGGACTACAGTATCATTCTCCCCGTCGAACCATTCGTATTCGGCGTATCCCATATCACCCCTCGGAGTGTACCAGAGCACATCCCAAGACCCTACTATGCCATTCCCGGGTACACGGCGCCGAAGGTCCCGAGCCCTCCTGGTTCCGAGCGGATTACATTGGGAGGTGAAGCGGAGACGCGCTTGCGGGACGCGGCGAACCTAGCGAAGAGAGTGAGAGACTATGCTGGCGGGCTTGTTCAGGTATTTTGACCATTCAATCCGGAATCGTAACGAAAAGCTGATGGGTGCAAGAGGTGGGCGTCACGACCGATAGCCTCGACGCGTCCGTACATGGATACATAATCGCCAACTCGGCGTATCCTTCCCCGCTCCGATATGGGAGCTCTCCTTTTCCGAGATCAATATGTACAAGGTGTGTTGCGCCGTGTCTGATTCCATGCTCCATATTCTTATAAGATGCGCGTCTAGTGTTAACAACGTCATAGTCCATGGTATACCAGACGAGTATGAAAAAAGCAGGTCTTCCATCTGCCATGCAAGTTGATCAAACCTCCTTACAGCCGCCCGCTGGAGAACGGCGACATCGTCAACATCGACATCACCGTCTTCCTCAACGGCTACCACGGCGACACCTCTCAAACTTTCCTCGTAGGCGACGTAGTGAGTCCTGGCCCCCCGCCTTTCCCTTACCATACGTGAATTGTGAACCACATAGGACGAGCAAGGGCGGGAGCTTGTCAGGGTAACAAACGAGGCACTTCAAGCGGGAATCAAGGCCTGCGGTCCCGGACGTCCGTACAAGGGCATCGGAAAGGCAATCCACGAGCTGACGCGTCACACCGACTATTCCATATCTTCCCAGTTCACAGGCCACGGTATTGGGACGGTATTCCATCGACCGCCATGGATACTCCACCACCGTACGAGCGTTCCCACTTCTTATGTCTTCTGTATCTTGCTCATACCAGTTGGCAGTGAATGATGAGCCTGGCATCATGATGCCAGGAGATTGCTTCACCATCGAGGTGAGAGCGATGAGATTTCTCAACATGTCCCATGTTCTCATGGCCGCGCAGCCTTCTCTCATTCAGGGCTCAAATCCTCGTGGTTGGATATTCCCTGACGGCTGGACTGCATCCACTGAGGTACTTCGCCTTCGCATCTGTGCTCAGCGACCCCTGACTCAGTTGATGCCTTTATAGAACTGTGCTCGTAGTGCCCAAGCGGAACACATGGTTCTTATAACCGAAGGTGGTGCGGAGGTGCTCACATAGCATCCAATGACTATCCTGATGGCAACCAATACCTATAACTCTATGTGTAGGAGATGCGGTGTGTCGGATTCATGTACTGTGTACAGTAATGCTACATCAATGTCAAAACTACTAGTCTGATGTATGCATTGCTGAGGTTTTGGGGAAAGAACCGAAGGTTCTTTAGCTCGAAACACCGACCCGAATCTGAAAAAGATAAGGTCCGCGTGAGCTGCGATTGGGCGGGTGGGCCAATCCAGCGTCATCAGAATGCAAGTCTGATGCGTCGAGCAAGCGAGACAGCTGAAAAAGGGAGTGGAGGGTGGGTCAAAACGAGACTGAAACGCCGTTTTCAGGCGATGAGTGAGCTACTATGTGCGTGGCGAGCAGCAAAAGGAGTGCTCGCCACACAGGCTTACTCATCACGTAGACCCTGTTTTCGGATCACCCTCGTTCCTCGGGTTCTCCGAAAACGACATCTATGTGTAGGAGATGCGGTGTGTCGGATTCATGTACTGTGTACAGTAATGCTACATCAATGTCAAAACTACTAGTCTGATGTATGCATTGCTGAGGTTTTGGGGAAAGAACCGAAGGTTCTTTAGCTCGAAACACCGACCCGAATCTGAAAAAGATAAGGTCCGCGTGAGCTGCGATTCCCGCACATAAGGAGCTCCGCGACGCGTCGTGCGAAGCGCGGACCCCCCAACAGAAGGAGCGGAACACACCTAACGAACTGGAGGCAAGGTGATCCGAGTGAAAGGCTCCAACACCGGGTTGTCCTGCATAAAAGGCGCCAGGACAATCGCATGTTTGCGCAGGTAAACCGCAAATGCTTCGCTACCCCAGCGTCCCATGTTCTTCACGACCTCGAGAGGAACACCCCGAAGCAAAAACTCGAGAACAGAGCCGATGCGGATGCCATGGTAGCGTAACGTCCCCATGCCAAGCAGCTTAGAGATCTCATTGAGCCGTTTGGTAAAGGCGGAGCGCGTCAGGGGCCTGTAAGATGAGCCATGCCGGTAAGAGAACAGGTGGGAGTTGGCTGGTGGTTCGTTGACGCGCAAATGATTGTCCATCGCAGCAACAGGGTCGCAGGGCCCATTCTGACGTGCGTAGTACAAATCCTCTCCGTCATCAGCAACTTTGGTCTTGGGCACTGCAACGATGGTCACTTCGTTACCCTCCCGATCCTGCCCCGGGCGCATATCACCGCGCTTGACGTGGATTGTAGGGTCAAACGAGGCAATGCTGCGTACCGTGTACTCCCCGAGCCGTGCCATGGAAAAGAAAGCAGCCTTGAGGCAAGCACTGATAGCCGCATCCATCGGCTTCGTGACGTCGAGGTGTTCACACAAAGTGTTGATGAGCTGGATGGTGAAAGGATCCCTCTTCTTCTGCTTCGAAGCCGATGGTGCCAGGGCTGTGGCCCCATCCAGCGCCGCCATCGCTTCCGCATCCGAGATAACCCACGGCAGCCCATGCAAGGTGTGCCAGGCGCGTAGTGCGCAGAAGTGATTGGCTAGGGCTGAGCCGGAGTAAGAGCCTGCGCATGCTGCGAGGAAGGATAGCACCAGGGTTGGGTGCGCTGGACAACGTTCTTGCTCGGGGATATCTCGCAGATCACAAAAGACGTGAAACACCAGAAGGCCGGAGCCATAAGCTTCCCTCGTACCATGCCGCCAGGATGCGGACATGACCGCGAGGACACACTCGAGGTCACCCTCATTCAGCACTCCCGAGGAGGATAGGGGACGTGAGAAGGCCGGTATCCAGAGAAGGAGGCGATCCCGGGCGAGGCAGTGCGGTCGACGAGAGGATGGGAGGGGAGTGAGGCTGGGATGGTATGCTCGTGGACGCCCCGAGCTTAGTGCATATGGTAGAGGTGCGCCGAAACGCAGAGCCCCATTAACTATCCCAGCAGGCACCACGGGAACGCTCCTCGAGGAATCGCTCGTCGTTGAACTGCTGCCTGGCATGCGACTCACTGAGAGAACGGCTAATGACGCGAGCGACTGCTGGTGGGTAGCGACCCTCCCTGAGGAGCCGGAGCTCTGTTGGAGTGTAGGGGCTCGTGCCATCGATGAGGAAGCGGTCGAGGCCGCAGGGTAGCTCGATGGGTGGCAAGAGGAGACGTCTGGGCGGAAACTCCCCTCGCGATGGGGCGTCAGCTGGGTTGTGTTTGCTGGGGACGTAGGCGGTATGAATAGTGCCGGCTCTATCCCTTCTCGCGAGGAAGGTATGAATGCGCCGGAAGACACCATTGACCGCAGTGTTTCGGCTCCGATGATTCCACCATCCCTCAACCACGCCCTGGTTGTCGCCGTAGAGCTTGTAGTGCGCACCCGGTTCGGTTGCGTTGGCCACAGCGTAGATGAGGAGCTCGAAGCCGACAGCCTCGGCCCACTGGATGTCGCGCTTACCCTCGAGCGTCTGCCACCCGGGAATGAGACGCCAGGCGCGCCAATAGCCACCCAAGATAATGGCGACACCAACCCCGGAGCTGGCGTCGGAGAAGGCGCCAACGTCGGAGAGAGTGACGGGGCAGGGAATGGGTCTGGAGGCGGAGGTGCCGAGCGTAGTTGACCACCACTCAAGATCCTGAGAAAGTCCACGGGGGGCGTGAACTGCGACGAAAGGACGGTCGTTACATACCCGGAGCATGGCCTCCAGGCTGGTGAGGTAAGCTCGCCCTGTAGGGAAGACCAAGGAGGCATGGAGGAGCTTGCCGTATAGCTTTTGGACGTCCTTGAGGGCATGTGTCGGCCGTGAGCACCACTCCACGATGGCTCCCAGATACTTGTCTGCTTTTCCCTCCCCAAGCGAGACCGTGAGCTCCCCAAGATCCCATGACAGTCCAATGAAGGTATTTTTTGTAGCGAAGGGCTTGTCCTTCGAGCGCTCCCAGGGGATACCCAGCAAATCTGAGACGCGGTCGACGTCGCTGAGGTCGTATGTGAACTGAGCTTCAGCCTCCGAGCGTGGCGAGCTGCCTGAGAGGTCCTGGCATGGGAACCTACAATCCTCATCAAACTCCTCAACCGAGCCGTCGTCAAAAGTACGGCCTCCGTACCAAAGCCTGCCCCCCGAGTGGTGTACCTCCCGAGAGGCGATCTCGTCTCGCCACTCACGGCGGAGCATGTTGTACTGGGCGAGGTACTCACGGCGGATGCGAATGAAGAAGTGATCATCAACCCACTTGGAGAGTGGACCGATGCCATGGTGGCGCATGATGTCTGAACCCGCATCGGCCGGCTGTCCATACCCCCCAGATGATGGTGCTGCCCCAAAGCAAAGGCGTGTATCCACACAGAACTCATCATCTCCGATGCGAGCGACTGCGGCTGGCCACTGGGATGGGTGGAGGGGAATAGTGCGATAGGCCTCTGCCACATCCCGTACTGCCGCTTGTGAACCCGGAGGAAGGCGTGAGACAAGAAGACAGACGACGGAGAACGTTCCCCATGTGCAAGGAAAGAGGTCGGCAGGCGCGCATGAGTTGATGGAAGGGCTGGGAAACGAAGTCGAAGGCGAATGGGGAAAGGAGAGGTTTTGGATGATACGAAACTTTCCGGGCTTGCCAGACTTTGGGATGATGGAGAAGGGCGAAGTCTGGAAAGGGCCGAGAGCCGCCTCAATCGTGCGACGGGAAAAGGGCCACAGGTACCGCCCTTTGCTGATCTCGGAGTGGATGATCTTCTGGAACTCGCCGGCGAATTCAACGACACTGGTGTTATTAGGTGGGATTTGAGTGGAACTGATGATAGGGAAATTAAAGGAAAACCCCCGTCGGAAGCCGTCGGGAATGTGAGGATACTTTTGGAGGAGGCCGGCTGCCCGAAGCTGGGCCTCCCAGATGTCGGGGGGGTAGGGACAGCCCGACTCAAGCCCTTTCTGCACGAGGGCATTCCTGAGCGCCATGAGCGGTGACTCCGCACCCAGAACAGAAGTGTATGGCGTCGTGGTTGGGTGCCCGACACCCTTCGTCTCGCTGCCAATCGTGACACACTGGTTTCCCATCGCGCATGGAGAGGATGCGATTGATGCGTCGAGCCAGGGTGGCGAACAAGTCGTCCCAGGTGCGGGTGGCATTGCAATCGGTAATCCTGTGGGGGTGACGACCGAGACATACGGCGCAGGCAGCCAGACGTTCTCTGCCTGCGCCTCGCCCAAAACCCCTCTCGCGATCCCGGGCCCGAAAAGACCTGTCGGGGTCTGCCCTGCCACCAGGTCCGCCACCCTGACGCTGTCCACCACCAGGGGTATCACCTCGTCCACTGTAGGAGGGATAAGAGCGTTCGATCCGCCGCGATGAGGAGCGCGCGGGAGAGGCCGACCTGGGTCGCCGCGAGGAGGAGCGGATAGGGGAGCGATCACGATGGCGGGGCTCTCTCGACATGTCTGCCAACCTACGATCATACTGCAGGGGGTTGATGGGCAAGGAGGAGCCACATGAAACGTCGCGGAGGAGCGAGTGGTAAATGTGCGGAGGAGCACGATGGATGACCGGCGCGGAGGAGCGCAAAAGGTGAGTGCGGAGGAGCACGATGGAGGCAGGTGCGGAGGAGCACGACGGGCGCGGAGAAGCGCGATGAGGACAGGCGCGGAGGAGCGCGGGGACAAGTGCATGCGGAGGAGCACGATATGAGGTGGGGATGATTTGGAGAAGCAGATATGAGATAAAGGGATTAAAAGGAAGACTAGTTAGCAGGCTGGAAACATTAAGATGCAAGTCACGTACGAGGTAATCCCTCCTGTCATCTTCCTTCCTCCTATCCTCCTTGTAGATAGTTCTGTGGGCATCGTCGACGAGCTTCTCCGATAGTGTGCCAATGTCCCAAGCGCCATCTGGCGAGTCAATGGCCTGGTGCCATGCCCTGCGCTGCTCGTCCTGGTAGAGCAATAACGCTCGCTGGTCCTGGGGGTGTTCGGTGAAACGGAGAGGGTGCATCTGCAGCGAGCCCCACAAGCTAGCGAGCATCCCCTGGCGGTCAGCAGGCCACTTCGCCGTGTTCAACGCGATGACGATGCGCTTGACAGCGTGTGTGAAGTCTTCCCATGAGAGATTCCTATCGGCGACGACGGATCGGGCTTCTCTGGAGGTCGTGGCGGAGACCCACGTAACGAGGCCGTCTGCGTCAGTGGTCTGGACCATGGCATCGTCGTCGATCGTACTGGAGGTCTCGCGGGCGTGTTTGATGCCTGCATTAGTGAAATACCAGAGCTCGACGTAAAGCCCCTTTTGGAGGCGCTTAAGCGCGTAGGGCGATATGATCTCGGGCTGCGTCGTCGGCGGATCACGCTTTGGGATAGGTACGTACTTGACCCTGTTCTTTTTGAGCTCCTCGGCACGGACTTCTCGGTCTTCGCGGTCGCGTGCCTCTGCCTGACGCGCCTCCTCAGCCTCTACCTGCCGCTGACTTTCGGCTGCGGCCTCAGCCTCGGCCTGCTCCTGCCTCGCCCATATCACCCTCTCCGCGGCGTTATTAGCGTTCCATGCACTGACAAGCATCACTAGTGCTGTCGCATCGTCGATGTTATCGTTCGTGAGCGCGGCGCGCGCGACCGCATAGTCGGGTGACGCAAAATCAGGGCAGATTGCGTCGTTGGGGTCGTTTCTGAGAGAAGACATGGCCAGAAATTTTTAAGAAGCTAGAGAGATTTTTTTATGAAGCTAGTTGTTGTTCGTAAGACTCAAAACGAGACTGAAACGCCGTTTTCAGGCGATGAGTGAGCTACTATGTGCGTGGCGAGCAGCAAAAGGAGTGCTCGCCACACAGGCTTACTCATCACGTAGACCCTGTTTTCGGATCACCCTCGTTCCTCGGGTTCTCCGAAAACGACATCTATGGAGACTAAATCCTCCGATAACAGACTGTTGTACAACTGTATAAAATACTTTTTATGCTAATAATGACGCACTACAAACAGGGTAACACACGACGGAAAAAACCACATATAC
This sequence comes from Lyophyllum atratum, assembly GCA_014905825.1. Classification (NCBI taxonomy): domain Eukaryota; kingdom Fungi; phylum Basidiomycota; class Agaricomycetes; order Agaricales; family Lyophyllaceae; genus Lyophyllum; species Lyophyllum atratum. Next base: position 2,975,024 of record JACGCN010000002.1, on the reverse strand, counting down.
TACTACTACTACGCAGGCAAAGCGATCCGCTCATGCAAAAAATTAGAAAGCACCTGCGTCAGATCCACGCTCTGCCTCCCCAGCAACGCATCACTCTTCGCAATAACAGGCTTCGCCTTGTTCAACAACGACTGCAAATCAGCCGCCATCTCCCCCGTCATCCCCCGCCTCAGCCGCTCCCCAAGCGTCAAAGACTTCCGCGGCTGCCTCCGCTCCTTGCCCACATCCACCCGCTGCACGTCCACCGGCATCGACAGGTCCACGTCTTCCTCCAGCACCGGCTGCGCCTCGAACTCCGGCTTCGACAACCACATGACGAGCTGCGTGACGGCGTACACCAACACACCCTCCAGATTCCGCCGAGCCGTCAGGATGCCTTCGCGCACGTCGAGAGGGTGGGAGACCGGGGATGTCGACGTGGGCCCCGCGAGGCTTTGGCCCGCCGGCCGATTGACAAGGTCCCGCAGGAGCTCGTACGTAGCATTGCCCAGCTCCAGCAGTGTTCCCATGGACGCGGGCTCACCCAGAACCACCTTTGAATGCTAAAAAAGGAGTAACGGAGTCAGTCAAATGGAAGGGATGAGGAATTCAGCTGCGGAAAGACTGACGGGGACGATGAGAGCCTCATTGACAGGCCACTCGTCTTCATGCCCGAGCAGAACTGATTCAGCGCGGCTGATGGAAATGAGAGTCGTGATGATGTTGCTCGACAGCTGGTAGAGCCGGTGGATGAGGTGGGCAATCATGGGCCGTCTTCGGGGTTCCATCGTCGGGGGGTCCTTCTCGTACTGTGCCCGTTCCTCGGCTGTGAGAGGCTCAAAGAGGCTCGTCAGATGGATCGGGTGAGTGATGGCATAATTGAGCTGCTGAAGAAGTTGTAGGGCGTGGTCGGAGAAGGTCCGAAGGACTTTATCGATGACAGGGTTGGTGTTTGCGGATGCGGGTGCGCTGAGGGCGATGGATTGGAACAAATGGACGGTCTGCTCGAGTTCCTCGAGGAATGCAAAAGTGATAGGATCGCCGATGGTCCACCTCAATGCCCGGACTATCTGGTCGCCATACAGCTGGACAAACCCACAGGTTTCGGAGTCGAAGAAGTGGTTGTAACGACCCAGGGCTGAGATCACAGCCGCGACAATGCCTAGCATGGAGCAATAGGCACGGTGAGCAGGGCTTCGTTCACCAGGAAGTTCTGGGAGCACGACGTCAATCATACCCGCACTGATTGCAGCACTGATGAAGTTATTGCTGTAGGCGGCCAGGACACCATCACTCGCGAGCCGTTCGGCTGCAGTCGGTTTGCTCGCCAATGTCATATGGAAGAGCAAGAGGTGAGGGGCGTAAAGCGGCTGCTTCCTCGCAAGGAGAAGAGGGAGGTCGGAGAGGCCGACGAGGTCAGAGTGAGCATATAGATCTAGACTCTCTCTAATGATGTTCGTTTCTTGGCATCGCGCCAACCACAAGGCCGAGGAGGGAGTGATGTCATAATGGGTGCATTGCTCAAATACAGCAACCAACAGATCCATGTCACGGTCGAGTTCTGAATCCACCCTCGTACGCGCTGATTCGAAGACGAGCTTGAGGGCATCAATGACAAGGATGAGCGATGCTTCCACCATGAATGTAATGTTCAATCGCTGCTCCGCATTGAGCACCTTAGGCCGTCGTATCAGACTGCGACAGTGCCGTGCACAGAAATACGTGATCTGTAGCAGGGTGCGGTGGAATGGAGTGGATACCATCCCAAGGAATGAGTTGCCAGGGGGCTGCGCCTCGTTGGTGGTGATCCCATGCACGTTCCTGACCAACTCAATGAATGATGCCACTTCAGGCGGCTTGTCCGACGATGAGAACCACGCCAGCTCCAACATCGATAGAAGCAAGGAGAGTCGCCGGCCATGTATCCTTGCCATCATATCACCAGACCTCCCCTCCTTGGCGATGTCGTACGAGACGGTTGCGCTGATCGCAAGGACGATCGGTCGAACGGAGGCATCCCCTCTGAGGTATGGAACGACCTGCTGGAATAGGAACTGCCACGACTCCGTAAGGGCAGATTGTGCATGTTCCAAAGACAAGTTCAAGTTGATCGAGAGCACCTGCTTCTCGACAACGGTGTCGGTATTATCTTCCATGGCATCTCCCGTCCTTGCGTGTGCACGGAGACGACTTCGCAGCAGTTCCACCGAAAAGACGAAATTGTCACCAAACTCCCGCTGTTCCAGAGGCTCTTGCGACCTGACCTGCTCCAGGGTAAGACCAGGGTAGTGTGTCTTGAGCTGCTCCAAGAGCTGGTCATACATTTGGGGGTCATATGGGCTCGGTGCCGCCTCACACACAAGATCGTTCAACTGGTCCTGCGATCTGAAGCGGGGCTCCATTTTGAGGAAACTCTTCGGTCTGTTCGCCGAGGGTGCCCGGCCATGCAGTTGGAGGTGCATTGTAATGTCCCGACCCACGATCTGCACCGCATGCGACTTCGCCACCGTCTTGTACGCGTGCGCAGCGACCACGCCGTGCAAGTTCGAATGCCTCACCCCATCCACTATATCACACTCTGTTGTCTGATACTCCGGCATCGGCCCCACCTCCTCACATGCAATCGACGTGACCTGATCCCAAAATTCATCATCCTCCCGAATTGCCTCCAGCGCCGCCTTGTGCTCTAGCCCATGCTGCCACACAACATCAAGGAAGCGTAACACCGACGTCAACAAATGCGGGTTGAGGTCCCACATTTCGCGCCAGTTCGACAGGACATCGCGGGCTACGTCGATCGCGCTTGTAAGTCTGGCCTTCTCCGCTCCTTCCTTCCCCTCCGTCTCCTTCTCCTTCTCCTTGCCCTTCCCTTTGTCCTTCACTTCATTTGGTGCTCTAAACTTCCCTGTCACGAACAAACTCGCCAGTGCCGGCTCCTTATCGACACCGAGCGAGATGAAGCTCCACACCGCATTGCGTAGCGTCATGTCGTCGTACGGGTGCTGCACAATGCGCACAAACGCGGCGACAGTCGCTTCCGGATTCGCGAGGTGCCCGATGATGGTGGGAGGCGAAGGCTGCGACATAGATAGTGAGGCGCAGAGTGCGTACAAAACACGCACGGCCTCGACGGGGACGGTGGTGCCCGCATCCCGTTCCTTGACGTATTGGGCCAATACATCGATCGGGTCGACTTTTGTCCGCGTGGAGGCATGTACAGATAGTCCGCAGGAGATGCGCGCGCATAGAGCTTGTTCGAGAAGACATGGCCGTGATGCATCAGCCGACATTTGTTTATACGTCAGGACAAGCCGGGTGAGATGTAGAAGTGCTTCGAGGAGTGAGATGAGGCGTCGAGCATCTCCATACCGACGGGACGCGTACAAGTTCTTGAGGCTCTGGTCACCAGAATTGATGGATGACACTAGGGGGTTGATGGTTGAGCTTGTCGCCTTGAACAGGAGAACATCGACGACAGCTTGACTGAGAGCTGCAAATGGACGCTCTTCTAAGACTGGCGGGGCATGCTCTAAAACTTCGACATAGAACACCGTCACCCGCCTCCCAATCTCAAAACGATCCGCTAGCTGTGTATACTTCCATCCCAAGTGCTCGACCCAGATTTCGTTATGAATGAAACGTGCTGCACGGAGTAAGACATCCTCTTTGAGTTGCTGCAATCGAGGGTTGTCAGACAGCACGGACGCAGCTGCCTCACGGAACAGCTGTTGCACGAGGTGCAGAAGGGCAAGCGTCATGGTATAGTGTCCCGTCGCGCGTTCAGCCGCCAGTGCGCCTGAGGCAAAACCTGCAATGCGGTCATTGCCAAACAAGGCTGTCGTGGAACGGATATATAGCCACACCCTATTGGAGTAGTTCGGGAGCGCAAGCAAAGCTGATAACACGCTCATGGCAGAGGTGATGAGCTGAGGGCGGGGTTGTGCTCTGGCACGCGGGTCCGTCTGCGACAGCGCGTCCTCGAGTATCATCGTTGTAAGCTGCACAAGGTCCGGTGGCTGGGCCTCCGTCATGGTATGAGCTACGACAGGCTCACCAGCCTCTAACGTCTGCATCAACTGCTCCGCTTGCGCTGGGTTGCCTTGGATGAGACTTCGCACAAGGTCGAGGCAATGCATGACTGTTTCCTCGTCCCCTATCTCTTCGGGATCTATACCCACGTCTTCCAGTCTGACCACCTTCACTTGCGAGCCTCCCCGCCGCCCAAACGATACATCCTGATACGCACCCCCAGCACCTGCCCCAGGCCCGGAGAGCATCCGCCGACGGTTGACGTAGTCCGTCAGGAGCTCCAACACCACTTTCCACCCCGAGTGCTCGTGCTGCCACATGACGACGATCGGGTCGCCACCGTCAGTCAGGCAACGCCCTGTGGAGCGTGCGGGGAGTATACTCCCGCCAGGCAGCTTGATAGGCCGCGTATTGGTGTACGTGATGGTGGGATGGATTTGGCGATCCTGTTTTTCATACAAAGCATGGGCGCCCGTACAAGCACTAAGCGGGATGACCTGGGTAAATGTGGGAAGCTTGTCGAAATAGTAAAAGACATGGCTAGCGCAGATCTCGCGTTCCTCGGAAACACTTTCACTTTCCGTGGTGTGGTCAGCGATGGAAAGGGTGTCGTCGTCAAGGAAACCGGAGGCAGTCATGGCACGGAGGAGGCGGATGAGGGGTTTGAAGTGGACGGGGAAGCGTGATCGGGCAACGTCGAAGATGGCGCGACGCGCGATACCGTTGTGCCAGTCGGCCTGCCAGTACTGAGCGCAGATTCCGGCGATGGACTGGCTCTCGCTGCGCCCAAACAGTGAGACCCATACATCGACGAGGGCATCAAAGTTGGGGATTTCCTCGACGGGGACAAGCTCCACGAGTGCAATGACAAGACCTTGATCGGCGTAGCGTCAGTGTCGAATTAGATGCGAAATTAGGCAGAAACACACACCTTTTAGAACAGACCGAAATGCGATGGCGTTCGGGTCCGTCACGGTTGATCCCCTCTTCCATGCAGCAGAAGTTACGAAAAGCGGCGAGTTTGTCAGTAGACCCGAGAGCCCGCGGAATAAATGCATCCTGTCATCCAGGCATATCTCCGTCAGCTCCTCGTGTGCTGCCTTGGGTGACGTCCGGTCAGGCATTATATTCGTGAAAAACGCGTGGTACGAATCTGGGATTTCCCTAAGTTCCGCTTTCCGCTTCACGAATCGCGAAAGCACGAACGCCCATGCGAGGGTTGTGCAGATATGGAGAGGTAGCGTTCTGTGCTCCCACACCATCTTGTGTATCCGCAGGAGCGAGTCAGGAGATGACGTGTATATGTCTCTCTGGGTTGGGTTTTCCGTAATCTCAGGCGCACCGGGGTCGCCTATCGTCTCGAGTTCAAGTACCTCGACCATAAGGAGTTGCCAAAGCGCTATGAGGTCATCCAGGATAGATTGGCCTTCCTCATCCAGCAGCAACCTCGTGTTTTCTTGCAGGTTACCCAGGTTCCTTTTATATCCCGTCTCGAGGATCTTCTCCACCAGTGGCCCGCTACATGGTACGAATCCCCACATTGCCCAGAAGAGCACTTCCGACATCACCAACTGCTCCCTGGCATTCTGTTTTGCCCACCGCGACGCGACCTTGGGTTGCCCGTTCATCGAATCTGGCAATTTCTCCCTCATCTTCGCCACAATCTCGCTCATGAGTGATTGGGCAAATGCAGGGCCATCTGGTATGAGTTCAGGCAAGAATTTGGTGGCAACGGGGTAGATGGGGTCTTCCGGGTTTTCGAGGGCGCGGAAAAGTGGGATGAATATACGGAAGAGAAAGAGTCGTTCGGAGTAGTAGAAGGGGGTGATGGCCTCGACAAGTTCTGCAACCATAGAACTCGTGGACGCGGACTCCGCAGTGGCAGGTAGGCCTTCGTTGTAGAGAAATGAGCGCATCAAAACTAGGGCTTGAACCTCGTCGATTTGGAATTTGTTGCTAATGGCGAAGACGAACTCTTTGTCGGGATCCTCGACTCGCAAGGTAACACCATCTGCTAGAACCACTGAACCCGACTCGATCTTCTTGCGCGACGCGTCCGATGGCCTTCCAAAGGGTTGAGACAGCTGTTTGAGCTGTGCCTTCCGAGGCTCAAGGTACTCTGTGATCTGCTCCGGATGCACGCCCTCATGGTGCCCCGACAGTATCGAGTGAAGTTGTTGGTATGTCCTGTCAAAAGTTAGTATATAAGAGTAGACACGAGATATATACACGTACACATCGACCAGGTTAGATCTTTTCGCGAGCTCGCTTGACATAACCGCGACGGACAATGGGGACTATGAAATTTCATGGCGAGCCAGTGCACTGAACGGTCAACCATTATTTGGCATTAGTGTCAGAACATAACAAGTCTAAAGAGGCAAAATGTGCCTGGAAGTAACTTCATGCTTCGGAGACTCAGGCGTTACTAGTAGCAAATTGGCGTGTAAATTGAAACCAGTGGAACTGTATAATATAAGGGTACTGAAAATACTCGGTTGACCATAAGTTGCGAAGGATCAACACTGTTGCTGCATTATCTACCAGTTCAGATACAAAAAGGCTTAAGGGACATGAAGTAAGTATTATCACTTGTGTCAAAAAGCATGAGAGAATAGGATGAAGCACATCCTATTTGTTATCTGGAAGAACCACTGCCAGGGATGGCCAGCATCTGAAAGGTATCGAGATTATAAATACCCTGACGCCTTCCTAAGCGTCAAATGATCCAGAGAAATGAAATAGGTCGTAAGAACTACGAATGGGGTCAGCGAGCGGCGGTTTCTAAAAAATTGTGCAGATCCCTTTCCCTACATTGAGCTTGTAGATGACAAAGGGCGCCCTAAGGGGATTACCTACACACAAATATAGCAAGCCGCGAAGTCGTGCGATAACACAGGTGTCGCCCGGAGAGGATAATCGCATTCCGAACCTCAATCCGTTGGCATTTGGTGAGTATGCAGACAAGCATTATCGGATCACTACAACTTGATTCTGCAGTGGAGAGACAGACACATATGCACGCAAAAGGAGATAGATATAAACTTGTCAACGGTGACTTCACGAATGTCCATGACCGTCACCGCAGCCCTCCTGTTCCCTGAGAACTGAGCTGTGTATTACCATTATCTAGACTCCACTGACTCAGGTAAACTGGACTGCGATCAAAGAGCTTGGGGTCCCGATATCATCGATATAGATAACTCCGAGCCTCTCGTCAATGAGAACCGAGGCAGTCCGAAGATCGCTGCAGGTCTCGGAAGGCAACGCAATCCGGCGGACCTCGATGTCCGCGGGCTCTGAAATGAATCGCAAGAGGATGATATCCACATCTGCCTTGTGCGATTCTACAGTGCTGGTGGATAGCAATGCATAGGAACCAGATGGAGACAGGACCATCAGATGATATGCTTTTTGCAGCTCGACCCTGGCGGAGACGCTCGTATGAGCAGGCAAAAATTCGACAACCGTGAAAGTCCCATTTGCGAGTCCTTGCGATCTCTCCGACATATGATATCCATAGACGAACACATGATAGCCCAAAGGTGATGGGAAGAGCATGGCGTCCTCGGCTGCAGGGTACAGGTAGAGCGAGTCGGGCCTCGGCAGCACGGGAGAGTCAACCTCGTTCACACATTCAAGGTCGTGGAGTGGGAGCCTTTCCTGCGTTGGCGTAGTCGACCCAGGAAAGAGCTCTATTGGGCACCGGTAGACGCCATAAGTTTTCCCAAAGGCGTACGTTATAACAGGAATGCCTTCAGAGATGGTGCAACATGGTGGGCCATCAGCCTTCAATCCGTAAAAATTAATAGCACGCCACGAGCCTTTCAGAGAACGAGTCTTACCCAGACCCAGCGTATATCGTGTCCGAGGGGAATAACAACCTGCTTATTGGTGTTGTAGTTGAAAGCGCGAATCTCGTGCCTGCCGATTAGGCTCTCCCACATGTAGAAAAGGACATCCTTGTACAGAAACATCTTCCATGCTAGATCCGAATATTCGGCAACTGACGTTTGATAGACTTTTTGTATCTCTGGTGTTTGACACCATTCGTATGTTATTGAAAATATGCACAAGTATTGACTGCGACAGAGCTATCGGTGTCAGAGGCAAGGTGGAGCAGAGGTAACGGACGCACTCCTCGGGGAAACCTCGCGACGGTCTAGCAGTGATAGCGATGAGAAACCTGCCGTTATCGTCGTAAGATGCGTAACCGTGGAGTGTGCCCATAGAGTGAATCTTTGTCCGTATTCGTCGGTCGTCGAAGGAGCATAAAAGCAAGACGTCCTCGTCAATTTTAGAAGCACAGTTGATGATCAGGGACGTCCCAGGTATAGTAGCAAGCATTAAAGTTTGACGCCAACGCTTGCTCATCGGTATTTTGACGCTCCCCGTAACACGGGGACTCTGTCGGCTCCAATTCTGTTCAAGCTGATCGGTCCGGCGAGCGATAGTTCGTAAAGCTTGCATATCAAGTTTTCTCAGATCGGTCCCGCGGGGACATGCAATGGGCCTGCGAGCCTCAGTGCGCTCTAAAAGACTTATCCAGAGTACCCGATTTTCCCCCAGTTTCCGAAACGATGAACATAGCTAAGAGTTATGATGCATGATTAGGATATGGGTACCTGGTGAAGAGAAACATACTTGCGCGGAGAACAGTCAGTACATCAGATAGATCCAGGTGGGCCAGTATTTCTAGGTGTAAATCTTCAGGACACTCAAGGAGCCCAAACTTCTTCATGATGTGAGCAGAAGTCAGCGCTGTGGTGGAGCAGACAATGAAAGTTGTGATCAAGGATCTTCAAGGATCTGGCAGTGGGAGTTGGAGTTGATAACTTGATCGACTCATCGAGGACCATTGGGATTCGCACGTGACATCGTCTCTCTCATACCACCATGAATGCACCAACGACCCCATTCAATCCTGGCGCATTCTCTGCCCAGAGTCCTACGCCAGATACACCAGGATATAATGCATTCTCTACGCCAACTCCAGCTACTCGCGGACGACCGAGGGGCGCCCTAACAGGTGCGAAACGCGGTCGGAAGCCGCGCGGTGGGGCGGCGGGGGTGGGCACAACAACGCCCAGGATGTCGCCACAGGAGAATCGAGTCGGTACAGCAAGCCCTGCTTTCTCGTCGCCACAATTTCCCCACGTACATTGGGCCATGCCGGGACAGACACAAGCGGGGGCGGGGGGGCCTGTTGCGAGCGGGAGTGGAAATGGAAATGGAAACGGGACTGGGACTGGGACTACGGCTATAAACTCTTCAACATCGACTGCGTATGCCTCCACAATCACAAACTCACAAGGACAGCCGACACAGGCAGCTGCTACATCGTATAGTGTGAATGGAGGTGGATCCGCGACGCCTGCTATGGGCTCCTTGAACTACGCCATGCCTTCCGGGTCTGCGTCGGGGTCTGGATCAGCGTCTGGGTCTGCGATGCCTTCTCTGAATACAGCAGGGCTTCTTAGCCTCTCTGGAGCCGCAGGGCCCATTCTACCTGCTGGAGCAGGTGCAATTGGGACAGGTGCAACACCACTTTCTCGGCCGCCTGGAACGGGTGAAGACGAAGGTGATGGCGAGGAGGAAGCTCTGCCCGCGATGGCAGATGATGATTATTCAGCCCAACTCTCGTGGCAGAGCCAGTCAAAGGATAACCTCAAGTGCGTAGTGTAGGACTTGGCGCAGGTGGATCATTCTGAATGCTTTCGTATAGGGTTCTAATGGACAATTTCAATCCAGCGCAATATGAGCGCTTTGAAGCATATCGAAGACATGCGCTACCGAAGCAAGCAGTTCGGAAGGTACGTTGATTCGAGTCAGCACTGCTTCCTATTGCTCACTTCGCGCGCGCATTATCAGGTCATCCAACAGACCATCGGTCAACAAGTCTCGCAACCTGTGGCCCAGATTGTAGCAGGATTTTCGAAAGTTTTTGTCGGCGAAATCGTGGAGAAGGGTCCGTCACCCCTCTCTTCCCTTTCCCCTTCTGGTTGTTCTAACGGTTTACCTTTTCTAGCTCGTGCAGTCCAAAAGCGGCGGGGGGAGACCGGCCCTCTGTCACCAGACCACCTACGAGAGGCGTACAGGATATACCAGGATGAAACGGGCCGCGTGGGTGCCGCACGGCCCTTGAGGTCGAAGAAGCTCTTTGTACGATAAGCTTTGGAGTCCCCAAGCGATGCTACTCTTGTCATTGATTTGCTCAAAGATCAGGAGGTCAAGCACGTTTGCATATGTTGCTATTGTTTCTTATACTGATAATTCTGAGTGTAGACACCTATATCCGTTGCTTATACAATTCAGGGGCTGATATGTTCCTTAACCTTGGCTCACAGATGCCATACAGACTTTCGAGCTGGTACTTTTCACGACCTACGTAATGACCATGTATTAAACTGTTCTCATCTGCGTTTATTAGAGTGCTGTCTGCTGTTTAAATAGCTAGCAGGACAATGCAAACATCATGACCGCTGTATTATTGGCATCGCGTTATCCATCTGAAGTCTAGGGACCTCCCGTGGATACGCAGACGAACGACGAGAACGAATCACCGGCCTATATATGTCACGACTACATTCAGGACTACTCTACTGACTCCCATCCATTAATACCGATAGAGTTGCCCCACTGTGGGCGTTCCAGCTGCTCCTGAAGCACCCTTCGATAACAGCGCAAACAGATATGTCCCACACCATCAGGGTACCTAGCAGCATTGCCATATTCTTCCCAGAAGAAACCCTCCGTGCGTGGTACCATCACCTGCAATGTCCACACAGGTATCGCGTACTCGATCGTGGAAACGCAATCGACGTCGCAGAATCCGCACCCCGGTGCTGGCGCATGCGCGATGATATGTGAGATGAAGTCTATATACCTCTGGGTCAGTGACGCGGCAGAATGGGCGGCCGAGGCTGAAGCGAACCTATCTTAGCTTGTGCGCCGTGCCCGTGGCCATTGTAGTCGTCGCTGACGCTTGGGTCTATTTTAGGGGGCCAATCCCAGTCAGCGTCCTCCTCCTGATCGGGCCTTGGGCAGGGCCACTCGTCGTTGGAGTTATTTGAAGTCCTTTCTTCCGCATCGGAGGGCGTTATTAGTGCGCTTGTGGGCATGGCCATGGGAGCAATTGGTGGTAGCTAAGCTGAACAGGACGAAGAGTGTTCAAGACGTTTGGAGCGGACTCTTCTCAAGTTCAAACAGGGGCGACGGCTAAGGTATTGCGTTTAGGGGGTCGGGAAGAAGCGCAACAAATAACGAGGTCATTGGGCTACAATCCAGGCTATTGAGGATGTTCCAGGGTTCAAAGAGAGTTTCAAAGGCAGCTAGGGAGCTATGCAATGAGCAGATTGACGAATTTAGCTGGGTGATAGCTTGTCCAAGCAGATGAAGCGACATCCGGGGATGACGATTCATGAGAGAGAAAAGGGGTCCTGACGCGACATGGGTTGGACCACAGCATCTTGTCGACGCAATAATTATGAGGCGCCTACCACGTACCTACAATCTAAGTAAAGTAATTAAAGCATACCTACAATATCAAAAGGGTATATGATTTCAATATACCTCTCTTCTTCGCTATCGGGGATCGTCCCTGGATCCAACAATTTCCTCAAAAAGAAACGAGCACGATGCGTCACGCCCGCATCTGATACTGTGGATGAATAGTGCAAGGATTCCTCGAAAGCACCTCGTGCATCAGCTTTCTTCCCCATACATGCCCAAAAAAGTCCTATCAGCTCCAGTATCATAGCAATCGTAAGGGACACGCCGTACGACTTGGCCGTTTCAAGCATTGGAATCACCACAAAGAGACCGCCATCATAGTCACGCCGGGCAAGACATGAGCGCGCGTGCATAATGGACGGGTCTGTGTCATAGAATCCAATTTCCTGGTATTGTTGCGCCGCAGATACAGCCTGAGTTTGTGCCTCCTCATACTGTGCTGCCCAGTAATAGTTTTTGGCAAGCTCAGAGGAGCAATTGGCGATGTGGAGCGGCCCATCAAACATTGCCCTGGCACGGTCAAGTAGGTCGGCGGCATGTGCAACTTCTTCAGCAGGTGAAGGCCACGATGTGGCGTTCTGCCAAGCCAAGGTGCCTAAATGATATAGACAGAGTGCAGTGCCGTGAGTATCACGAGCAGCTTCAAATTCAGCTTGTGCCTTTTCGATGAGTGCCTTATTTTCTGCGACAACCGGGTGAGTCGAGTGGTTGTGCACCTCGAGCTGGTGTAATAAACACATGGCAGCTTTACTGGTGTCAGGAATCGAGAGATATACTTCGCGCGCGAGAGTGAACTGTTCCAAGGCTTCATTGTCGCGAATGAAGGTAGAGAAAATGAGGCCGTAACACTCCATAGTTCTCCCAACGATGTCGGGGCGGTCCTTCAGCTGGCGCACAAGCTTGAAGGCATGTTCAATAACGTCGGTGCGTGGTCTCGTGTGTCGCTGGTGCCGTGCCAGCACCAGAAGCGCATCAATCAAAGGAGGTGTGGGCGTCGTTGCCCCCATGAGAATTTCTTGCAGATTGCTTTCCTCTATAGCAATTGCCTTGGTGTCTTCCTTGTACGAAGCATCTCCAGGAGAAGATTTATGTTTTCCCAAAAAATCGCACGCCGATTCAACCATGGATGTGCGCACATGGCTAGGGAAGCGGGCAGCATCTAGGACATATCGTTGAATGACAGGAAGGACAACGAAAGTGGTATCCTGTCGTTCAACTAGGGATGTTTCCCCGAGGACCTGGAGGGCGCCTGCGACGTTCCGAACCTCACGTGCCCACCAGGTGATCAACATATTGGCTGTGGTTCCGACGGGCAACATGGCGAGGATCGCGAGAAGCTCGAATGCCTCGGGATGTCGCTTCATAGGCGGACTGTCAACGGAGAGGCTAATGCAGATGTCCATACTGTTCTCCGCATCAGAGCCTTGTCCAAGCATGGCAGTACCTGTGACATTGTACTGCTTCATAAGGTCTTCAGCTCCAAGCGACGTGAAATGTCCGAAGGACGCGATCAATGTGATCGCCAGCGGCAAATATCCCACCAGTTGGAGTAGCTGTGGCAGCTGCGGATCCGTGCCCCCCGCAGGGTATATTTCGGAATAGATTTGGCGCGCAGCCTCGGCATCGACAGCCTTGAGATCAACGGCGTGCCAGCGGATCCCCTTGCAGGGCGGGGCGGAGGATCGCATTGTCAGGAAGAGGGTGATGTGGGGGAGTTGTTCAATATTGCGAAGAATCCGCTCTGTATCTGCTCGGCCCCCGTCTATGTTCCACGGTGTTTCAAAGTTATCGAGTAGGAGGACCAGTGGTGGAGATGATTTGAGCTCGTTAAGAATGTCACTACGGGGGTTTACAGACGTTTTTGTAATACCCAACGACTGGGATAGTGTGTCGAGGAAAAGTGGAATTGATGTCGCCATGACGCACGGCACCCAGGCCTGATTAGTGTCAGGAAAACACTTCTTGGTATCGGGATGTGCCATCGCAGCGAGGGCGGTTGACGTTTTGCCCATTCCACCAGGACCTAAAAGACAAATTCGCGGACTCTTCTTACCTTCCGTCACATTGGTTAGGTTCGCCACGAGATCGGCGACGACGTGATCTCGCCCGTAGAAGAGGCTCGTAGGAGCAGGCATTGTAGCCCGCGAGTGAGATTGCGACGTCGAGCTACCATCCGGCCGATCGCCGAGGAGAAGCTTTATCTCATCTATCCCGAATTGAATGCTTTCGAGTTGCTCTCGTTGCTCTCGTTGGCTCGCGTCGAATTGGAGAATCTGTTTTTCTAGGCGGTGGAGAAGGTTGGCATGGTTTATTTCGCGTGTTAGCTGGAAGCAGAAAGTTCAGGTTGGTCAACATGTCGGGACGCCTCAAGTGTGCAACAGTACATTGAAGCGTTCCAATGAAGTATGTAAGCGCTCAACGCACTTCTGGACTTTCTCTTCATTGAAGCTTTTGAACAGTATCACAAGGGCAGGGGACTGTGACAAAATCTCCTCGAGTTTCTTTTGAATATACAGCAAGTCCCTGGAAGCAGAAAATTCGCCGTGGCATTAGAGGTGAACTTAGAAAGGCTCTCACTTCTCTAATGACAAGATATCAGCCTTGAGCTTTTCTTGTATCTCGTCCGCCTTTTTGCCCTTCAATTCGTCAACTAAGACGGCGACCAACGTTTTGATTCGCAATTTTAGTTCTTCTGCTCGTTCCAAAGTCGCGTGACTGTCCTAGATGGGGAAAAATGAGAAATATCACATATGAAGGCAGCGACTTCAATTGTACCTCACACATTTTGATGAGATTTAAAGCAATCTTCACAATTGCACCGACTCCAGGAACAGGGATACCCTGGGCCACAGCCTCCATCACCTTCAGAAACTCCTTTGCTGCTTCACAGACATATTCACCCCGAGTCGGATTTCCTAGATCGTCCTTGTCTTGCTTTTGCTCAGCTACTTCAGTAGACGACTAAAGAGTATTCAACGTCATCAATGATCATTCCAAGCCTTTGAAAACTCGAGTATAATAGACTCGCCTGTTTTTTCTTCTCTCTGCCGCGCAAACTTGAGCGCTTTGACCACCAAGAGGCAGGACTGCCTAGAGACATGGCTAACACAGAACGACTCGGAGTAGTCCAAGTAGTCCAGGTCAGAAGCTGGTGCGCCTATCTGCCATCGGCCATGTGTATCATCCGTGTGTAATCAAGGGTCTCGTGAGCAATGATAGACGTCTTCACTTCCTCATTCGGATTTTATCGATTGAGCTGAAGTACCTTGGTCTTGCCGAACGAAATAGATCGAGCCCTTCGGGTAAGATTATAGAGAAAAAGGGACTCCTGGTGTAGTACTATAGCTAACAGGTCCGGCCTTGCATAGAGCTAGAATGGCCTTCCCAGAAAGAGCTCCACGGCCTGGAATTGTGCTTCCTGGGGAAGTAGTGGTTGTAAACGCAGTTGAAGAGGTGATACTCGATTCGAGAGAATACGAGGAAGATTCCATACCAGTCAGATGTTGATGGTAGTCGGAGGGCGGAGAGCAAATCAACTAATTCTATACTCCGACCGCGTCGACCGGACTTGGAAATTTAAGGTAATCTATCTTTAGCCACCACTTCGGACTTGGAGTCATCATGTCCAAACCCCTCAGTGAGCACTTCTAGTGGCTCACGATCTCCTCGCATCGATCACTCATATACCCTGTTGGCAGTTTTTGTCACGGGAAACGTGAACAAGCTCAAAGAAGTGAAGGCTATTCTTTCAGAAGGAGGCCACCCGATCGAGATAGACTCGCAAAGCCTTGATAGCAAGTAGCCTAGCCTCGATTCTCGAAACTGTGCGCGATCTGACACACAAAATCACTACTTTATAATTCACAGTTCCGGAAATCCAGGGAACGACGCAAGAAGTCGCGAAAGATAAGTGTCGAAGAGCTGCTGAACTTGTAAGTTGCCTAGGCAGCCAATCTATCCGTGACTCCATGGCCCTGTTCTAAATTCCCTCGACCGGATAGACAGGTGCCGCGTGTATAACCGAGGACACAGCGCTATGCTATGCCGCACTCAATGGTCTGCCTGGACCTTACATCAAGCACTTTATGGCAGAAGTAGGGCATGAAGGCCTGAACAACCTCCTCGTAGGCTTCCCGACCAAAGCCGCATGGGCTCTCTGTACATTTGCCTATTCTGCTGGACCAGGTACAAGGAGTCCCTGATTTGCAGTGATAACTATAACCTATCGCTGATCATCGAACGCAGGCACTGAACCGATTGTGTTTGAGGGGCGTACAGACGGGTCGATCGTGCCTGCGAGGGGCCCGAAGATCTTTGGATGGGATGCTGTTTTCGAACCTGATGGGACAGGATTCACGTTGGTCCTATATTTGCGTTCTCCTCTATGGATCATTGACCATTTTGCCACACAGATACGCAGAAATGCCTTCTGAAGAGAAGAACAAGATGTCACACCGATACAAAGCCTTAGAGAAACTGCGCGCCTACCTGCAATCCTTGCCCACCCAGGCATAGGTCGTTGGACCTGCAGTAGCACCGGGTTCAGCAATTGATTGGAATCTCACCTTGCTTTCGCGATGCCTAGGCTGGAGCTTCAAAGGCTGCTGGAAGCTCTTGATATTGGCGCTTATACCAGCATCATCGTATACAGAATCAGGATTAGAGCTTGTACAGGTAGGTATGATACAAATGAAGGAACAAGAGCAAGCTTATCGTTGTGTAAGCTGAGGGTTTACCAGCGAGAGAGAACGGGCCTTACCTTCTAATACAAAAGAACGGATATTAGACAATGACTAGAGGTCCCAAAGCTTCACAGTTTGCCTTTCGCTGTCATCTTTTCATTCGCCCAGGGATTGACGGTAGAATGAACCGCAGATACACATAGCTGATCACCATTCCACATCTATCGTGATCGTCAGAAAGCGAGGCACCCGTTTCGATCATCAGGGTACGACCTACCTCGCAACGCGCGGAACGAACTCGACCATGGATGAATACAGACGTTGATACGATGCGCAACTTCATTCCTCTATATGGAATCATCAGTCTCTATGGAGGTTGAACGGTCGCAAATCACATACAGATGAGCAGGCTGATGCCACATTAAATTCATGGATTGAGAGACACCGGTACCATCGACGCCCGTCGCATTTCCAAGTACAATTAGAGACGACACAGAACATCTGCGTAAGGTCCGCTTAGTTGCTCCAAACTGTGAACGGCAGAGACGCACGGATCGATCATATAAGCCGCACACGCTCCATGCAATGTCCCAAATATGTTGCACATATCTGTAGGCAAGTAAGGAAAGGGAGAACGCCAATTCGATTATTTTGCGGCGATGGATTTGAGCGAGCTACACACCTTTCTCAACCTCGACCTCGAATACGGTTTCCCCGTAGGCCCCTGGGCTGTCCCTCCCCCACACATTCACCTCAACCATCTTTAACCGCTGGCCAACGTCAGCCCCATACGACTTCTCCCGGGTGCTCACGAAATGGGCCAAGATCTTCAGGGCGAGGCGCTTCTCGTCATCGCTCACATTGCCTCTAATATGCGAGACGTCCGTGGTGGCCTTGACATTGGGCATGCGATTGGCCATGGGTCTGCGTGGGGCGCTATGAATCAGCACCGTTGAGCATGGCAGTTTTAAAGGTGATCATGGTAACTGTACTGGAAAGGGCGGAAGCGATTTTCAACTTAATTAGTGATCGAAGCGGGAAGTTGAGTGTGGCGGTACACGTGGCTTTGCAGGGCTTTGCCGCTTCCTACACCGGGTCGGGTTTCTCCTAACCGGCTGGATATCATGTATCCTCTTGTCTCCTCCATACTTTATATTCTATCGCACCCTCAGGCACGGCCAGGCGTCCTGAATCTGTCTTTACGACCATGGTCTCTACCGCTGCCCGGAGCATTCTCAGTACGGACTTCCCCGATGATGTGATTTCTCAAGTTGCGGGTAACGCCCCGCGCGAAATCAAGGAAGTGCCTCTGAAATGGCTTGCCGTATTCCGTGCCCGTAGAGCCAGTTTCGCTAAGTCAGTTGCGAGCAGGGTGAGGGTGGTAGAGGTTTCTCTTGTGAAGAACCCAGAGGACCCGTGCAGGATCGAAGGAAGGGTGGTGTGTGAGATTGACGTGACATCAGGTTGGTGCGGTCTTGACAGAAGTTCGTGATTAACCACTCATTATGTATGCCAGACATGCTTGGTGGGACAGGGAACATGCAACATGGATGTGCAGTTTTTTTGATTGATGAGTGCGTTGCCTGTCTACGTCAATCAGCGGAGACCTGAAGCTGCTGCATAAACTCACTTTACGCACCCTCCGTAGTGATGTGCTAGGCCCGGCCCGGCCCAAAAGCCTGGTCTTGGGCTCGTCTTTGGCAGGCTTGGGCTCGTTAAATTATAAGCCTGAGCCGTCATGTAGGCTTCAGGCCGGCTTGGGCCCGGCTTGGGCTCAGGCCGCGGCTTCTGCCTACATTTCTGAGGGGGGAGGGTGTGGCTAGCTACTACAGATATCAACTAGTAAACGTCTATGTCTAAACCCGCCATATCTATGTCCGAGTCTGCGACATCATCAGCATCATCCTCGAGGAGCTGGTCCCACGAGAAACCCGTTTCACCATCAGCTGCCGAGCTATCCTCCTCCAAAAACTGCTCCTCATCCGCACAAGTATCTACCTCCCGAAAGATAAGGTTGTTATGATACATGCATTTGAGGCATTGTAACGCTTCAACAATATCACCTTTCAAGCGATTGCGGCGCTTGCTAATCGTGATCCCTGCGGATGAGAAGGCACGCTCACTCGAGACTGACGATGCCATAACAGCGAGGTAGTCACGCCCAAGGGACGCCCAAGTGGGATACCGATGAGCATTCATCTTCAAAGAGACATGTGATCAGCCCACCGCGACATCTTGAGCAGTCCATAGATGTACTCACACCCCACCATTCAACGACAGTCATTTCTTCCGGTAAAATCTCGTTTGTGTCGAGGTACCGTTGAAACTCAGTCATCCAGGGCTTTGTCGGATCACTTGGTGTGTCAACATCAGAGTCCGAGCTGTCGGAGTCGGTGTTGTTTGCGCGCAATAGAACGCCAGCTGTTCTCCGTTTTTTGCGTGGCGGCTGGGCAGACGTCGATGTTGAAGCATGCAAGGCTTGGTAACGTTCTTTGAACTGCAGTGGAGGAGATGTCATCTTCAATAGAGGAAGGTACGAACAGCATTCAACTTACCACTTTGAGGACCAAATCACGAACGTCATCTTGAAGATCCTTGTCCCAGTGCTTCTTGAAATGACCCATCTTTCGCGTAGGATGGAGGACTAAGGATATGAGCACGTTAACATGCTACCTACATGACAGCTAGGAGTACGACATACCCATGGCAAGGATGTGAGCATTCGAATCAGCAGTCTTCTCGTAGTACTCTCCGAGCTTTGCGCAAGCGGCGTCCAATGCATCACGAAAAGGTGCATATTTCGCTTTGATTGATCGGTTATGCCACGCCGAATGCAGGGCCTCGACCGCAGGGACAGCATTAAAGAGTGTCGGTACACGAACAGATGAAAATGCTTGTTGAGCCTTGTCCGCATGCTGAGCAGAATATTTATGATAGGCGGATAGATAGTATTCAAAAAGACTCACACTAAGAAGCGAGCAAAATATGCCGACTCTTCCCCATTCTTCATTGGTAAGCTTCAATGCATCTATCTTTGCGCGTTTGTTGATGCTCTCGGCCTTGAGACCGAGCTCATACACAAATGTATCGACATGCTATGAAAATTGCAGTCAGATACAACTATATCAATGGGCGGATTATGACCTACCATTCTAAGAGACTCGGCACGGTGGAGCATGATGTATGATGATCCCCAGCGGACCTTCATATCGAGGAGCAGCTGAACCGGCGGCCGCTTCTTCTCCGCAGATTTGGTTCCATCTCGTACTTGTATGGCCTTGAATAAGTCTTTTCGTTGCGAAGACGAACGCTCCTAATTGAGATAAGCATTAAGTTTAGAATTATAAGAGTCAAAGCACTCATTACCTTGACTACGATGGCACGAACGAGGCCCAACTCGTCTCGTTCAGCCGCATCCGTGTCGGGGAGATGTTCTTCAATTTCGTGAGGATTGAAATATTTTGTCTTGCTTCGCGTTGATATGAGGGCCTGGGTGGCGAGGTTTATGATGTGGGCCAAGCACCTGCGGACGGGACAGCAGTTAATGTTAACGACAGGCAAGCGGAAGGTGAGTGGGTCGACTCACCGAATATGTCGATTACGCACATCAAATTTGCGGCCGGTTCGTTCCTTATATCGGACTGCAAACTCACTCATCATCGTGTTGTTATTCGCAGCGTTGTCGCAAGTAACGTGTCCGATCTGAAGGAAATTTTCAGTTAATGCTTCTTGTTGTAAAGAGGACGTAGTCACGTACCCGGTGTGCGATCCCAAGACGATCGCATATCTTGAATAAGGCTTGGCCAAGTCGCTTCCCGTTGTGCGCAGTATTCATGCGCATGAACCCGAAAAGTCCATGTTCGAGGGTCCATTTTCCAGGAGTGCGTTCCTCGATCCAGTGCCCGGTGACTGCGAAGTAGCTATCAGCGTTCGATGCCTGCCACGCATCGCAAGTCAGGCTGATATCGCCCGTGACAGCTTTACTCTGTTGAAGACAAGCATCACATTAGTACTTGAATCACCGTATGGAATAGCACGATACTCACCTGTAAGCGGTCCCGTAGTGCTCGCATTTGCTGCTTGAATAATTCCATGATGGCCTCCCGCGTTTGTTTACGGTTAGGCAAGGTGACACCCCGTGTCGCTCGGGCCGCCACGTCAATCATGTTCTTGAAAGACGGGTGTTCGAAGGCTTGAATTGGCTAGTGAACGCGACGTGAGTTCGATACTTGAGACATTGGCATAGCTTACCTGATCAGTCTCAACCAACCACTGGATAGCCGCCTCTTTGAACAACTCGTCGGAATACGGCACTGGCTTTTCGCCCGGCTCCAGTGTGCGGAAATGCGAGTCGACCTTCGTTTGTTCTGCCGTTACACTTGCCGCCGCCTCGAGTCGCCGTTGTTTCGAATCCTCGGCCAGCATTGAAATGAACCCGGTTTCCTTACACCATTTATGATACGGGCCCTGCATAACTGTCATAAGTAGCGGCCGACGTCGTGTCGCAGTCTCCGTGAGAATCATACCTTGTGCTTTGATGCCAGGTGTCGACGAAGTGTCGAGTGTTGATCGACAATGTGGACCTGCTGTACCGGACATCCTTTTCCAGCCCTGAATAGAAAACGAGCCGTAAGAGCTCTGATAATTGCTAATTATGTTCAGGAACTCACTTGCAGAGCTTGCACAACCGCCGTGGATTTTTGTCACCTCCGCTCGGGGCCTTTGAGGCTTCGAAGAAATGGTCCAGATCTTTTCTCGGGTTCTTGTTCTCGGTGCGGCGTTTTTCTTCATCAGAATCTTCGATATCCAAGATGTCGACGTCCTTGTACAAGCCCGTCTTGTCAACTTCGCCATCTGTCTCTCCTAGTATGCCCGTTGTGAGTGAAACATGAAGAATAGATGATGACCAGACCGTACCTGGATTGTCTTTACGCTTGTTGGTTGAAGTCGTTGAGTCCAGTTGTAGAGCTGATGTTGAGCTCGTCCGCTGAGATGTTGTTAGATCTACGCGAGGCGTAGCCGAGAACGCGTGGTTGGATGATGTCGAGGTCGCGGGGTTGGATGATGTCGAGGTTTCAGGCACACGCTGCACAACCGGAGGTTCGGGTCCCGCAGCAGTGGAGGCAGCAGCAAGAGCTGCAGCAGCTGCAGCAGCAGCTTCTGCATTGGCAATGTTCTGGCGATGTGAAGTCAACAGAGGTGGCTCCGAGTTGTCTGCAACGAGTTTGGTTGAGGGATTTTTTGCACGATTGGGCCGCGGTGCCGCCATTGCGTTGTCCGATTGTAACACGGCCAAATAACGCGAGGCATACAATTATTTATTTGTTGTTCTACTACTGTACAGTTCTTAGATCTGGCGCAAAAAAATATATCCCAGCCACCAAAAGCCGCGGCCCAGGACGGGGCTTCAGGCTTCACAAATTATGAGCCTGAGCCGCAGGCCGTCAGAGGCCTGCCAGACGGCTCGTCACGGCTCGGCCCAAAGCGGCCCGTCCTCGGCCGGCTTCAGGCTTTGGGCCGAGCCTAGCACATCACTAACCCTCCGAAATGCAGGTGCTCGGTTTGTGCCCTGGCAGTCCTCAACGCAGCCGAGGGCAGAGATTTCCAAGTGGGCGTTTCCCAAGCCATCAACACAGTGTTCCACCATCCGGCCAAACTGTCAGTCGTTCATCAGGCCGTTGTGATACGACGTATCAACTAATGCGAGCCCTTGATCAGGGGTGCAAAGCTCAGGATCGTGAATACTAGCATGTCGACTGGCGAGGGCATCGGGTCGTGTCGCAGCGAAGTGTGTTCTACATTTCATCAAAAGCGGGCCGTGGTATGCTCACATAGTATTGTACATTGTTGAAGATCTGGGACATCGAGCATCATCGATTAGTGGCGTCTGGAGTACAACTACAGATGGTGCCTTCACAAGCGCTGAAGTGGACTCCTCGTTAAATGCGAAGTCAGCCATAATTCGCGATGATGTTGCAGGGGCGTGAGGTTCCTCTAGGTTTCTTCGTCCGAAACCCCAGGCGTTCCAGATGTTTCATCCGGGAGCAGTTTAGAAGGATGCCCAAGGCAATTTTTTTTTTTCAAAAATCGGATTCTAGTCATCATACATGAAGAAATGAAAACTCCGAACTGACTCCGAACTGTCCAGAGTGCAGACGACGGCTCGAGTCAAAGTCGCGTCACGACTAATTATAGGTCACTTGACGCGTCTGGCCTAGCACGTGTCTTCAGCGTGATCGTGACTCCGGCAAGTTGAATTTGGCAATTCGGAACTCCCTCCTCCTCAGCCACCGCATCGCTTGCGCTATCCCATACTTCACGACCCAACCACGAAGGTTCTTGAACTGACCATACTCTGCGACGACCTTTACGAAAACCGGGAAGACTTCAAGGCCAGAGGGCTTACACCCATTACCCTCAATTTATTACCGTTGAATATCGGTCATCTTTGAACCTGCACGATCCCACACGACGTCCTTGTAATATTCAGGAGTCATCCTACTCAGTCAAATCTCCATGGGTATATCATCCTCCAAAGCAAAGTCGAAGCGTCGTCCGCACCCCCTCCACGCCCCAAAAGCCTACTATCCCTACGACCCCACTTTTCCACCTCACTACTGGCCCCCCCCACCACCCCCAAACTACGGCTACCCGCACCCCCACCCCGGGTTCATACCAGCCCATGGAGGACCAGTGATACCCCCGGGATACATCATGCCTCAATACGCTCTCCAGATGCCTCAGCCTCAGCTTCAATGGCCCCCGGAGCCGACGCAGGACTCACGCCCGAAGAAGAGAAGGAAAACGAGGAAGAGGGGGCCAACTGCTACTTTGACGTTTTCGACGGCGAGGAGTGGGCCTGTTGAAGGTATGTGTGTTGCTGCTTGAGGGCTGGTTCGGGTAGTTGATTTTGGAGGGGAATTATAGCATCTACGCAGACTGCGGCGGTTCATCAAGAGGATTCAGACCAGCCAGACATACCTTCGACGGCGGGATCCTCCGCGGGAGCTGCCTCCCGACCTCAAATATACGCCCCACCACAACCTGCACCGCACCCGGACTTGGGCAGCAGTCCAAACGCACCCCCAGCGACTCCTTCACCGTCGCACTCGACCCATAGCCGGCACGCTTCCGTGCAAATCCAAGCCTCCCCAATCCAACCACCCCCCAGTCCCCTCCTACCACCTACACCCGCGCCTCCTCCTCCTCCTCCCGTCCAACCCCAAACACGAACACGTACTCCCAACCCTCTCCCAGACCCACCTCGGGACATATACGCCAGCTCGCCCTATAAGCATCTCCTCGCGCCCAAGGCCCTCCCTACGCTGCCGGCCGTTGCGCAAACGATCATCGTGAAGGGGCCGGAGAGTAAGCCGCTGAAGAAGGGATTGTTTAGTGTGTTAAGGAGGAAGAAGGAGGTGAGGAAGGAGGCGGGGGAGGTGAGGTATGTGTTCGTGCCGCAGGGTTCGGGCCATTTTGGGGATCATGTGTCGGCGCCACCTACGCCTGCCCCCGATCCCGCCCCTTCGTCCCCTGCGCCACCACCGCCTAGTACCCCACACTCTGCTGTTCACTCCCGACGGGGGAGTGTTACCCCACACTCGGCTGTCCACTCCCAACGAGGAAGCGCGTCCATACATACCGCCCCGGACCCCGACCTCCCGCCCATATACTTCAACCAAGACACAGACTACTCCCCCTTCCTGAACCACTCCCCTTACAACGTGTCGTACGAGCGGGCGGAGTACCCCACCGCGACGCATCTGCTGGAGGCGCTGAAGTTCATGCCGCTGCGCCCTGATATCGCGGAGACTATTAGGAGGTGCGAGGATACGGCGGATGTGTATGAGGTGTCGGCGGAGAATGCGGGGTGTCAGAGTGTGGGGTATGGGGTAGCGTATTTGGAGATGGTAAGTTCCGTTCCATTCCAAGCCTGTCCTTGTCTTGAGTCGTTGAGTTACTGATGTGTTTTGTGTGTAGATGGAGATGGTCGTCTACCTCAAGTTCTGCCAGCACGCTCGCCTGGGGGACCTGCTCTTGAGCACGGGCGACGCAAGGCTTGTGTATGATGATCCGTCGGACTCGTATTGGGGGATTGGGGTGGGTGGGGGTGGGGAGGCGGGGGGGAATGAGTTGGGGAGGGTGGTGGAGAGGGTTAGGGGGAGGGTGAGGGGGGATAGGGAGAGGTGAGTGGGGGGGGTGGATATATTTGAGTTGGTGGTATGTTATTACTTATGGACTATGTGTTACCCGTGCTGTCTATACGTATACCATCACGAATGCTGATGACTTGTATCAAGTTACATGATGCGTGGACCTTTACTATATATAAGTAGTCGGTCAGTGACTTAATTCCTATGTAGTCCATTACTGCCTAGTACCGTCGCCTTAATCCTTCCAGCTTGCCGCGTCCTGGTGAGCTGGGTCCATGGCCACACACATGTTCAAACAGAATCAGAGTCCAGATTACGTAAGATATACCTTTTCGTTGGAACCGCGATGGACACGACATTGCCAGCAGGCCAGCCTGTGGTCTCCAGGGAGAAGGTCAGCTTATTCTCTTGGAGGACGACCTGCATATACTGAATGTAGTCCAGACAGCGCCCTTTCTCATCAGGACATTCGTGAAAATCGGCAGCTTCCACCGCCTCAGCCTCTTCGAAGACAGCAGCCTCCCCACCACCGACGAGCAGCAGCTCTTCACCTGGTGCGTTCCCTCCTTTTCCTAAACACGTTTTAAGTACTAAAAAGAGGGGTGTGGTACGCAGGAAAGACGCGACCCTCCGCGAAGTCCTAACCACCCTGCGCAACACCGCCCCGCTCACCCCCGAATACCGCCACCCCCTCGCGCGCTTCTCCTTCCGCACCGTCTACGCCGACTCCGCCTCCAAAGGCCGCTTCGCCCAAAAAGACCTCGGGATGGTGTACTCCCGCGACGTCCTCGGCGAGCCCGGGGCGCTCGACCTCACCGCCCCACGACTCCGCGAGAGCGATTTTTTGGAAGAGGGGGAAGGGGGGGAGCGGAGTGAGAGGGAGAAGGAGGAGAGGACGTTGGATGAGCTGAGGTTCGTGCCGGGGGATTATTTGCTTGTGGCGGTGTTGTTGCCGAAGAGCATTACGGTGCCGACGGAGATTTCGATTAAGGGGTCGGCGGGGGGCGCGGGTGGGGGCGCGCCGCCTGCGAATGGGTGGAGGAGCGGGGGCGGGGCGGGGAGGGGGGCGGGCGGGGGGGATAGTGGATGGGGCGGGTCGGTGGCGCCGTCTGCTGGGCCTGGGGCTGGGAGGGGTGGGGGGCATTGGAGGGGTGATTCGGGTGCGCCGCCGGCTGGGGGGTCGAGGGGCAGGGGTGGACGGGGTGGAGGGGAATTTGGAAGGGAGAGGGATAGGGATGTGGGTAGGGAGGAGAGGCGGGTGCCGCCCCCGAGACGGGGTGGGGATACGCCTCCTCCGAGGGCTAGGCGTGGTTGGGGAGAGGGCGCGGGTGGGAGGGGTGGGCGGGGTGGTGGGGGTGGGGGAAGACGATCTCGCTCCCGTTCGAATTCGCGTTCGCGCAGCCCGCCGCCTCCACCGAGGAGGAGGCGGTATGACTGATGACTTGCAAATCTTCGCCCCTTGCCACATGTATACGATTTCGCTTGGGATGAATTGATAGTTTTGCGTATATATTGCAGATTTGTGTTGTGCAGTAGTTATACTAACGTTGATCATTGTTCGTCCTTGCATGGTGCTTTATCCTATAGCTTTATCTCCTATCACTGACAGCCGTTGTCCATGCTGCTGGAGTGACAGAAATCAGTGGGGTCGGACCACGTGAATAAATTGCTGACTGAGCAAGAAGATTATTTGTGCCGTCAGATCGTTGGACGTGGATCCTATTCCAACGTTGCCTGATTGCTACTCTGCACTACATCTTACTCTGCGCACCCTACTGACACCCTGATCCCACTTTTTTTTCTTTTCTTTCCAACGAACCACCTTCCTTCAACTTGCTTCCATCTCTCATCAGCACCACCTCACAGGGCCTGAGGTGATGCCCGAATACGTCTACGCACTACACGACTTCCTGCCCGAACACGAGGATGAAGTCTCGTTCCATGCGGGCGAACGGATAGAAGTCATCGAGAAGGATGATATGTATAGTGACGGGTGGTGGCAAGTACGTTACGTTTATTCATTCATTCATTCATGCCACGCGAGCCATGCATGCATCGTCTCCTCCATGCTTAAGCTTAAACCCCTCAACTCATCATCTACTCTGAATCCACAGGGCCGCAACCTCGCAGGCAAAATAGGTCTATTCCCACAGAGCTACACCGCACCCGTCCCATCCGCAGACACAGTCTTACCCTCCTCCTCCACCTCCTCCAGCACCACCGAACTAGCCCCCTCAGACGCCGCCCCCAAACCCTTTCTCCAAGCCCTCCACGAGGAAGAGTCCGAATTCGAATCTCCCCCCATCCTGTCGCCCACACCCCAAACCCAAACCCAAGCCCCCGCAGGGCACGAGACGGACACAGACTCATCGGCCGCGACCACCCACCGCCGTACGGTGTCCAGCGGCGACGAGGTGATGAAAGCCACCATGACCGACGTACAGCACGCCATCGAGCAGCTGGGGCGTGCCCGCCCCGACGGCGAGGCGCGGAGCAACTTCAGCTTCGCCAGCTCCACACACACGCACACCGACGGCGACGCCGACACCGACACCGACTTCGATATGAGCGATATCGACCGCCCCGAGGTAGGGGAGAGCTGGCATAAAGGTGCAAGGACGAAGTTGGCGGAGAAGGCGAGGAGGGCGGTGGCGGAGGCGGAGAAGCTCGAGGCGATGATGATGTCGGGTGGGGGTGGGGGTGGGGGCGCGAATCGGGATTGGGATCGGAGGCCGCCGATTGAGGTGGAGATGAGCGATGAGAGTGAGGGGGAGGAGGAGTATATGGGGCATGGGCATTCGGGTGTGGTGCTGAGGGAGAGGGAGCACCCGTATATCCTGGAGGAGGATGAGGATGTGGAGACGGACGGGGATCGTGCGGGTTCGCCCCCGGGGGTGCAGCACATGAAGGAGCTGGGGAGCGAGGGTAATACAGTCAAGCGCGCGAGTGGCGGTGCGGACTCCACGCACGTCTTACTCCCTGAGCGGGACGAGTCCGAAGCGCAGACAGCCACCGCCACACGCATGTCCTTCCCCATCTTCCAGCCACCCACTGTCACCACCACAGACGCACCGGCTCAGGAGCCCGATCCACCAGTCCTGATTAATCTCCCAGAGCCCAAGCGGAACAGCAACAACGCAGTATACCGGGAGTCCCTCATTGCGCTTCCATCCCCGACGGGCTCGTTCTACGGGATGCTCCCGCAGGCGGCGTCGAAGCATAATAGTGTCGGGTCGGCACCTACGGTGTCGGCTTCTGCTATGTCGCAGCCTCCTCTGACGCAGACGACGCTGGTGGAGGAGCAGGCGAAGGTTGTGGAGGAGCAGGCGAAGGAGAAGGAGAAGGAGAAGAAGGAGTTGAATCTAAAGGTGATTCCGGCGGAGTGGTCCGTCGAGGACGTGGTAGATTGGCTCAAGAGTAAAGGGTTCGATTCCGACGTCTGCGACAAGTTCACCGGTACGTACACATCCATGCCCTTTATTACTATAGTCTGACCTGCGTGCAGAACAAGAAATAACAGGCGACGTCCTCCTCGAACTCGACGTCACCCTCCTCAAGACCGAACTCGGCATCCCCGCCTTCGGGAAACGCATGCGCATCGCTAATGCCATCACCGACCTCCGCCGGCCGCCTTCTATCATCTACTCCGATCACCACCCATCCCCCTCCCTTTCTCTCGCGCCGCACTCACCTCTCAGTCAGTCCCAAAGTCACTCGAGGCACCAGTCGTTGACGTCGCATTCGCACCACTCGTACCCGGGCACGTACGGGTATGGGAATGGGAATGGTGGGGCGGGTGGGGCCGGAGAGAGTGGGGGGGAGTATCAGGGGTTTGGAGGGGGGTACAACGTGCATCAGGGGCAGCAGGGGCAGGGGCAGGGGCAGGATAGGTTGATGATGCCGGAGTCGGAGGGGCTGGGGATGTCGGTGTCGGCGCCTGCTATGAATGGGAAGGGATCCGTGCGTACCTTTTCTTTTTCTTGCTTTTTTTTGGGGGTTGAAGTAGTTTCTGATGTTTTTTTTTTTTGGGGGGGGTAGAAGGATAGACCGGCGTATTTGATGCTCTCGCCGAGCGATGGGGCGTTGAAGGAGTCTGCTAAGGCTGTTTCTGATGTTGCTGAGGAGGAGGAGGAGGAGGAGGAGGATCGGGGGGTTGCAAGCGAGGTACGTCTCTCCCTTTCCGATTTAAAATTGTCGATTATGCTGACAACTGAACAGGGCGAAGCCACGCACACCAAAAGCATGCGCCGGCGTCTCTTCGGGCGCTCCCACGAGTCGTCCTCCTCCAAAGTCGACTCTTCGGCCAACTCGCGACACTCGAAGGAGGGCTCTGTCATCGCGTCTCCCACCATCCCCGAGAAGGTCAAGGACAAGAACAGGGAGAAGGACAAAGATAAAGACGCATTGAGCGTGCGCCACGCGCGGTCGAAGAAGAGCTTGGACGGGGGCAAGAGCAGCGGCGGCGGCGGGGAGAGACTGAGCATCTTCGGGGGCACGTTCACAGGGACGCTGGGGGGGAAGAGCCGCAAGCCGCCGCCGAAATATCCCAAGTTCGTTAGCTTTCTCGATATCAATTGAAGTTCATCCTACACTGAGCTCAACTTTTTCTTTGTGAATTAGTGCGAGTGAAGAGGCGAGTACTACGGAGAAGGGGTCGGGATCGGGATCGATGTTTTCGAGGCTGGGGAGTGGTGGGAGTAGCAGGAAGGCGTCGGCGGGGTCGCATCTTTCGCTTAGCCCGAGTATGTTGAATGGGACGCCGAAGCATGTCAAGGAACCGAAGGCGGGTAAAGGCATCGACACGACGTCGCCCGTCCTCGTCGCCAAGGAGACGCCGCGGGACCCGACCCTGCTGCGCAAGCGCACCACGTCCGCGCCGGCGCCTCCTACTGATGCCAACAGGAACAGTGCGGGGGTTGTTGGTGGTGCGGTGATTGCGATTGGGAGCCCGATTAAGCAGGGGCAGAGTATATTGGAGCAGATTGGGGAGAGCGATCATAGGGGGTGGATGAGGAAGAAGGGGGACCGGTATAATAGCTGGAAGCTGAGGTATTTTGTGCTGAAGGGGGCGCATTTGTATTGTTTGAGGAGTAATAGCAATTCGGTACGTTGCGCTTCTCTTTCTCTTTCTTCGGGCCTGGCTAACGTGTGTGTGTGTGGCATAGGAAACGAAGATTAAAGGGTACATCAATATCGTGGGGTACAAGGTCACGGTGGACGAGAATGTGAACCCGGGGCGGTATGGGTTCCGGATCGAACACGACAATGATAGGACGCATTATTTCAGCTCGGACGAGAAGACTGCTATCCGCGATTGGATGAAGGCCATCATGAAAGCCACCATCGGGCGGGATTATACCAGTACGTCCCCCCACTCTCCACACCCGTCTAATTCAACCCTAACAACGATGGATAGAACCGGTCATCTCCTCATGCAACATACCCACCATCCCCCTGATGGTAGCACAAGCCATGAACCCTGCCCCCCGCCCGCCCTCCCCGACCGCGCGCGACGCGACGCAGAAGGCGCTGCGCCGCGAGAACACGAATCAGCTGTCGAGTCGGGATGCGAGGATTCTGATGGGGCTGCCGTCGTCGAATGAGAGTAAGGAGGAGAGGACAAGGCTGGAGTCGTTCTTCAGTAACGAGGTTGTGGCCCCGGACGGGGAAGGGATGAATGGGAATGGGTCGGCGATGTCTACGCCCAGAGCGTCTGCGCCTGCGCCTGCTCGGCCTTCGAGGGAGATGCGGAGACAGAGCGCCAGTCGTGCCGTAAGTCCCATTTCTTGTTGCCAGACGTGTATTCAACTCAAGACTTTGGAACAGTCCTTCTCGAACTCAGCTGAAGACAAGGCTCTAATCGAATGGGCAAACTCGCACCTCCCCATGTCGCTCCAGATCCGCGACCCCACCAGCTCCCTATGCGGCGGCCTCGCCCTCCTGCGCATCGCCGAGTCCATCAAAGGCCGCCCCACCTCGCCCCCCGTCCCCGACTCCGCCTTCCCGCAAGGTCCCACGGACGATAAACTCGATGGGCTGTTCCAGCTGTTCGACTTCCTCCTCGAGAACGAGGTGAAGATGGGGAGTGTTAGTATTAATGATGTGAGGCAGGGGAAGCGCGATAAGATCGTGCAGCTGTTGAGGGCGTTGAGGGCGTGGGAGGAGAAGAGGAGGGCGGTTGCGATGAGTTTGGGGAGTGCGGGGTCGGTGCAGGCGGGGGGGTTTATGGCGGCGCCGATGAATTTGGTTTGGTAAGGGTGCGCCTGTGTGTGTGTGAGTGTTTTTCGAGGAAAGGAGTACGACTGACTTGTGTGTCTAGGAGAGACTAGCGTGAGCTGAACGTGTTAGGTGCACATCTACGTATTTATTCATGTATTTTTGTTTTTCTCTGCCTTCGGTGGGATGTTTTGTCCTTTGGTTCCTTCCTTTGGGTTCCCTGGCCTTGAATGGCCTGTCACCACTCTCCCTGTTCATAGTCCTTATCATTAGCCATTCTTCCTCTGCATACGACCCATTTCTCGATTCCCTTCGTGGCTATGTTTATTCCTGTGCTGCTTACCTTTACGGATGCGTTTTGGACTAACCGATTGGCGACATACTACATCAATAACATTCCAGTCTGATATCACGTCTGCCCTACTGAATTCAGATTTTACGTGGGATTGCAGCGCAACTGGACTTTTCCAATTCGCGCACTCATTTCGTGCCTCTCTTCATTCCAGCCGACAGCTATGCTTGTGATGCCAACTCCACCGCTCGTTCCTGTTTCAACCTCACTCCTGCTTTCTCAACCCCTTCGATTCATCTCCTATCACCATCTATTTTACATTGGCACTCTCGTGTAGTTCAGCTAATTTAGCCTCTGTGACCTTTTACAGATAATAATTGATCCGTATAGCTAACCCGGGAGCTTCCGTATATCATAGCGGCTATGGTAGACTTGCGTCCGTAGCGTACATTGATGCCATGTACGTAGTACGTAAACCCACAAGTTCCTGGTCGCGTTGGGTAATATCACTATCACTACTTACCACTCATATGATACACCTTTCAATGCCACATCACAATACCACCAAGACACATTTAGGAAGGTTGTGTGTACCGACCCATTACCAGGTCCGTTGTCCCGTATCGCACCATGAATAGCAGGAAACGGCAACATGATCCTGTCGTGATGCCTAATTTCCCGGGAATAGTAGAAATATGACCTTGGGTCATCGATGGGAGACTCGGGCACTGGAAGATCCGCATCTTTATAACCCTCTGTTAAACGCTGAACTGCATGATCCCTCATCATTTGCCCGTATCGGAAAACATCAGCTCTAATGCCCGGCAGGGCCGCCAGCCAATCAGCTTCCACAAGAGCGTGGAATTCCAGGCGTTCCGCCGCAGGCGGTCCCTCTTCTTTCAGCCATATGGCGTCCAATGAGCGCATTTCAAAGAAGTCCCGATGATGGGGGAAAAGGTCGGGTTGAGGATCCTCTTCCAAAAGCTTCTGGTAGTGAGGCATGAGTGCACGACGCCTGAGCGAATTGCGAGCTCTTATCAGATGGAGGCGCAGGTATTTGACGAGAGGAGCCTTGAGGGCCTTCCAGACTATAAAACATCAAATGAGATGCAGGGTCTATGAGGAAATTAAATGAAGCTCACTCCGCGGAGTGAGAGGCTCCGGTTGAGCAACTAGTTCTCCCCAGTCCCATCCAGTTACTAGACTGGAGAAGACGGTTAGCAAATCGCATCAAGGAGCTTAAGTTCGAACTCACGTTTCATCCGTCCAACCTAAGGCGAAAAGATGCTCTTTGATGGTCTCTATACGAGCCTTCTTGGTCACTTTGTCTTCTTCGCGTTGTTCATGCTCCCGCCCGCGTAACCATTTTATGATCTTGAAGCCATCCTTGGGCCACCACCATCAGCCAAGTGTGTGTGTGTGTGTGAGTCACATAAAAACTAACATACCCGAGCAATTTGCTCCTTCAGTAAGCGACGCTCGGCGACGAAGTCCTCGACCTCAGCATCGCTTAGTTGGTAAAGTTTTTGCGACATCTTGACAATCCCGCGGGGTATCCAGCCTCCTGCATATGACGCTTTCTCAGCGACCATCTAAGTAGACGACACTTCATGGGAGACAAACCACGCGGCCCACTATCCTTGGCGCACTCCTCGGTCTTTGGATGCAGCGACTCAAACACGTTTGTTGATTCCCTTGCCGTCCTATGTAATATTATCAGACCGAGAGTACGGAAGGTAAAAAGCCATAGCGCACATTTCCCAGGCACATTCGCCGCATAGTCGTGTACAGCTTATTGGATTTACCCTGCGCTCTACACCCGGTTTGGAACATGCCTGTTAGACTCAAAAATCGGTCACGGAAGAAAGTGTCAAGTGATGAACAGGACACACATGACAATCCCTGTCGAAGACGAGCAGTAGGTACTGTCGCTCACTGATATCTTGAGCCTCAAGATCGGGCAGTCCAACCGCCTGCCTTGAGGTCTTCCAGAACAGGTCCGAAGAGAGCAAAGTCTGCCGGAATTGTTTGTTGGCTCGGGAGAGGTTGATCAAGGTTTGAGGATCGAGATAGCCGAGGATCTGAAGAGCCCTCATTAAACAGACGTTTGGTAGAAAAATATAAAACATACGAGAAACACGAGTTCTTTTGGCAGTTTCGTGTCGATTCCCTCAAGTTTGCCGGAATTGCCGCGCTTCTTCGGTTTGTTGTTGAGGGCCTTTGGCGCAGCGCGTTTTCGAGATGTTTTCGTCGATATCAACGCGTCTAGTTCCACTGCGTCCTCCTCTGTTAATGTGTCAACAAGCTCATTGGGAAGGCACCTACCTTGATAATCCGAATCATTGTCTGGCTCAGATATTGTGGTTATCTTTGGTTTCCGTGTCATACCTAAATAGTCTTCATTCGTGGAGGAGGAGGAGGAGGAGTATGTAGTAGTCGAGGGTTTGCGCAAGGTTTGTGCAACTAGCGCCGGGCGCCCGGGGAATCATGAGATTTACACGTGATGAGTTATGATGAGGTTACTAATACGACGCCAGCGTCTGGACTCTGCCTTGCAAGTTCAACAGCCTTGTTGAAGTTGAACGTGAAGCTTGTCAACGTCAAACTCAATGTCCCCGTCTATCACATGGTTGTAGATGCACTCTGATATTCAATCGAATCAAGGCTCAACATTCGACGACGATGTTTCCCCCACAACTCCCACTGGATGTCCTCGATGACATTATCGGCCACTTTCACAACGATTCTGAATCTCTTCGTCGTTGCTCTTTGGTCTGTAAAGCATTCGTGGTGCCAAGCCGAAAGCGGCTCTTCCGAGTCATATACCTTAATTCCCATAGTGGCGACTCCTCCGACCTCCCATATAAACCATTCTACAACTATCTCATGGCCAACCCTCGACTGGTCGTTTATATCCACGAGCTATGGGTGGACGGAACGGACAGTATCATCGAAGATGTGGAATTCCGAGCGCTCTTGACGCTATTTGCACGTAGTGGAAGTCTTCGCGTCTTCTCTATCAACTTTTCACCCAAATTGTCAGGCTATGATGACTGGTACAAAATCCCGATTGCCTTCAAAGACCCACTTTACAAAATGTTTTGCTCGCAAAGCCTTCATACTCTCCGTATCCACCTTGAAGACATGTGTGCATGCACATTCCCAGTAGATCAACTTACAACTGCCCCGAACGTGAAACGACTAACGCTCATCGGGATGGACGCGGGTTGCGACTTGACAGAGTATCACGCTTCGGGAACATATTCCGATGCTCACGGTGTGCAGCGTAACGAAACTTTGAAGCCATTGGAGATATTGGAGATTGGAGGCGTGGATGGGAAAGGCTTGTCAGAGCTTTTCAACAATCCTCGCAGCTGTTACAAGCTCCCGGGCCTCCAAACGTTAGTGATAGCGGAATCGTCAGATTGGAGATTCTTGGATGAGCTGTGCACGATTCTACGGGAAACAGCAGCGAACCTTGAAACACTGGTTTGGCTTGATCCATACTTTGACCATTGTCTGTATCATCTGCGTCCCTCATCTCGTCTCCTATGACGTTAACACAATGTTCCTATTGTCTAGATATTCCTGCTTACAACTTCGAGCAGTTGACAAACCTCCGCACTCTGGTATTCTACGTCAACCTTGGAAAGGCCGGGTTCTATCACCTATACGATCTGCTGGAAGAGGTGTCAGTCCCGTGTATGATTGAGAAACTTGCCATTATCGTCGAGGACAACATGTATGCAACCATGTTCGATCCCTCCGTCAAGGAATCAACGAATGCGTTTGATATCGATCGTCATCTTGATAGCTTCTTTGGCCACCTAGAGCCACTGCGTACCATCACGATCCACGTGGTTTTCGACGATATGGACGATGCGGAGGATTTGGAAGTGGACACGGACGAAGGGCTCCGGGCGCATTTTCCTATTCTTGATGCAACAGGAAAGCTTTCCGTTAGTTTCGGAGATCATACGAACACTGCTGAATTCTTGAAAGCCCTATCAGCTTGATGGCCACCACGCGATAATATCCATATGTTACGCTGTTGAAGTGGGGATTCTGAACAACATCTGTACAGCACCCAAAGTGTTAGAAGTAGATGAATGTGATATACCACAAGTAGTTGAATTTAAGTTACTACCGCACCTAGTATTTATCAGCTTCCGTGTATGCAGCTCAGTCGCAGTTACGAGAATCGGACGTGAAATGAAGACAATTGAATCGTACATGTACAGTAACTTCCATGTCCAAGTCGTTGATTGGAAGTATATCGAGGGCGTTAGTGGCTATGGTACTTGTATTGGGTTGTTAGGCCTTTTCGTTGACCTCTTCCATACGGATCTCCTCCTCTACACGCTTCTTTTGCTCGATAACCTTGTCGTCCTCGTACACTGGGTGTTACGTGCGTCAGTCCCAAGTAGCAGATCGGAAGAGAGCAGGTATGGCTTACAGAACGCTAGTTCTTCCAGGGTACGGCCTTGTGTCTCTGGGAAAAGGAAGTACACGAAGACCACCTCGAATAGAAGGAAGACGCAGTAGCTGATGTAGTACTTCCAACCTATCATATCGATTAAATTATTTTGAACACATCCGAGCAAACTCAACACGCACCAGCATTGGCGATACCAATGGGGTTGACAAACTGGTTGAAGAAGCCAGCCAATCGGCTAAACCATTGGAAGACGGAGAGACCCTTGGCGCGGACATGGAATGGGAAGAGTTCCACGAGGAATGCTGTGTCCGGATAGTTGAGAGGTGTTCAAGGGTACGCAACGTGGGAACTCACTGTACGTGAGGGCATTGTAGGCCATGTTATAACATGGGCTGTACAGAAAGATGAAGCTGTAAGGCAATTTACTCAGATCAGATCGTTCTTGAAAATAAAGCAGGGGATTGCTGACGCAATGACGGCACGAGACGAAGCTTGATTTTGGGTTATGGCATACCGAGCACTTGCGATTGTCCAAGCCGTGAAAACCGTCAGGAGGGATATGGTGCATGCCTATAACATTCCTTTAGTCGGCCATGATTTGCATGACGGAATGAAAGCAACGTACCAGATACATCGTGCGGCGCTTAAAACGCGAGACGGTGAGCGCGAGGATCGTGGCATTGAAGAATCCCCAACAGGTGTTGCCCAGGTTAATTACGTTCTTAGTATGGTTGTCATGTACGCCCACATTATCCAGGATACGTGCAAGGAAGTACCTGTGATATAGCACTTCCTGTTAAAAATTCCTCCCACCCAAGCGCCAGAACACAACGTACGAGGTGAGGCCGTTTCCACTCCATTGGGTCGCAAGTCCGAGGAATGCACCAATGAGCATCCTTCTCCGCATGCCCTTCGTAGAGATAAGCTGCATCCAGCCTACTTTCGCTGTCTCCCTCTCGAGCTCGAGCGTCTTCTCAATCTGCACGTACTCCGCCTTGACGAACTCGGACGTCTCGTCACCCTCCGCATGATATTTGACCAAGATCGCCATGGCCTCGTCGCCACGACCTTTGGAGATCAACCATCGAGGAGATTCGGGCATGAAATAGATGAACGTGATCTGAAGCCCGCTGGGTACCACCTGGAGGAGTGACGGGATACGCCAGCCCCAGTCGCTTTCAAGTTTGAATGTCCCAAGTGTGATACCGGCTGCGATGATGGCACCTATCGAAGGTTTGCGCCTCAGTTCATGTCAAGGATATCCTCAAACAGGCAAGCCACTCACCGATGAAATAGCATGAGTTGAACAGAGATCCTAGGATGGCTCGCTCGTTCGGATGCGATAGTTCTGGGCGACAACAAGCCAGTCAATAACTTCTCTCTTGATTATAGAGACATCGGCTTACCTCCAATGAGCGACGACGCTGCAACGATGGCAAACGGAATACCCAAGCCAATTATCAAGCGGGATATAATGAACATGGCAACTAGGAGTGGGCGCTCATCAGCATGAGCAATCGTTAGGTCCAATATAACTTTACTGACAGTTTTGGGAAGCAGTCTGGATCGCAGCGCCGATTATCATCAACGCACTTCCGAGGGTGATTGCATTGCGGCGCCCAAGATGGTCAGTAACCCAGGGGACTAAAGGTAGTACCACGATAGCGCCGAGCGAATACATGGCCGAAATAAGGCCGAGAAGGGTGGAACGCGGGGAATTGAAGACTATCATTACCGTAAGTGCTGGAACCCCAACGAGAGACATGAATACCAACAAATATCCCAGGAGTTTACGGCTTGGAGGCCGTTGATCATAGATGAGTCAAATCTGCACTTCGGGAGTGAGAACAAAACTGAGGCGAAAAGAAAGCGCTGCCCACCCGCTCGTCATCTCAACGCCAATACAGGTAGGGAACATGAGAAGGTACAGCAAGCGCAGGTTCCGCTTCTTGTACCACGGCGTGTCGTCCAATTGAGCGAGGCGCGTCACAATGGGATCAGCAAGCTCGCGCGCCGCGAGCCTCGGGTGCTCCTTCTCGTTCGCCGGGGATGCGCTGCTCGCCATTATTCGTTAAGTTGTCCAAGACCGGGGCGCGAAGATCAAGGAACAGGAGTCCGCACGAAAGTGGGATAAAGAAGCTCTTGATTGACATCCTTCACAGATCTTATAAGTGCATCCTCAAGCTCGCCAGGTGTGGAGATACAGCGAAAGTCTTGGAAAGTGTTTTTCTCCATAGATACCCCGGAGGAGTTCAGCTATTGGCTCTGCTAGGCTGCCGTAATAAGACACGGTGGAAAAATCGATCCTTTATGTGATCGATCAGGGGGAAAGGTGCTTAGGAGCGAAGATGCAAGCCCCGAGGAGCTGAAGAAGCCCGCTTTCCGAAGCTCTGCCGCGAACCTTGTCAGTCAATTGACCACTGTGTGAGAGAAGATATGACTTACAATGGCCTGTAACCAGTGTAATCGTGGCAAAAGTTTGTATCTTAACGGCTTGAAGATGAGCCTTGGAAGCTAGCATGTTGAGTATAGGGAAGATTGCGTAGAAATAACATGCGGGAAATTTTCGGCGAATAATGCGTTACAAATGGATCTGGAGAGATTTCAAGTCAGCGATTATTGGAGGACATCAATAACTGGGAGAAATAAGCCCTACATACTACGATGAGGTCACGAAGCGCAGAACGAAACGCTCTGGTCTATCTTTCTCATGTATCATTCCATCGTACCGTGGCTCGACCGTTACAACATGTACGCTTCCATGTATCGATCAAATCTGCGAAGCAGGAGTATCATCCACCGAGAAAGGTCTTCGAATGCCAAGAAGAATAGAGATCTTGGATGTCGGCCGGGGAAATTTCAGCGGAAGCAAATGAACATGATACTCAAGGAGGTAAGCGTTTATGGCGAGGAGGCGTATCGTTTGTTGGACGGAACAGAAGGTGCTCACGAAATAACGTTGACTGAGAGTAGGTGCTATGCGGGCTCGCGAGGCAGATAACCATGAGTATTGTTTTTAGGGCTAGTGTCCATCTGGGTAAGCTACGCTTGTTTCAAAGGCCGAGTGCGCTGACCCTTAGTATACAATAAATATAGATCAATGGACTGTGCCTTACCTGGTCGCTACAGGCTACAGCTCTATCTGTCCATCCACGGTCATATGGCAAGGCGACGGCTGCTGTCATCGTCCGTCTTCCAGTTCCCGATTTGTCTATAGCTCTACACAACGCGACGATCCCGACCTCACGTCACATCTCCACCCTATCGTACAAAGGTAGGGGCTTTTCGCCTTCAAAGTAACATTCAGACAGGACGACAGGACTGTGAAGGGGTATGACATCGCCGAAGGCGACGAGGTGCTTATGATTCGAACCGAAGTGTGGAGGATTATGCAGCTCCCGTCAGCTCTCAAGCCTGGGGTGACTAAAACCATAGGCTACAGTTGCGGCAGGTCGACCGTCCATAACCAGGTAGCAGAGCGTCGTTCGCCTCCAGTGATGCCATCGGGAATCTCTATACTGATGTTCTGATGTGGAAGCATGTTGTCTTGGAGGCCATTAGCATATCCGAGTCTTCGTCGGGCTCAAATAGTAAAGCTCGAGATATCCAAATAGGGCTATACTGGGAGTCCGGGAGCAATTTATAGGTTTCCAACTTCCAGTTATCCGCGACAAGCGCTATAGATTCGTTTCGCGCAAATAAGGAAGACACCGGAGGGGCGTGGCAGGATGACAGCAGCGGCACTGGAAAGCAGTGGAATCTGGATGATGGAGGTCGCAGTCAGGGCGAGTCACGCGCTGTGACTCTTTGTAACTCTCCTGCTTTCCTGGCTTATACAAGTACCCGTGCTACCGCTGCCGCCGATCTTCCCAAGTCGTCCTCCTCTCCGACGCGTTTTCAGCACATTTAAATCTCATCTCGTGTAGCAGACTCCACAATGTTGATTAAGATCAAGGTAACGAGCCCATCTCATCCATGATCTCTTAACGCGTCTTAACAATCGGTGGAACCAGACTCTCACCGGCAAAGAGGTATGCTTATTTCCCAGAATCTTCAGAATGCAGGATCATGACTGATCAACTTGTTTCCTTGATAGATTGAGCTCGATATTGACGTAGATGATAAGGTATGTACTACTGTGATTATAGACTCGAGCGACGCCACCGACACCTACGATGGGACAGATCGCACGTATAAAGGAGAAAGTGGAGGAGCAGGCGGGTGTCCCGCCGCCACAACAACGGTTGATTTATCTTGGAAAGCAGATGTGCGTCGCAATCTATCTTTGTCTCGTCTACGCCAATACTGACTAGAGTTCGACACCGCAGGCAAGATGATAAGACAGCGAAGGAGTTGAATGTCACGGCGGGCGCTGTCCTACATTTGGTTCTTGCGCTACGTGGAGGACTGTGATTCATGTTGGATATAGAACGACTCAGAGTGTATGATTTTAATAACAGGAGGCGAGCCCATCACTGCTTGATACGACATGATCATGCTTGTCTGGCGCAAAAATGCCAAAGCGGAGAACATTCAGCTGCTAGGAACCGCTCGGTCAACAGCATGCACGTCTGCTCTATTGACGACAGGATCGGAAGCCTTTCTTTTCCAAGAGCTTTCCTCGATGTACCCTGTTTCACAAAGTTCACTCCGCAACGATCTTGAATCCAAAACCAACCTATGAACTCTGATACTAATGCACCGATTTACAGATGACGATAGGGTACAATACGACGATTGAATAACAGAAATAATCGTCTATGGAGAGCTTTGTTCCTCTCCAACAACATCTGCCCCAGGGAGCAGCCATCGAAAAGTGATACTCAAACGTACACCTCTCTCAATCCACCGGTCAGCGGTGTCCTCAAGCCGAGGAGCATCAGACAAAGCAACGTAGTCCCGCGTATGCTTTCCAATACCATGTGTCCAACCATAACGCGCGTCCTCAGACAACACGATCACACTCCGCTCTGGGAGATACACATCCCAATTCTCCTTTGGTGCATTCCTCCCAGCCTGCTCGTCTGCCTTTGCGAATTGCATCACGCACCCACTCCCAAGACTCACCCCGATGATCCCGTCGCCAAACCGCCGAAGCAGGTCAACATGCGGGGAGATCCCCTCACCAGGTTGATACAAGTTCAGAATGGCCTGCCGCGCACATGTTGGAACACGAGGGAAGAGGAGGGCGTGCGTTTCTGTCGGGAGAAGGGGGAGCAGGATCGTCTCGAGCGTCGAGAGCAATTGGAGTAACACGGGAGGAAGGCCTGTCGAGGCTGGAGGTGACCCTGGCTGAGGTGTGGAGAAGCGGCCGAACAGCATGACTTGGTTCACGCCTTGTGGCTGAAAGTAAGTGTCGAGACAATAGCGGGTGACGCTGTCTGCGATTTCTATGGGGAGACGCAGGGTCGGCGAGAGGAAAAGGCCTTGGATGGGTGGGGCCGTTCGGAGGGCCGGAGTGGGTCGGAGACCTGATGAAGATTGAGCTGAGTCGTCTTGAGCGCTCAAGGCGGTTGGTTCGTCAAATAGAGAGTCGGGGTCTGAGAGTCCTGAGATTGTTGAGCTAGTGCTGGTGAGGTCGGAGTCGTCGCCATCCTGCGGTTGTTCTGGAAGGTTTGAAAATGCTGGGATGGTGATTTGGAGAGACAGGTGCTGGCGTTTGCGAGGGAGCGCTGGGTTGAATTCGGTTGTTCCTTCTGGATTGTGCTTTCGTTTGGTTGGTCCTATGATGCTTGAAGCCGATAGAGAAAGCTGGGGCATCCTGGGTGCCGTTGATAAAGCTGTTACATGTTCTGCGATCGTAGGTTTGCGCACCAGTAAATAGAAATATACAATCTCCTGTGTATAGGTCGTCTTTGAACGACGACCAGGGGGTATACCAATACAGTTAAGGGAATGTCAAGTCGGTGGGCGAGAGCAAAGTTCAAACAAAGCTGAAGCAGTGCTGTAGTAGCAAGCACAGCCACTGATATATCAGATTGTGGATATTTTTATCGACCCCCCCCAATCTCCGGCTTCTTCTCACACCGACCCGGCAATGCATCAATTATCTTGTGCAAAAGTTATTCCTGCGCTCACAGGCCACAGCTGCAGCTGGTCCTCCCGTCCTCCCCATCGCGCGCAGGAATGACTGAGGACTTCGACGTCAGCAAGATCGCGGGGAACGCCTCGGACGACGTCAAGTCCGCCGTTGCTGACACGAGCTTCTACTACGCGTACGCACATACGCTTGATGGAGTGACAGGGCCCATCTTCGGGGAGTCCATTATGAAGCGGGTAGTCGTTACTGAGGTGTCGGTAGAGAAGAAGGCGGAGGAGTCGAAGAAGTTGGAGGGGCGGGTCGTGTGTGAATTAACTGTCGAAGATGGTAAGCTAAATCGTGACGACAAAGGTGTTCACTCTAAAGGCAGTTTATAGATATGGTTAACGGTGGTGGAAATATCCACGGAGGCTGTTCCGCGTTCCTCATAGACATGTGCGTAATTCTCTAGAGGGGATCGAAATTCATTTGACCAGTTTTCAGGTGCTCTACTATGGCCCTCATAGCCTTGGGGATGACGAACACAGGAGAGGTCAACGGCAGTGTTTCTCAGTCCCTCAACGTTGTATACCACTCTCCCGCAGGCCTGTGAGCTCCTCGCCTGTCTCCCATGATATCTTCAACGACGCTAAGCGAAGATTGGATGCAGGGGAGACCGTTTGCGTCTCGTAAATACCACTATGACTCTGGGAGGCCGCGCTCAGTCCGCAAGAACCGAGGTGCGTTTTTAAGAACGGACGCGCGTCAAGCTTGATAACTGACGCGAGGCTAGATCTGGAATGTGACCCACCACCGCCTGGTCTCTTCGGGCGTTCACATAAAGATGCAGCCGTCTCCCCCTAAAGCGCATCTATAATCAGCTAGTGCCATGACGCGAAGCATATACCTGCGCGTGTCTGCGACTCTGCGTCGGAATCTACAACATGACCATGTAATTGGATATCCTTGTTCCATTAATTGTGTGCTATTGCAGCCAACTGTCCTTGGTGCTCGTGTGTTCGAGAACATAGAAAGGCATGTTATAGCAAAGGCATTTTATAGCCGTTTTGTGCAAGTGAAATTTCGCCCTCGCCGAACCTCGCCGAACCAGGCGCCAAGGGGCCGCAGATATGCGCACAGCCACCGATAAACGATCACTTTGGCTCCCGATCACGCCATTGCCAACTTGAACCAGCCTGAGCATGCACAACGACGTCCACGCTGCGGCCTAGCGCTCCTCCCACCCTCCTCACTCGTGTTGCGATGGCCGAGGAAGTAGATATCACGAAGATTTCTGGGAACGCTCCAGACAGCGTCAAAGCTTTCGTCGGCAATACAAGCCTGTTCTACCGTCGCCGTGATGGGGGGACTAAACCGATATTTGGGGATTCGATTATAAGGCGGTTGGCTGTGACCGAGATATCGGTGGAGAAGAACAAAGAGGAGCCGGAGAGGTTGGAAGGGCGGGTCGTGTGCGAGGTTACTGTCGAAGAAGGTGAGATCAATCCTCGTAGGTGGGATAAACACCTCCTGTGGTTGACAGCCAATATGCCTGCGTTCGCCAGATATGATCAATGGTACCGGAAGCGTCCAAGGAGGTTGTTCTGCCTTCCTAATCGACGTGTCCGCCTTCCATCCTGAGTAGCGAATGAAAAAAATGCTGACAAGCCTCCAGGTGCTCC
The DNA here is from genome assembly GCA_014905825.1 of Lyophyllum atratum. Lineage (NCBI taxonomy): Eukaryota > Fungi > Basidiomycota > Agaricomycetes > Agaricales > Lyophyllaceae > Lyophyllum > Lyophyllum atratum. The sequence goes on along the minus strand of JACGCN010000002.1, from coordinate 2,932,022 downwards.
TCGATGGCACTCATGGCTTTGCGGATGACAAACACGGGAAAGATCTACGGCAGCGTTTCGCAGTCCCTAAACGTGGTATACCACTCCCCCGCAGACCTGCAAGTCTCCGCCCCGCCTCTCTCGTCTCTCCCACCATTTGACTAATTGTCAAATGCAGGGGAGATCATCTGCGTATTGTCAACACCACTATAACGCTGGGCGCCCGAGCTCAGTCTGTACGAACGGAGGTGCGGCACAGGCATACACCTAGAATACTGACTAATTGAGGCAAGAGCAGATCTGGAACACTAGTCACCACCGTCTGGTCTCGTCAGGTGTGCATATCAAGATGCAGCCATCTCCTCCTCCTAAGGCGAACTTGTAGCCTGCCAGTTATCAGTATGCCAAGAGTATACCTGTTCCTACTTAGAAGTGGAATATGCAGTGTAAATCTAGCTTGCCAAATTTTGCATATCCCTTGCGAAGCACGAGGCAATACGCATATACGTTCTCCAGTCGAGATTTGAAGCAGAAATGGAACTTCATTTCGACCCATCTGGCTTTGTTCATCTTATGTGCTGAGACTTGTAGAGTATCACAAAGTAAGTAAACCTTACTGTCAAACACGCAGTGTGAAGATGACTATATTGACCTTAATCATTCTTCCGCGTACTGATACTAGCTGTGCTGAATTGATAATGTGACATGGTCGGTGGATGGAAATGCCTTCAGGTCCCATTCGGACAGCTTGGGGCGGCTAGAGTTGTCGTTGAGGACATTTTCAATAGGTACAGATAGTGTTAGATATTGGGACTGATAGTTAGATATTTGAAACTACAGTGGTGGAGACCGCTCTGGACTGGACGACGGCTGATGGGGAATAGCTTCTCTGCGCTGCCACGATCCTTTGTAGTACGCAGGAGAGCAGACTGTACATCCGATGGAGGGGAATAGCAAGTGTTATTTAGCTGAAACTGCACGTACAAGTTATGCCATTGAATGCTGATAGCTAGAGCTTTCTTTTTAGAAGAGGACGATCGCATTGACGCGGCGGCGCGTCCGAGCCATGGTTGTGGTGAACAAGAAGTTTACATTGCACTTATTGCTTGGGAGGGCATCATGAAAATCGCGTTCAAGTTTATGCTTCACGGATCTAGCAATCATCACCATCCGTTTGCATGTGTAACATGATTATCAGAGCCACAACCGACACACATCGTATGAATTCCCTAGCTTCTCCTCCTCCAGCTGAAAAGTGTGGTACCGCAGTGTAAGTTATTCCTACAGTCCCCGTTGACAAACTCAGAAGCTTGTCAGGCCGTCGTACCCAGTAGGTGCGAGCGTACAAGTGAGAAGAGCCGGGCATAAGCAAATAGAAAGTAAGCAGGGGGTGTACCTAGGCGTGTCCGAGGAGAATCGAAGAAGCAAACACCTCCATGCCCCAGACTGCGACCGCCAACTGTTCGACAGCGGTAATGACCTACTGAGGCTTAAGAATCGCTACATCAGCAGAAGGTATGCCGTCGCATGAACGTGTGGACTTACAAGGTAATGGGCAGGTTGGAGAGTGATCACGTTGGTATCGCGTGTCGGGATCTGGATATGTATGTCCTGTCGTCCGTGTTGCACGATGCGGAGATTGGTGCCTTCCTGAATGACGTACGTCTCCCAGTTCTCATCGACTTTGCTGGCATCGTACGTGGCGTTAACGGACGTCGCATCTACCGACCTCTCGATCGAAAAAACCTCGGCCCCGGTCGGCTCCGAATAAATCCTGAGCCTGTCGGGAGTGCGCATGTACCTGCCGTTCTCGTCCACGAAGTCGAAGCAGTAGCAGTGGAGGCTCGCCAAGTTGTCTCCCCAGACGCGGAGCCACACCCCTTGCCTGATGGGTGCAGTAGTCACGCGCTCGCCTTCGGTAGGCTTGGCCTACGAAGACGAATATTCTGTCAGCCACGAAAGCGCCCGATTCGCAGACGACTCACCCCGAGCGCAATAGGGCCTCCACCATTGGGGTACATCTCTTCAAGGGCTTCTCTCTGGGCTTCCATATCTTCGGCATCATCCGCTTGAACCGTCTCCATGGCAAGCTCGAGTGAGCCGTAGGTCTCGATGCATGCTTTGCGGACATGCTGTTCTGTGATTTGAAGGCGCTTCATCATGTGCTGCACGAACTCCGAGATTTCGGGGCTTTCGGCGGCATAGTTGGGATACATTGTGGTGGTACCAGGGCTCGATGATGCAGTGGCGCGGCGATTCATAATGTAGAGCGAGTGGGAGAAGATGTGGGACGAAGTTGTCATTCAAGGTCTTTAAACCTAGTGCAGGGACACGTGCCGTGATCGGGCTTACATGGAAACTCCCAATTCCCATTGTTCCTTATCTTTAGTAGCCCCGTTCAAAGTTGAGCCACGACTTTCGTGGTCGCGGTCGCGGCTCATCACCTGACCATAATTTTGATAGTCCGCCGGAGGCTGCCGTGTGACCCTCTGTGACCTTGACACCCATGATCTCGACGCGCAACGACGCCTGGTGAAAACCCGCGTCAAGTGCGCCTTGCTGAGTCTGCAGTGTGCTAAAAACTCTGATTTTTGCGAAATCTTATATCTCGAGTGCTTGGCATTTTTTTCCCAATTTTTTTTAACACATAAAAGTATTGCAAAGTAAGTAACAGTCAGTCAGGAATGCCACTCAATAAGTCAAGGCATGAGGGCAACACAAAGTATATCCTTGAAACAGAGATGTTTTTATAAGTTGAAGGAGCATATCGAAAGGAATCTTGACGGATAGCCTTATATATTTCAGATATGATCAGTACTGGTAGGTTCGAACACGCGTTTAAAACTCAAACTGATATGGATTATATTACTTCGAGGCCTAGAGCGTAGGATGAACATATTTGGTGATTCGGAGATGTGATGCAGCGCTCCCCGACTCGCGCGTAGGAATGCGCGTCGCTGTTTATCGTCGTCGCGACGCGTTGTAACGCCTGCGCCTGTGTTAGAAGCGGACTCCGAAAATAGCATCATGTGACGAGCCGCGACCGCGACCACGAAAGTCGTGGCTCAACTTTGAACGGGGCTACTAGTTTTGTTTTTGGTGACAATGATACCTGACAATAGCCCCGTTCAAAGTTGAGCCACGACTTTCGTGGTTGCGGTCGCGGCTCGTCACCTGACGTTATTTTCGGAGTCCGCTTCTAACACCGGCGCAGGCGTTACAACGCGTCGCGACGACGCCAAGTCCTAGCCAGCGACGCGCATATTTCTACGCGCGAGTCAGCGAGAGCTGCGTCACATCTCAGAATTATGAAACATGTCTGTTTTACACTCCAGGCCTCAAAGTAGTTTATTTCATATTATTTTGAAGTCAAAACATGTTTAGTAGCTGGTCAATTGTCTGAAATATTCAAGGCTACCTGTCAAGGCTGATTTTAATATGCCAATCTAATTTATTAAGACATCTTTGCTCCATCGGTACATGTTGTGTTACCCCCATGCCATGAGTCATTGAGTAGTTTTCCTGACTGACTTTTACTTACTTTTACAATGCTTTTAGGTGTTAAAAATGGGGGAAAAAATTCAAGCACTCCAGGCATAAGATTTCGTAAAAATCGAAGTTTTTAACACACTGCAGACTCAGCAAGGCATAGTCGACGCAGATTTTCACCAGGCGTCATTGCGCGTCGAAACCATGGGTGGTAAGGTCACAGAGGGTCACACGGCAGCCTCCGGCGGACTGTCAAAATTATGGTCAGGTGATGAGCCACGACCGCGACCACGAAAGTCGTGGCTCAACTTTGAACGGGGCTAATACCACCTTCATTTGGTGATCGCGCTACGCGACGCCGGATGCGATTAGTCTTTTGAAGTGAAAATTCCGGCAATTTTGGAAGGCCGTTGAACAGCGCCAGATGGCACTGGACCAGCTTCTTCCAATATACAAACAGCCGAGATATCCTTTTCCAGTATCAGTTGCGCCACCTCGGGCACAGTATCTCTTGGACGGACGGTGGCTCGTTGGGTGCGCGAGCTCATGATGCCGGCCAAGTCGGGCAACGCAGTCTTCTCGCGAAGCATCTCGGCCCAGGCAACATGTCCGAGTCGGAGCCATCCGAGCCGAGTCTGCTTGGAGTCCAGCCATGGCACTAAGCAGTTTCTCGGAAGCGGAAGATCGTCGCTGAGCATTACCAAGGGTGTCGTGGAAAACGGTGGCGATGTCGAGGACACCGATGACGCCGCCATCATCACTGCACACACGGCTAGGAGTTGCATGGCCCGGTCTCTGATGGTATTCGGGTACATACCTACCTTACCCATTCCACCTCGCTTAGTATCTTTGCATGAACATTGAATAGCAGCCGCGGCTCACCCTGAAATTTCCAGAAGATCGTCGTACATGCGTTCCATTGCTTTAGCATCCAAAGTACTCTCTTGCAAGAGCTTAGAGGCAATGACACTAAGCCGTCGGCATATTATAATATACTCTGCACTTCGCAGAGTCAGCTTTCCAAGAGCGAGTATGACTTTCCCAGAAATAGCTCCGGGTCCGGGAAGAGTGCTTCCCGAGGAGGTGGTAGGAGCTGATGAGGCCGTGTCCGAGTCGACGCTCGACTCGAGGGTATATACTATACACTGAAGAGGCTGTTACTTCTTTTGGTTGGAACTCTGGGCTCGGGGGGCGTAGGAACCCCATGGCTGCTGAGACGAGAGAAACTCAGCTTGCGAGAAAAAGAACCCAGTGAACACATCGTCGTAGATAGACAGATCACTGGCATGGCATTCCGAGTTCGAAGTGTTGATCTTATCTTGTCTAGGAGATTAGATCTAGTAACTTAACATGGTCTACTCATTCTTCCGCGTGCTGATAGCGGCTACTAACATATTAGATGGCAGTACTTCAATTGTCCACCCCACCACGTTCTCATAACTTAGCCACTAATTTGGTCAACAGAAGGTCCTGACAAGCACTGATAACGTCCATGTTTTTCGATTACTTATATCATATATGCCACACCTACAATTCCGACTGAAAACCATCGCAAGATGCGCAGAACGGTAGGTACCTCATGTGCTTTTTCCCTGGTCCATGATCACCCCACTCCTTCTAAAGCGAGAGAACAAGTCGTGGCTGCCCACCAAACGCGCTCCGACTCCCCGTGCATACATAGATGTTCGCTTCGGTTGGTAGTGGAATCTATGTATGGGTACAGGGTGGGCGGCGGTGGAAGTAGGAGTGCTGGAGGTAGCGGCAATTGTGAGAACATTGGAGGTGGACAGAGCCCTCGACCTCCATCGACCCGAATTGAAAAATGGTGGACCCCTCATGGCGTTGCCCGACGCAGTGGCTTCAACTTTCAAGCACTGTCTTGAATTACACGCTCTAACTCTTTTCCCATTTCAAACGAAAGACATTCACCGTATGTCGAGTCTATACATACATGTCGATTACATCCCCTAAGATCCCTAGTAATATCCATAATTAAGTACCAAAACAAACTAACCAAGAACCGACCCCTTCAGAATTATTACATGAAATAGGCTACCTACTTTTGAAGCCTATGATAATTGCTCAAGCCGAGAATGTCATCATCAAGGCGCGCTACGCACCACAATCAGAAGTTTCGTCGTGCTGATCTGATACGATTAGCTCTAGAAAGGCTCGCGGCACGACCTAAATCTGTAGGGCGTGTGGCCTGAGAGGCGGTTCACGGATGTTAGCATATCTCGCAGGATACACCAACCCTTGGGAACTCGGGGCAAAGCAGGGAATACGTGTCAACGCTCAGGATGTCGAAGACTTTCTTGTTCGAGCCATGCCAGCTCTTCCAACAAACGTGCGCGCTCCTGATATAGTGCGAGGGTGTGTGCACGGGACTCGCGGAGCGCAAGCAGTGAGTGCGTTGATTCCGATTGAGTCTAAAGTGGGGTGTCCAAGGAAAACTGGTAAATGGAACAGAAGTAGATCAAATCTAAGAAGGGTGACGCACATCATGACTCTCGTTGACCGTCTCCGTCCTTGACATGCTCCGGCTACGCTCGAACGACAAGAGCTCAAGTTCTTCGTCGACGGGTGAGATGTACCCCGTATAACGCACATGGGGTTTGCGCGAAGGTGTCGGCGAGTCTGGACAGTCGCAGAAGCTCTGCCCCTTCGTAGGCGGGCTGTCCAGATTGGGCGAGAGAATCACAGACGGTGTTGAAATCTCGTGTATACACCTTGGCCTTGATAACGGCCGGGGTGTCGATTTCGGGGTCGGAGTCGAGGGTCTGTAAGATTCTAGGCTCGTGTTCGAGTCGCTACGGAGGTGCATGGAGAAACTGGATGTGGTGAACGTCTTCCTCGTCGCTGTCGATGTCGAAGGCGAGTACGATTGTGTGTGACCGGCCCTCGATGGTGGCTCATCATCCAATTCGAACGGGTCCTCGCTCGTAATATGGCCGAGCCTGCGGCCTACCCAGCAAAGAAGCTCACCGACATATCCACACTCTTCCTGTTCTCCGATGGCAAGTCTCCGGGGGTCGATATTGCTCAAGCCGACGTCTATTTTAAGGACATCGGTCTCGAGGATACCAAGGAAAAGTTTCGTATTTTGCAGGCTTATGTTTTCACGCGTTGGCGGGTTGATATCTTGGGGGATGCGCGTGGAGAGCAATGATTCCAGGATAGCGATAAGGAGAGATGGGGTAAGTTCTGTCGGAGATTCCAAAGGAATTGGGATGTGCAGCGCGTCGAGAAGGGCATTCAGCTGCCTCACCAGGGCCTTGTAGTCGCTGTTATTTGTGTACGCAGACATAGAAACATTAGGGGCAGGAGCTAGATATCCTGAAGACCGCTGAGAAACGCTATGAACGTTGAACAAAATTAAACAGGCTATCAGCGTGCTATGTACGAGGAAGAACTTTGTGCATGTATTGCTAAGGGTTCTAAATCAAGTAAAGGTCAATATATGCCTCAAATGCGTTTGATCTGTTGGGCCTGCTGAAAGTTGCGGAAAATTTGTTGCTGCCTATACGAGCTGAGTACTATTTCAAGATGAGTTATGAGACGCCGAGGAGGACGAGTGCATGTGAGGAAGGTGAATCTGCAAAAGCTTGTCAGGAAAAGACCCGCCCTAAATCGTAATTACGACCAAACAAGAAATTCATCCCTCACAACGCGTCGATACCAGCTCCCTTGTAGCTCCCTCTCCCCCATTACTCTGTTGTTACGTTCCTCGCGCGTCAAATACGCGGCCGATGTCGCGTGTTGCGTCCTCTTCCAGCGCTGGGCCGTCAATCAAGGTTAAAGAAGAACATAGGGTGAAGAAGAAAACGTTGGAACGTGATAGGGGCAAGCAAAAGGCGCGTTTCGAGGAAGAAGATGCAGATGCAGACGCAGACGCGGATGGTGAGGAAGACGAGGGCGGAGAAGGCGAGGCAGATGTAGATGACGATGAAGGAGGCTCGCCGCGTGGTGCTAAGCGTGCACGCGTAAACGAGGAAGGTGATTCACGTCCTGCCGACAAAGGCAAAGATATCGAACGCATCAAAACACTTCCTCGCGATGTCGATGGGTAAGTCGTTCTTACATCATATCTAATCATCAGTGCTTAACATACGTACCTCATGTTAGGTATATACCTGGTTCCATTGTTCGCATTCACCTTCGGAACTTCGTGACTTATGACTCTGTCGAATTTGCTGTCGGACCGTACTTAAACATGATCCTTGGCCCCAACGGCACTGGGAAGAGCAGTATCGCGTGCGCTATCTGTCTTGGCCTTAACTTCCCGCCCGCTGTCCGTTCCATCCTTTCAATGACGGTGACATTATCTGACCCGATTCTTAGGTCCTTGGACGAGCTGCGGACCTGAATTCTTTTGTAAAAATCGGTTGTGACAAAGGATATATCGAGATCGAGCTCAAAGGTCGCAACGGCGGAAGAAATCTTGTCATTCGGAGGAGCTTGTCCGCCAATTCCAAAGTTTCCGAGTTTACAATGAACGGTAAACCTGCGTCCGGCAAGGAGATCACGCTCAAGATGGCTGAACTGAATGTCCAAGTCGGGAATCTCTGGTAAGACGCAATGGAAATGTTTCCTTAAACATCTCGTTAATTTTCCCCGCAGTTCCTTCCTCCCCCAGGACAAGGTCTCCGAGTTCGCCCAGATGAGCCCACAGGAGCTGCTTAGAGAGACTCAGCGTGCGGCTGGTGACGAACGTCTGACGTCGTGGCACGACACCTTGATCGATGCCGGCAAAGGGCTCAAGACCATTCGCCAGGTGCGTAACTCACCGAATATATTTCCGTACAAATCTGACCACTAGTCTAGTCCATAAAAGAAGAGAGTGAACATCTTCGCCAGATGGAAGAGCGGAATGAGGGCATAGAGCGAGACGTCCAACGCTACAAAGAGCGCAAGAACATCGAAGCTATGGTTAGTCTTTTGAGGGAGATGTTCTTGTTGTTTTCACACTGAGTTTCTCATGTTAGATCGGACTACTCGAAATTCTGATCCCAATAGAACATTATCGCGAACTCCGCGTCAAATTCATGGAAGTCAAGAAGAGACAGAGAAAGCTCCATGAAAAAGTGAAGAAATTGAAGGCCAAGAATGAACCTGCTCACGCACTTCTGAAGTACTTCTTATTATATGCTGTGCTGAGCTATTTTCGAACTTGCGGTCATCCCTAGGAAATTGGATGTCGATCACAAGGAACACGACCGAAGTCGGGACGACATCAAGAAAACAACTGTTGCAAAGTTCAACAAGATGAGGACCAAGTGGAATGCGAGCGAGAAACTTGTGCGTTTCAGCAGTGTCTTATGACTGTTCTTTCAATCTAACTTTAAAACCCTAGGAACAAGACGCCGAAGAACTCACTGCTAAATTAGACCGACTGAAGAGGGAGGAGAAGGACCGCGCCAGAAGGATCAAAGGCCTCGAGGCTGAGATTGAGAAAACGAAGGAAGAACTTGCCAAACTCATGGAGGTTAAGCTGGAAAAGGCCGAGGACATCGGAGCGGAAGCGGTAGGTGGCCTACATTCATCTCCTGTACAGTTTTTCTAAACTATACTCTCTAGCGACAAATCAACCTCGAGCGTGCGGATGTAATTGCTCGTAGGGGGAGCCTCGACGACAAGCTCAAAGTCAACATCGAAAACAAAGCGAGAGCGAAGAGCTATCTTGACAGGGGATATGACGAGTAAGTCACTCTGACCACCATAATCCATCGACTCACTGGCATAATTCGAAAGTTTGAAGAAACTTGATGATGTGAATATCCGGAAGATGCAGAGTCTCCAGAGATGGGATAAGCCCTGCCATGACGCGGTTCTGTGGCTACGGAACCACAGGCACTTGTTCAAGATGGAGGTCTTTGAGCCTGGATTGTTAACTATAAACGTCCCCGACAGACGGTTCGTGAACGCTGTCGAGGCCTCTTTTAGTGGCTTCCAGCTTAGGGTCAGTGGCGCTTTGCAATGTCATCCCCGGTTCTTACAGATTTTTTCTATCTAGACATTTATTTGTCAATGCCAAGAGGACTCAGACACCTTCAATCAACATATCAACGATAACGGAGCGATCGGGAAGGGTGTTCGGGTTGCGACATGGTTCCGTGCTCAGCAAGAATTACCCCCCTCACCTATGACAAGGGAAGAGGTACGGTGCATCTACGTGCATACATGAACCATATCTTACACCAAATTATAGATGGCGGCGCTAGGATTTGACGGCTACGTTATCGACTACATCGAATGTCCGGAGGGTATGCGCTTCTGGCTACAAAGGGAAGTGAATGCTCACCGCACGGTTCGTGCACCGAATTTTCGAAATGTGTTCTTGTCATTATAACTCTAAGCTAGGCAATTGCGTTGAATCCGCATATCGACGTGCAGAAGGCGATGGAGTTTGTAGCACGGCCTCAGTCTGGCGGCGGTGCCACGTTCATCAACGGCAACACCATCAACAACGTCAGCCGTTCAAGATATGGGCGGAGGGCTATTGGTAACATATCGCGTGACGTACAACCTGCAAGGAATCTCGGCAATGTCACCAGTAAGCCTTCCATTGTTTTAGCAGTGATGCATTGTGATCAACGTGTACACTAATGCATTCTTCAGTTGACCCCGATGTGAAGCGGAGGATTGACGAGTCGATTGCTAACTACCAGCAGGAAATATACAATCTCGATAGGGAGCGGGAAGAGTTAGATACGGAAGCCAGAACCATTGCGAATGAGGACAAGGTCTTCATGGGGCGCTTGGTATGTACTACCGGCCGGATTTCCTCCTCACGTACTAATCTTTATCTGCCTCGAAGGAAAACGTCAAGCAACGTCGTAATGCCGTCCAGAAGACAATGGAAGACCGTGCCAAGACGGAGTCTAAACTGAGTACGTAAATCTACAAACACTTTCGTGCCGGGCATTGACTGTTATTATCAAAGGGCGCAACGAGGGCACACTCGCAGGCCTGATCAACCAACCATCCGCTGATATTGAGCGTGTTCGTCTAAAGAGAGACCTTTTCAACATTACGAAGAAGCGCATCCAAATAGCTAAAGAATATAGTGTAGGATCACTCGTCTCCGTTCACGTGTCAGTGTGGGGCTGATTAGTTGTGTTGCAGGGCCTAGCGCGATCCGTCATCGCGGAACAAACTGAAGCTACCCGTGTTGGCATCAGATTCCTGCAGGTCGGTGCCAACAGGGCAGCGCTTCAAGAGCTCTGCAACAAGAAGGACGAGAAACACCAAACGGCACTCGCCGAGTTCAATAAAGGTTCGTCTTATTCTCAAGCCATCCTCTGATCGTGCTGATGCTGCTCACTAGTTGACGAGGAGTTCCAGGCCGTCAAGGTGGCGTCCAAAGCCGCCTTAGATGCGAGTCGTGATGTGATGAACGCGATCGAGCCGGAGCTTCGAGAGCGGTATAATGCCATCGAGGCTGCTCGCGCAAATTACGAAAGGGAGCTCGCAGCTGCAGAGCAGAACGGCACGACCCCGCCCTCGGCAGAGGGTGTGGATTTGCGCAGCCTGGAGGAATTGCAGGCCGAGCTGGAGAGGCAGCGTGCGAATCTCGACCTAAACCTGAACACGAACCCTGGCGTAGTGGAGCAGTACGAAAAGCGCAAACGAGATGTGAGCTTGATGCCTGCCCTATCCTTTGCGTCTTGTGTGCTTACTGTGGTTGTGTATTTAGATCGAGCAGCTGGGGAAGACGATTGAGGAGAAGCAGAACAAGGCCGACAAGATTGAACGCAGTATCAAGAGTGCAAGGGTGCGCCGGCCTCGCGTATGGGCTTGAGGGCTTGGGCTAACATTCCTGCAATTGTAGGACAACTGGCAACCTGCACTTCAGAGGCTCGTGGCGAGTATTGGAGAGAAATTCTCCGCTTCGTTTGACCGTACGTCTATCTTTACCCTTGTCACATTTCTGGATTTGATTCGATATACATCTGCTTCACAGGCATCGGCTGCGCAGGTGAGGTCCGCATTAGCGAGCATGAAGACTATGAGAAATGGGCCATCGACATTCTCGTCAAGTTCCGAGACACAGAGAAGCTACAACTCTTGACTGGACAACGCCAGTCCGGCGGTGTATGTTATTTCTACGTCCCCTGGCGTCTGTGAAAATCGTCTGATTTTGTCTATTTCTATAGGAACGCTCGCTGACGACGATCCTGTATCTTCTAAGTTTGACAGAAGAAGCGCGGGCTCCATTTTCGCTCGTTGACGAGATCAATCAGGTATGTGACTCGACGTGTTTTCTTCCCTCCCATCCTAGGAGGGAGCAGCACTGCCCTTAGTGCCCTTAGTTCGTTGTACACAAGATTATCTGACCCACGTGCTGTTTATAGGGAATGGACCAGCGGGCGGAACGCTCGGTGCACAACTCGATGGTGCAAGTCACATGCAAGGAGGACAGCGCGCAGTACTTCCTCATCACGCCGAAACTGCTTCCTGACCTCATGTACCATGACCGCATGAAGATCCTCTGTGTGAACAACGGTGAATGGCTCCCCGAGGAGCGCGACCTTGGCAACATGATGAGCATGATTGATGGATACGTCGGGGCACGTCAGAAACAGCAACGCACGAATGCTGCTCCGTGAGTGGGAGGAACGAGAGAAGACTCGGGAGCGCTATCCAGGTCATGCATACTGATATCGTGCATTGCTGTGCAACCTACTTACATTCACAATTACCTTACACCTACTAGTCATACGCTGCGGATACCTGTAACTATACGATTCGACCCTGAAGAATCACTAGTACTGACACTGTCTGGTGTCTCCGAAGATATGTTATCGATCGCCACAACAATTGTCTATTGGAGAGCACATGTGCCAGAGGAAAAGATGAAGGGTGCATCTTACATTGCCGGAATTGAAAGTGTAACCCGATATCTAGTCGTAGCCCAATTGTATCCTCAACTACATGAACCGCGGACATCAGATTACTTGTATGGCGCATGCCCCTTATGATGCGGTGGTGCGTCTGACCAACGGCACGCGCCAGCTCTCTTCATTGGGTTCTACTCTTCATAACTTTCTGATTCGCTCTCCTACGACTCTCACGAGTCCGCGGTCACTATCTACCTCTGTGAAGAATACGTATCTTGTCCGATTTGGACAAGCTTGGCCTACTGGTTTTCGAAGTAACCGGCACGTACTTGCAGTTACTCTCGAGAAAACGGGCTTACAGTACTAGGACCTGTGAGTGAGAGCCCTGAAGAGACAGAGGGACGAGTTGGCGCGACAGCGGCGTCAGCTAAAACCTAGTAGCGAAACAAATAACGATCTCGAGAGTTTACGAACCACCGTTGGAGTAGTATAAACTTCCATCATTGTTTCGTGCAAGGCATTAACAAGAGCTCAGTATAGAGAAGATTTACAGCGTCCTGGGTTACATGTACAGCAGGGATCACAAACACGTAGCAATACGGTATGAACAGGATTCAATACACCTTGACTGACTGTAATCCCTGAGTAACCAATTCAGTCAGAGATTCTTTCACCATCAACGTCTCTAGCTCTGGCCAGGATCGCACAGCAGGAACGTTTCCCTCGTCGTCTTTATATTTGTCCAAGAGCTCGTCGAAAAATCTCCCTGCACCACTCATGTTCAAAATTCCGGCTATGGCAGCATGTATTGCAATGTTGTGAGGATCCGGCAGATCGACGGGAGCCTTCCTCTTGCGAGTGGAGTCCGGAAGGAAATCATTGCTGTGGTCCTCGAAAGAGATGCGATTATCTTCAGGCTGGCGCAGTATACCTTCATCCTTGAAAATTCTCAAATCGTATACATGCTCCTTCTGAATGCCTCATCAGCTTGAAGAAATCAATGGAGGATCATGAACCTGACCGCTGTTTCCTTCAAGCACCAATTAAAGTCATCAAACGCATCGTGTGCATCATGTTGGAGGGTCAAGCCATTTGACGGGTGGTCGAGTTTGTCATGCAATTCTTCAAGTGTTTGGACTGGAAGACGGGTAAAATTGACGAGTATGTCAAACGTTGTGACAGCGGACTTGAACTAGACATATAGTCAACGACATCTAGTGAGCAACTTATGTACATTGAAGAAAAGACGACTCACGGATTTCGAGTTATGGTCCTTGTCAAATTCACCAATCGCTCTGCGAAGTATGTGAGCGCCGACCAAGGGAACTTTTGGGATTCCTTGAGCTCGCTTAGGGTGCGAGGAATCTTGATACCCTGTTAAAACACACGTATATCCGTCTCGCATCAGCAGCTTGAGCGGGAAGTCAACAAAACAACATTTGCTCCAAGAGGAGTCTACGCACATCGTCTCGAAATGACTTCTTCCTGTTGCCTACTCCTTCTAAAAGATGGGTTGCCGTTTTGTCGACTGTCGGGGTGGCAAATCCAGAAGTTGTTTTATTGAGCTTGTTGCTTGTTTTGACTAAGGAAAATATTGGTTTCCGTTCATAAGAAGATGGTTGGACTGACAAATAAACAAAAGGTGAGTGAGCCATGTCGTACCGAGGGCTGCGAGCGCTGCAACCACATCTTCTTCCCCGGAACATGTCAAGATGGCGGACGCCACGTAACGTTTTCCGCTCTCGCCTCCGCATTCTTCGGCGCAGGCGAGCATGGCGATCATGACTTTATCTAGTTCCGCAGATATCTCTTCGGAATCTTTTTTGTATGTATAGGTACTGCGGGAATCGGGCGCGAACTTTTCGTTGATAATCTTCTCTGCGGCATCGACCAGTTATGGAAAGCCGGAGCGACAAGCTGCCAAGAACAGCCGGCTCATGGTCGCCGAGATGCTGGGAGTGAAATATTTTGATGGAGACCCCATGGACTCGTGTAATCGGCACGTGACTCATGTACCGAATTTGACCTGAGGGCACTGTGTTGCCCACATATCTCTTTCGCGCTGCTAAATGAATGAAAACCGCGCATACTGTATTGATATTGGGATGGGTATTGACTATTTGAGACCTTTAAAGTATAACAAAAGCAAGATGTGTGATGTTGAGACCAGATTTTGTCAGGAAGTACTTCAAATGTCACGCGTCACACGGTGGCCTGATATCATGTCAACGCGTCGAGTCACTGTTTGCATCGCGACTTCTTCTTCACGCGTGTCTGGGGCACCTCTCTTGCTTGTTCACACAGCTTCTTCCTGTCAGGACTTCATGCCGGAGATCAAAGAGAGCCTCCAGTCCGGAAAAATCGCCCAAGACTTCAATGAACGTGAACCAAAGAATGAGAAGATCCTCCAGGCTATTTTAGTCGACGCGACTGGAAAGGAGCAGAAGGCACAGGCTACGATTTCGTCTCGTTCTCCTGATGCTATACCTCCTGCTGGTATCACTGGGCATGTATATCCACTAGCTTCCTCGACTAGGATTGTTAGGGGGCAATGTGGTGCACAAACACCTGTGTACCCTCCCAACTACTCGACCTCTCGTGCAGCTCCCCCTGTACCCATTGCATCGCACAAGCTCACGCTCACCGGAGTTTTCCCGCACCCTCGTAATGTTATCCTCAAATTCAACGACCGCACTGGCGCCGAGTATTGGTTACAGGTGCGTACCTTGAGCATAGTGACATCGCCCAATGTCTTTCTGACCGAAGCACCCAGGTTCAACTTTTCACGCACACTGTCCTCCAAATCTACAGCAAAGATGACTGGAATGAATCTATTGCCAAGGTCCCTAGCAAGCCCCGTGGATTCAAGGTCGGCGTCGCATTTCAGTTTGCAAAGTACATAATGGCTTTCGTGACGCTCGATAACATGATTCAGGTGTGTCATTTGTTTTCTTCCTGCATCGTTTTGCATTTCGAGAACTCAGATTTGATTTATGTTCTTCTTTCCACTTTCTTAGCTGCACTGGGCGAACAGTCGAGACAAGCTACCCGCCCAGGGGGCCAACGTATTATCGGAATTCCCTCGCTTCCTGGACGAGCTCGCCAAGTGGCTGCAGTCGAGACGTGACGAGAAGGTTAACCGCAGTGGAAACGCCATGGAAGTTATGAGGTCAGAGGGGATTTTCTGTGGTGTTGGGGTCTATACTGTTGCCGAAATATGGCACCGAGCGGGTATGTTCAAACTGATCAACATTCCTGATTGCCTCTAAGATGAAACTCAATAGGTTTATCTCCAAGCCTCACCGAGGCCGAGGTTTTTGATTCTGGCTCCCGCACCGCACGCCTCTGTGCAGCTTATTATACGTTCGTATACGAGGCATTTGGAGATGAGATGAAACTATGGTAAAGTGTGCTAAATCGCTTTCATCAGATGTTGACGATTTTTTTGGTCAGGAAACTCGTCAAAAGGTACATGGTGGGCTATGTCATTGCTGTCAACAACAAGGACCGCTTGGAATACACGAAGAGCCTTCTTGTTCATGGCAAAGACCGCTCTCATTTTAGCGCTCGCTTCCAATCCCTGCTTCAGGATTTCAAGGTATGTTCTTTTTCAACTTTTCTGAATCTCCGAGTAATCAATAAATATTTCAGACGTCCGTAGCATTGGCAGCATCTGCCATCGGCATACAGGCACGCCGGCCTGGTGATTCAGACATGCCATTCGATGTCTTTGAGCCTGAATTTTGTCGAGCTGCGTTGTCCAAGCTCGATGATCTCAATCTGGGAGTTCTCATCTTCGGGAACGACGCATGGGCACGTCTAGCTGCCCTTGAAGGTCTACCTTTGACCTCTGACAACGCTCTCACCCGTTATTTCACAAAGCCTGAATGTAAGTCTCTTCATGTATCGTTATGGACATGTTTTAATTTGAATAGTCTCAGCGACATCTAACTCCTGGCTCGATTTGACTGCGTATGAACGACTTTTTCTTCAGGGCCCACAGGAACTTAGAGCCAACTGGGAGCCAACAACAGTTTACCGCATTAACAGGACCAATGTCTGGTCCATAATTCCTATTTATGAAAACTCGACCGCAGACACTCCCGACTATCCTGAATATACGCCAGTGCATCCCAAAACGTAACCTCTAATTATTTCACTCTCTATCGTGGAGACTAACTTCCTTTTAGAAAGAAGAGCGTCCCCGTGAAGCCCAAACGGGTCAAGGTCGAGATCATCGGGAACGAGGAACGCAGCAAACTCCTGTTCTCACACATAACACAGCATACGAAGAACTATGCTGTTGGGCCGCTCGATTACTGTGGAATCGCGCGTCGCATAAAGGGCCGTGGCAAAGACGTGTGAGTGGTGTTCGAAAACATCAGAATCTCATGTTATCTTTGCTCATCAATATTCTAGGGTCATGTTGTGCAAAGGAGACCCACGGGTGCCCGTTTTCTATCATGAGCGACTGGAATACTCGCTGGAGACATCCAAGTTGAAAGCGACGGATTCACACAAGGATGGCCTCTCTAGCACAGTGCTCAAGACCGTCAAAGCTGCAGTCTCTAAATCGTCCGCTAGAGTTGGAGCCGCTACCGCCACAAAGCGCCCTCTCGACAAGGAGGAAAAGGAAAACGTCAACGATGACCTGGCACCCAAGCGGAAGAAGCCTCGTCGATCTGCAGACCGAGACCTCTTACTGTCGATCTTGACCTCACCGTTGCCCCCTCGCCCTCGCGCTTCACGTTCGGCTTCAGCACGTTCATACCACGCGCCAACCTCCTCGTCTCCACCTCCTTCACCATCGCAGTCTTCATTACCAACCTCGTCTTCACCACCTTCTTCACCATTGCTACGAGCTTCCTTGCCCGCTACCTCCTCCCCACCTTCATCGCCATTACTACTACCTTCCTTGCCAACCTCTTCATCACCACCATCATCGCCGTTGCCATTACGATGACGCGTTGACATTGATTCATTGATTTCTAGGTTAGAGATACTTGAGCTTCTTGTAGATTGTTTTTTACTTCGTGTTGCAATGTGAATTTCTTGCATCGACTTTGATTATTGATTGTATTGTCATCATTGTGTGAATTCTACGCCACGCTAGCAGCAATACCCCGTATTCACGCCAGTCAGTCTTCTCCAAAACACTTTCCAAGGATATCCGCCACCAGCCGTCTCTCACACCTCCTCCGACATCATCCAACCTCGCTGTTCTGGGACGTCTCATTCTATTTCATGTCATTGCACATCCTATGAAGCTAGGACTACATCAAATTTGAAAAGACACGGTCTTCCTT
Source organism: Lyophyllum atratum (assembly GCA_014905825.1). Lineage (NCBI taxonomy): Eukaryota > Fungi > Basidiomycota > Agaricomycetes > Agaricales > Lyophyllaceae > Lyophyllum > Lyophyllum atratum. The sequence continues at coordinate 2,914,408 of JACGCN010000002.1, read as the reverse complement.
CCCCCTTGTCGCTCTCACTCGACTCCCCAGATTCCCCACTCGAGCACCCCCCTTTCCCTTCTGCACCTGCCTCGTCACCCGCCTTGTCGTTCCCCACATCCTCCTCCCCCTCCTCCCAGTAATGTTGTGATGTCAGCCCGGGAGAAGAAGGTCTGTACTCGCCTTAACCCCAGCTTGTCACCGACCCCGACCCTGCACTCGCCTCGCACCAACTCGCACCAACTTCCTGCTGAACCCTCACTTTCAATAATAATCATCGACCTCGTCCTATTCCCTGGACGAATACCGCCTCCCCGCCTCCTCTTCTAACCCGCCCCCACCACCACCCCTCCCCAGCCCGCGCCCGCGCTTGCGCTTGCATCGCCAGAGTATCAGCAAGACTAGACGGCCTTTGAAGATGATGTGCCGCCTTCAGGGCTACACGCCGTATTGGGTGGAGGGGTTGGAGACAATTTTATTCGGTTGGAGGGAGGTGAATGCGGTCGAAGGTGAAGAGCTGGCTGAGGGTGCAGAAGCAGTTGAGGTGGATCCAGGTGCCGAGGGCGACTGTGAGGATGCTGATGACAAAAAGGCCCGAGGGTGGTGAGGTGGGCGGCTGGGTGGGAGAAGGCGGAGGCAATGCATTGCTGGATCTGTGGGCGGTGTTAGTACAAGATAAGAAACTGCAAGGACGCACCCCAAGCACAATGTTATAATCAGACAACTGCGCCCCTTCAGCAGGAGCCGTGGGTGAGGAGAGCAAGAGTTGATGGACATGGGTGGCGATTACCGCTGCTGGGGACCTCCCATTCCTCACTCGAGTCCGAAGTCGACATGGAAACCGATCCCGCCCGATAAATGTCCAGGACGAGCAGGATCGGGGGGTGGTGTTTTTGCGTGAAGGTAGGGGTGGGCGGGGGCGAAGGGATTGTGGGCGATGTGGGGAGATTTTGGCGTGTTGCTAGCGTCTGAGGTGTGAGGTGAGAAGGTGGAGGACAGGGTGGGTCCCTTCCGTCGCCGTCAATAGCGAGAGCATCCCCTCCTTCGAGCCTGGTGTGGCGAAGTAGATGGGGTCTTACGATGGCGGCGCCCCTCCCCATTCCTCACTCGGCGCCCCTCCCCATTCCTCACTCGACGACATCAGAGCTGACCTGCCCGATGAAATGTTGAAATGGCGTTCCCTGCCACGACGCCCTCGCCCTTCTTGAACCACGCCTTGTCCTGGCGCGGATGGAGCACCTCCCCAAACGTGATCCAGGAGAGGGCCGCGGTCTCTACCGCAAGGTACTTGAGGCCAATGAGCAGGCCGTCGATGCGTACGATGCCGAGGCCTCCAACAAAGCGGTTGATGAGGGCCATGTCTCGGAGGAAGGGCAGAGGCTGTTGGTGCTGAGACGCTGGGAAAACACATCGATAGGAGAATTCTGAGGTATGTCTATCAGATTGGTGAGGTTACATACAAGGCATTGAGGTGGGCCTTACCTCGAAGAGTTCGTGGCCAATACCTTCATGAATTGTCTGCTTACACTCGCCGAGCCGGCTGGCCGAGGTCGCGAATCTTCGTGGTACTCATCTGCTCCGGATCCTTGTCATATCCCCTACAAATGTGTAAGTTATCTTGTTGAAGTTATCATCCATCATGAGCTCGATGCGGTTGCAGTCAAATAAATGCAAACTAACATCAAATTAATGCAAACTAACCTGCCGTGTCCTCCTTTGCATAGACACTGCAGATAATGAATAAGTTAAGAAAACACACCGTTATAGGGGACAACCATAGTACTACTTTCGAATGTACCTGGCCATTTTCATTCATTTAGCAGCGCGATGTTGCTTTGCTCGATGCAATATCTGGGTCAAGGTTGTTTGCTCATGTTTTTATGTAAAGGTCTTGCCCCAGGTGCCCAGGCGTAGACAACCGATTCACCCGCTTTTCATGCAACAAAATTGACAGTACATTGGATAGGATATGGCCTACCATTGATCTCTCTCGTCTGTGGGTATGTACTCATCATCTGTAAACCGTACAGCTAAGTCTTGCTCAACTTCCAACTCTTCCTCATCATCAGTAAACTGGACCACCAAGTCTTCGGCATCGCCATCCATGTCATCCAATATGGTGTGGTGAGAATTATCTGGATCATTGGAAACTTCAAGGGAAAAGCAAGTCATAAAGAATTCGAAGCACATACCTAGTCCATGACCATTGTTGACACCTCCCATGTAATACGAACCATTTTCACCGACGTCGTCAGGGCCACCCATGAGATCCTGCTGTCCTTCTAAAAGGTCGTACTGAGGATTCCCTTCCGGTTGCAAAACCTCTTGCCACCGCTCGAGATATGCAAATGCTTCGTCCAAGTGGGAGAATCGGTCATGCAGCTCGAGGTATATGTGCCAGACATTATCGCGTGTAATAACTGGGCTGTGCATCGTCTCGTACAAGGCATTTGCAAACCGGTTGAAAGATGCTGGCACCAGCTCAAAGACAGGGTCACTGGGTGGAGCATACAGTTCTCACATGTGAGCTACAGCAGCAGGGTCTACTTTCACCTGAAATGTTCTTCAGTCGAAATCGACATATCATTCATTTGAGATCATGAATTACCTTGAAGTCGAGGCAGCCATACCTCTCTGGCGACTCATAGATATCATTAGGAACACCATGTGGAAGGATTTTGTTACGATCTGAACGCTTCTTGGAGTTGTTGATGCGGCGCATGTAGGCGTTGAGTTCCTGCTGGAGCCAGGGGATGAAAACCCAGCGGAATACCAGCCTATGAAAAAGTTGTGGACAAAGTTTAAACTCCAATACTGCAGATACTCACACGTCGAGAGGTTGGTCAATATCATACCATTCATTCTGAGCACCAACTTCGAGTATATCTTCGAATCCGGGAGTAAAGCGCCGTCGCATCTGCGACCAAGCAATCTCGGGCATAACATTCTTCTTCTCCCGCATCCATCGATGTTGTAGAGTCCCTTGAAGGTTAGGATCGTGCCAATGTCGAAGTCCGGTCGTTATATTTGCAATGCCATAGTTCTCGGACCCTGGGTCGCTCTGCGTGACTAAGGGCATATCTATACAGAAAATGGGTTAGCTGCCATGGCCCATGATAATACTTGATACGGAGACGCATAGAAATTAACTCACGTCCAGTCTCGTTGATAAAATCCAAGTAGTAGCCTCCAATTAGTTTGGGGTTGCTGTTCGTCCACCAAACTTTTAACCAATGGATCCGCCCAGCGAAAGGATCGATCCCAGTGTGCAATCGAAGTCCGAATCTCATCCACTTGTCATGCTGGTCAACTGCCAGAATATCCTCCAGCAGCCCAGAAACGGCGGCGCTTCAGGCGACGGGCCTTGCGCTCTCTCAGAAGCCCATGCTCGTAAGTTTTGAAGTATTGGTTTATCAGATGCCTGCAATTGCCCTATCATCACGCACGAAATCGAGCAAAGTATATGGTTGACAGACTGACCTGGACACCGACATTCCCTTTTCATGGAACAATAAGCCTTTCATATCTATCGCACCAGCTTTGGGATATTGGTGACGCAAGGAGAGCATCGGTTCACGAATCGATTGCAAGGTGTGTTTTTGCTGACGAGTTCGCTCTAGCCCCAGTCTATCGCGTCGCAGCCGCCTAAATGACACTATACTATGAACTTGTTAGGGTTATCAGAATGCTAATAGAGCCTGAAGCAACCTACCCAAGCCCATAGACATTGGTATCAAAATGTTTTTCCTTCAGCAGTGTCAGAATCTCCTTGTCGGTCTTGCGCATTGCCCAGTACCGCAAGATATGTGGCTTTAGATCGTCCAAAGGTGCTGAAATATCCGGATTAGGTGACAGATAAGACAGGAAAGGGCATTTTCCTACGCAAGGGTTTGTGCTGGTTGTTATGTGCCATGCCTGAATGTCCGAGCGAGTAATGAGCAATGTAGTTTGGGAGAGCGAGCAATGGGGTTCCAAAATGGTACCCAAAAAATAGGGTTAGGAGTGCACGATCATGATCGTCGATCAAGGAACAAATCTCGCCGAAACATTAGGGGCAGGAGATAAGAAATGGCGCTCTGGCGCAAATATCATCCACTGAATAAACAATGCAATTTGCACCACCCATCGGCCGTGCTTCTTCCTCCTGGCAACCATGTCTCAGCGTGAAGAGCTGGCCAGTCAGTTTACCGAGGATATTCTGGCCAAACGAGTCTACAATTGTGACCGCCAGTCCTGCGACGCTCGCATCAATATAGGGGAACCTAGACACTATATTGCAAGTCAAGACCCTAATCAGAGTGGGCGGTACGTCTGTGCAGCATGCTATCAGCATTACCGCAGTAGTCGCAACCTCAGCATGACAATCCGTAAATGTATGTGTTGATTCGCTCTGCTCAAAGCTTAAAACTGTATCTAATGCTGTCATCTAGTGCCTGCCACATTCGTGCCAAAAGTACAGGATGATTCGAGAAAGGGTGCGGTTGATTTCACTGAAATAAGAGACAGGGTGAATGAATCCCAGCGGAAAGGTACGTGCGGGTTAAGTCTAAGCATTAACTAAGTACTGATTGATACACACTATACTGTCAGGTGTTCACTCAGCAGTGGGTAGAGTGACACCGATGCTGCCACCTCCTCTTCCACTGCCTCAGTATTCTGGTCCGGTCGTCGCAAACCCCAGCCATCTTCATGGTTATTTTAATGCAGGACAGCAACCCTTGTCAAGCACTGGGTATTCTGCTGCGCACCAGCAATGGGGCTCGGAGCGGGGTAGATGGGCAGGGTATGCTCGGATTCCAGAGAAAGCGCAACAGCGGGTTTCTTTGAGCGGAATCATCAACCAGATTCCAATCATTGCTCAAGTGATGTATTTAGCATCTGGCGCTAAAAAGGCTGAGGTGAGTCTCGTTCATCTTCGTCACCTTTGTCGGTCTAGTCCATTAATCCTCGTTCTAGCCTTTACTAGAGTTGAAGGAAGGTCGGGATATCGGTGCCGATGCGACGGCTAGCGATATTATCAACATCGTTTTCGATCTCCTCCTCGAACCGTTGGAGGAGTTCGCACCTGGGTTCCGATTCCAATTCGGCAAGATGGTGGTTCGCGAGGTCAGCGCTTGGAGCAACCTCACCAAGCTGGCCAGAGAGGCACCAGCGGTCGCATACTTCGGAAATCGTTTCATGGTCTTGGGCACCAGTAAAAAGGACAAGGATATCCTGAGGTTCAAGGCTCCGAAAAATGCAATCGAATTTGGTCTCATCATTGATAGTGAACAGTGGGCGGCGATCACTTCATATAAGGAGGTATGTTTATTGACTTGACTTGGGGATACATACTAGAATGCAGACTAATCAACTGTTCAGGCACTGTCAAAGGTAGGTATTGAATGCCATACAAAGTGATCCTATCGCTGATGTGCAGCCGCTCAGAATTCAGAGAAAGGGCCAGCCTTGTCTGAGACTACTAGGGCCTCTGCCAAAGCCAAACATTTGGTATGTGTGTCGATTTCCGGTGACATGTCATGATGTTGATCATCTTCCACAGGATTCGCCTACGAAGCTATTTGCTAGTACTACGGAAAGTTCTGTCGTGAAGACCAGTAGCAAGCGCAGCTATAGAGAGAGAGAGGAAGTTCAAATCGAGAAGGAACCGGAACCCGTTGAGAAAGCTTACAATACGGGGAAGTTCGCATTATCGGTCGGTGTTCATCAGTTGTTCTTTGTCACCAGAAACGCTGACATGAGGCACAGCTAACCCAGGTTCCTCGCGCTCAACGCGCTAGGCAAAGGAGGAGCAGCATCAAGACTGCAGACCTGGAACGCAGTAGACCCTCCGGCCTTCCTACATTCTCGGTTGACCGCACACCACCTTCAAAACGAATCCGAAACACGCAAAGCACACCACCAAGGCCGAGTGCTTCGGAAATAGGTAATGCGCTGCGTGCAGGAGGGCGCATAACCACCACTGAGATTCGATCTGGTAAGTCACTACCATTTACACACAGACAATGCCTAGTAACCTCCTATCTCGTCCAGTGACACAAATCAGCACCGAAATGATCAAGTTCTACCCCATGCAAAACATTTCATTTTCTGCGCTATGCAAAGGCGAGAAACTCTCTATCCATAGTGACCACCTTCTAGGCCATTTATCCTACGATCTCAAGAAGCCGCTACTCGGAAGAGGTACCTTCAAAACCGCTCAGACAGCAACACTAGCCTTTTTATCAGCTTCTCCTCCGGAAGGATTGGGCAGCAAGTGTGACACATCCACGGAATCAACCCCTACTCCTGTCGCCTTAAAGCGACCCTACTTTCATCGTAAAAGCGATCTGGGAAAAGACGAAGCCAAACGCCCTATTCTGCGGTTCGCATTTTCTGAAGAAGTGGATGCGGTCGTGAACGAGGCCAATTTGCTTTGCTGGGCTACATCCCTGTTGGATTCCGCGCAGGCGCATGTCGAAAAGCTAGTTAAGAGCCGCCTGCCGGACACAGCTCCTTTCAAAATTCCATACCTTCGCTTCGTACAGGCAGGCATCGCAATCAGTCTTCGGGACATCGATCCGAAGGCTGTCTCAGTATCGACAAATCGTGCTGCCTATCTGCTGGAGGAGCTTCTCCCTGCAAACCGCAAGAGTTTCCAAAAATACGTTCACAATGGCAACGCCAAGCCCTTGACCGAACCCCACGAAGCTAATTATGATATCGCTGAATACTGTTGCTTCATCCAGCACATACAATTCATGCTTACCGAGGGACTCGCATTTATCTCCGATTTTCAAGGCAAGTCGTCGATAATCTATGGGTCCGTTACCAGGCTGAGAGCGATATTATTACAGGTCTGTCTACAGTGTTAACTGATCCTCAGATCATGACCCATCCGTGAGCACATGAATTCGCTCTGAACAACCTCCGTGCTGAATGTCTTTTTCGGTTAGATCTCTGGGCGACGACTTATTTGGAGGTGGAAACATCGGGAAGATCTTCAAATTGTTTCCGGTCCAGCACAAGTGCAACAGGTTCTGCGAATGGTTCGATCTACCAACGGCTGAGCTGCCTGACGACGATGCATCCAGAGACGAAGATGAAGGCGATGTACCTGGAGTCGAAGAGGAAGAGGAAGACGCACTTACACCAAACCAGCCTCTGCCAACAGGAACAAAACACGATCCTGTGAGTAATGATGAGCTCTACTAGCATCCTCAGAAGCGCTGATTTAGCAGTAGATTCCAATCCAGTAGATTCCTGGTAAGGCTGCCTCATATAATACACTATAATACACGCTATAATGTATGTACAGAGCATGTCTAATATCCTCCCTAACCTGAAATGCGAGTGAATTTGAAAATGCAAGTCAATGATCACGCCCTGTGACGACATGACACACTGACTCACACTGACTTGAGTTGAGGTACGACGGCATGACAACACAAATTAGTTATGGTTTGAGAATGCAGTATGTACCCTTAGGCATGTATCATTCGGTTCTACCATACTGCTTTCATTCATTTAGCAGCCAGCGCTAGGGACATAGGCCACGGTCTACCACCGCCAAGTCTGGGCTGCAATCATGTCACGGACGGTCACGTGCATGGGTCGCTCGACACTTGCCCAAATCATATCAAGTCTTAACGCTCCTCAGGCCAGCTGGAGTTGGCATTCTAATTTCTACTCATATGACATATCATGTATGATAGAGTGGTGTTTTATAGATTTTGCCTCAAGGTGCTTGGGGTCCACATCCCGCAAAAAACTTCGTGCGTCGGCATCTGCAATGCCGACTTATTCTTGGCAGCTTGTCGCTCTGGCTTTCCATAACCAGTTCTTGAAGAGATGTCAGGCTCTTGCTGACGGCGTCAATCCTCGGCTTGAGTCTTTCCTCGTAGATTTCGACGGAGGCATCTGAAGAACAAGAAGTAAGCGTTGAAGCTGTACACTCCAAGGAATCGTTTCTGCTGCGAGACATGTGATAGTTTGCAGCAAGAGGTGTGGTGGCGTCCGACTGACCACTGACTGCACCTGAAGTCGCGTAGTTCGGAGTGCCGGATTGCCAAGCGGCGGCAAGCGATGCCGAGCCTGAGGCTCTCATCCTGATTTGTGTCGTTGATTTAGTTTGTCCTCATTAGGGGTCTTCAGAGTTGGCGCAACGGCCGTTTCGAAACGGCTGTTTAAAAAGAAAAAGGGTTTGCACGTTTCGAAATAGTTGCAACGGCAATTCGCAACGTCGACACCGCTTCACTTGGGTTTTCAACGTGCTGCTGTTTGCCGTTGCGGCTTCGAACGGAGCTTTATTTAAATTATCGGTCGGAGATTCCCGATGTGGACGTGGGCGAGTTACTTGGGATCTTCTTCGTATTTTCCGTCGCACAACGCGCTACGTTTACTCTAAAGAAGCGCGGTAATCTGCTATTGAGATTCTGTGGACGAGGCATGTCAGAGATCGCACAGAGTAGTTGACAAGGGCAAGATAAATTGGTATGTTGTTATCACTATTATCAGTTAATCGTTGGTTAATCGGCGCGTTATCTCAAGTTTGGGTCACTCAATAGCTCAAATCAAGCTCAGCTCGATGTTGAAACAGTCTAACAAATCGCAATGGGGTGCCTTTGAGTGATCAAGCTTGTTTCGATTGAAAGCTTTGTGTTCAAAACTTTCGAAACGGCCGTTGCGCCAGCTTTAAAGACCCCTAATATATTGGCAGAAGTTTGTCTTCACATTGCCCTCCATATGCATGGAGAGCTAACGTGCCAGAGGAAAAGATGAAGGGTGCATCACAATTGCCGCGATCGAAAGTGTGAGCCGATATCTAGTCTTAGCCCAAATGCATTCTCAACTGCTGATTAGAATTCTTGTGGCGCATACCACTTATGATGCGGTGTGTCTGACCGACAGCACGCGCCAGCTCTCTTCATTGGGTTCTACTCTTCATAATTTTCTTATTTGCTCTCCTACGACTCTCACAAGTCCGCAGCCACTATATACCTTCGTAAAGAATACGTATCTTGTTCGAATTTGGACAAGCTGGGCCTACTGGTTCTTGAAGTAACCGGCACGTACTTGCAGTAACTCTCGAGAAAACGGACTTACAGTACTAGTAACTGTGAGTGAGTGCCCTGAAGAGACGCAGGGACGAGTTGGCGCGACAGCGGCGTCAGCGACGAACCTAGTAGCGAAACGAATAACGATCTTGAGAATCTACGAATCACCGTCGGAGTAGTACAAATTTCCATCAGGACCTAACAAGAGCTCAGTATAGAGAACATTTACAGCCTCCTGGGTTACATGTACAGCAGGAATCACAAACACGTAGCAATACGGTATGAACAGGATTCAATACACTTTGACTGACTGCAATCCCTGAGTAACCAATTCAGTCAGAGATTCTTTCACCATCAACGTCTCTAGCTCTGGCCAGGATCGGACGTCAGGAACACTTCCCTCGTCGTCTTTAAATTTGTCCAAGAGCTCATCAAAAAATCTCCCTGCACCACTCATGTTCAAAACTCCGGCTATGGCAGCATGAATTGCAATGTTGTGAGGATCCGGAAGATCGACGGCCCGAGCATTCCTCTTGCGAGTGGAGTCCGGAAGGAAACCTGTGCTGTGGTCCTTGAAAGAGACGCGATTATTTTCAGGCTTGTGCATGATACCTCGATCTTTGAAGATTTTCAAATCGTATACATGCTCCTCCTGAATGCCTCATCAGCTTTATGAAGTCAATGGAGGATCATGAACCTGACCGCTGTTTTCTTTAGGCACCAATTGTATCTATCAAAAGCATCGTGTGCATTTATTTCAAGGGTCAAGCCATTTGACGGGTTACCGAGTTGGTCATGTAATTCTTCGAGTGTCTGGACCGAGAGGCAGGTAAACCTGACTAGTATGTCAAACGTTGTCATGGCGGACTTGAACTGAATATATAGTCAACGACATCCAGTGAGCAACTTATGTACATTGAAGAAAAGATGACCCACGGATTTCGAGTTATGGTCCTTGTCAAATTGACCAATCGCTCTGCGAAGTATGTGAGCGCCGACCAAGGGAACTTTTGGGATTCCTTGAGCTCGCTTAGGGTGTGAGGAATCTTGAAACCCTGTTAAAACACACGTATATCCGTCTCGCATCATCAGCTTGAGCGGAAAGTCAACAAAACAATATTTGCTCTAAGAGTCTACGCACATCGTCTCGAAATGACTTCTTCCTGTTGCCTACTCCTTCCAAGAGATGGGTTGCTGTTTTGTCAACCGTCGGGGTGGCAAATTCAGAAGGTGTATTATTGGGCTTGTGGCCCCTGCTTGTTTTGACTGAGGAAATTATCAGTTTCCGTTCATAAGAAGATGGTTGGACTGACAAATAAACAAAAGGTGAGTGAGCCATGCCGTACCGAGGGCTGCAAGCGCTGCAACCACATCTTCTTGCTCGGAACACGCCAAGATGGCGGACGCCACGTAACGTTTTCCGCTCTCGCCTCCGCATTCTTCGGCGCAGGCGAGCATGGCGATCATGACTTTATTTAGTTCCACGGATATCTCTTCCGAATCTTTTTTGTATGTATAGGTACTGCGGGAATCGGGCGCGAACTTTTCGTTGATAATCTTCTCTGCGGCATCGACCAGTTCTTGAAGAGACGTCAGGCTCTTGCTGACGGCGTCAATCCTCGGCTTGAGTCTTTCCTCGTAGATTTCGACGGAGGCATCTGAAGAACATGAAGTAAGCGTTGAAGCTGTACACTCCAAGGAATCGTTTTTGCTATGAGACATGGGATAGTCTGCAGCAAGAGGTGTGGTGGCGTCCGACTGACCCACTGACTGCACCTGAAGGAGTCGCGTAGTTCGGAGTGCCGCATTGCCAAGCGGCGGCAAGCGATGCCGAGCCTGAGGCCCTCATCCTGATTTGTGTCATTGATCAGTTTGTCCTCATTAGGGGTCGTCAGTAGAAAGAAAAAGAGTTGGCACGTTTCGAAATAGTTGCAACGGCAATTTACAAAATCGAAACCGCTTCACTTGGGTTTTCAGCATGCTGCTGCCTGCTGTTGTGGCTTCGAACGGAGCTTCATTATCGGTCGGAGACGCCCGACGGCGGACGTGGGTGAGGAGGCGATAGTGATAAACCTAGTAGTTACCTAGTAGCGAAAAAAAAATGACGAGCTTAGAAGTTTACGAACCATGGTCCATCGTGCCATGGAGTAGTACAAGTTTCTGTCATTGTTTGGTGCAAGGCACTAACAAGAGCTCAGTATAGAAGAATTACAGCCTCCTGGGTGGGATGTACAGCGCTAGCAGGAATCACAATATTGCTATGTACAGGATTCAATACACTTTGACTGACTGGAACTCCTTAGTAACATATTCACTCAGTAATTCTTCCCCCATCAACGTCTCTAGCTCTGGCCAGGATCGCACAGCAGGAACATTTCCCTCGTCGTCTTCATACTTCTCCAGGAGCTCATCGAAAAATCTCCCCGCACCACTCATATCCAAAATTCCGGCTATGGAAGCATGAACTGCAATGTTGCGAGGATCCGGCAGATCGACGGGAGCATTCCTCTTGCGAGTGGAGTCCGGAAGGAAATCGTTGCTATGGTCCTTGAAAGAGATGCGATTATCTTCAGGCTGGCGCAGTATACCTTCATCGTTGAAAATTCTCAAATCGTACACATGCTCCTTCTGAATGCCTCCGAGTCATCAGCTTTATGAAGTCAATGGAGGATCATGAACCTGACCGCTGTTTTCTTTAGGCACCAATTGTATCTATCAAAAGCATCGTGTGCATTTATTTCAAGGGTCAAGCCATTTGACGGGTTACCGAGTTGGTCATGTAATTCTTCGAGTGTCTGGACCGAGAGGCAGGTAAACCTGACTAGTATGTCAAACGTTGTCATGGCGGACTTGAACTGAATATATAGTCAACGACATCCAGTGAGCAACTTATGTACATTGAAGAAAAGATGACCCACGGATTTCGAGTTATGGTCCTTGTCAAATTGACCAATCGCTCTGCGAAGTATGTGAGCGCCGACCAAGGGAACTTTTGGGATTCCTTGAGCTCGCTTAGGGTGTGAGGAATCTTGAAACCCTGTTAAAACACACGTATATCCGTCTCGCATCATCAGCTTGAGCGGAAAGTCAACAAAACAATATTTGCTCTAAGAGTCTACGCACATCGTCTCGAAATGACTTCTTCCTGTTGCCTACTCCTTCCAAGAGATGGGTTGCTGTTTTGTCAACCGTCGGGGTGGCAAATTCAGAAGGTGTATTATTGGGCTTGTGGCCCCTGCTTGTTTTGACTGAGGAAATTATCAGTTTCCGTTCATAAGAAGATGGTTGGACTGACAAATAAACAAAAGGTGAGTGAGCCATGCCGTACCGAGGGCTGCAAGCGCTGCAACCACATCTTCTTGCTCGGAACACGCCAAGATGGCGGACGCCACGTAACGTTTTCCGCTCTCGCCTCCGCATTCTTCGGCGCAGGCGAGCATGGCGATCATGACTTTATTTAGTTCCACGGATATCTCTTCCGAATCTTTTTTGTATGTATAGGTACTGCGGGAATCGGGCGCGAACTTTTCGTTGATAATCTTCTCTGCGGCATCGACCAGTTCTTGAAGAGACGTCAGGCTCTTGCTGACGGCGTCAATCCTCGGCTTGAGTCTTTCCTCGTAGATTTCGACGGAGGCATCTGAAGAACATGAAGTAAGCGTTGAAGCTGTACACTCCAAGGAATCGTTTTTGCTATGAGACATGGGATAGTCTGCAGCAAGAGGTGTGGTGGCGTCCGACTGACCCACTGACTGCACCTGAAGGAGTCGCGTAGTTCGGAGTGCCGCATTGCCAAGCGGCGGCAAGCGATGCCGAGCCTGAGGCCCTCATCCTGATTTGTGTCATTGATCAGTTTGTCCTCATTAGGGGTCGTCAGTAGAAAGAAAAAGAGTTGGCACGTTTCGAAATAGTTGCAACGGCAATTTACAAAATCGAAACCGCTTCACTTGGGTTTTCAGCATGCTGCTGCCTGCTGTTGTGGCTTCGAACGGAGCTTCATTATCGGTCGGAGACGCCCGACGGCGGACGTGGGTGAGGAGGCGATAGTGATAAACCTAGTAGTTACCTAGTAGCGAAAAAAAAATGACGAGCTTAGAAGTTTACGAACCATGGTCCATCGTGCCATGGAGTAGTACAAGTTTCTGTCATTGTTTGGTGCAAGGCACTAACAAGAGCTCAGTATAGAAGAATTACAGCCTCCTGGGTGGGATGTACAGCGCTAGCAGGAATCACAATATTGCTATGTACAGGATTCAATACACTTTGACTGACTGGAACTCCTTAGTAACATATTCACTCAGTAATTCTTCCCCCATCAACGTCTCTAGCTCTGGCCAGGATCGCACAGCAGGAACATTTCCCTCGTCGTCTTCATACTTCTCCAGGAGCTCATCGAAAAATCTCCCCGCACCACTCATATCCAAAATTCCGGCTATGGAAGCATGAACTGCAATGTTGCGAGGATCCGGCAGATCGACGGGAGCATTCCTCTTGCGAGTGGAGTCCGGAAGGAAATCGTTGCTATGGTCCTTGAAAGAGATGCGATTATCTTCAGGCTGGCGCAGTATACCTTCATCGTTGAAAATTCTCAAATCGTACACATGCTCCTTCTGAATGCCTCCGAGTCATCAGCTTTATGAAGTCAATGGAGGATCATGAACCTGACCGCTGTTTTCTTTAGGCACCAATTGTATCTATCAAAAGCATCGTGTGCATTTATTTCAAGGGTCAAGCCATTTGACGGGTTACCGAGTTGGTCATGTAATTCTTCGAGTGTCTGGACCGAGAGGCAGGTAAACCTGACTAGTATGTCAAACGTTGTCATGGCGGACTTGAACTGAATATATAGTCAACGACATCCAGTGAGCAACTTATGTACATTGAAGAAAAGATGACCCACGGATTTCGAGTTATGGTCCTTGTCAAATTGACCAATCGCTCTGCGAAGTATGTGAGCGCCGACCAAGGGAACTTTTGGGATTCCTTGAGCTCGCTTAGGGTGTGAGGAATCTTGAAACCCTGTTAAAACACACGTATATCCGTCTCGCATCATCAGCTTGAGCGGAAAGTCAACAAAACAATATTTGCTCTAAGAGTCTACGCACATCGTCTCGAAATGACTTCTTCCTGTTGCCTACTCCTTCCAAGAGATGGGTTGCTGTTTTGTCAACCGTCGGGGTGGCAAATTCAGAAGGTGTATTATTGGGCTTGTGGCCCCTGCTTGTTTTGACTGAGGAAATTATCAGTTTCCGTTCATAAGAAGATGGTTGGACTGACAAATAAACAAAAGGTGAGTGAGCCATGCCGTACCGAGGGCTGCAAGCGCTGCAACCACATCTTCTTCCCCGGAACATGTCAAGATGGCGGACGCCACGTAACGTTTTCCGCTCTCGCCTCCGCATTCTTCGGCGCACGCGAGCATGGCGATCATGACTTTATCTAATTCCACGGATATCTCTTCGGAATCTTTTTTGTATGTATAAGTACTGCGGGAATCGGGCGCGAACTTTTCGTTGATAATCTTCTCTGCGGCATCGACCAGTTCTCGAAGAGAGGTCAGGCTCTTGCTGACGGCGTCAATCCTCGGCTTGAGTCTTTCCTCGTAGATTTCGACGGACGCATCTGAGGAACATGAAGTAAGCGTTGAAGCTGCAGACTGCAAGGAATCGCTTCTGCTGTGAGACATGGGATACTTTGCAGCAAGCGGTGTGGTGGCGTCGATTATCGATTACTTGCTTGTGATATATGTCTGATGGCATCGCCGCATTATTCTTATCTCTCCTCCGCAAGCACGGGCTCCACTCGGCGTGCTCTTCTCTCAACATAGCAGGCATCATTCCTTACATGCGACCCCGGGAGCCCATGAGGTTCGCGGAACACGAAATCGAGCACTTTCAAATACGACTCAGGCCCCCCTCTATCCCACCCAGAGATACACAAGTAGTTGGACAACATGGCTGAGTATTGCGCGATGGAGCTCAAGACGATCGACGAATTGCGAGGATATATCTCACTCGACGTGAGTAAAGATAAAGAGGGGCTAGTCTTGAAGAAATATGAAGATGTTGGGAACTCGAACGTCACCTCTGGGGTGGCATGGTGCGTGCCATGGCTGCAATGAGTGAAGTAACGGTGTGACAACTGTGTAGCTCATATTCCGGTGCCTTGGCAGTAGCCTAAATATCGACGCCATGCGCGACGTCCGCCTGCTGCACTCGCAGGCGATAATCTAGTGCGAGGTGGTAAGCAAGCTGTGCTCCGTGTTCCAGAATTTCTTGCTCGTACCGCAAATCTAAACCAACTAGTACGTGCCTCACATCGTCTAGTAGTTCAACGTATCATAAAGCACCACCCACACTCAGAACTGATCAAGATCATACGAATCTCGCCATGGCCGGCCGCAGTCGCGCGGCTGCGGAAATACATGCTTGGAGCGTATCTTGTGCGTCGCTGGCGTCAATGCCAAGCTGCGAGACAGAAATGAGGCCACCAGAGGCGCTGTCGACCACAACAGAAAAAGTTGTGTCCAGCAGGGGCTCTTCAAACGCTGTGGGGTCCGAGAGGAGTGTTGTTCTGAGCGAATAAAAAGGATGTTAAGAACCAACTCGACGATGGGGTGGACAGAGATACGCACGAGTCAAACAACCCGAATGACATGGATATTGGAGTCCGAGTTATTTGAAGAGGTATTTTTGTTGTACGCGAGCACGTCGTACGGCCACTCTCTTCATGGAAGGTCGCTTTGGGAAGTTGGGCTGCGGTTCTTGTTTCAGACACGCATTAAAAACAGTTGTCGAAGAGGACACTGACTGTTTTTAAGAGCAGCCACCATTGCGAGCAGTGTAGCGTCGAAGACATTCCCATCATAGTTGATACACGTTGCATCGACGTAGAGAACCCATGCGGCCTTGCCGGGGTGGATGCAAAGCGAGGTGAGGGGGAGCATGTCGGAGCTGTAGCCACACCTCCATTATTCTAGATTGGAATGAAAGAATGGAGCAGAAAACATACGCGACAAGAACCTCATTTAGACGGTCCGAAAGCACTTGTGCCTCTTCCGTCGGCGGACCCGGCTTGAACTTGGGTGAGCACATCGCAGGCAAATCGAGGTTCGGCACTGCATGCGCTAACAAGATGAACGCTGCACGAATAGAATAAATAAAGCTAGATACGCACCCAAAAACCCTTCTTCTCCCCGATCTAGCTCAGGCTCCGCAATCTCAGCCTTGACGCCGCACACGACCGTCGTCCCACCGAGACGCACGAGAGCCGAGCCATTTGCTGTCGATATCGAGCCTGCAGCGCCAATCCCGTCAATCATCCCGCCGATCTGTCCAAAAGGAACCGCACATACTCACCAACATTTACGGAGACGTCCCGCCAGCCGTCGAAGGCCCTGCCATCTGGGCGTACTTGCTCGTTGAGAAAGCGTTCGAGGTAGACACGCGGGTGAAGGCGCTGAAAGGTAGCGGCTTTGAGGGCTTCTTGCTCGGCGGGGGAGAGGACCGACGTGGGGTTGGGATTGGTAGTGGTGGCAGTAGTGCTCATGGCGGGAGTCGAAAACGTGAAAATATTTGGTAGCCGAGTTGGCTCTGGCTGTCTGATAAGATAACAAGTCGGGTCTTTATATCTCTCCTGTGCATACATATAATACAACGTAGTACAAGATCGTACTTTTAGAAGCCAGCGTCCTTCTGGGGAAAAGGTGCATATGCGACATGGAACTCGGCATGAGGATAGGAAGAAATCCAAGGTACTAAGAGCCTGTCCATAGGAGAGGTGTCAATGCCCCGATGGCCAAGCACAGTCACGAAACGACCTATGTCAGCACAAACGTAGCCTTCCCGCCCGCCCTCACCTTCCTACCAACCCCCAACCCAATCTTCCTCGCACTCCCATCGGCATTCCTTACACAAATCAAACACCCCTCCCCGGGCGCATCAACAAACGACCCGGGCGTAACCACAAACACCGGCTGCCCCGTCACCCTCTCATTCACCACCGCCAGCATCGGCTCATCCGGGCTTGCAGCCGTCCAAATGACAACCAGTGCATTGTCCTCTGACGCCTGCATTAGCACCCCGACCTTGGCCCACATCAACAGCCCCTGCGCAATGTGCATCTCGTACTTCTCCTGGAACTCGGTGCCGAAGGCCGCTACGAGCTCGGGTGGCAATGGGCCCATGGCGGAGATGGCGGCGAAGGCGGCGGGTACGAGGAGGTTTGAGGGGCCGACGGTGTCTGGTGGCATCTCGAAAGCTTTGGCGATGGCTATGTGCTCGGTGGTGGAGAGGTTTAGGAATTCGGGGTTCTTCCAGGCGCAGAGGCTCCCGTGAGTGATGATGGCGTAGACGCGGGTGACATTGTCAACGCCGACGTTCCCGAGCTCCAACCTTCCGGTAAAAGTGAAGGAGATTGTGTGTGTCTCCTGAACCACCGGGGCACCGGGGGAGGTGATGAGCGGTATGCATGAAGGGTCTGGCTCGACTGGGGTTTCTCCGTCACCTAGGAATCTCAACGATGAGAAGTCTCTTTGTTCGACGGAGGCTCTGAACAAGTCCCTGTAAAGGTCTTCCTTTGAACGATTGTAGTCGATCCTCGGCATTCCGCCATGGACCAAGCCCGCCATCCCAAACACCCTATCTTGTTCAAGCTTCGACGTCCTATTCCTCGTCGCTTGGAAAAGGTGCCAATACCCAATCTGCCTCTTCCGATATAGCTGCCTCATCCTCAAGGTCTTCCAAATCTCTGACTTCTGCAGCTCATTCGTAAGCGCAACACCCGTCATGTCCCCCATCTCCGTCAGGATCTTCGCCAGCATGCCACACAGCCCGATGAGCTGGAACACAGCAGCCCCGCCAACCATATACCGCTCTGGGGTGCAGAAGTACGAGTTCTCTGGGATGACGGCTTCTTGTAGCGTCCAGATGCGGTGGAACCATGGACATGTCTCGAGCGCGACGATCTTGCGGATCCATGTGTACGACTCCCCACCAGTGAGGCTGAGGTCTGCGAAGCCGCCTTGGCTCATCATCTCCGCTACTGAGATCGTGGATACGCCCGAACGATCCATCTTGAAAAACTTGTTCACTTCTTCAATGGCGCTCAGAACCTTGTTCCAGTCCGACGCATTGGTGGTCCCCGCGTTGTCCAGCCATACCAAGCATCCCCGCGCACGGGCATAGTACCCTCCCATTTGGGCGATCTCCTCCTCGTTCCGGAGACGCTGATCGAGACAGAGGACATCAATCCAGACATATCGAAGCCCACCGATGATACGGGCGCTCGTGAGCATCTGGTCGAGCTTCGCCTTGCGGCGTATGGGGACCTGCCATTCAACACCGTATTGACCGCCGTTGAGGAAGACAGGATTCTCTCCATGGACGTGGGAGATGATGGTGTATGGGATATTATCAGTAGGTGTGGTCGTGACGACCCGGTTCAGATGAAGGTCAAATAATCGCTTCGGGATGGGGGATGCTGGTAGCGCGGGCGTATCTCCAATTGGAAAGATGGACGTTCCAAATTGAGCACCTGTGTCCTCCCCACGCGCCCATCGCTTCTGGTTTGAATCTGTAAAATCGAAGAAAAGCTGGCCGACGGCGGACATGGGGTCGTCGCCAGGGGCATACTCAGGCCATAAGTCTTTCGTAACCTTGAAATTAAATGTGGGGGCCTCAGTTGCCGGAGCTGGAGGTGGTGGAACGGGTGCAGGAGGTCTAAGCGTCTCGGTGACCGACGGGGGAAACAGGGAGTCCGTGTCAGCGGTAGACCCTGCGCCATAGTTATTACTGTGCGCAGGCTGCACGCTCTGATGAGCCTGTGAATGAGACTTTCCGCCAGTAGAGTAACCAGCCTGATATCCCACGTTTGCATTTGGAGTGCTGGGCGCCTGGCTCGAAGACTTTGACGACCTGCCGAAAAGACGAGATAGGGTGCTTGGTTTTTTCTCTTTAGCGTCACTACTCTTCTGGCGAGAGAACATATTGGTAGCGACTATTAGGTTGGGTGTTAGAATTCTGTCAGGAGCGGGGAGAGAATACGAACTTACATGGTCGTCGTCTTTCGCTCAAGACGTGCGCCCTCGATGCTGTGCGCGCGTAAGATGGGCATCACCATTATCAAGGTCATTTGATATTCCTTTGCCCAATTCTGGTCTAAAGGTGTGCAGGGCAGCTCTATTAGTATATGTGAGTCTGACAAGAATCTCTCAGACGTTCAGAGCCAAAATTGAAATGCTTAGCTAAGCAGTAGTGATAAGAAATCACTGTCGTGACTGCGACTGTTGACGCGCGTTGAACGTTGAACGTTGAACGTTCAGCAGCTGACCTTATCACGGATGACAGGCGATTTGTTAAACTGTCTCGACCGAACATCGATATCTTATCTGTCATTCCCAATGATCGACGGAAAACATATCCCTTTATTCAAGTCCAAAGTAGGGACTATTTACTATACATGGTACATTGGTACCAACCCTAACCGTTCAGACGACTGACTTCATATCACTGGTAGGTAAACTGATGCTGCCCACAGTGCGGCGCGCACTGCGAATATGGCGGTATGCCAGAGTCAAGAGGGCAAAGATGATGGCGGCGCAGAGTGGTAAGGTGTAGTCGAAACGACCGAAGGGGCTGTTGGAATCGACGGCGTGCTGGCCGGGCGCTAAAAGGTATGCGATATCTAAATTCTCGACGTCGTAAGACGCGACTGGCGTGATGTTATACGATGGAGGAATGTAGGACATCTCGTCAGGGATGGCGGCAGCGGGGAACCGCATCTCAGGCCCACCCGGACAAAACTGGAGTTTCTTCTCTCGCGCAATCAGGGATGCGGCACCGATCGTCCAAGTCGAACGGGAGGCTAGCTCCACCTGCTCTGGGAAGCGTAAGACGCCCTTCCAAGTCTGCTCCTTGAGCGCCTTCACCCTTTCCTCTGTTTTGGAACCCAACGCAAGACCGAAACCGCGAGGGTGGTGCAGTAGCATCGTCATCCATGCGGCCTTGAAGCACTGTGCGTCTGTGAAATCATCGTAATGCACCTTCCTCTGGCCCCACAGATGGCCGCAGTAGTCGGAAACAGATTCCAGGAAAAGCTTCGGATTGTATAGCAGGTCCTTGCCGTACTTCCCTCCTGCGCCGAAGAACATGTAGGTAAACCAATAGTTGGAGACTCCGAGAAAATACTCAGAGTCTGCGAAAAGCCCGACGGAGGCGTAGGGCGGCATGTCAAAGGGCGTCTTCCTCGCTTTCTCCTCGAAGAGAGCCTTGGCGCTCTGATAGCACATGTAGAAGTTCCCGGTGCCCATACGCTTGGCTTCTTTGCCGTCGACCATCATGGGTATGATCCGATAGAGCGGGAGGCAGTCATCGTCAATGTACGGATGCCATCCACTTAGTTTCAACAGCTCCAGCCGTTCTTTCTCGATGTCATCCGCCCCGTACCCAATCCAAGAGGATGAGATCACATGGTGCGGCGTGGCTTTGGATGGTAGACAAACTTCTCGCGTATGGGCGATGGCATTCTGCCGACTGTATGCCATCTGGATGGAGGCCCCGCCCATCTCATGCAGTCCGACGACGCGGTCGTACTTGGAACGTCCATAGTTCAGAGCAGTCCAGGCTAGCAGCCCTTCTTCCTCCCCGGTGAGGAGCATAGTGTGCGTCCTGCGGGCATCCTCATTGCCCTGCACGCCGACGTCAAAGATCGGGACGGCAGCGCTCATCCTACGGGCATGCATGACGTCATGTGCCAGATCGAGGATTCTGCGGGCCTCGGCTTGTTCTTCCTTTCGAAGACCTGCTGTCGCCATTAGATACAGAGGGACATCCCTAGCGCCGGGGCGCCCTGCCAAATGTGCCACGCCGGTATCAATCAGAGGACCTAGATATGCTCTCATAGCTTCTATAGTCTTCACATGCTGAATGCCTTGAATACGGTGTTCAGGATCCCGCAGCGACTCGGTATAATCGAAAAGAATCACCTCCAACTTTGCCAGCCTGACCGCTCGTCTTCTTGGTAGTGGTCGTGAAGATCTCCTTGATGTGGAGGAGATTCTTCTCATCGGTGCCATGGTTCTTGTCAAAGGGTCCCTTCCATTCGTAGATGAAGAGGCGAGAGCCACTGGAGCCCGAGTCGATGATGGCAGCATAATGGGTAGTGATAACGGGATCGGCCGCTGCGTGCGATGACGTGGTATCCACCACAGAAGGTAAGAGATCTGCGACGTGGGACATTATGAAGTATCGGAGGACGATGCTGGGGATTGGGCAAACTAGGAGCTGTATTTATATGCTGGGGAACGAGGATCCGACGAGCTGTTTCCCTACATGTGACGTTTCGACTGCAGTCACCGTATGCTCATGCTAGACTCACCGCTGTTCGATTTGGAATAGTGGAACATGGAAGTTTCTCGGAGAGCAAAAAGCACCGGGAACCGCCATGTCGACCCTTCCCATGATATACCATGACATGCGGATTGTTACACCTGTCAGTTCACCGTTCTTCGGTCGACACGCAACTGGTCGACTTACGCGCTATTCGCTTTCCAAGTAGATAATGTGATTGTTGATATTCCGACGCATAAGGTCGCTGGACATATTTCGATTTCAGTGTATCTCACATGAGTTATGTGGTACTGGCTATACAGCCATGCACTTTTCGATTGCATGTAGGGATTGAAATCTTCGGTAGTCAGTGCGCCACATGCCATATCTGTAGTACTTCGGCTCCGCATGCGACGCTTTACTACATTTCGTAAACATCTGGTCACGCAGGCAGGATTCTGACTGTGAATATCTTACGGCGCTCTGTACCCTTTCACATTTCCCTCGCTCAGGCTAGCAGAACATAAATCGCCGTGTCTGACCTGGTGTTGTCATCTGTTAGTCTGCACGTCCCATCAAGGTGTAGTTATGCAGAGCTTTCTGCATTCCTTTATGGGACCGTGCTTGTGGGATGTCTTTGGACGACGGGGTTTTCTTCAACCGATGTCACGGTGGTACCGATTACCACTATTCGCTTTCCAATCAAATGTGATTCTTGATGTCCTGACGGTTGACCCATACGCTGAACATGTTTCGATTTCAGTA
This sequence comes from Lyophyllum atratum, assembly GCA_014905825.1. Lineage (NCBI taxonomy): Eukaryota > Fungi > Basidiomycota > Agaricomycetes > Agaricales > Lyophyllaceae > Lyophyllum > Lyophyllum atratum. The sequence goes on along the minus strand of JACGCN010000002.1, from coordinate 2,892,303 downwards.
TATCGCACATGAGGTATACGTGACAAGTTATAAAGCCATACACTTTTCCATCGCGTGAAGGGATTAAAGTATCCAGTAGTCTTGACAGTAGTCAGTGCGCCACATGCGATATCTGCATTTCGGATCGTCAGCCTACGCTTCAGTATGGTCACACCTTGCCGACGGCTCTCCATAACCCTGAAGAACGTAGAGGGCACCTCCTCTGGGAGTATGTACCCTTTGGCGGCGATGTCAGGGAAGGGTCTCTTCGCTTTGTGCCCTTTCTCCTTGTCATATTTTCCCTCGCTCAGGCCAGCAGAACCAATATTCGCCGTGTATGACATGATGCATTGTCATCTCGACACCTGACATACGGATTGCTTCGCTATTCTTGTCGCTATTCGCCTCCACGTACAAGGTGTGGTCATGCAGCGCTTTCTGAATTCCTTTACTTACTTATGCGACCGTGCTTGGGGTATATCTCTTGAACGGCAGCTTTTTCACGGCAGGTTCTTCCTCCAAAGGAAGTGGTTCGGATTACCTGGGACTCGCTTGATGACAGACTAAGACTTGCCGCACCGTGGACGCTCGCAGCCGAATCCGATATTCCTGCAGGGCTGTCAGATATTCTCAGGTACGCATTAGGAAATGACTCACAGTCTTTCTGGAAAGACTATCTGAGCTCATGACTGTGCGACGTTTAGCGACGCAGGATACATGCCCTTATACTTGCTTGTGAGTCAATTCGGTATGAACATCGCGTCGTGGTCATATACTACGATACTCAGCCAGCATGAACAAATCAAAGGTAAGAGCTGGTATTGCCTTGAGATCAACTCACATGGGGGCCATACATCTGGCGCTGTATACACACCTCGCATATTTTCCATGTGGTGCATATTCGGTTCACCGTTTTGATACTGTGTGAGCGCTGGGCAGCTTCAAAGGTCGCCAGGATAAGGAAGCTGGCTGTCAACCAACAAGTTCAATAATAGCCACGTCGAACGGGTGCAGTGAAGAAGTTCACGTCAAGATATAATTAGGCTCCGATTCTATTTAGACCAGATATCGGCAGCATGATAATCTTATCACTATCGGTCTTCGCTGGCAATCCAAAGTAGAAATGATCTCGATATAGGATAAATTGTGTAACAAGTGGGTGGGTTCGTGGTCATAGACCTTCTCGTGAGTTTACTCTATACATATAATACACATCCTTGAAATCTCCCTAGTCTCCTCTAACTCGCAATAACCCCCTTGAGCACAGCAAGCTCCGCATTAATGATACTACTCGTCGCCGCACCGATCGACACGTTATTCGCCAACACCACGAACTTGATATCCAGCACCTGGCACTGCCTGATGCGTCCCACCGACACGCCAGCCCCGTCCTGATAATACCTATCAAGCCGCGGCTGCGGGCGATCCGCCTCCTCATGCACACTGATAATATGCCGCGGCGCAGACGGGCACCCGAGTGTCTGCGCGTCGCATGTGAAGTTTGTTAGCGCCTCGCGGACCTGCTGCGGGCTAGGCGGGGGGCGGCGCGAGAAGCGGAGGGAGACGCACGCGGTGTGCCCGTCGATGACAGGGACGCGGTTACACGACGCGGACACACGGAGGGGCGTGCGGGCGTGCATATCAAAGGCCTTAGAGCCGTCGTCCTGCTTCGTGATCCCGCCAAGGATCTTGAGCATCTCCCACTCCATCTTCTCCTCCTCACCGCCGATGTGGGGGACGACGTTGTCCATGATGTCGAGCGCGGGCACGCCGGGGTATCCTCCGCCGGAGATGGCCTGCATGGTGGTGACGAGGAGGGATTCGATGGGCCCAAAGGCTTTTTCGAGCGCGGAGAGCGGGATCACGCAGCCGGTGGTGGAACAGTTGGCATTGGTGACGATGAACCCCCTTTTCAGTCGCGGAGAGTGCGCAGACTGCTGTTGTGGCAGGATGGCCAGATGCGATGGGTTAACGTATGGTACGATGAGTGGTACCAGCGGATCCCGCCGATAGTTCTTTGCGTTTGAGAACACTGCGAGATCTGCCAATCTGAAGGCGGCCTCTGCGCATCCGGTCAGTGACAGATATTAATGGATCTTAGGGGCCACTCACCAATCTCGCCAGCGACATCGGCATCCAGCCCAGAAAACACCACCGCACAATCCGCGAAGAATTGCGGCTTGCACTCCTGCACCACCATATCACTGGCCACGGCCGGTAACCTCGTCGTCTGTTTCCAGTTCACGGCCGCCGCATACGTTTTCCCCGCCGATCTGGGCGATGCACCGAGGGCATGGAGGACGAACCATGGATGGCTCGCCAGGAGAGTGATGAAGCGCTGGCCGACAGTGCCTGTGGCGCCCAAGACGCCGACCTTGATCGCGCCGCCTTCTTGCATGGTGTGGCGAGGGTACTTGGAGAGCAGCGGGCTCGACGAGTAATCTGCAACCGGGCTGTCAGCGTCAAGCGGCGCGCGCAGTTGGCTCGAACTCATGGCTAACGGAGACTCACACCTTTATATTTGAATTCCGTCGGGAGAGTTCTAAGTGGTGCACGTGATCCCAGCTGAGAGATCGTTCAAGTTTTTGTGCACTCGGGAGATGACTCGACCATGAAAATTTTACGTCCGACATCCATCGGCCGAGCAGAATATTTCATTCACTTAATACAGACCTTGCTGGGCCATCAATATCAGAGCAGAGCGTAATATCTACCAGACGATGTTAAGGAAGAACGCTCAAGATATCCACAAGGCGTGAAGAAGCCGAGGAAATCCCGGTACATACACTGACAGTAAACAGCGCCATGAGTAGGCCTGCATCTGCCTGCATGTCACGACACCAACGGCGACTTTGCAGGCTTGCAGCATACTTAACAAATCAAAGGCTCGATGATTGGACTCACGACAGATGTGGGGCTGGATGAGATTGTATAGAATATACCTGACCAACCGCTGCTGACCTTTCCTGCGTAATTCTTTTATCCTACCCCTCTCCTTCCGATTTTACCATTCGGTCAATCCTGAAACCGGGCTGCCGGAGAAATCGTCTACAACGCGAGTATACAGTAGGGCACCAGTCAAGGCAACATGTTCGTAGATTCGGAAACCTGCCGGATGGTTCGAGATATCGGCACAAGAAGAGAAGTTTGTTCTCAACCTGAAATTGGCACGATTTGGATGTGGTTTGGATAGCCCGAACGGAAGGCGGTCTTGATTAATACCATAGCCAACAGAATAGTGGTTCCTGCTCAGGACTGAGTATCACACACACACGCGTCAGTCATCAAACACGTTGGGATACTCACCAGGGGATAGCACGTCTAGTGACTGTTGAATCACGTATATGAGCTACTATAGAGTAACAGACTGAGAGAGAGAACCTGTCGGCGTCAGTGATGATGATAGGAGAAAGCAAGTTGTATATTCACGTGATCAATTTCGTTGACGCCCGACACGTCCTCCACTCAACCTCAACGGTGATGTCCACAACGGCCGAGGCAGCAGCCCAGCTCATCTACCCCGCCAACGTCATCGCCAATGCCTCCCTAACCACCGTCAAGTTTCTCTCCTCCTGCTTCGCCGGTGCCGCAGCAGGAATTCTGGGCCTCGAGAACTGGCTCGGTTTCGCCCTCTTCATTGCCTCCACGCTCCTCACGTCCTTGTGCATCCACACCATCAACTGCCGAGGCAAGCCCGCAAAATTCATCCAGGGTGGCCTGTTCGAATTGGTGAATCCCGGCCAGGACAACATGTTTACATTCGTGCTCGTCTGGACCTTGTTCTATGGTGCGTACTGTGTATCTGTTCCAGGCCACGCGGGCTGATACCGCGCCGGGGTTCTCCCAGGTATCGTGCATGGTGAGACGGCTCTTGTGCATCGAAGCATGCTCCAGCTTATCTTCTCCGGCGTTCTAGTATACGACTGACCGCTTTCGGCATTAGTCACTTTACATACGCCTGTGAGTTACGCCTACCTTGACTTCCCCTATGATTGACCACAGTTCTAGCCTGTGTGTACGCACCATGCCCAGAATGGTTTACTAGGATCGCTGTGTCTTCCCATCCAATATAATGAGTCTAAGATGAAGCGAAATTCCAGCTCGCAAGGATCAAGGCATCGATAACCTTTGGTTCGGTGAGATCTTCCCATCTATCCATGATCAATGTCCCACTTCCACTGGTGCCGTGGAGCCTTTCCAGCTTCAACTATTTTTCTTCTCCGTTTCAGCCTGGGCTCAGGGACATCCTGATGTTCTCCCGGATCGGTCATCAGATCTGCCACGTGGGACAGCCACGCGATGCCCATTGCATGGGTGCGACACGTGGCGCCATAGGTGGCTGTGCCATTCCCGTTCCGGCCGTCCTTGTATTGCCCAGAAAAGAGCACGCCATGGAGAGATGAGTTCCTGACTCAAACTGCCCCCATTCCTTGTTCTTCCAAAAAAAGTATTGCCATGTCTGGCTCCTATGCACTCCTCCAATTTGGCGACGACCCATTCAATAACGTGTTCGAGGACTTGGAGGGACGGGCTGCGTTCACAGTGTGCGTCTTGTTCTTGTTAAATTTGTAGCTGTCGATCTGAGTCCCACCTGTCATACAGGACAGCGGTATGTTCCGCCGCCCGCAGGCCTAATTGGTACTGATTCCCTGCTGTGCTACTTAGGCTGCATATACCCCGAACGCAGTTATCAAGGTCACCCGCGAGGCGGACTGGTCGCAGCAGCACCCGAGCATCATGGGGCCCGTGAATTCGTACTTCTACTTTGGGCCCGAGTACGCGCCTGGTTACATCATCTATGGGAACAACCGCAACCACCTACCTATGCCTCATTTCCTACGGCAGGAGCGGAATGGCAGCACGTGCGTGCAGGGCGTTTACCTCCACCCTCTTTCCCTCTTGTCTTCAACAGAACGCGTCTGACTTTTACCCTCCGAAGATCGCGCTATTTTACATCGCAGAGTGGCAAAGATTACAAGTGGAGGGTTTCTCCGACGAGAATGGAGGTGGGTGCCTGGTACCGTGCTTCTGGAAACCATAACTGAGTGAATGAACGCCTGGGCGCTCAGTTGTACGATGGTCGCACAAGTCTGGCCGTGTGGGAGCTCAGCCATCCTGAAGACGAGTTTCATGCACGACTAACCATCAAGACATCGGGCCTCCCTATCGTCACTGAAATTGTCACGACCCTGGCGCTGAACAGGATGTCCCAGCAGCTTGGGTGGTAGCACTGCCAGTAATCTGATTTCTCGTCGCCTGGCTGAGGCCCCAGCATCATCATCATGACTATACGATCACCACGACTTTTCATAATACCTGTATGCACCTATTTTCTCCACATACCATTACGAGCCAATCGCCCCCACACAGTCTTCCATTCGGAACACCACTCCACGTGTAGCACTTCCCTTACTACATCGAATCTCTGCCGATCTAGAGTATCTATTCATTTTCACACAAATCTCTGATGATACGCCTCCCCGTCAAACCTAATCACCTTCGAAGAGAAACCTAATGAACCGAGGTGTAACGCCGTGGCATCGCCCACGCCTTCCTCGCACTATCCCTACTCTTCCTCCTTTTGCGACAAGTCCTCCTGAAGCTCGGCCAGCCTTGCCCACTCGGGCTCGTCTTCAAAATCTTTCGTGCGCCCGACGAAGCTTCGCACGATACTCCGCGCCTTCAACCTCCAGCGTGAAAATTCCACACGGGGCCCAAAATTACGCAACACATCCACGATCTCCTCAACCTCACCCACCGCCTCACGCCACCGTTCGACATCCGTCTCACCCCTCTCCATCGTCCCGGCTATCCCACAGCGGTAGCCATCCAGGCTCGCCTCCAATGCTTCCGCCCACTTCCCTTGCCAGGTCAGTAGCTTTGCGTAAGCACGAAATATACGGGGCGACGATACGCGGGGCAAGATCGTTCGCTCGAACAAAGTGCTGACGTTCCGCACCAAACCGTGGCCCTCGTTCGGGTTCATTGCCGTGGTGCCAGGGGTGCCATCCTCAGCAGTGGCGTCCTCCAGCTTCGATGGAGCCCGTGTGACCGCGTTGACGAGGCGCTCGAGGACGTCCAGGTCTACGGAGTCGGCACCCAGCTTTCCGCTCGTCTCATCTATGACACGACTCAGAGCACGGCACGACTCCGCCAGCTCACCGACATCCATCGCGACGACCATGTAGTTGGACCACATGCGCCAGTTCTCGTAACTGAACTTAAGGCCCTGTTTAAGCGCCCGGAAGGCGAGCATTTTGTTCGCGAAAGGAATCGACTTCGCGACGTCGCCACCAGATGACGCTTCTTCTGTGCTTTTGCCGACCTAGAGGAGTGCGGGTGCATATAATTAGCGGAAGAGCACATGGATGGGGATTCCGGGCCATGCGCTGACCTGGTCATCATCCTCCCCAGACTCTTTTTGTGCGGCCGTTCCCATCCGGAGATACATGCTCGCGAGATTGTTCCAACTCTCGCCGTCTTCCTCATCGATCGCGACGCAACGGCTGAACGCGTTCTTGGCCTCCTCCCAGTCTTCCGTGCGCATGCATGCACACCCGAGGATGAACCAGGATCGCGAGAGCAGTGGGTTGATAGCAACTGCCCGTTTTAGGCAAGTGATGGCCTCTGGGTATGTTGCTCGAGCGAAATAATACCCCCCGAGCGAGCGCATCGCCCGCCCAGACGTCCCCTTCGAGATCTTCCACGCCCGCTCGTAGTGCTCAATTGCGTTCTCAGGCTCGAGGTCGCCGAGTAAGCACCATAGCTTAGCCTCCCTCGTGGTATCATGGATTTGCCTGCGCTGGTCTGACGTAACTTTTCCCCTCGAAAGTACCTCCTCAGCCTCGGCCTTCCGTCCCTCCAACAGATCCCGCACAATCGCAATGGCCTTATCCGGCCGCTCGAGCGCACCCCAACACTTCACCACCTCTTCCCACATCTCAAGGCGCTCAAAGATCTCCATGGCCGATCGCACGACACCTAAACTCAAGAACCGCATCGCCAGTTCCCGCTCCAACTCCCACTTGCTTGGCATGGGAATAGAGTGGAAATACAGGAGCCTTTCCTGTAAGGTCGAGTCCGCGGTAGGCATCTGGTCGATCAGGGCCTGTAGCTGGAGCGTGGACCTTTCCACCGTGCGCGTGCGTGCCGATTCGAGCCTTGACCGAAGTAAAAGGGCCATTGTATGAACTGACCAATTTCTAGGGTGGGAGATTACTCGCGCGATGTACGGAGCCATCTGTTCGTTTGTGAGGCCATGTGATGGGGAGGTATTTTTTACGTTGAGACACATGGAGAGAAGAATGCATTGGTCGAGAGGATGAAGGGGTGGCTGGGATGAAGGATCGATGTGCTTCATGCTTGAACCGGGCGCAGAAGGGCTCGAGGACGTGAACTCTGTCTGCTCCAACAGCGTGTCATCATTGAGGAGGAGAGTTTCCGGGAGGCTGGGCTGGGTTCCTGTTTCCCCAGCCGCCTTAGCTTCTATTGCCGTAGTATTAGATGATGAATCTCCATTCGACGCGGCAGTGTCATCCGCGAGATGGCTCTCCGCTAACAACACGAGTTGGCTAAGATCAAATTGCTGAAACTTCGTTCTTTTCCCAAGCGCGCCTGTCAACTCGTATTCCAACCTCGTAGCCTGGGCCGCCTGCACGAAGAGCTCCGCCGCCGATCTGTCATGGGAATATTGATGCTCAAGCAGTCCCTGCTCCAGTACTAATCGTCCCACAAGGTCGGGTTCGGATGAACAGGTGGCTTTTAAGGGTTCCAGGGACGCCGATAATGTGTGGGGCTGAGGTACAGGCTCGTCGAGCACCTGCTGGTGAATGAAAGCGGCACGCAGTCTCCACCATAAAGCCGAATGACAGCGCTCATATGGAAGGGCCAACAAGATCTGTGCGAGCCTCAGGAAGGCTGCAGCTCTCGTAAGATGGTACGCGGGCTCGCCGCCTTGCGCGAGCTCGGAGATGGCCTTTCGGTTGAGAAGATCTTCGGTCAAGATGGCTTGAGACTCGCTGGATGCAAACGAAATGACTTCGAGCGGTTGCACGTCGAGATCGGGACCTGTCCAATTGACCTGCACGAAAGCGTGTAAGCAGGCGACGGCCAAAGTCAATCGAAATAGTTCGGCATCATCTGGTTGAATGGAGGAAGGTGTATCCAGGTCAAAGACCTGATCGAAAGGGTGATCAAATGTAGATGATTTAGTGTGAAATAGCTCTCGGGCACCAGGGGATGTTAGGGCATCACGAAATCTTCCCTCGACGACGGCTCGGGCGAGATCTGCAACAGGGCTGGGGTTATCTTGTGTCTCTGCAGTCCATTTACCTCTCAGCAGAGCCCTTTCGACGGGCGAGATCTCCAAACTCATTGGATTGCGTGGAACAGTAATCGTCGGCGCTGCACAGCGCACAGGATTTTTCGTCATCACATGACAATCCATTGATAATCTAATCTATCTCTCTTCCAGAAAAGGCAGGATCATTTCACATCGGCAAGCCTGACTCGGACCACGTTCGCCACAAGCCAGCTAGAGCACAAAATCCAGAATCTCGTCGAGGTTCTGATATCAGACCAATATTTTCTGGAGCATCGAAGCGCATTGAATGGAATCTAAATTATCTGGATCATCTTTCTCCGACTCGGACTTCTTCTATCCGATATCAAAGGAGCATGAATGAGACACACTCACAGTTACCGCCCTTTTCAAGGTCCCGCGCGAGCCTACGCACCAGGATATGAAGGATTGCGCAGTTATTTGATTACCTGCTGGAGGCTATGGACCTATGTAGACTGGAGACCGGAAGACACAAAGTGCCTTGAGAGACATCGTTTAATTATGCGGCCCTTGTTACCAGGTACCGTAAGGACATCGAATGCGGCGGAGCGGAAACCAGTATGTAAGTACTCTAATCAGAGATAAAGAATTATGTACAAGGCGGGAATAACTTCCGTTTTCTTACACGATCACTTCCAAATACCAGAGCTTCGCTGGTCACTGCTAGCAGTATGGTCACATAGATCTGTTGGCGAGGGACCCGATGTATGTACCTCTGGCCCACTTGGTAGGAGCACACAAGACCACCCGATCTCACACTATGTATGTAAAGAACATCTCTCCACGCCCCTGAACACCTTTTTGTCGCCCCAAACATATCGGAGTGCGTCGTAATCCGCTCTCAAGGCCTAGTATGCTGTAAGCTTATCGGAACTACGTGTACGCCTCAGTTCTCCAAATAACTTGGCATGCATCAATTATCTTCAAGGTGGGAGGCTTGTGGGTGTCGGCCCCGGTGTCCTCGTGATGATCCTTCTCTGCCCATTGAGTCCTGCACATCGAAGAAGCTTGCACATGGCAATAAACGCTGAACACGGACCAATTGAGTCTGGTGGGCCAGAGGCGCCTTCTTCTGTCAGTGTCAAGCCCAGATCGAGTTCAGGTACTCGGCAAACGGAAGGGACAATGAGCGGAAGATCAGTCCACGTTATGCCCACGTGGGTGTTGGGAAGAAAACACCCACAAATACTAAATAGGCGCTTCCGCCGGAAATGGAAATGAGTTAGTGTTACTTCATTTATTTTCTGGGATCCCACATGTCCGGGCCTCGTCTCAGTAGTGTCTACGATTTCTCAAGTCTGCGCCTCCACCCTGATGGCTCCCGCGTCCAACAGAACACGTCAAAGAATCTAAGACCCCGGTATGCTGCGTCTGCTGTGCAGGATCCAAGGGGTAACTGGTTTGCGCGCGATGCGGCTGGGTTTGGGACTATTGGGAGGTACAGGAAGGTACGGGAGGAGGCGGATGGCGAGGAGGTCGATCCTGGAGAAGACGGACAGGAGCTTTCGAGGCGCAAAGGAAAGGGTAAAGCAAAAGAGAGGATTCCAGGACGAAGACATAACCCTCGGCCGGCGAAGCGGCAAAAGTTCCTGCACGATTTAGATTTTCTAGCGCCCTCAACGTCTTCAAGCTCATCCTCGGAGTACCCACTTCCTTCTTCTGTGAATACCCTTTGCCCCTCTGCGGTATTTGTCCCTCCAATTTATCCATGTCTTAATTTAGGACCTTCTCAAATCCATACACTATTTCGCGAGCACATATTATCATGAACGTGGCCAACTGATTAATCTCACGAAAGAATATCGACAAATGAGGAAACAGAGGAGACTTTTGAGATTAGAACAGCAGGAGAAAGTGGAAACAGCTCGCGAAACTTCGGAGGGCTATGAAAAGGAAGAGGATTCGATGAAGCCAGTACGGCGAGGAGGTAGGGTAAAGGGTGCAGGCAAAAGGACACACCCGAAGGACATGTACAAAGTTTTGGACGGATCGGCGCTAGTGGCCATAGGTCTGTCGTCAGATTATCGTTCTTACCGCTTGATAACCAACAATTTGGATGAAACAATAGGTATGTTGATGCAAGAGTATGTTGCTCGCATGCTTGAAGTTCGAATACCAGACGGATGGGAGGATATGATACAACAGGCTTATGCCAACGTAAAGGAAGATACGCCGGAGGCGGAGGACGAGGAGGACTTTGGGAACATCGAGGGACACGATGCACAAGGTAGCCATAGCTTGTCGCGTAAGGAAACTGTCCACTAATTCACCCTCCAGAAGTCGAGGCAGACGTCCATGGAGAGATTGAAACTAGCCCAACAGGAGGGAAAGAGGCTTTTGAGAATGAGGAAGGTGATGAGGAGGAACATGATGGTGAAGGCGAGGATGAAGGTTATCATGAAGGTGAGGACAAGTCTGAGGAAGGGGCTGAGGAAGATGAAGCTGAGGAAGATGAAGTTGAGGGCAACGAAGATGAACACGATGACGGTGAGGAGAGTCTGACGGAGTTGTAGCGACACGGAGGACATGCCTACGATTAGGACTGCCCTGTTACTTACTTGTCTATACAGAGACCATCTTGCAACCAGGTCGAAGCGAAATTAGATTAGTATTGAGATAGAACTACGCTCTATGATATCATGACTGTTTGGGAGCACCAGTCCTCCAGTTTTGTTGCAGAGTCATCGTGGTGGTGGGTTTTGTGGGGTCGTAGTCCGGCGGCAGCGTCCCGTCATGCCAGCTTTTGAGGACATTCGCGCCCTGCACACCCATGTGGTATTGAGGGAAAATACGAAGTCTTGCCAGACGCCGGTCCCGGAGTTTGTTCTTGGGCAACATACCAGATACAGCATGGCGGATGATCTGCGACGCGATGTCAGTTAAAGAGCGCGACGGTAAGAGAGAGGGACGCACCTCGTCTGGCTTGCGTTCCATCATAGTCCTGTATGGCGTCTCCTTCAACCCACCCGGAAACATGGAGTGTTTTCGGTACAGCAGTTGCTCATCCTTCCTGCCAGTAACTTTGACGTTTCGCGAGTTTGTCACGATGACATAGTCACCACAGTCCACTGTATACCAACATGAGACTTAGAATCGTGAGATGGAGCCGCTGAGGACGTACCACCAGGGTCATAGATAGGTTTATGCTTTCCCATTAGTACAAGAGCAATGCGCTCTGCAAGTTTTCCGAGAACACGGTCGCTGGCATCAACATGGTGCCAGACCCGCGCGTATGCAAGGGCGGTCTATTTTTTCAGTCTAATGGCAAGAAATGAAGGGAAGGAGACATACATTGCCTACAGCTTGCGACATTGAGCTGGTCGTGACAGTCGGTGAGGAGACTTGTTTGACCAGGTTTTCCAAAAACGGTTCTCACGCTGTGTTTTAAAATAACTTGGGACACCTCTATATTTCGACTCTAATCTTCAAGAAGTCTTGGTTTCGTTGGAAGACGCTATCCTGTTCTTAGCTCTACTTTGGTCTATCTGCTGGAGTTAAAGTAGGTGGTCGGGAGTAATCTTAAGGGTTTCTGACGACGATAGCCTCTCTCGCAGAATTTACTTATACTCTGGTTCAAAGTTGCCTGGAGGAGCAACGAAATATCATTAAGTACGGCTGTCCTTCTCCTTCTCCGTCTTGTCTCTACGGTTGATGGCTTCTTCGTAATCTGCCTGAAAAAAGATACGCCACCAGATTGCAATTGCTCTTCTTGATCTGCGGCGGAACTTCAAGGGGTTTTCCGACATGATATCCATATTCCCCCATCTGCCCGCAGGACACAGATGCGAACAGCCTACGCGCAACAACCATATCGGAAGGTCTATTTGTCTTTCTTGTCTCACGGCTGCCTCCACGCGTTCAAGGTACCTCTGACCCTTCACTCCGACGCTCGAGATGAATCATCCCTGGAGCCCCTTCCCGGCCATGCACCCTTGGCCGAATCGCATGACCTAACTCTATTCTAAAAGTGCTTGAAAACTTAGGGAGACCGCCTCCTCGCTACCTATTGGCCACATGTTTAGACACGGGTTGGTTTTCCCTGATACGACTGCTTTGGTCGCGCTCGCAGATAGAGATCCACGGTCTTGCAGGCCTTGATCACCTGGTTGTATAGTGCCAGGTATGTAGTCAATGCCTGTATATGCCGCCAATGTTCGTATTTCACTGGACGAAGCCGAGCAGCTTGGAATCCGATTACCACATTCCAGACATCATGCAACTCGCTCTCGTCAACTCTTTTTGCACATAGGCAAAGCCTCGCAACTATTTATGACCACCCCATCCACCAGCATCCACCTCCTGTGGCCCCATTACATAAATTTCGGATACACTCACTTTTCACTCGCAAATATTCCACCAGATCCTCTTAGACTAAGATCACAGTGGAGTGTACCATCCACATTTATTTACGAAATTCATTTTCTGCGAGGATCCTACGAATGAGATAGAGTAGTGAACATATCTTGTGGGGCTCCTCAAAAGAGTTCCAGCAATACTTGGTCCAGACTTTCACTCGGTCAATCGTCGCGGTGGCGTAAGGATAGAAGAATGAGATCGATGTAACACTGGGCACCAACCCGACCGTGTATGTACGATCGAGACAGATGATACCTGCACCACATCAGCTTAGCTTAGGTGGAGATCTCGAGGAACTGTGCAGAGAAACAAAAATGGGTAATGCTCACCACACAATGTAGTTTTACACTTTGGGCGGAAATGGGGTTCCGTGTTCATCCTCTATACTGCAGTTTCGTCGGCGCAGTTGGCCACACAAGGGGAAGAATGCATAGGGTGGGATGACAGCATCCCAATCGCCATGAAGAATGATGCGCTTTAGAGAAGGAAAAAAAGCCCCAGCAAAGATGAAAAATTGCCTCTCGACGATCAACCCATGCAATGCCTCATCAAGCATGTGGTTCTTGCCACTATGCAACCGAATGCATTCGAGTTCATCGTGGCGGAGCGGAGGGCGAGAAAACGACGCAAACTCGATGTAGTAATTGAGTTCACGGATGTTAGGACATTGTGCAAGCACGTCGAGTGATGCATCGTAGAGGGCCTCGTCTCTGAGAAACCCGATGAGTTCGAGCCGAGGCCCGAAGAGAGGGGAGAATGTATTCCACGTGAGACTGGAGTCCGTAATGAGGTGTGTCAGGTTGGGAAACTGCCACATTTCGAGCTCCTGACGAAGTACGTTTCCTATGTGCTGGACATGCAGTGTGGTCAGAGAGTGGGCCGTGATGGGAGGAGATGGGAGATGGGAGAGACGAGAGGTCGGATAGCTTATAGCTACATGAAGATATTGCAGATTCGACGCCCTAGCGACGATATCTCGGTAGAAATCCCGTCCATGGCTGGTATTCTCCAAACCCTGCCCTGGAATGCGCTTCAACACCCAGTCAAAGCGTTTGATGCAAGCGAGGTCAACATCTGCTGTAGGAGTTGGACTGGTGTCAATGTCGTCTTTTGCGATATAGGTAACATTAGGGCACCAGCGCAAAATGATCGAGAGAGGCACTGGGGTTGAATTCCAAAAGTCGAGCACGAGGTGCCGTACTTGTCGTCCAAAACCATTCCCAGGGAAGGTGGTTTCTGACTCCTCGAATGCCTTCAGTAGACTTTCCACATGGCCACCAGCATGAATCTCTTCGTATGTGATACCAAAAGACAGCTCTCGCCAGGACCTGCAAACTAAAGGCAGCGCGAGCTTGGTGGCCCAAATGTTTTCTCTGGCCTGAGGGAAGAGGCCCGCCCTAAGGCCCACAATATTGCGGAAAGGCCAGTAATTGGGATCTCCCAATCTGAGGGAGCGTGGCACTTTGGTGGATAGTCGAAATATATAGATCAATATCTCGACAGGCAGAATCTGAATAGCAGGACTCTTCTCGGAGGCCATCGTACATAAAGGAGTGTCGCGCGGGCTGGGGGTGACAGCAACGACAATCTTCTGAGGAAGTGTCCTCAGAGGCTGGAGGTGAATCAGTAATGTGCGAGACCAGAGTCACAGGATCGGTCGAAGGCGTGGCAACATTCTGATTACCCTTGGGCGGAGTCTTTCACTGACTAAGATCCTTATGTACGGTGGAGCTGTCCGGATCGTAGCTGGCGACGAGACTTCGGCTTATATACACCAATGTTCAACGACAAGTAGTACACTGTAGAGACGCACTCGATGATGGTTTCTCGAAATGAGCTGCTGGGGTTTCTCGTCTGGCACTTGCTGAACTGCAAAGCGCATTGCAGAATATTGTGGCCAAATCAGCACATCGGCCGACTAGCTCAGCTGGTTAGAGCGTCGTGCTAATAACGCGAAGGTCTTGGGTTCGATCCCCACGTTGGCCATTCACTCTACAGAAGATTCTTTTGTTGCCTAGCTTTAGGGGGCCTTGATACCATAGTTGATCTATGTAGCCTCTAATAAGTCGTGACTCGTTACCCAGCAGCATGAGAGACTCTGGCTCGCTCCTCAGTCGAGAGTGTCGACGTCACACACGCATTGCAATTGTTACCCTTTGGGTTGTAGCCAGACATTATTTTTTAGCTTTGGTGGGGAAGAGTGAAGCTGAAGTGCGATTCCAAATTCCAAAATTCCAATTAAACCCAAGTGATATATCACATACCCTTCCTATTCGTACAAAATTCCATTGATACTACCCATACTATTACATACCATGACATACAATCCTCACCGCACCTCCATCGGCGGCACCCAATCCGGAATATTCCCCCACTCAAACTTCTGCCCCTGAAACGCCTCCAACGCCGCCTCCGGTATCCGCTTCATATAATCCGCCGGCAAAATCTGGTCATACGGCGTCAGCCCCGGCTTATACAGCGACTTCACTTGCGAAAAGTCCGGGGGTCCACCGGCGACTGTTACGGGCTGGGAGATGGTCGTGGTCGTGGTAGCGGAGAAGGGCGACGATGTGGAGGGGAAGCCCGTAGTAGAGGTGGAGGGGGAACCCATAGGGAAAGCCGAGAGTGGCGGAGCAGAGAGGGTGGGCTGTATAGGCATGGCTGGTGCGGAGAGCGTAGAAGGGAAAGCGGAGGTCCCGCCTGCGGGAGCGAAGGGGGAGGATACGGTGCTGGCGGGGTTCGTAAACGGGTTGATGGGAGCACTTGGTTGAGCACTATTGAATGCGGACCCTGCGGAGGGTCCGAACCCAGTCGTGCCAAAGGCGGAGGTGGCAACGGGTTGTTGGGTGAGGGCACCAAAGGCGGAAGGAGCACCGAAGGCTGAGGTTGTGGGGGCGGCAGTACCAAATGCCGAAGTAGCGGGGGCGGGGTTGCCGAATGCTGAAGTAACAACGGGTGCAGATCCAAACGCAGAAGTAGCAGGTGCGGCGGTGCCGAATGCGGATGTTGCAGGTGCAACAGTGCCAAATGGTGATGTTGCAGGTGCAGCAGTGCCAAATGCTGATGTAGTAGGCGCAGCTGACGTACCAAACGCACTCTGCCCGAACGCCGATCCCCCAGTGGCCGCTGGCTGAGTCGTAGCAGGTGCCCCCGCTCCAAACGCCGAAGGCTGCCCAGCGAACGCAGAGAACGCTCCACCCCCAAACGCACTCGTCGTCGTCGTCGACCCTAACGACCCAAACGCGCCAGTAGCAGGCTTTATCAGCGAAGATGACGACTGCGCTGGTTGACCAAAAGCCGATGTGGGCTGTTGAGGCTGGCCGAATGCAGACACGGCTTGGGCTGGCTGGCCGAACGCCGACACCGCGGCTGGTTGACCAAACGCCGAGACGGGTTGAGATGGCTGGCCAAATGCAGATGTACCTGCCGGGGCTGCTGGTTGACCAAAGGCGGACGTGGTCGCAGGAGCGGCGGACTGCCCAAACGCGGATTGGCCAAACGTGGATTGGCCGAATGCGGATTTCCCAAATGCAGGTGTGGTTGTGCTGCCGAAGGCCGATGTGGTGGACGGGGCGCCGAAGGCTGAGGTAGTGGTGGGGTTACCGAATGCGGATGTAGTGGTGATGGCAGGTTTTCCAAATGCTGATGTGGAGGTGGGGTTACCGAAGGCTGAGGTCCCGCCGAACGCGCTGCTGGTTGTAACAGTGGCTGGTGCGTTGATGCTCTGCTTCGAGGCTTGTTCGAAGGCTTGACTTATGTTATCACGAGCGTTCTTGTTGAGATTTTTATAAATTAGCAAAACCTCTTCAGGTGTGAAAGGATTGGTGATACTTACAGAGAAAGCTTGTTCAGCGGCGGAAATCTTCCCATTCTCGTAAGCTACCTGCGTAGAAAATGGGATCGTAAGGCGATTTCAGGGCACAGTAAGCTTTACGCACGTATTCAGTCCCTTTCCCCGATTGGTTAGCAGTAAACGCGCGGACTCGCAGCTCTTCGGGGGATTCATCGAGGCCGGATAGCAAATTGGGCTCGTGTTTTGCTGGCGCATATGAAGATAACGGCCATAGCGGTTTATCCTTGTTGGGAGTGAGATCTTGCCGCATTACATCAACGCTAGAATGATGAGGAATTCTGAGAAACGAGATGCAGCTGATTGGACATTATACTGACGTGAAAGCTAGCTTCGTGTCCGCAGGTGTCTCACTGTTACGATTTGGATTCTGCCATGACTGACCTGTGTGCGATAAGGTGAGATTCATAGTTAAAGGCGTCCAAATATCACGTACTTCCAAACCCTGCCTGCCGTTGCCCGTCCTGGGGATGTTCATTTCTGCAACTATCGCCAAATTTACATTGTCCACGAAGAAAGAAGTTGCAAATGGCCTATACTGGTGTCAATACGCGCTCTAACTGTGCAGCAAGGAAAAAGTACCATCGTGGACGGCAGTCGCTGTTGAGAGTCGTGAACGGAGAGGCGGTGATCACGTGTTACACATTCCCTCCTTTTGCCTCACGCTCGTCGCTCGCACCGTCCTCCGCCATCTCCTCATCGTCTCCCCGGTGCTCAGCATCTCGACAGACATCTCCGCCGATCTAATTCAACGAAGGCCTTTCCAAACACCTGCCACTGGCTTTGTAGGAGATGAAGACGGAAGAGACGACCTCCACCCCGGTATCCCAAACATCAACGCCAACGCCAACACCGTACACTCCAGGGCAATGGGCAACCAGTTCTCGTATGACTGCTTCTATTCTGAAACACGATAGCACTGAGAAAATCTTTACCACAGAGATCCCGATTGATCCAGCCCTTCAGCAGCAGCAGCCCCAGCATGCCACGTAAAGACCCAGTCACTTCGAGGCCATAGGTGTTTGTTGAAATTGTCTTGACAATACAGGACGACGGCGTATCAACACTACCAAGCGTACTCGTCCCACTACCCCCAGGCTACTTACGGGCACTACGGAAGTTACCCCACCCAAGTGGCCCACACACCTGTCGCTCAAGTGGCGACACCAGCAATACAGCGGCCAATATCTACCCCTGCGCCACCTGCAAACAGCGGCATTGACACGTCTGACATTGCCACCCTAAACGATGCCCTCGGCAGTGCCGGTGTCGATCTTCGGGTACAGCGCTTCATCTTATTTTCGTCGCAGACTGATGTAATTTCTTACAGGCCGAAGAAGAAACGCTGCAACGATCCCACGAGCCCCAACATTCCTACCGCTCCTTCGAAGACCGCACCCGCAAACAACCCTCCACCCCCGCCTTCGACACTCGCCACCTCGGCACCACAATGCGCACCGTAGGCACCCAACATAAAATCACCAAAATCCCAGACGACGTCACCAACTACCTTGCCCTCGCCCTCCGCGCGCGCCTCCAAGACCTCGTCACCGCCATGATCACCGCCTCGCACCACCGTACCGACACGCAGTTCGACCGCCCGGCGTCCCTATACGAAGGGGGGTCCCCAATGTGGAGCATCGTCGTGCGCAGCGACGTAGCGAAGCAGCTCGCTGCGCTGGAGAAGGTCGAGCGCGAGGACGAGACGCGTATCCGGAAAGAACGGAAGGACCGCCAAGAAATGGCCGCCGCCCACGCCGCCGCGCTCGCTGCCCAGGCGAATGGCACCGCGAACCCCATGTCCGCGGACTACGACGACGAGGGCAACCCGAAGAAGAAGCGGAAGAAGGACGGGCCTGGTGTCACCGCCCGCAATATGTCGGAGGACGTGAGAAAGAAAATGTCCAATGCTGTGGCCACGCAGGCTGCGGGTTTGGGGGGCAAGTACGCGTGGATGAACGCGTCGAATGCGGCGGCGGCGCCGAAGGCGAAGCCTGGTGCTACAGTTACGACAGGGGCTGGAGCAGGGGCGGCGGCGGGGGGGTCACCGAATCCTGCGGGAGGAGCTGGAACGCCGGTGACGACGACGACGTTGGCACAGGGGGGCGGGGCTAACACATGGGCGAGGCCGTATGTGCCGGCGAAGAAGTCGGAAACGCCAACGGCTACAGCGGAGGAAGAGGAGGATACGAGGACATTGGTCACTATGCGAGATGCGATGTTTGTGATTGAGAAGGAGAGGGGGCATGGGGGAGGGAAGGGGGCGGCGCGTGGTTGGGTATAAAGGTATTTTGCTTGTGTTATTTCTGTATCAATATATTGCTGTGTGCTGTGCTATATACTACCTCATGTCGGCTTTAATTTCTGACTGAGATTCTTCCTGTCGATGTCCATATGGATTAATGTATTAACCTTTTTAATTCAACAACACATCCAGACTGGTATCAAAGACGATCCTATATACAGCGTTTCCCCCTCAGTTATATACAAACAACGCGAGTCCGTTTCATTCCATGTGAGACCCTAGATACCATTTCCATTTAGCACCGGGTGTTGGCGTAGACCTGGGTGGTGAAGCACTGGAAGACACGTCTTCAGCTACTATAGTTCAAGACGAAGAGCAGCGACTTACGTTGTAATTATCGGCGTTAATGACAGCCTGCGAGTCAGAGAGAGCCTGGTCGGCAGCGCATCCGTAGGTCACATCATCAGTGCCAGCAACGGCGTGGGTGAGCTAAGTTAGTCAGAAAGGTCAGCATTTACCAGATATCGAGGCAAGGCCGCACCTCGTGGAGAGTGGTTCCGCCACGGACGTTGCGGGAGGCAACGGTGGTGCCGCTGCAGAGACTCGTGGAGGGGACCTCGTTGAAGAAGATGCTGCAGTAGTAGATCTACGAAGAACGTATCAGAATAGGTGTTGTGAAGGGTAGTGTTTTGACTGACGTTGGTGGTGGAAGTGACGGTGTATGCGATGACACCGCCGGAGCAGACGCCGTAGCTGTCGACGCAGCTCAAGCTAGATCGGACAGGCTTAACACGACATGCGAGAAGGAGGCCGGCTGTTAACTCACGTCCTGGAACTAGAATTTTCGTTGGCGACAGCGCTGAGTACAGAAGTGACGCGGGAAGTCGAGGTGGCGCCCCAGTAGGCCGTGTAGAGGCTGTTCGCGCCGTTGCTGTTGATGTAGGACACACCACCGGAAGCGAGCGACTTTCCTTCGGAATAACTATAATCGAAGGCCATCAACGCCTACACTCATCACTCTGGAGCCTAGCAGTGACTGACCTGGCATCAATGAAAGACTTCTTTGAAGCAGTGGTGCAGATGTCGACGGCGCGCTTGTTGAGCTGGGGAAGCTCGCGCTTGGCAATGTCCTTGGTGACCTTGACAGTCATGGTATTGGCGTTGACCTGGACCTTGCTGAAGCTCTCGACGCCCTTGAATTCCTCGGCGGCGGCCATGACTTTGAAGTTCGTTATGGGCTGGAAGGAGAAGGTGCCGGCGCCGACGGAGGCAAAGTCAAACAGGGACGCGACTTGGAAGGGGCGGCGGTTAATATAGGCGTTGATGGAAGACGGAACGCGTACATACTATCGTGGTCGACGGTGATGGTCTCTCCGGCGGGGATGACGGTAAACGAGGTGTCATCGAGGTCAGTCAAAGAGACGGACAGCTATAACCAACCCGATCAAACTGTAGAACTTTCTGGGACGGAGGCGGAGTCAAACCTTAACACCCGTGAAGGGGACGGCGGCGCCATCCTTCATGATGGTGAACGACCTAGTGGGAAGCCTATCGTCAAGGATAGTCGCGTACTTAAGGATCTTCACGGCCTCGGCGCCCGTATTCTTGACGGTCGCCTTGAACTTCAAGCTGTCGATCGAGCTCACAGTCGCCGATGGCCCGCTGAGTTCGACGCTGAGGCCATCGAAGCGCTTGTACGGTCCAGCGAGCACTGAGCCAGCGAGACAGAGAGTGACAAAGGACGAGAAGAACATGATAGAGCTGGGGAGGCTGGAGATCTGGACCTGGACCTGGACCTTGACGGAAATATGGCCTTTGGTGGGATTTTAAAGCTGCTCAGTTGCTGATATGACCTTTGCTCCGTCCGCATCATCTAAGGAGCACATGGAGTGGAGGAGGTGTACAGTCGAAAGGAAGCAGTGCTCAAGTCATTATCGGGGTGAGCCCACATGTCAAAGAAGTATACGAATGGCTTCTGGCCTTCGAGCCAACACTGATTCGATGTGTCTTTGTTCGTTCCATATAGGCTAGACACGTTGTGGGGAGTACTGGAGAGTGATAACTTACCTTCCGCCTCGGAGCCACTCTGCACTTATCCACCGACGAAAAGCTCAGAGGAACCGACGGTACATGCTTGAGATTTGGCGAAGCAATAGTCATCTATATGAGGGGGAGTGCTGGCGAGCTCCACATGAATGTCGGGGAAACACTGGCTAACTGTTTAGTGAAGTGGGACCACATGCGAAGAACGCGACGAGATCACGAGCGATTCTCTGGCTCCGAGACGTAGAGACAATCGGGCCCGTGTCAGCGGGCAAGATGCGCTCAAATTCCGTGATATGAATTTGTCCGTAAGGAAGTGGGTTGGTCGAAATTACTTGGCGTAAACGAGATCGACAGCCTGACATCCGAATGGGGTTAGGAGATAACAAGTAGCCGCTCTGAGAGTCCGAGTTCGCGAGTGTAAAACATACAAGTCTTCGACGATCCAAGGCGCATTGTAAGCTGATAATGGTTTGGGAAAAATCTTGCTACATTCAAAGCATCCTAAACTGTTTGAGAGGTAAGCCAAGTATAATTGATTTTTGCCGATGATGATCCCTAACCTGTATCACTATCACTTCCGAACGGCATGAAGTCTAGCCAAGACAAAAGCTTGTCAGGGAAAGGGTTTGGAGCTAGTAAACTTTGGGTAGAACGCAGCATGGTCCCTTATACCGCGCCATATGGCTTGGAGACCACTGTCCTCGTCAGTACTCAGGAAGGGTGACACTCACTGCTCACGAATCAGAGATAGTCAGATGACGTTCAAGAAAGTGTTCATGTGTTGCAAAACTCGAAGCAGAAAACATGATGGAACACTGTCTGCATATACTCGTTTACTTCGGCAAACGTCGTGAAGTCAAAGAGGTCGACTTGAGGGTGCCACTCGCTGATCCTCATCAGCACGACTTTGAAGCGCATTTCAAATACAAATAAACTTGCCGCTTTCATTTTCAATCTTCATGTCCCAATTGGTCCCTCGTCTCTCAAGACGGGTCATCGGAAAGCGATACAGGGCCCTGACTCATCAAACGGGCAGTTGTCGCCTTAAATCACGCGCAACGCGCAAGGTAAAAATACAAGTCCACACCGGTATTCGGGGGTGCTTACCTCGTCCGCCTAATAATTCATCGGGAAATGGTCATGCTCGCAATCAACGTGGAACACCTGAGCAACTAATGCATTCTCGCCTTCTTCCTGCTCGGGGCGAGCGTTCCGTTGCCACCGGTTGGCTGGCCGTACGGGCCGCCTCCGCTCAGACTACCAAAACTTGCGGTACTTCCTGGCTTGGACTGCGGGTGTGCGAAGGAAACGCCGCCGACTGCACCTTGCCCACCTTGATGTGATGTGTTCTGGGCAGCTACGGGCATCATGGACGGCGCTTCATCTTGCGTTATTCGTCGATGAGGAGGTATTTGATGAGTAGGTACGCTCTGAAAGGCACTACGTCATTTATTGATCAGCCTGCTGCAATCTGTTCGATTGTAGTCCAGCCGTGATACGCACTTCCATGTGGGCTTGGGGTCTTCTTGAAACCATTTGTGTTGGAGTGCTTCCTTTGCGGTGAGTCGATTATCAGGGTCGTACGCGAAAAGTTGACGTAGAAGGTCATAACCGAGAGGTGTACGAATGCGTGATTGACACCAATCAGAAAGCCGGTTTGAGAACCTGCCAGAAGCAACATAATCAGCAGATGATAGATAAGTTCTCCAGAATGTAAGACCCACGGGTCCAGCCGTTTCATGTTTTGGTATTCAGGCATGTCAACTACGCCAGGCCAATCTTTCTCTGTTGGGGATAGATAGTCAGAATACGACGCCGAAACAGAATGTATTCTGATACGAACCGTCTGGCGTCCCCAAAATCTCGAAGATCTTCAGCAGCTGGTCACGCTGGAAAGGAACGTTCTTCTTGGAATCCAGTTTGGCTTCCTCACCCTTGAAGATAGGCCGCAAACTGGCTAGCTCGGCCATCACACATCCAACAGCCCAACAGTCAATTGCTTTGTTGTAATGCTTGGCACCCATGAGGAGTTCTGGGGCGCGATACCATATGGTCACTACCACCTTGTCACCAGCGAACAGCGGTTGCAGTGGCTCATATATTAACCGGGCGAGTCCCAGATCCCCAATCTTTACCACCCCGCTTGAGGTAATGAGAATGTTTGCGGGCTTGAGGTCGCGATGTAGAATGTGGCATGAATGGAGGTAGAGTAGGCCGTTCAATAGCTGGTAGATGAGGGACTTGAGAAAAGGATTTGAGATGGGGGAACGAAGGGTTTGTGAATGGTGATGGATGACTTGCTAAAGCGACTTTAGATATGAACACATGAGAAATTGCAACGCTCACTGACAAGAAAATCGTGCTCTGCATAATCGAAGACCATGTAGATGGACTTATCTTCGAGGATGACCTCCTTGAGAGACACAATATTTTCGTGGTCGATCTCCCTGTTCAGCTATTATGAATGCTCAGTACCAGGCCAAGCAACGCAGTAGTAGATTGCTTGGCTCACCGCGATCTCTCGAATGGCGCTCTGGCTAATCCCAGTATAAGTGATGACGTCTCCTTCCTTATCGGGTTTGAATTTCTTTATCGCGTGTATCCTTCCCTCGGCGTCCAGGCTCTGTGCCTTATAGACTCGGCCATAGGTTCCAGAGGAAATGAAGCCAAGGATGTTGTACTTGGAGGTGACGGTACGGCGAGCCGCATCGCGTTTTGCACGATAAGCTCGCATTGGGTCATGTTGGAGGATACTGGTAGACCATTCATCCAGCATCGCGGGTGGGTATCTAGGGGAGCGACGATGTCCAAGGAGTTACCCTGAGTTAGGTCATTGTCATGGTTAGAAAACGGAACTGTCAAGAAAGTCTATTGACGTATCCTCATTTTACTGACCGTGGGAAGTAACGTCTTGATATGTCAACCAATTTCATTTGCACTGCAGTCTGCTGTCAACGACGTCCACCACCCGCTATCATGCATCCAGGAAAGTCTCCAGAAAGCTTCATGTTTACCGTTGGGAAGCTCGGTATGTTTCGACAACCACTATGTATAACGTGTCTCTAATACCTGTTTCTTAGATGCAGGAATGGCTGTAAGCGAAATGGGTGTACATGCCGAAATTTCATAACCTCACAGAAGTTTCACAGATCCTGCTCGGCGAGAGAGCTCATTTAATTGAGTTTCCTTCTATACTTCTACCGCCCGGAGCAACCACGGGGTCTATTGTGAACATTGCCGTCAATCGAAACCACGCCGAGGAGAGACGACGCGACGCAGAGTTCTGGGCGTTACAGAACGATATCTTGACCGAGTTTGGCGTAGGAGCTCCCGAACATCCAAAGCTCCAGGTGCGTCTGTGCTCTCATCATGTCCTGAAGCAATGACCGATTCATCTCTATCGAAGCTACGAAATGTTACTCAAACTTCCGTTACCCTTGAATGGCCCACCGTTCATCTTGCGACAGCCAAGCTTCGGTCACTCGACATATACCGCAACGGACAGCGGCTGGCAGCTATACCCTCTCCCAATACCAATACCTCGACCAAACTTTCCGGACTCGAAATCAACACCGAATATTCATTCCAGCTCATTCTGCGCACAACTGCTGGCACCTTCCCTTCCAACCTCATCCGGGTGCGCACACACACCATGTCAGACACGTCTGGTATCTCTGTCTGCTTCGGCAATGTCCAGGATACTGTTATGCTGGAAAACGCGAAGGTGGCACTGAGGGAGATGAAGGCCAAATGGAGTGACAAAATCCAGATCGACACGACGCACTTCGTGTGCACTACTCCAGCTGCCACTCCCAACGGCGCACAGGCGTCAGGCGGTACCAGTGGCGCACCCGGTGTCGAGTATCAGCGTGCCCTCCAATTAAGCATTCCTGTCGTCCAACCGCACTGGATCATGGCCTGCCATTCAGAGAAGAAGTGAGTCTCCACCTTCTCCCATGTAACCCATTGATTTACGTTGTCATAAAGAATGGTTCCGATTGCCTCTTTCTACCTCGGTGCTACACCAGCCACCCCCCTGGCCTCGGCACAACTCAACAGACCGCAGTCCATGTCGCAAGCCTCCACCCCTCGTTCACCCCACAGCCCGCCTCCCAACCAGCCAAAGGCCGCGTCCAATCGCGCATCGATGCCTCCACCATCCCGTTCAACCGAGACACCGCCCAGCCAGGTCTCGCCGTTCCTCAACCAAGCCGGAAGCCCAGAAAACCAGGCCCGGGCGCCGCCGTTCGAGGCCACGCCCGAGGAGCCAGGCGAGGACAATGACGTCGAAGAAGCGCAGTTGGAAAGATCGACCAGCAAGGAGTCCAAGCGGAAGAGCCGCAATGGCTCGATGAATCGCGAATTTAGGTTCCCAACGCCGTCAGCGTCGCCTGTACTGGGGAATGCGCCAGTGAGGAAGGAGAGGAGGTCTCCGCCTGCGCAGCTAGATGAGCCGGGGGTGGCGGATGATGCGCCACCTAACCCTGCTGTTATCACGCCTTCGAGCATCGAGGTACCCCCGCCGCCGCCCGTTGAGAAGGAGAGATCGGTCGCTTCATTGGATGATGGTGAAGATGATGTTGGGGATACGGTCGATATTCCTTTGAATTAGGTGGTTGCTCTGATCCTTGCCGTTGTTAATTATGCTCAGCCATGTGAGGTGGTGTTGTAACTTGTTGATCGATTACAAGGGTGGATCTGATCAGCGCTGCGTCTCGCCCTCGTCCTAATCCTACTCTAAATTTGGGCTCGTGTTTTAGCTATTCAGGTGGAAGTTATTGAAATGTGGTTGCGTCAACATTCACACGGTCCTTGCGGACAACCCGCGTTATTGACGGCCCTTAACCTGGGCGACTGCCTACCCTTCCATGTAATGGCTTCCACAGAGACCCCTATGGCCGGGACAAATGGCGAACTGAATGGCCATGAGAAAGAGGAGGTCCCGAGGATGACCGCTAGTCCAACACAACTCAGCGAAGACGAGTCTGAGCCGGATACGAGACGGCGGAGACATGGTCATGGCAGGTCGCAGGGCGGGAGCGACAATAATGAGGAGGATGAGGACGAGGACGAGGATGAAGCTGAAGAGGAGGAGAGTAGCGAGGAAGGTGAAGACGAGGAAGAGGAAGATGAGGGAGACGAGGAAGACGAGGACGAGGAGCCTGCGCTCAAGTATGAGCGAATCGGCGGGGCCGTGCCCGACTTGCTCAAGAAGGACTCCGCCTCAGCGCTGGCTGTTGAGAACAAGCTTATGGTGAAACCACTCTCTACCTCTCGAAGGTACAAGTTACTCACAATGCCATAGGCTCTCGGAACACATGGCGGCATCGTTCATATTCTAGACCTCGATGGCAAACGAATTAAGTCGTTCAAGCCTCATCTTGCTTCCATTGTCGACATATCCATGGACTCCACTGCTGATTTCGTTGCCACTGCCTCGATAGACGGTGAGCACCCCACCCTTCGCGTTCGTCCCGCCCTCATACGTGACTCCCAGGACAGGTCGTCATTCGCTCCTTATCTACGACTGAGTCCTACTCCTTTGATATGAAGCGGCCCATGCGGACAGTAGCACTTGAGCCTAACTTCGCGAAACGTAACACGAGGGCCTTCGTTTGTGGTGGTCTAGCGGGAAATCTAATTTTAGGCGAGAAGGGTTGGTTAGGGCATAAGGAAACGACGTTGCACAGTGGGGAAGGTCCGATATGGCAGGTGCGATGGCGGGGCAGGCTTATTGCATGGGCTAACGACCTTGTAAGCAGAATCCAACCTATCGTCACGAGTCTCAAGGCTTATTTCCTTCTATCAGGGTGTTAAAATATACGATTGCGCGTCACAAACGCGTATAACCTTCATTGACCGTCCCGCCGACAGCCCACGGGCCGACCTTTTCAAATGCACGCTCGAGTGGCAGGACGACTCCACCCTCCTCATCGCCTGGGCAGACCATATCAAGGTCGCCCGTATCCGTGCCCGACCTCGAACTATAACTACCGCCGCCACAGCGAACATCCCCCCGCTCCTGGTCGAAATCACCGCCGTCTTCCAGCTGGATTGTATGATAGCCGGAATCGTGCACCATCCCACCTTCCTGCCAGAACCCGTCGCGTCGCAAGCGGTGATCCTGGCCAGTGATGCAGCGAAGATCTCGTCGACGCCAGTGTCCCCAGCGTTGACGTCGTTCCTCATCGTTGCATATAGCCCACCAGATACGTTCTTCAACGAACGGACGGAGGATCGCGCACAGCAGGCGCGCAAAGCTGCTGAGCGCCCCGAGCTTCGGATCATTTCCCGTGCGGGAGAAGAAGTTGCAGCTGATGCTTTAAGTATCACAGATTTTCATCTCTGGGGGTGCAATGACTATGTGCTTTGTCAAGTTCCCGGCAACGATGCCGCAGGGACATCGACAGACGATGGGCGGTGTTATGTCGTTTTGAGCCCGAGGGATCTTGTCCTTGTCAAGCCCAGAGATCGCAGGGATCACGTTGCATGGCTGGTGGAACGACAGAGGTATGAGGAGGCTTTGACTGAGGTGGAGCGGATAGAGGCGGAGACGCCCACAGTGAATGGGGAGGTGTCGTTGAGTGCTACTGAGATTGGGCAACGGTACATCGAGCATCTGGTCAGCGAAGGTCAGTAGTGCCTCCTGTTCTACTTCGTGGTTCGATTGACGACGTTTTGGTCTAGGTGATTTTGCGAAAGCTGCGCGTCTGTGCCCCAAGGTGTGCGGCCAGGAGCAGAAACGCTGGGAGGATTGGATATTCATTTTTGCCGAGAAGCGACAGCTCCAGGTACGTCGTTGTTCGCTTCCTGTTCTACTATATGCTAATACGATATCTCGCAGGCCATTATCCCATTCGTGCCCACCGAATCTCCGCGACTGGACCATTTGGTGTACGAGATGATGTTAGCTCATTTCCTGACGCATGACCGACAGGTATACATGATGCCTTGTCTTACTTATTTAGTCGCTGACACCAGATATAGGCGCTTCTGCAGACCGTCAAGGACTGGCCGAGGGACATTTACGATATCGCTGCAGTAATCGTTGCTGTACGATCGGAGCTCGACAAAGCCGCCTTTACGTCTTTGCCAAGTTCAGGATCCAAAATCCTCATGGAATGCCTGGCAGAACTGTGTGTAACGTTCCACATATTTCTGACCTTATTCTCATTAACGACTTTTCCTTATTACAGGTACACCGCGAATCGTCAACCTGGAAAAGCACTCCCGTACTTCCTGCGGTTGCGAAGACCAAATGTCTTCGACCTCATCCGAGAAAACAACCTTTTCACGGACGTGCAAGATCAAATCCTACTGCTTGTGCAGTTCGATGATGAGCTCATGAAGCAGCGCAAGCGAGACGGGCAGGTGTTTGATGAAGGGCGTAGTGAAGCTATTACACTTCTCGTGGATAACATCCACTCAATACCAGTCGGTATCCGTCTTGCTTCATGGGATCTAGCTCATATGGCTTGTGTTATAGATTGGACGCGTCGTACAGCAGCTGGAGAGTAGCCCTTATTATCTTTTCCTGTACCTCGACGCGTTGGTTATGGAGAAGGATCCCAATCTAACATCCGATTTCGCCGATCTCCAGGTGCGTCTGTCTTGTCTGCCCCAGGCCCTTCTATCTGACGATATTACAGGTCAAACTCTATGCAGAGTTTGCCACGCCTCGATTGATCGACTTTCTGCGCGCAAGCAATTACTATAACCTTGAGATGGTGCAAAGCACATTCTAAATACTATGCAGGGCCGTACTGACGTGTATCTAGGCCTATAAGGTCTGCAAGGAGCGAGACCTGGTTCTTGAGATGGTCTTCCTGCTGGGTCGGATGGGTAACAACAAGCAGGCATTAACCCTCATCATCGAGCGTCTGGGTGACGTCCACCGGGTGAGCATGCTCCTACTTTATAGTCCTGTCCCGCTAATTTCCTGTATCAGGCCATCGAATTTGCCAAAGAACAGGGTGATGACGATCTCTGGGAAGATCTCCTGAAATACTCGGAGACACGGCCAGGTTAGCTTTCCGCGTGCTCTTCCTGAATCCCTCTAAATCCATTTACAATGTAGCATTCATCCGTGGTTTGCTGGAGAATGTGGGAGTTGAGATCAGCCCGATCCGACTTATTCGTCGTATCAAGAACGGCCTCGAAATCCCGGGCTTGAAAGAGGCGCTCATCAAGATCCTGCAGGATTTCCATTTACAGATATCATTGCTAGAGGGCTGCCAGACGATCATGAACGGCGACAGCTCGGACCTCTCGCGGCAGCTGCAGAGTAACCAAACTAGCGGTTTCTTCCTCACTGGTGTGTATCGTCAACTGTACCCGAGATGCTACGATTCACCGGATTTTTATCCTTGTAGCGAAATCCATCTGCCCCGTGTGTTCTCATGCACTGCAGGAGAACCCTCAATCTCTCCTCCTCCTGTTCTTATGCCGGCACGTCGTGCATTCGCATTGTGCGAGTGGCGGTGACCAGCTGCCTCATCAGCCTGATCCGGCACTGCGGGGCGTCGGCATGGGCTCTGCTGCGCTCGGGGTCAGCGGACGGATCGCATTGTAAGCTCCAATACCCTCATTTGATGCCTATTTTTCTCATGGAAGACTACTGCTAGTGAGTCTGTGGTCCGTGCGAGGATCCGGCAAGGCTGTCCGGTTTGCCATCAACACAGCGAAGGACTACGCATATGATTCTATGGCGTCGACTGCGCTGTGCTTTGCTTAGGCTTTTCTTTGCTTGGATATTTGATAGTGATATTGTATGTATACCCTGAATTCTAATCCATTGATGGCGGCCGGGCGGCGATATCTAGCGGGATCAACGATTAGTGCTGCGACTTCAGCACGGCATCAGGTCGATGCGTCTGCTTTTTCATGTCCCCCGAGGGGCTTGGACGTGTCCTGCTATGCGATGCCTAGTTGTATTCGCACTGTGCCCGTTTTCGGCTGGAAGAGACCCAGGCAGTAACTGAACGATGAAAAATGAGACCTCACTATAGGGTCGTGAACTTGCCACGGTCGGGAAAAGGTAGTATAAGGCGCGAGAAGTATGAACGCACCTAAGTGGTGAAAAATGCATGGGTTATGTGTTCGCGTCACATCAGTAAATCAAGTTGCCAGTCACTGACAACATGCACCTATCATGCCTAGCACCTGCCTCTATGCCTTTGCAGCTTACAGTTCTAAATGCTTCATTCATGGGCTTGATCATTACAGCAAACATCATGATGATGGAGTAGGCCAAGGTGCCCTCCGACGTAGATAGCTATGCTCATGAAGTGTGTTGGTCTGGTCTAGCCTACGACATGTGTGTCTATCTACGGTAATGATCAGTAGTCCGACAAGAAACTACGCAGTTTTTTGTGGCGAGTAGCAATACCATCACCCGGTAGAATACCAAAATCATCATTGTAGAAAACAATGAGCTCGAGAATTTCGTCACCAGTGTGTTCATCAATCCTAGTCTTGAAGTTGGGTGGTACATCACCCACCTCAAACTCAGGTAAAGCTGCAGCCCCACGTCGCCGTCGTCGCCCCAGGGGTTGAGCAAGGCCAGCGCCATCCCCTGGAACCTGTAGACATACAGCGTATGGTGAGTTTGTGGATAGGATTATTGCAGACCTACTTACAGTTTTCTGGAGGGGAGAGCAGTCCTCTGGGAGGGTCTTCTGATTTCTTCCTATGATGCGGGTATTGTGGAGGATTGCTTTAATGGTCCCGTTCGATGCTTCCAGGCGAGTGTTTGATTCTTCCAGGCGAGTGTTTGATTCTTCCAGGCGAGTGTTTGATTCTTCAAGGCGAGTTTGTGATTCTCTGAGCCCCCTGAGCTGGTCTAGGATTTCAGCAAGGGCATCGTTTATGTTGGCAGGGGCATATTCTGCTGCAGAATCTAAGAAAGTATGTGAGTAGATGGTGTATTGGAGAATCAAATGTCACATACGTGCTGCTCGGATTGCAGTGACCCTGAGAGATGCACTGTGGACCATTTGGGGGGTGACTGGTGCCTGGTGGAGTACTGTAATGGATCAATACATCGAACGAGGAGGACCAGGTAATTTCCCATACTTTCAGCGGCCTTCAGAGCTTCTGCAGCTTCTTCTGCATTCCTGAGGTCGGCAGGCGAGATCAGACTTCCAGGGTCGATATTGTGATTTAAATCAATGGTTCCGAGGACCAGAGGTAACTCGGGGTATTTTGTGTGAATGCTAGGGATAGGATACTGGTAGGTTGGAGGAACAGCATCGGCCATGGTGAAGGAAGGTGGTTTGACAATGATAGTTTGGATGGTCGTTTTGGAACAAACGTTGAAGGATCATACGTCATGCTCACGTGGTTGTGACGGAAACGTGACCCCGCTCGCCCCTCACAGTGACTCGTGAGTCTGACACTGGGAGTGGTCCGACTGGTCGGTTTGCCATCAGCACAGCGAAGGACTACGCACATGTTTCTATTTCGTCGACTGCGGTGTGCTTTGCTTAAGCTTTTCTTTGCTTGGATATCTGATAGTGATATTGTATGTATACCCTAAATTCTAATCGGATGGTCAAGGGGACCGTCGATCAGCGAGAGAAGTGATATATGATGGCATTTCGAAGCGTTCCCGTCGAACCGAAGGTAGATACTTCTGGTGGCATGAGAGGGGGACTTGCTACTGACTCACAGCGCCCGGCGCCGTGAATCGAAGGATGATCGGAGATGAGCAGACAGTCAAAATGAAACAAGGTGATATTGTATTTCGAGGAAGCCTAAGAAACCCCTGGCCGCGATGATGTCTGCAAAGCGAGGTTCAGAAAGCGGGTCCAAGGCCTACTGACAGGCTATTTGGACGTAGTGCGCGTTGGTTGGCATCTCTTGGGAAGAACGAGCATACCAGAAAGCAGAGAAAGTAGTCTGATCGATAGAATTGTCTGACGATACCACCCAGGGCAGATTAATGTCCCAGTGGACAAAAGCGCAAGAAGCAACTGACCCTCAAGATTAACACACCCATCGGCGGGACGATATTGCCGTCGGCCGTAGTCCTCACTTTCTCAGAACCGGCAGGCAATGCCACCATGACGGTGCAGAAGTGCTAGCCCCGTGTCAAAAATCACACAACCTTCCACCCGCAGTGGAAATCCTCCAGGAGAATCGAGGGACATGGCTCTGCGGCCGAAAGTCTGACTGGGATAACTAGTGATAGAACTTGAATTTGAAGAAGGCCTTGGGTATATACATGTGGGCGTAAACAGGATGGTATACGGAGTACACAGTGACGAGGTTGTGTATCGGTGCGAGCGTACAAGTGAGAAGAGCCGGGCATAAGCAAATAGAAAGTAAGCAGGGGGTGTGCCTAGGCGTGTCCGAGGAGAATCGAGGAAGTAAACACCTCCATGCCCGAGACTAGGACCGCCAACCGTTCGACAGCGGTAATAACCTACTGATGCTTAAGAATCGCGCTACATCAGCAGAAGGTCCGCCGTCTGATGAACGTGTGGACTTACACGATAATGGGCAGGTTGGAGAGTGACCAAGTTGGTATTATGTGGCACGCGTGTCGGGATCTGGATATCTACGTCCTGTAGTCCGTCTTGCACGATGCGGAGATTGGTGCCTTCCTGAATGACGTACGTCTCCCACTTCTCATCGACTTTGCTGGCATCGTACGTGGCGTTAACGGACGTCGCAACCTGCGCTGACGCCTCCATGGCCTTGTCTACCGACTTCTCGATCGAAAGAACCTCGGCCCCAGTCGGCTGCGAATAAATCCTGAGCCCCTTGGGAGTGCGCATGTACCTGCCGTCCTGTCCACGAAGTCGAAGCAGTAGCAGTGGAGGCTCGCCAATTTGTCTCCCCAGACGCGGAGCCACACCCCTTGCCTGATGGGTGCGGTAGTCACGCGCTCGCCCTTGAAAGGCTTGGCCTACGAACACGAATATTCTGTCAGCCACGAAAGCGCCCGATTCACCGACGACTCACCCCGAGCGCGATAGGGCCTCCACCATTGGGGAACTCCTTTTCAAGGGCTTGTCTCTGGAGTTCCATGTCTTCGGCATCAGCCGCTTTAGTTATCTTCATGGCATTCTCGAGTGAGCCATAGGTCTCGATGCATACGTTGCGGAGATGTTGTTCTGTGTCAATTTGAAGGCGCTTCATCGTGTACTGCACCCACTCCGTGATTTCGGGGCTTTCGGCGGCATAGTTGGGATAAATTGTGGTTGTACCAGTGCTCGATGATGCAGTGGCGCGGCGATTCATAATGTAGAGCGAGTGGGAGAAGATGTGGGACGAAGTTGTCATTCAACGTCAATTCGTCGGTCTTTAAACCCAGTGCAGTAAGCCTTGGCGGCCAGATTGTAATGTGCTGACTAGATTAGATACGATTCAGATGATACTATACTACGCACAGGATTCTGTTTCGTCGAGTGCCCTGCATTTTGCTGTTCTTTGCTTGGATATTTGATACTGATATTGTATGCATACCCTGAATTCTAATCCATCGATGGCGGGCGGGGATATTTAGGCGGGACCAGGAGGGCCGCTGGAGACAAGCTGGAAAATTATGTGCAGGCAAACAACAGTCAATCATGTCGTCCGCGTTTCCTTTTGTACCACGAACTCTTTCCAGCGCCAAACGGAAGTCAACCCAGCATGTTTCTCCAGCGACAGCATCAGCTGTGCGGCAAGCACCAGGGGGAGCCTCTCAACTAGCCGTGCCGAGCGCAACGCGTCCGCCGAAGAATCCCCAAGCCAGCAATAAAGGGCAATACACCAACGAGGACTATACAGTCCTTTTGTGTCTTGCGCTGTCCGATTACGCGCTCTGGAGTGATCCCGACCTGCGTAGAAAACTCGAATGGAGTAGTGACGCGAGCTCGAGCGAGCAGGGAGAAGGATGTAAGTCGTATCCTCCTCGCCTCGCGTCCGAAGTTGAGTTGGTTCTACCAAGTCTTTCCCCTCAGCCACCTCCTCGAGGACTCGAAACTTCTGGCCCCTTTGGGATTGGGAAACTCGCAAGTACCAATTGCCAGAGCTCTGAGGTCGAATGCTGCAGATGTGCTGGAAGTCCGGCTGTTGGTTTCTGACCCATCTGCCTCGACGTGGTTTGGCGGGCAAACCGACTCGAAGGACATTGGAGCGTATGAGGTACGCCGGAAGGATTGGACAGAAACTCTTACAGGTCCTTCGCGAGGGTATTCGAGGACGGACTGGGAACGACGGACCGTTTACGTCGTGCGTATTCTTTCCAAGTATCCCATTCACATTGTCTCAATTCCCATTCTCCGCACAGGAAAATATCCCAGTGCAACACAGGACCGTTCCAACAATTGCACGGTTCCTCGTTACCTTGCTTGAGGATTACCCATCATCAACAGCACCTCTGACCCGCGTCCAAAGCATCATATTCCCCCCACACCACCAGGACAAACCCGATGACCGGCCGACCTGCAAAGGCTTTGCCCTCTTGGTACTGAAAGACGATCAAGACGCAGAGTTTCTCTTGAACAGGTGGCGTTGGGACCGACACCCCAGCCCTACGCATCATCCAGCAAAGCCGGAAGATCGGGAGGGGCGCACCGAGGTGCAAGAGGCGGTTAAATATGGCTTCCGGGCGTTGTCGAAGCTGCGATGGGACAAGCTAAAGGAGGAGTACCTGTCGTATCGCGGACGGCTGGTAGCAGAAATCAACGCACACGACGTTGTGGAACGCCCGATACCCGTGGTATCAACTTCAAAGGCGGCCCCGGAGCCCGTTACAAAACCTCCACTTGAAAGCGAGCATGATGAGCCAGATGCCATACGGACACTGGACTACTCGTCGCCATACCCCTTCAATTCCCTCGTGTTCGTACGTAACATCCACCCGGAGACCAACAAGACTACGCTCCGCAAGTTTTTCGCGACCGCGTTGGAGTCGTCACTAGCGAGTGGGGAACTCCAGACCGACGGGCTAGATTATGTGGATTTCAATAAAGGCATGGATTCTGTACGTCACATCTCTCTCATCAACGCCCCTACCCCAATAGTGACGTCCCTGCCCTTCCAGTGCCATTTGCGTCTAGCGACACCGAAACACGCACAGTTGCTTGTTGATCACTTTGTCCGTCATCCAACATCGCATGCTCGGGGGCTAGACGAGGTCGGGGTGCCAGCAGATGGGAAGTCCCCGCCGGTCGTGATGGAGCTAGTGACGGGCAGACGCGAGGAGCTTTACTGGGAGAAAGTCCCAGAGAAGGTGCGGCGCCAGGCGGTCCAGAAAGCGATCGCTTCGATGCAGACCTCGCCATCTGGTAAGATTTTGGATGGCGATGTTAACGGTGGCGAGACGAGGAAACGGAAGAGGCGGAAACATTGATACATCATGAATCGTACATGCAGCAAAGAGATAGACTACATAAAAAGGCAAACTACATATACTACATACTAATAACGTAGCCATTTCCGTCGTGGGGGGTATATATGCACAGCAAGTGAACACGTCGACCGATAACATTGGGCCGGGGGAGGGTGGGTCATAACAGTTCCGTGATGAATCGTAGCGTAGTCAATAATTACCAGGTATATCGGTCTCGTAGCACTCATCTGCGCCTCGGCTTCACCTCCGCCCTAACTCGCTCCAGGACAGCTCCCAACTCGTTTCGTCCCCGTCCCGTGGGTCCGATGCCCCAGAACGAATCGGACGGGTCGTTGTATCTGAGGGGCGCGGGGTCAGTATTCCACAGCTTATACCGGAGATCCGCGTGCTGCTTAAACTTCAAGCTTATCACTTTCTGCATCTGTTACACCACCAGACGAGTCAGTGCGAAATCCCGGAGAGAACAGAACAGAGCAGACGCACGGTATCGACGATGGAAGGGGCGTAATCCGGGTTCTCGTGCTGTGCATACTCGGCAGACAGCTGGTATACTTCTTCGGTGTCGTCGCACTGCCGGATACGCTCTGCGATTTCTGGATGGTCCGGAAGGAACTTGAGCGCCTCAAGGAGATGCGCGGCTGTAGGGTACTCCTGGCCCTCGTGAAAGACAGGATGAGGGGAATGGATAAGATAGTAGGAATATTCAGAATCTTGATCGAAGTAGATCGGCTGGTCGGGGCTCGCGTCCGAGTCGATCATGGGCTGCGGTGCAGCCTGGGCTCTGGACATAGAAGGAGCCGCAGCTGGCGCTGACGCTGGGGGATGAATGGCAGTCATCACAGACGATCGTTTGGAGGTTGTGGAATTGTGAGATAAAGTCGGGGCGTAGACGTACTCGATCGTCTTCGACCGCTGCAGCGCGGGTTTCTTGCTGCTGAAAGCGCGGAACAGACCCTTTTTCGGGGGCTTCGTCTCAGTAATGATCTCTCTCTTGATAAACGCCGTCTGATTATGACTAGCCGTCGTGGGAAGTTCTTTGGGCGTTAAGAGGTGTTTGAATGGAGAGGTTGCGTAGACGTCACGAGGTGGTTCGGGGAGAGGGTTAGGCGCGCGCACTCGAGGTTCCGTCGTAGACGGCATTGATGCGCTGCTGTCACGCATTGGAGGTATGTTGGGATTCGTCGTACGTGTTCCACCAGTAGTGTCCGATGTATGGGAGTAACGGACCTGGGAAGACCGTCGTGGGGGGATTTGTGACGGGATCACTGGGGCAGGTTGGTACTGACTGGAAGGCGCAGTATGTGCCTGTAAACCAGGCTGGGGTATCGACATGTGAGAAGACTGTGAATGGGAACCTTGGCTATTGCTGGGCTCTATTGAGGACGGGGGGTGCCAGGGTGTCTGCGCTCGGTGTGCACTGCCCTGTGCAGGATGAGCGGGAGCTCCCATAGGAGAGGCGGAGGTGGATGCAGGGATCTGAACGTGAGGCTGAACTCCTGCAAGATTATGGCCTATAGGCTGCGTAGACGCTGATCTCAAATATGTCAATATCGGGGGAAATTGTTGAGATAGAAGCACGTACTTTGGCCCTCTCCACTGCTTGCGATTCTAATCGTCCCAGTAAGGGTCCGTTTCCGAGTTCTGTGCCGCCTTGTCGATCGTTCGTGCGTTTGGCGCCCCGCTCGTCTCTCTCGTGCTTCGCGTACAGCCCCTGATTCTCGTGGAGTTTGGTGGTCCTGCATGGATTGAGATGGGTGATGCACCTGTGGGTCAGGCATCCGGACCTGAGGGTAATTATCCCCAAACCCTTGAGGAATAACTGGTCCATTATTTGGTATAACACCTCGCCCATAGTTTGGTGGACCTGGTGTATAGTTTGGCGGGGGACCCTGCCCATAGCCTATCGCTCCTTGTCCAAAAGGTATCACAGGGGCACTGTGGCCATAGTTTGGCGTAAATCCCTGTCCGTAGTTCGGTTGACCGGGCCCATAACCTGACATAGGAGGACCCTGTCGGTAAGGGGGGTAACCCTTCGAGGCATTCAGCGGATGAGAGCCATGTTTCGACTTGGAGGATGTGGCGCCCATATTTTACGATGCGAGAAAGACAGGTTCAGCGACTATGATAAGCCTTTCTGTAATTAACAAGGTAGTCAAGCAAGACAAGGTTTGGCGGCATAGGGCAAACCTTCCGATTACTATCACCGTCTAGTATAGTCACGTACACAAGGTTTCCTGGATTGGTGGGTATAGGGCAGAGAAGGGGCGCTGTCCCAGCATGTTCTGGTGGATCTGGTTCAAACTTCAACTTCAACATCAACGGGATATGATCCTCCAAAATTTGAAATAACACGTCGATCACGTGTCGACCGCGTGATGGGCTGTGCATGGGCGGCCCGGATTTGTCGGACTACTACCGCCATATCCATTTCCCAACATCGACGACGCGCCCAGAATGCATGCCATCGGACGCGCGGTGTTGTAATTCCTCGTTACACACCGCATCTGGAGTAATGTTTGTAGCAGATACGCAGCAGCAGCGATACCCGACATTTCCCAGATGAACGAAGTCCGATGCTATGTATTGAAGCTCAAGCTGGTGGCAGTATATATAAGTAACAAAGGGGTATTGCAAGAAGAGGCAGTTGGGTATGAAGTAATGCGGGGTATAGTTCAAAGGGGTATACTTAAGTCAAAGCCAGTCCTGGCACCGCGGTTCAACCGATGGTCCGCCCTGGACTTGTTGTCTGACCGGAATGACGGTACTACGACTCCCCGGGACCATCATACAGCGCAGCGATCGCTGAAAACATCGATTGCTGGATCTGCGGATTGGGCATGCTGTGCGTCTTCAACAGGCCAGCCAGCCCGTGTTCTTGGATAACATCTGTTGCGGTATCGTACGTATCGGGCATCACTATCCGAAGTGACATAACCAGGTAGTCGTATTCTAAATTGAGGGTGACATGATACAAAAACGAGTACACTGTACTTGTGTACTGCCTTTTGAGTCAGGAGGAAGTACGCTAATTTGAGAACGGCTGTGTATAGTATTTTCCAATGTCAGTTTAATTCGTAGCTGTACTGAAGGGTAATCGAGGACGCGCAGCACGGCGCAGGTAACTGATTTGTTACGGGGCATCACATGAAAACGGCTATGCAGTATGTAGAAATACTAGAGAGACGACGGATACACAGGGGGTCCATTGCGATATTGCATGCCACCTGCAGAAGATGAGTGTCAGACATCCTAATGTCCGAGATAATGGAATGATCAATATACCCAAACTTGAACGCCAACGAGTGGCCTCCACATGGCGCTGAAGATCCTCTGCACCAAGGGTGCTACAGATTTCTTCAAAGCGAGCAAGCGCGCCAGCAGCAGTAATCTGACTATCGGGATCCTTCATGGAATCAAAAAGCTTGACAATGTCGGGAATCACATCTTCGATACACTGGATAGAACGAGTTAGAGCGCAAGCCAATACGATGGTATCAAATTCATAACTAACACGAAGATGGACCTCCAGTTCATCCGCGAGGTTGAAAATGTCCTTTTTGAAAGCTTTCTCAAGCATCGGCGAGTTCTCAGAGCCATCCACAGGCGGCAGCGTTGCCGTCTCAAAGTCAATAAGAGCATATCGGCGCTCTGGTCCACGAAGTCCAGCCAGAATAGGATGCGGGTAATGTGGAACTATCATGTCCATCATCATGTTTTGCAGAAGGATGTCACCGTGCCCAATCTTGTGCTCATGGAGGAAAGCCACTGCCTAAAAGCAACACTTTACTTGGTTGCGATTCGCAAAATAGTGCGCATAATCACCTCAAAGAATGCATTCCCATATCGAACCAATTCCCCCACGTTGACGAAGTCCCCATCGCATGCGCAGCCCCACCTTTGTGAGGTCAGTATCAGTGTGCTCAAAATGAAGGAAGGCAGCGAGCTACCTCGGCATAACAGCAAAAACTTGCTTGTTAAATTCTATATACTCCAAAATTGGAATTGTGCGGTTTCGTGGATCGTTGCGTAAGGTATCCGAGTGCAATAGATGAAAGGCTTGCAGTTCCCTTGTTGGACTGGCACCAGACACCGCCCTGTACAGTTTAAGGACTGATTTGTTCGGGAATTCAAAGAACTCGTACTTGATCACCACATCTTGTCCATTCCTGTCGCGCGCAGGCCATACGTTCCCTGACTGACCCATAAGCTAAGTTACCAATTGACCCATCTAAAATCAGCTCTTACACAAAATGAGAACCTGGCTTCTTCATCATCTTTACAACAGGAGCGTGCAAATGGAAAGTGTGTCAGTTTTGGATCGGCACGCTTTGTATCTGGAATGAGATCACTGCAGAACTC
This sequence comes from Lyophyllum atratum, assembly GCA_014905825.1. NCBI lineage: Eukaryota > Fungi > Basidiomycota > Agaricomycetes > Agaricales > Lyophyllaceae > Lyophyllum > Lyophyllum atratum. Next base: position 2,852,783 of record JACGCN010000002.1, on the reverse strand, counting down.
TTCTGGATCTTTGTGGATATAACAGAAATATCCTTTCAAAGCAAAGAAGGGGTGTAAAAAGCGCCATATACGAAGAACACGGTAGCGCTGCTTCGTGAAGTTGACCTCGTCGTTGGGATCGCCTTCGTTCCAAATGTCGAAATCCGGGGTAACGGGATGATTCCATAGCCAGGAGCGGGTTGTCCAAACGACGGTGTTCCAGAAACCCTGCACGCGGACGATGCGAATGGGCCTGTAAAGCCAAACAATCGAGAGGAGGCCACCCAGGGCGGCAACGATGGGGTTGAGCATGACAGAAGAGTGCGCAAATTTCAATTTCTCACGGTACAACAAAGAGATGTGGACGTAGGCTTACAGATGTAGATTGTCACGGGGTATCGGTGATTTCGGCCCTATATGTAATCTTCGAAGGATCCAGCTCACACGAATCTTCCCCACAATCATGGCAGATCCTCAGCCTAAGGTGCGCCTAATCTCGCTCCAGCTCAAATTTGTGCTCAATGGACATAAAAGTTCAAAAGAACTGACGTAGTCTGCCTCACAGAGGAGCATCAAGGGAAGGCGGCGGGGCTTAAAGGAGTGGTGGGGGCCAATTACAAATCAGGTCTGGGAAATGCTTTCGTGCGTAGTAATGGCAAAACCGGGGAGACGTTTACGTCTTCTCATCCCTTTCCAATAGCATTTCACCTATCAAGTACGATTCGATGATGGCCGCATCGAGAAGGGCTTGTCTATCCAATAGACTGATGCGAGCAATAGAAGTGATGAAATGGAGAGAGAAGGAGAATTGATAGCGCCACAAGTGATCGTTGCGCGCGGCCGTATCTGTTTCTGCCTCGGTGCTGGTAGTGACGAGAAGGGTGAGAGTAAGGCGTGCAATATATTTCGAAGCCGTTAGAAAACTTACATGGCATCAGACAAGCAGTGGAGTAGGTCAGATAATAGGGTAACCTTCCTTCTATGAGAGCTTCTGGCGAGGAAAACGCGAAGACCTTGATCATGGGTGACGTGAAACGTGAGAGATTTCAACAATTCAGCAGGCGGAATCGTCGAGACGCATGGCTGCGCACAAATATCTGGGCTGTTGGGGAGCAGTATCAGCTGGGTCTATTCCCATGACCAAGGCTGGGCGCTTACAGTGACAGGTCGGAAAAGGGAGAAAGGTCATCAAAAGCAACGTCGCTTTCTGGACCAAGCAACAAGGCCTTGCGTCTAAATTTGAACGGGAAAATCTCTGGAGGCCAATTCGCAGAGACGGGCCACATGGAAGAAATGGGATGTGTAGCAACGAGTGAGCGGCATTCCAGATACCCATTCACGTCGAGCAATGCCGCATTGCAAGCGATATACAGAGCGTGCCCTTCCTTGCCGTTAAGAGGCCCGTCCACGTCGGTGAAGCGGTAGTAGTGATTCAAGGATAAGAGGACGTCCAGAAAGCCGACATTGAGCACGACCCTACATGCCCATGCACTACTACGTATCACCTTCGAAAGGAAGAGTATCAAACGGAGGACTGGAGAGTCATCGTCCGACACGCGAGAGAACCCACGGGGTCCAGAAACAGGAGACGAAAAGACACCGCGGAGTGATGGATTCCTGAGCATCCATCGATGTCTACACTTTAGATAGGGTTATAAAAGATAAACTTACCAGAGGTGGGCAACTTGAGTCAAGATCCTGGAGAACAGAATGTGCGTCTCTACAGGATGCCAACGCGACAACGCGCTAATCAATTGACGCGTTTGGCCCGTGCCGATCTGCCCAAGGATAAACGCCAACGCCCTGCCATTGATCTCATCGCTGTACATCCCCGGCCTACCACAGGACCATCAGTAAGCGAAACGTCAGCGCGAAGGTGTGCGCACTGCGCACCTCGAGAATTCTAGCAGGTCATTGTAGACATCGTCGATATTTCGGATGCGCGCCGCCTCCTCATCCGTGTGCGGGAAGTTGTGTGAAACGGCTGCAAGATGTCTGGCCATGACTATACGGCCCAGGCCGCGCAGCGTCGCGACCCCGAGTGCTTTGATAGCTTTGCCAGTAAGCGCACCTGGGCCGGGAACCGTACTGGTGGAAGAACCAGAAGTCGTTTCGCATTCCGTGGAGGAATAGGAGGAATGTGAAAAGACCAAGGAATCCGTTCGAGACAGCGTCATAGCCTGAGTGGATTCCAGGTAACTGGTCAGAGCACCATTTCCAAGTTGGCAGGGTGGGTTAGTCCTTATATGACTCGTTTGTACACTGCCTTTCAAGAAGCGTCATCAGATAGGTATAACTTCTGGAAGGGCGAGGCGATCACAAATTAGTAACAGAGATTGCTGGTCACCAACACGATGGGAAGCTGGTGGGAAGCTGTAATTATCTTTCCCGCATTGAACGGGAGATGAGTCTGTATTTGACTTAGTTGCCATCGACAAACACGGGGGGCTGGCTTGGGAGCCTTGCAGCGGCGCGCGTCGACGCAGTGCCAAGATGATACCGCGCTACATTGAGTGTCGTGGTCTGTACACATGAAATGAGCCAGATCATCTAGATCTTAACACCTGATGTCGAAGTTATCCACTGCACACATGAAGTCATTAATATTACTGCAGGCAACCAACCCATGACACCAGTGACGTTGGAATACGCAGAGAGTGCATGCAAGATGTATTTTCTGACGGTGGTGGATACCAGCCGTGCGCAGCACCTAGAAAGAAACAGAAAGAAACAACTTCAAAAAAAATTCAACCCCCTACGCCTCCTTCCCCTCCTTCCCCACCCCCTCATCCGCCCAATCCCCCCCTCCCCCCCTCTCCGCCTCCCTCCTAATCCCATCCGCCCACGCCACCGCATCCCTCCTCCCCTTCGTCACATCCACCCCAAACCAAATCACCAACGACGCGCACACGCACAACGCAAAGAGGAACGGGAAGCCCATCCAGTTGTTGCCCGATCTGTCGATGATGGCTTGGATGACGTTCGGCCCGATCATAGAGGACGCGCGGTTGGATAGGCCGAAGAGGCCGAAGAACTGGGGGGGGTTAGGGGTGGGCATAAGGAAGGTGGAGGGGAGGAGGAGGGGGCTTACCATGTTGTCGAAGCCGGGAGGGGTGAGCTCGGCCATCATCGTTTGGGAGAAGGCGTAGTAGGGCGCTTGGAAGAGCCCGAAGACGACGTTGTATGCCCTGAGGTGGCGGTTGTGTCAGTTACGGAGGGACAGAATAGGTGGACTGTAGGTACCAGAATTCCCAGACATTGTGGAATCTGGCAAGGAGTGTACAGTCAGTTGAATATGAACAGAGAGAGCCTTCAAGGCGAAGGGAACGCACCCGAACTTAGTCGTCCAGATTCCTATCATTCCCCACAGGGGTATCATCATCGTCACTACATTCGTTACAATAAACTGCAACGCCGACCGTATAAGTGTGGATAGTGTATGCAATAGCAAGGACACAAACCATCTTCTTTGTGCTAATCTTATAATACTTCTGGATGTACCAGAACCCCAGCGTAGCCATCGTGGACGTGATAGCCTGCGCGAGACCGAGGTATGTGTTCTGCAGGAAACTGAACGCGAACTTGTCGTTCTGGCATATCGCGACCAGAGTGCCGGTGGTGTTCAGGCCCTGCAAAGACCAAGATCAGTACAGGTGCGGGGGAAGGACAAGGGATCGTACGTCAGCGAGGAGGAAGAACGCAAAGAGGTAGATGAAGGTGTAGGGCAGCTTTTTATATTGCTGGCCGGCTTTCCAGATCTGAGAGACGCGCTTTATTTCGGTGGGTAGGATTATGAGACGCGTGGGCTGACCTGTTTCCAGCCGATGGTGATGTAGTTCTCGCCTTTGGGAACGGGAGGACCGGGGCGGGGTTGTTGGAAGATGACTGGGCGAGGCAAGGTTTAGATAGGTAGGCAAGAGAGAGCAATGCAGGTTACGCACACCACCAGATGCCGACGACGATCCAATAGGAATTAGTTCTGCAGGAGGGTGAGTTATATATGATCTCGGAAATATTGGACACATACAATACAAGCGTGTAATTGTTGACTTTGGGATTGTTTGCCAACGGAAGGAGGACGGACAGATTGAGGCACAGCGTCACGATGTAACCAATATTGCTGTGAGTCTGTTCGCCCGGATCAGATTCTAGAGAGCACGAGATGGGGGAGTATGGAGAATTACCGTGCTAATATTACTGATACGGTTCTTCTCCATGCTCTCTTCCAGCTCGAACTCCTCTCTCGTCGTCTCGCCAGCTTCGTATTTCTCCCGAATAGCGCGAGCATGAGGGGTGTTGCGGGCTAGACGCGGGAAGACGGCGGCGTAAAATACGAGGGTAGCACCGTAGCTGATGAAGCCAATCATGTACAGAGCCATGCCGACGGGCCACCGTGAAGGAACTGAGGGCAAGGTCAGGGTACAGCGGACATAGATAACCTCGCGCGGCGAAGGACACACGTACCAGTAAGGCTCATGCTAGCGAACTGAGCTCCCCAGCAGATGCAAGTGACGACGAAGAGCAGCCAGCGCCCAAAGGTACCGTAATCGGCGGCTGAACCGATAGTCGTGAAAATCATGGTCATCACCTGGCACGCCAATCAGTCAGGGGACGATGAACGAGGAGAGGGATGGACACCTACCGCGAAGCTGACTCCATTGGCGATTAGAACGACGCTGGAGACGGCTTTGGTGCCTCCGGCCCAAGGAACGACACATTGGCCTGAGGCGTCTTCCGCGCTGCACGACGAGCCGGGTCCCTTGATGGGGTCGAAACCAGCAGCGAAGACCAGAGATTGGAAGAGGGTCATGGAGAATCCCAATGGGCCCACACCCTAAGCAAAAACCAGTCAACGTCGCGGATAAGAAACTCGAGGTGTTCGACGTACGTTGTCACCATTGTAGTATACTTGTTGCGATGGTCAGGGAGTGAAGAAGAGAGGGAAGAATGCTGGGGACTCACGATAGTAGCTCCACAACTCGCGCCTAGTCACGACTGGTTCGTGCTTGTTGATTGAGGAAACAAACACGGGAGACGAGGTTTCGGCCTTGGGTGACCCGTCGATGCTTCCTCCTGAGTCACTGTCCTTCTCCGGAACATGGACCAGCTCAGCGGGGGGGATCTCTGGAGGCAGTGTACGCGACATCTTGGCCTACACACAAAGTTCTGCCAAGTCGCACGAGGGAATCCGTTGGAAGCCTATCTATTTGAGCATCTTCGGAAGACGGTATGCATGGTCCTATCACGGTACTGAAATTCGGAATGCGGGGCGTGATGGGGGAGGGCCATGTGGTATGCAGGGCCACGGGACTAATATTGATAGGAGTGTGACCAACAACTGACCTTTTATTGGACTCACGCCACAATCTCCTTGCTTCCACTCCACCACGACTCTATTCCAAATCATATCTCTAGAAATGCCGCACACTCTTCTCAGTCCATTCGCAATATCAGTCCTGCGGCCACCAGGAGGCTCCTAGCAAATACTCAACGACGATCAGCTGTTATGCGGGCTATTCTAGTTGTTTCGCTCGCCTGTGTCCTGGTCGCTGCGAGGGTCGACGTCGTCGGAATAGACACCGCAGGAACGATTCTCCAACTGAATGGGCTACCTTATTATGCTCCCGTCTCCCCCTTGTTGACTGTGCACCCTTCCAAGCACTCTGGTATAACCGCAGGCTTCGCTCCAGTCACCAGTATACGCGCCCAGTACTCCCCGATCACCAAAGCCTTCCTCGAAGCCCAGGTCACTCTGTACCGGAACGTCGACGATGTCTGGACAGACACCTTCATGGAGTCTCTATTCGTCTCGTACGACGGACAGACAACCGGGTTCTTCGACGAAGCTGCCGAGAGTTGGCTCGAGTCCATCAACCTCTCGCACCTCTACATCTCCGACAACATCCGCGTCCCCGTCATAAAGACCCCCCGCGTCTCTCAAGTGGCTACCGGACCTCCAGCGGGCCCATACTTCACCACACCGTCGTCCGTATCAGCCGGTCTAGACATCCACCACGTATACCGCCTGCACAAGGACGAATACGAAACCTTCCTCTTCGGCGTCCTCCCTACCGCCGACGGGGGCTGGATCCCCACCAACATCACCCTCGACTCCTCGGACGCCCAATACATCCCCGTCCCCTCGCGTATCGCGCTCATGACCCGCTCCCTCCCCCTCTCCGGTACCCGTTTCGCTCTGAAAGACATATTCGACGCCAAAGGCCTCCCCACCGGCGCCGGCTCCCTCGCATACGCCGCCGTCCACCCCTCCGCAGCCGAAACCGCTCCTTCCATCCAGCGCCTCCTCGACCTCGGCGCCACCATGGTCGGCAAGACCCGTACCTCCCAGTTCGCACACGGCGCATCTCCGTGGGAGTTCCACGATATCCCGTACTCGTGGAACCCGCGCGCGGATGGGTACCTTACGGCGTCGGCGTCGAGCTCGGGGAGTGCGTGTGCGATTGCGGGGTATGAGTGGTTGGAGTTTACGGTGGGGAGCGATACGAGGGGGAGTGTTAGGAAGCCGGCTGCGTTTGTGGGGGCGTATGGGGTTAGGCCGAGTCATGGGAGCTTGGATTTGTCGGGTGTTGTCCCGCTCTCGGAGGAGATGGACACGGCTGGCTTCTTCGCTCGGGATCCGCGATTATTCGCTGAAATCGGTCGGCACTGGTGAGCTCCTTCCTAGCTGGTTCTAAGTAGGACTTTGTTCATAAGTAAGTATACAGGTACGAGGACTCCCCCGTCAGGATCAAACGACCCACCATCCGCTTCCCCACCAAGCTCCTCTACCCAACCGACCACTTCCCCGTCAAGAACCCCGCCGCACAAGCCCTCTACGACGCCTTCGCCGCGTCCCTCAAGACGCACCTCAGAATAACCAAAGTCCCACTCAACTTCACCCACGCCCTCCTCCCGCACCTCCCCAACGGCGATTTTGCGGCATTCCAACGCGCTTCCAACACTCTCGCCGAATACCGGTCCTGGGTGTCCGTCGGGCAGCCCCTCATCAAGGCGCACCAGGCCCTGTTCAACGGTACAACCCCAGCGTTCGACCCGCGCCCCCAGCAGATGTTCGCGCGCGCGCAGACGCTCACCGAATCCGAGTTCGAGGCCGCGGTCCGCGTGCGCCGCGCCTTCCGCGACTCCATCAACGCGGAGCTCATCGGACCCGACCTCAAGTCGTGCTCCGACTCCCTCCTCATGTACGACGCCGGCACCGGCGGGGCACCCTCCTACCGCATCGAGGACTTCAACTCCCTCCCCGGCTCCGCCCGCGCCCTCCTCACCTCCCCCGTCGAGGGCGAAGTTCCGAAGCCAAAGGACTATCTGACGTACGTGGCGTCGATGGCGGGGCTGCCGGAGGTGACGGTGCCGCTGGGGCAGGTGGGGTATTGGAGCGAGGTGAGCAGGGGGTGGGAGGTGGTGCCGGCGTCGGTGCAGCTTGTGGCGCATGTGGGGTGTGAGGGGATGCTTTTTGAGTTGGTAGGGAAGTTGGCGGGGAAGGGGGTGGTGGGGGGTGTGAAGGTGGGGAGGGAGGCGTTTTGAAGGATAATTGGAGGAGGGGATACAATTGCTTTTGGGGGTTTTTAGATACATTTGTGTATACAGAGTACTACGTATTGATACAGTTCAAGTTCATTTGGGCGTATGTCTCCTTTGTTTAAGGGAGGCCACGACCAGAGTTGATGGCATTCGCGACCTGGCTCGTGTCCGGCCGATTGAACGCGTACCTGTGAAAAGATATAGTCGAGATTCCCAATGTTCACGATGAGAGCACTCACCGCTCATAACTATCAAGATACAAGTCCTCAGTGCTACACGTCGCCTTGAACGCCGGATGCTCAAACAGCCTCCGAATCCACGCGTCAAACTTCGCTCCCCTGGGGAGCTCAAACCCCCTATAATGCTTCAGCACCACACTCGCTCTGTACATCCCTACGCCATCTTAGTCATAGGAAAAGGGAAAACTTGGCGTAAGCGAGACTTACACGGCCCCGCCATCGCATCCACCCACCCAAAACTCCCCCCCTCAACCCACAGCCCCAGCCCCAGCGCCTTCGCCCTTTTCTCCCCCTCCCCCACCGCCCCGCCCCCGGGCCCGCCCAGGATCTCGCGCTCGGCGCGCTCGAAGAGGGTTACGAGCCCTTCGATGGCGGCGTGGAACTCGTCCCCGGCGGCGATTTGGGCGGGGAGGTCTTGGGACTGGAGGTACCGGTAGAAGGAGGGGACGAGGTGGCGGTTGACGTGGTCGGATTGGAGGCGGACGAGGGCGCGGGCGTCTGGGAATGTGTCATTTCCGTTTAGAATGAGACTGGGATATTATGGGAGGGACGCACATGGGTCGGCTTTGGATGGGAGAAGACTGCGTTTAGTACTAAAAGCTGCTGAACTGAACCACCCTGGTATGAGAATCACAGGGGTGGAGATGCGGGGACAAACGCACTCTTCGAGGTATTCGAGTATAACCGTGCTCTCATTAAGCGCTCTCGGCGGGTTATAATTGTCCAGCTTCAGCCCGGCACCAAGCCCTTTGGCGACACCTCCAACAGCTCCTTCGGTTTCTTGTACGGGTCCACTTCGTCTGCCCGGGGTAGGTAAGTTAACCCTGGTCCCTCCCTGCGTCATAGTGTAGACCTCACTTACAATACTGCATTCGTTCACAGCACACACCGACCATTCAAAAATCAGTCAGTCAGGTCGGAAGAAACGCACTTTGTAGGGTATCCCAAGATACTCAAACCCCACCCACACACGCTGTACGAACGGGCAGAAACAGCTCCCGAACAGCGTGATGTCTTCCGCGTGCTGGTGCCGCCGGACGGTCTCGAGTGCGGGTCCGGTACATTCGTTGCGGTAGGGCTTGCCTGAGTCTGCCATGATTAAGCTTGTCGTGGTTGAGAGGGGACGGGAGTGAGGGGAAGTTGCGCCACCCCTGGGATGATGAGGGCATTTGTTTGGGGGGGCGTGTGTAGACAAATAGCTGGCTCGGCTTCTTCGGGCCGAGTCCTGATTTACGCCTGGCACTCACGAAGGACTCGGATCCCTACACAGACCACAGAAAAGTATGCGCCGCATGGGCTACCCAAAATGTATCGTACAATTCTTTGTATGCAGAGAGAAAATATAAGGAGCGTGGATGTATCGTAACGAGTTCAACTTGAAGATATGTCAAGGAGTGTGGCAAGGTATGTTTCTGAGGTATGCAAAGAAGAAAATGGAGCGAGTGAGGGAGAGTGAGGGTCATATACGTATGAGAGTCAAGATAAATTTAACTAATTGGGTAAGCGTCATCGGACCAGCCGGGGACTGCATAGATAAGATGGTACCCCCAAAGTCAAAAAAGAAAAGCAAGTAGGAGAACCAACAAAGAAGTAGGATAGATATCTCGCAAGAAACGAAAAGAATAAACCATGAAAAGAATAGATCACCGTTCCGCATCAATGCTCGAATCCACCACCTCCCCAAGCCCCTTCGTCTTCCCCGTTCTCCCCGGCGATTTCACCGGAGACGACGCGCGCGCCTTGGACCTAAGCGACGCGACGCTAGACTGGGGCTTCAACGACGGCGTGCTCGATTTCGGCTTCAACGACGCCGTGCTCGCCTTCGGCCTAAGCGCGGCTGCGCTGGATTTCGGCTTTACCGAGGTCGAGGTCGCGGGCTTTGGCTTGGGCTTCATGTTGCCCACGACGCGGGCTTTGGACGGAGGCTCGGGGGAGCCGGAGACAGAGTGGGAGACGAAGGGCGGGGAGAGGACGAGCGGGCTGCTTGTCTTTGGTGTCGTTAGGGATTTGGCGGTACTGGGGTTGGGTCTGGCGCGGGACTTGGGCTTTGGTCTCGGGGAGGCGGGAGGGGGAGGGGGAGGGGCGTCGATGTCCATCTGGTCGGGGTCTGGGGCACTTGGTCCGGGTGAGGGGGCATCGGGGTGTTTGTTCGTCCGCCGACGCTTGGCGGCGTTGGAGGAGCGGGGTGAGGCGGTAGTGGAGGGAATTGAAGAGGAAGTGGAGGATTGTTCGCCCTCGTCGTCTTCGTCTCCATCGTCCGCGACTGCCCGGGCACGTTTACGCGTCTGCCGTGTCGGACGCGGAGGTTCATGGCAGTGCAATCGCTCGCATGAAGTCAGTTTATCGTCTTGTAGACTTGAGTCTGCGCGGAAACGGGCGCGCTTGGTATCGGTCTGTGGGAGAGGGAAAGGGAGATTAGATAAGGAAAAAGAAAGGGTATGGAAACGACGAACGGTGTGTTTGCCCTCGTAGCACCATCCATCGGGCGGGCCCATGTCCCCGTCCCCTTCGACCGTACGCCCGCAGCACCCCCATAGGGTCTCGTACAGCGTCCCCTTCCCTTTGGCTTTCGACGACACCCGCTCCACCTCGGCGCTCTCATCGTCATGGGGCACAAAACAGCTCCGGTCGGTGTTCTCGATGTCAAAGTACGCCTTGTGGCAGCGCACGCAATGGATTCTTGGGGGCGGCGCCAGTTCCGCGAAGAACGCGGAGATGTGGGACAGGGTGTCGGGGAGGATGGTGTTGGAGGGATGTAAGTGGGCGAGTGTGTAAGCGTGAAGTGTTTGGGCGGGGATGGACTGGATGAGGGCGTGGAGATCGGTTGGTTTGGGTGTTTCTGGTGGAGGTGAGGGGGTGCGGGGGGGCTCTCGAGATGGGGAATTCTGTTTGTCGATCGAGGCTGAATCGACTGAAGGCGAAGGGGTTCTGAGTTGAGATGGGGCTGCTTCGTCGTTGGGCTGCGGCGCTGTGGGCTCGCGCTTGCGAGAGAAGAGACCGAAGACCATATCGATAGAGAAGGAGGGGGAGGGATAGTGGAGAGCGGTGCAGGAGCAGAGCTGCCTCGTTATTTCTAGTCTCCCACGCCCTTTACACGCGCCTGTCACGTGGATCGCAGCATGCAATCGACTCGTCGTCCTCGTTGAAAATCCCGTTCAGAGCTTACGAGTTCTCTGCATCTAGTAGTACTACAGACACTGAGAGCAACACGCAAGGATTTGATTGAAATAGATGTAGCGCGACGACTAGTATATAGAGAGAAGACGCCGCTTTCTCAATCAGGAACGGGGATAACCGATCAAAAGACGCGCTTTTCCTTTTACATATAAACCAAACCACCCATTCAAAAAAGATGTCTTCTTCGAATTCCGCCCATGTCCAATCCTCCCCCAGAGCCAGCCAATGCAACCCCCGCGCCCGCTATCCCCGCTGCCGCCCCTCTCGATGACCGCCTGACCTTCCCCCCGTTCCCACAGGCCCCACCAGGTGTCACCATCATCGCCTTCAAGCATTTCAAAGAGCGCGGCATCCAGATGTTCGCGACGGAGCAGCAGGACGACGTCGAGCGCGACGGGCTCGGGATTCCGACGGTCGAGCTGCGCGTAAAGCATGACACGGATAATTGCAAGACGGACTCGGCCAAGAGGAAGAGGAAGGCGAAGACGGAGAAGGCGGCGAAATATAATCCGACACCGGGCGTGAGGAAGGAGTGGTGGGAGGTGTGGATGGAGAATGAGGATCTGAAGATGACGGGGCCGTATAATCCGTGAGCGTCTTCCGTTCTGCGCAAGAGCTGTGGTGTTGGGCGCCAAGTTGATCATCGCCATCGATAACGCCATTCCAAGATCTAGACGTTGACGATATCTATTCTACAGGCACACATCCTACCTAGACAGGCTCTACGAAGCCGCCGCCGACTTCCGCAAAACCCGACACTGGCCCCCCGGCCCAACAGGAATCGCCCACTCTTGGGATCAGGTCTGCCCTCCCCACCAAACCGTACACACCCACCGTGCTAACCTTTCCACCCTTCCCAGTTCCGCCTCTTCATAGGCCTCCTCTCCAACACCCCCGTCTGGACACGCACCGACAAGCCCCCGCAGGACTCCGACTCCGACTCCGGCGACGACGAGGCCGAATTCGAAGACGGCAAGCCCAGCGTCATCGAGGCCCACCTCGAGCGCGAACCGAAGAAGCCTGCGGCCCGCGCGCGTGCGCGTCCACCCTATGCACTGTACGGCGTGGAGCCCATCCCCGTCGGCAGCGATGAAGAGGTCAAGCACCTCCTCAATAGCGAGAACGCGAGGAGGGAGGAGCAGATGGTGGAGTTTTTGAATGATCCGGAACAGATGCTGAGGGTGTTTTTGTCCTCCTATATGCGCAAGCAGGGGCTTATCTGGTGAGCTCCCTCCCTTCTTTACGTCGAGAGTATAAGTGATGACTGTGTGCAGGTCTGATCGAAACCTCGTCAACATCCCGCGTCTCCTGGACTTCTGGGTCCGTTTCTTAATCCGCAACCGCGTCTTCCCAGAGATCGAGATCGACCGGGCGTTGAAGCGCTCGCTGGCCGTCATTGAGCTAGCGCAGAAGGAGCTCATCTTGACGTCCAAGATCGCGAAGCAGCTCCCGGATGAATTCAGCAAAGCGTGCCACGCTTGCTGGGGGCAGAAGGCGGACGGCTACCGAGCCATCAGCTTTCCAACCCAAGAAGACGCCGACAAGAAGCTGGACTCCGAAGAGGCTCAGGACCCCACCACCAGCGACGAGCCCCACGCCAAAAGGGCAAAACTCCACACCGACGAAACCGAGCCCTCAGACCCCGTCGAAGCAGCCGTAGAAAGGTTCGAAGAAGACCTAAAAGCCGCCAACGTCGAAGTGATCAAAGTCGACTCCGACCCCCTCATGCAAGACGCCGAGAAGCTCCAAGGCATCAAGGACAACCTCAACCCCGACATCGACGTCCTCCCCCCCTGGGCCCACTCCGCCGAATGGGGCTCCACCATCACAGACGACAAAGACGACACGGACCCCTGGGCACCCGTCGCCGTCGACTGGGCTCCACCGATCCTGCACTCCCTCCTCCCCATGCTCGGCCCCACCGCCCTTCCTCTAACACACACCCCCGGCGCCGTCGAATGCTCCGTGCGCCGCATCGTATCCTTCACCCCCCCGCCCCCACCCCTCACCCTCCCCAAGTCTCCCGTGGTGCCGGAGGAAGACCCGGACGCGGTGGACGTCGAGCTGGAGCGCCGGTTCGCCAAGGTCGTGCTGGGCCCGTGGGTGGGGTGGGATCGCGCGGGCGAGGAGATGCCGCATATGGCGCAGCCCAGGATTCTCGAGACGTCGCGGGGGGCGATTCGGGGTGTCGTTCGGGGGGATGGGAGGGTGGAGTTGGAGCCTGCTTTGGTGCCTGTTGGATCTGAGCCTGAGCCTGCAAATGAGGGGGTGATGAAGCCGCACGATCCGCTCGGCGATGATATCACGGTCTTGGTGGAGCCTGAGGTGTTGCCTATGCTTAGTCCTGGGCTCGGGCTCGGTGGGACGTGGGTGCAGATGGCGAGGGAGCAGGACTTTGTGGCGGAGGGGGAGAAGAAGAAGAAGAAGAAGAAGAGTAAGGCGGGGAAGGTGGCCGTGAGGTATTGGTATATCGACGAGCTGATGCTGATCTTGCCCAGTTACCATACTTAGGTCTCCTTTCTTTGCTGCGTTGCTTCTCGTGTGTCTGTTTGCTTCTTGGTCGACTTCTTGTGCAATGTGTACTGAAATGGTGGAACCATCATATAACGAATGAACATGTACTTTATGTAATATCTTCTGTATAGTATCTTGCTACCGCGTCGGAAGTCAGCAGTACTTTTTTCACAATCACCACCCAGGGCTATTCAACCCGAAGACGGGTACGGGGCAAATACAACCAGAAAAGACATCCAAGCCCTCGAGGGAGAGCAAAACGCAGACGTATGGCCCTGGGCTGATCCAGTGATCGAATCACAGTAGTACTCGTCATAATCCTAGTAATCCAATTCCCTTGCTTACAAGGGTTCTTGCTGGGTCTTAATTGTTGTCACTTTTCGTGTAACCGGCAAAACCCGTAAACAGAGCCAAATAAGCCACGGCGGCTTTATCCTCGACTGCCATGTTGGTTGTAACCGCGAGTGTGCCGTTCTGGGCGGAGCCTAGAGCCTGGCGAGTCCGAATCTCGGCAAAACCCGTAAACAGAGCCAAATAAGCCACGTAAGCAAGGGTTCTTGCTGGGTCTTAATTGTTGTCACTTTTCGTGTAACCGGCAAAACCCGTAAACAGAGCCAAATAAGCCACGGCGGCTTTATCCTCGACTGCCATGTTGGTTGTAACCGCGAGTGTGCCGTTCTGGGCGGAGCCTAGAGCCTGGCGAGTCCGAATCTCGGCAAAACCCGTAAACAGAGCCAAATAAGCCACGGCGGCTTTATCCTCGACTGCCATGTTGGTTGTAACCGCGAGTGTGCCGTTCTGGGCGGAGCCTAGAGCCTGGCGAGTCCGAATCTCGTCGGGTGCCACGAGCAACGACGACTACCTCCTTTTTCTCCATCCCATAAGTTGCGGCTTAGACTCCCATGATGCGCGTATGCCAAAGTGTACAACTTGATTCTGAGGGTGAACTTGGTACGTGTTCACTCCAATCACAGGTCTTCACTAGTTTGAATTGTGCGACATTTTCCGATCATCTAGCCTTCCTACCCTCCATCCCCCGCCGCCCACGCTTTGATCTTAGTGCGGCGCGATGAGGAGCTCTTCCGGTGAGCTCTGGTTTTATGACAAGCGTGGGATACATGACGTGTTTCAAACGCGCAATTTCAACATTTGCGCATCGAGACACGTCATAGTTCTCACGTTCTCGTCCACTAACACGCATGGGCTGACATTTGCACTCTGCAGGTTCACCGTTCGCCATTCGCCAACGCCTAACCGATACCCAGCTGGTCCAACCACATCCGCCAGCTATCCATTTCATGCAGCGTCCAGACCACGGACCTCCTAAGTAGCTTCGGCACCCACTCTTTGTGATTGCGAGATTTGGGGTGACGAAGCCTACTGGAGGGAGGGGGTTGATGTTGCGACTCCCTGGCAGAGAAATTCGACCTAAATAAAAGGTGCGTCAGACCATGTAACACATTTAACATAGGTATATCTAACGTCGTATGTCTCTAGCCCGTTTTAATTACTTCACTGTACCACACCTTGGTCACCGAATCCATTTCCGCCAAGCGATCGTCTTCCATCATTAGCGCTGGATCATGAGATACCTTGAACAGATTATCGCTGAAGTCACGGAGCAACCTTATTGTCTCTCGTCCTGAGCTGCGTGACAAGGCTACGTAGAGGTTGAAAAGGGTGAGGGTGCCGGTCGGAGGCGATGCGATGTCAATGAGAACGTATGGCAGTGTCTGGCCTTGTGACCGATAGTCCGTGAAAGCATATGCCGCCGTCAATGGGAACTGTCGTCGACGCACAGTTTTCTGTGTCGTTTTCCCTTCGTGCGTCTGCATCTTCATGCGATGTGATATCGTTGCCGGCTCAACTGGTATAACACATTCCTCCAGTCCTTCCAGCGTCGTCGCTCGTGTGCGGTGGAGTTTGACGAGGATGTAGAGGGGCAGATAGGACAGGTCCACAATGCTGCTGGTTCCTAATGGCGGCTCATCAGGATGGAGGATGATATCCACGACTTCGCCCCTTGCTCCGTTTGTCACATCCAAATCTGTCTCTATGTTGTCAGTCACCATAACCTTCATACCAATGGCAAGCTCGATTTTCCGTGGAAGGTCTTTCTTCCTTCGCCCTCGCTTCACTCTATTCCCCTGCAAATGCCTTGACTCGAAGCTGTACTTCTCGCGCATAGTTAACGGCCTAGCACCTTTCACTGTGTCTTCTGCCGTGCACATAAACAACCGTCGCCCACTATCATGGCACATCTTGCGAATAGCAGCACCATTCCATTCAGTACGAACTGCGTGTCGCGGCGTCACCAGGGATGCATTGCTCCAAGGTTCCTGAAGAAAATCTGGTGCCTGCATCGCCGGATTCCCCACAATAAGTTCTCGAAGCATTACCAGGTGGTGTTCCTGTACATGCCCGAACCGCAGATGCCGCAAAAAATCCAGCCACACTGGATCGGAAACACGCATCTGCTCCGTAAGGGTGACGACGGTTGAAAATTCTTCGTAGATGGTACGTCCAAGTTGTGATATCACGGAGTCTGCGATGGGATTCACAGGATGATAGAGTGCCTCCCGAATTGGCTTCGCAACCGGCGGGAATTGATGAAAATCCCCACATATAACAACGTTCACTCCACCAAACGACGCTCCATCCTGGAAATCTGGTGACCCTTGCTTGCCAATGCTGATGTTTCGCGAGAGAAGCGCAAAGAATGTTTTTGCCAACATGGAGAACTCGTCGATGATCAGGTATTGGATATTTCGCCAGAATTCCTGCAGTTTGCCTTTCGCTTCATTCGTGAGTTTCGCTTCCTCCCCAAACAAAGAAATACCACTGATGACGTGTGTCGTTTTTCCGTCAATCAGAGATGCTGCAACTCCAGTGAACGCCGACTTCATAAGCATGTGGCCTGCTCCCCTCGCCTTAAATGCCTCAGTGACTGTCTGAATCACTTTTGACTTTCCTGTGCCGCCTTCACCCTGTAGGATCATCCGCAATGGAGGCGGCTTCCGGCCTGAAAGAGTCTGATCGAGGTGCCAGGCGACAATATCATACGCGCGACGCTGATCTTCTCGAAGCTGTGATGGATCCACTGCAGGAATGGATGCTTCTCCCTGCACAGCTCCTGATCCGGACAGAGATACGGAAGGGGGGAGGGGCGGAGGCATCTCTGCTGTTATCGGTGCAACAGATGCAGTATCGCCTTCCATGCCAGTATTGCCTGTTACAATGGTTTCAGATCCGTTTTGGCGTGCAACGTCTGCGTCCATCTGCTTTTTCCACCGGATGAGGCGCGAGACGTCATCTCCAGTCGCGGGCCCCACACTCCTATGCAGTGGGTTTACTTCCCACTCATGGATATATGGCGAAAATATCTTCGCACGACACCCCAATTCAATCGCCAAGCGTGCATGTAAGTATTCGTTCGCCGGAGTCTGCGATGCAATGACGTCGTCCAAGCCTTGTTCTGTGTAATCATGGTCCTCGAACGCCGTATCCTCACCAAGCTCAATATCATCTTCATCCCCAGCATCGCCGCCTCTCTGTGCATGGCCGCCTGCTGCATACGTCTCGTCCGAACCGTCTCGACTGGCTTCAGCTGCTGACTCGCAGGCATGGAAGTACTGGATGCCACTCAAGATATCTTGCAGTCGCTTCCGCTGAGCTTCAGGACTGGAAATGAAAGTGTTGAATGCCTGCTCCCATGTTTCCTCCGCTGATTTGAGGTCCATCTGCAGGTCGCGCCAGTTTTTCAACAGCATGAGCATACAAGCGCAGTAAAACGAATAGTTTTCTGGATCATCACAGCGAGGGAAATATCGTCCAATGAAATTCGGAAGGTTGTTGTGCCCTGCTGAACGACGCACCCGGCAGAGTTGGCGGTGTTTCGGATGGGATGAAAGGAATGGTATGCGATCATGGGGGCGACGACCACGTCTTGAGTTGCGCTGCGAGGTGTCTTCATCTTCATCATCATCATCACCGTTCGCCTCTGTGCGTATTGAACCGTTTGGAAGTTTATCTTCATACGTGTTGACGAAAAAATCAATGAGGTTCATATCGTCCAGTGCAGTACCGCGTGCCGCATAATCAGTGAATTGACATTTAGCGTACAGCTGCCCGGAGGAACTGAAATCGAGTGTAACGACATTGTTGCCCTTCAATCATGATGTTGAACAACAAAGCTCTGCATCTAAGCGACCAACATACCTCTTCTTCCTCAGCTGAATTGGCCTGATCGCCGGGTGTATCCTGCAAGTCTCCCGTGTCTTGTGCACTACTCTCTGATGCTGGTTGGGAGCTACATGATGCCGGTTGGGAGCTACAACAAGATGAAGTAACGTCAGCACATATCACGCTAGAAGGCGCACATTGGAACATACAATTTACGACCGGCCTGATTAAATTCTGGAAAAGTCTTCAGAAGGCGTCCCACAAACGATGACCAGTAAATTGGTGTATAGTGATGAGAGCGATAAGTATCACCCCAGCCCATTAGATAAGACATGACCATTGGTGCCGCCAGTTCTTGTTCACGATTAATGGCATGGACCAGACGGAAAATCAGCAGCCGCTGAGAATCTCGTAGTTCGTCGATGTACACCATCTCTCCCGGTCGTGACAGTGCAAGTTGCTTGAGATGATAAGCATAACCCTTCGCCATGATTGCAGAGAGGTTGTATGTGTCGTTTTGCTTCTTGGCGGAGTAAACTGTTGTGTAGAATGTCACATCTCTCGTATCTCTGCCATTGGTGAGAAGCTTGATATCGTTGTTGCACCTGCAGTTCACAAGAATGGCTGGGCACCAACCGTTCATGAACTCGTACAATCGCTTTTGGCCCCACTGGCCACTTTCCGAGATGAAGTCATCCAAATGACGCTCCCAAGGTGCTCTGCGCTTGCACCGATGCCGCCCAGTTTTGTCCGGAAATAGGCAGCGCCGAACGCGACATGTGTGTACCTGCTCAGTCCTAGCCAAACGCAATTCAAAACTCTTCAACTCCTCATCATAATCAGCGGCAGCAGGGTTGGGAGGTCGGTTGTATGCGATTTCCGTTTCACGAGGAATGGATTTGACATGCTCTGCTGATTCCAGGCCTGGCATGTACGCTCTCAGGTTTGCTCGAATATAGGCCACAACACGATCTCGAAACTCGGCCGTCTTCAACAGTTCTAGAATTTCATCGGCTGAGGGTGCATGCCAGAGCCAGATGAGGAGGTGAAGATGGAGTGTGCCTCGCCCCTGCGCTTCCACGGTACCGAAATATGCAGCCACTTTGCCAAAAACGCCCATGCCTGATTTTACTTGAAATCGAGTGACTTCTACACCAAAAAGTGTTTCCAGTGTGGTTTGTATCAGGAAATGGAAAAATTTGGCCGCTGCGTATGGATCAGATGCTACATTCTGAGCGCGCTTCTCTGCGTCCGGACCAAGCGTGGATAAGAACTTGTCCAGATCAATGTTTTCTCCAGCAAAAACCTGTGCAATAGGGTCATGGAGATCGGAGGGATTAATGGTGATCCATAGTGTCGGAGGATTTAAAATGATGGATGTGGACCAAATTTGACTCCGGAGCTGGTATCGGGCCTGGTCAGAACCCTTGACCTGTGCAGAGGCAGCGTGAATGTGCTTCCTCAGCAGACGGACTGCAGGATCGGAAATGGCCTGCTGCTGGTCTTCCTCACGACGTGCCTGCTCAAGCTTCTCCACGGTCACCGTTGATATCATTCGAAGATCCTTCTCGAAGTTTTTCCGGCGAATTTGGATGCGTGCAGAATGGAGAGCTTGTCGCCGCTGCTGGATTCCGAATGCGACAAAAGGAAAGGTCTCATGTCTCCGAAACCGCCTGTCATGATATTGCAAGGACCACCGGACGTGTTCGCTAAAGTCCACCTCCACATCTCGAAATCCTTCAAGCCCGCCAACACCAAATGGATACAAGCAAGGAAATGCACGCTCGAAAAAGTTGGGCGTGTCCGAATCCAGAACTTCTCCAGGTCGAGGCTTTCCAAAATCCCGTGCAGGTTGATTTCCATGCCGAACAGCGTAGCCACCTTCTTCTCCCTCCTTCCATAAATTTGCCAAGCCCCAGAGCATTAGCTCATTCGCAGAAATCTTCGATAAATCTGTATCAATCGTTCCCGCCACTTGTAGAGGAATGACATCAGGGACAGGGTCTGTTCCTGAGGGACAGCCTCAGTGTCAATGCTTCATAGCGGGCACTTCTCAATCTGGCTTACCTTGGACGTTGGCACTGGTTTCAGCGCCACTACCATTCAAACTGCCTTCCACTGTAGCTAAAATGTCTATTAGACCTGTAAACCGCTGTATAAAAATTCCTGCCACACACCATCTTGATCGTTGAGATCAGGGACATATCCAGCACTTTCCTGATCAACTATTCCTGTGTCCTCGGACTGACGAATGATCCCAGTGATCTCGACGGGTACATCATCTTCTGGTAGACACCTTATGCGTTCTGCATCGATGTCGATGTTGCCATAGTATTTTACATTGTGTTCCTTCTGCCAACGCAGCGCCTCAAACACAAATTGTCGTCGAACACGAAATGTGTTTCGAAGCCAAGCTTTTGGCAGATCCCCTAACCCGATAAAAGTAACAGAAATGACGGAAGGCAGCACTGAAAGGGGTCGAGGCATCATGTTTCCCGCGATCATGGATGCGATTCCATCCATGTCCAGGTCGAAGCTAGTAACGGTGCCTCGCATTCCTCTCTGAAGAGTCGAAGGATCTCTGCGGCCATAAGCCTTTGGAAAAAGCTTGAACACATAGACACGAGGGTAAAGGAGTGCGATCAAGAGTTGTTCCGGAAATGTGAGCACTTCGAGTTGCCATGGCACCTTTCCAATCCATAGATTATTGGCAAGGCTGAACTGTGGTGGGTGGTCTGCATCTCGAGCAAGATCCTCGGTACATCTGCGACAGACATTGACACGCGTGGCTGAGTCTGTGACTGTGACTCCAGCAGGCTCAAGCAGTAGCCCGTCGAAGAGGTCATGTGCTGGATGCGTCCTCTTGGGCTTCAGCCGATGTCGATTCGGGATATTGCAGAGCGCCAAAGTGGAGACCCCATCTTGCTTCATCCCTACCTCCCTCCCACAAACTCCACAGATTGAGGTGCGCACCGCATCCGCTGAAGTCGCCTTGTAAAACGCTCGATAACACGACTTGACTTGTTCCGAAGTAGGGAGCTCCAGAAAGCGTGAAACATCATGCTCTTCTGCCTGTCGACTGCCTCTACCTCTCTCACCCAACCGCTGTGCGACTCGACGATCCATCATGGCTTCAATCTTCTTGCGTTTCCTAGTCTCTGTTTGAAGCTCTCTGGCTGCAGCAACAGCCAATGTTTTTTGCTGTGCAGCATCGCGAACGAACGCCTGGAACTCCGGTGCGCCCTGCACAAAAATGGCTTCGATTATCGCCGCTTTTCGTAGGCTCTGTCGAGAAAGAGTAAGGCGATTGTGGCACAGTTCGCGCAACTCCTGCACCGTTAGAACTGCAACGGCTTCACGCGCTTCGGCGCTCATGAAGGGACTGGCTGCGAATGGGCAGGTGGTGAGGAGTGGGGGTATTGACGTGTTTCGGCCGAAAGCGTCGGCGACAACGAACGTGGTATCGGTGAGTTGGAATATGTATTTTCCATTATTTTTTTTTGCTGAGCTATATAAAACCTTTCCCTCAACAGAACTTTTTTTCACTCTGCCGACTACTTCTGCGTCGCATCCCCGTCTCTTGCCCACCCGCCATGACTTCACTCGCAACTGGCATCGCCATCCAAAAGCTCACACCTGCCGAAAGCCTCCACAAACGGCTTACGGAGGCCAGGCAGAACCTCCTGGCCAGCGGCTTTTATCTCGGAGATCCTGCCTTCACCCGTGCTGTACAAAGCAAACTCGTATGGGCTCACATCGGCCGTGAGAAGTCCTTGGTCACGAAGGAGTCCATGGATGCTGTCGAGGCCGCTCAAAAAGCGGCACAAGCAGCAGAAGTGGACGGCACTACCCCTCCTCCCATCCCTCCCCTCAAAATGGCAGATCTCTCCATTGTCGTTGAGATCACGAAAGAAGATTTTTGGATGGTTGCATGCGGCATGTGGAAAGGGCCCACCCAGGCATGCAGAACGCTTGGTGACATGAAGTTGTCCTGCACAGGTGCAAAGCCAGGACACGAGGTCTTCGCCGCCGACTACGCTTCAGCTGTCAGCAGCATACGTGGCCTCATGGAGCTGTGTGTCACGCCCGGTTTCAAGAATAAGAAGGGAGTTCTTGTCCCTCAAGGAATCAACCAGAAGGTCAAATTTCGTCATGTTCTATTTGAGGTACGTCCTCATGTACATAACATCCATCTGTCGACTCAATACTTTGCAGCCTGTCACTGGCGACGATGATGATTCCGACACGGCTTCCGATACCAACAGTGAGTAGAGTATGTCATGTGATCAGGTCTTTAATCTATCACAACCCGCAGATATTCCGAAGGAGCACAAGATCGAAAACTGGCCTGCTGTCTACGATGCCGCAAAAGAAGCGCTCGCTTCAATGGTTGACACCCACAACGTCATTCCACTCCCTGCCTACGACATGCACGGCGCCCTGCTCTGGCCGATACACTATAGGGCTTACCTTGAAGGAGCATTGGTACAAGTCCACTTCAACCTCACCCATTGGTCCATTGGCGCCAAAGACTCGAACCCCGCTGTCGACACTTACGTTGCCGACATCAGTAACATCAGAGTACTGACTCCGCCCGTAGCCAAAGGTCCAGTGACTCCTCGAAAGCGCAAGGTCAGTGCGAAGGATCCCATGACCCCGGATTCCCAGGGTTCTTCCCCTTCGAAGAAAAACCGCACTTGAAATCTGAGTGCCACCTGCATCGACGTAAGCTCACTTTCATATGACACTGCTGCACCATCCTCATATCCTTTATCTTGTAGTTGTCGAAGACATCGAACACATAGAAAAATATAGAAGATCGCCTCTAATCGATAACATACTTCCTATTCCTATTCTCGTACCTTTCATAATCATACTTTAGATCCTCCTACTTTAGAGTCTTTAGGTACTCGAAACTGAAAATGCACTGGCTGCTCACGCATTATCGAAACTGACTCACAACCGAGCTTGACTTGAAAAAAATTTGTGTCTGTTATGAGGTAAGCAAGGGTTGCGTCGACGAAGTCGACACTTTTCTAGTGTATGAAGCAAGGTCTTATACACAATGGGAGAGGTATCAACGGAAGATAGTTCCGAGATCTATTTATAGATTGAGGTTATACAAAAATCTCTGGGTGAGGATTTGAAAATCTATTTATAGATGTCCTCAAAAAAGCTTATTTTTGAAGAAGCATGGTCACGTGTTTGCATGTGACTTTTTTGGTCTGTACCGTTGCTTATGTAACACTCTCATTTCCCAGACTCCGAACAGAGAGCATCCTGTCCGTGGTTTTAAGGAATTGGCTAGTATTTACAGCCTCACTTACCCTCTTCTCACATGGGCGTAAGCACAACCCCTTACCTTCGTGACTTCCATGAGATCTGACATGACAGCAGACTTATTTATACTTACGAGAATGGGCTGTTTCTTGGTGGCATTTATGCTTATGTGCTTCAATCGGATATTGACAACCCTGCCGCGCTCCATTGTGGAGCCCGTAATTTAAATTAGCTTGGTTTGCGCACTTATCACCTGCAGTGCCCTACGTAAAGGCCTCTGATTTTCTCATCTGCAATCTTAACTCTACTTTGGATGGCCTGGGAGGAGACGGAATTCCGGCAGAGGCATTGGTTCAAGACGGCCATACGACAGGCTGGTGATGAACAAGACTCGGAGCTCAAGGTTGCAATTGTGCTCGGTTGGTCCAAGACGTCTCTCGCGGGCAAAGATCATGTTGTAGTGTGCTCCTCGATGACAAAAAAGGTTGACAGTCAGAATCTCAGCGTTACTTCCATCTTTGTGTTGACCCATTCACTGTGGATAGTTCTTGGCTCATTTCAATATCAATTCCCCATCTTTGTATTCAATGTTCTGATCTCAGGCTGCGGTGAGGTGGGTGGGATGCACAGTCCGTGTTGTCCAAGCCCCCATATTGCCCACTGTTTTAATTTTCAGCCCACACTTGTTGCTCTCAAATCGGAGGACCTGCTTTGGAGTCATATGATTGAAGGGTCTCTCCCGCCTCTGCGATCCGAAGCGACTTCTTGTTTGCGATATGGGGTGGGATTTTGTAAAAGCTGTTTGTTGTTCTGATGTTGTCTTCAAGTTCTAATCAAAAAGTTATATCTCTACTTGGATTCTTAACACCAGAAGTGTAGTGTTGTACAACACTCTTCACGATAAACGAAGTATAGATACGACTCTTCGTACGATTACAATCCCTTACTTACTACCATAGGCTTCATCTACCTGTGAAACACTATGGATAGCACACCACTAACATCATCCCCACCAGATCCGTCCTCGCAGACGCAACCACCTCCCACTGCAACACCAAAATCACCTTCCCCAGCAGTGGCACCAGACACACCCAGCCCACCTTCCAATCCCTCCCCACCCTCTCCCCATCCATGTCCCCATCCTCCGCCCCCTCCCACGCCGCAGTAATCCCCTTCCCCACAGCCACTGGCTTCCTCGCGCCCCTCCAACACAGAAGACGAGGGCTCCGCGCTGCTACTCCCAGAGGAGACACTTGGGCACGTGAGCAGCGGGTTGATGATGTTCACCTGGATCCGCACGTCCTCCGACACTGGATATGGCCGAGGATCCTGACGCCCTCAATCGGGGAGGTCTTGGTGTTGAACACGGTGATGTGCTGCAAGAAGATGTGCATCGTGGTCTTGGTGTAGAAACCATTCTTTGACTGTTTCTTCGTCTGAGGGTGGTAGGTGACACGGATGGAGGGGTCGAGCCTGGGAGCGTGAGGTTAACATTGTGCATATGTAGCCTGGTGTAATTCTTACCCCAATGGACAGTCGAAGCTTTCGTCGGGGCCGACAGCGGGCACTTCGTAGCGGGAGATGAAGCTACCGTCGAAATAGACACTTCCAGTCCCGCTCAGCCGAGTGTGTTGCGAGGCATTCTTAATCTTTTCCTGCAGCCAATAAACCATTTAGCAGACGTCACATGTTGAGAGAAAGAACAGCCGTACACTCAAATGTGTCTTGGTGTGCTTCTTCGGTACACAGACTCATGACATCATCGCGTTGAGTTTGAGCCACACAATCGTAATGTTGTGCGCGACACCATCGCTCGGGATGGTGATAAGCCCTGGAAATTCAAACGTGGCACTGACATTGCCTTTGGATGAGATCGCGGTGGTAGAGTGGGGATGAGATCGCGGGGGTAGAGTGGGGTATTACTGGTGGTGCAGAATGAGCTGATTCTTTACTTCTCACAAAATCAGCAGATGCACTCAGGTATACCACGCCAGCGGAGAAGACTGGTGCTGGAGCTGGAGGCGGGACATGAATAGCAGGCGTGGGCTTGGAGATTGAGAGATTCTAGGGGTCCAGGGTAGGCACGCTAACACCGAATGTAGGCGTTCGAGCATCAGTGAGAATCCTGTGTGGCTCAAGTTAGGTATTGTGATATTATGAAATGTGAGTCACCTACCTCGCCAGTGCTCTGTGTAATGCGGCTTTGTAGATCAACGTCACCTGTTCCTCCTTCGTCTTCATATCAACACGTATATTGTATCCCAGGTTCCACGATGCAGATGCAACATATACCGCTGTACTTGTAATGTTAAGTAGAGCAGCAAAAAATTCAAGATACCAGACGTATCATAGATCAAAGCAATCCCCACCTCACCCTCCACCTCAGCAAAGACTCCAATAGCCACCTGGATACCAAGATGGTTCTCAAGCACCCTGCCTGCCCCCAAGCTTCATCCGTTCCTCCGCTATCTCTTCTTCGACATCAGAAAGTTCCTTCTCAAGTTCCAACACACAGTTGTCGAGCTCCCCCGCTGTCACTTCGTACTCCTCGACAACGTTCCCACCTGCATCACATCGACGTATTGAATGTGCATAGTGGTGAGGTACGACCAAGGTACGACTCGAGTGCAGTCACGGACTTCTTGCACCATTCGAGCGCTTTGAGGGTCTTGGCCTTCTTTGACTGGAGTACTGTGAGGCCACGCGACTCTGATTAGCTATATGAATAGCATGAGGTTTTCATGAATAACAAGGCCACTCACATGTATGTCAAGTTTACCATTCACCGTTGCGGGCTGTTCCTGAGTCGACAAAGAAGCCATGGCTATGCGTGTCAGGATGTGATGTGCCGATATAGGCTAGCAAGACTAAGCAAGTTATACAATGACTAGTAGTATGGGCTGCAGCAGCTAATACAGGAGGATGAAAAACAAATGCAAAAGCACAAACAGAACAGTTACACAGACTCGGAGTCGGGGTATGATTATGTAATTCATCGTCTGTACTTGGAACCCCCAGATCTAGATCTCGGCCACGCCATGCTTGCAATGGCCCATACTCGCACGTACAACAAGACGTAGTAGTTAGTAAACTTGACGACTCGTCAGCCGAAGTCCACTACGCCTTCATAATACATATCTACCGCAAAGTCACATTCCTATTATCCCCTATGCCGTTGTTACTGGAAGTGTGCACTGCGGGCCACGTCAATCGCGCCGGAAGCCAGTAGATCGACCGTCGGCGTCAAAGTAGGCGAGTGGATCGAAGGGACTGAAGAACGATAAGCGGACCATTTCGAACACCCTGGGCAGTGTGGAGCCCGGCTCCATGACTTGGTTGTCGATGATTTCGAAGTGAAATGGAGCCCGTCGAAATCTTATTACAATGAAATTTCGTGCTGGTAATCCTGGTGGTAGTGGTGCCGGTAATGGTGCCCGTACATTGTCCAGGAGAGGTGCTATCGGTTCTTCCCATGGCGGTCCGCGGAAGAAGCCAGGACGGTCCCGTATCCTCTGGATAACCTTGGAGGTCGCCTCCAAAAATTGTTCAAAATTAGCTGGCATCATGTGGGCGCAACAACGACGGCGGATAAGACACAGCAATCTTACGTCCCCGCTATGATCTTGGTCCGAATGATCCCGGGGCAGGGCGCATATGACGTTGAAGTGGGCGACAAAAGCTTCCCACGTCCGTGAACGGCGAACCGCGCTCTTCCGCACTGTCTGCGTCGCATATCCATAAGACCGCGCGTTCCACGGGTTTCATTATAATCTGTAGCTCTGCGAGAACAGGTGCGATAGGCTCTGTAGGCGTAGGCGCCACGATCGCTGGAGCCGCACGCACGGTGACCACTGGACCTGCGCGACCGACAAGTGTTGGGCTCGCAGGAGCGACAACCTCTGGATCCGCAGGATGAGGGGGGATTTCTTCATCATAGAAGTCCGGTCGGTGCTCTATATTCCACAGAACCTCGGAAGTGGCCCGCAAAAATGGTTCAAAATTAGCTAACGTCCTGCCTGTGCAACAACGGGCCGCCCCCAAGTCCAACCTATCCCTGTAAACGATAGAGCACCCGCTGCGAACACGCGCTCCAAGGATGACTGAGGGGATAGTCCGGTGCGATTCGACTGCCGTGGGCTACGCTGCATGTATTAAATTCTAACACAAAGTCAGTACAGAAACACGGAAGCTCTTGACTTTTTGGCGGTAGCGCTCAACGAGGCCGATTAGGAAGATGTTGACGTCGATACCGCCGTTCTCCACCTCGAATCTGAGGTTCTTCCGGCTCAAGCCGTCTCTCGCGCTCGGAGGTGGAGGGGATAGAAGGGTTGCCGGAACATGAAGGTAAGGGTTTACCGTAAAGTCGCCCTTGATTGAGGCGCTGGCGCGATTACAAGCAACTTAAGAACCGTTTGTGCGGCGTGCTTTTTCGAAGAAATCAACTAATATTTGGTGACTAGATGTGTGTACAGTAGCGGACAAGCAAACACAACAAAAAAATTGATTGTGTCCTGGGCATGCTGCAAATCATTTCTGGGCTCTTTTATCGTAGAAACTATGATATTAGGACCCAACAGGCTCTTTTGCACGAGCCAATTTCCCTTTTGAAAATCTTGATGCCAAAAATTTGGCCAAATCCTTGAAAAACCCCCTAAAATCACGAAAAATAGCGCAATCGACGCCTTTTCGAGAGCTGAATCTGATTCTGACAAAATAGAAACTTTCTAACGAGCGGTTCGGCTACGATAAAATGAATTGACAGCACCCAAAATGGATTGATGGGAATTTGTCATCACCAAATTTAGTCCATGTCCCGAAAGTGCCATTGTGGTAGCTACATTTGGGTGATCTGGAGCCTCCAACACCGTCGCAAGTCATTCACCAGAGTGGCACCAACATCATCGCCGTCCGGGGGTCCGATCATGTCCCGTAGGCAACCATGTCAGGGGCCCAAAAATTTGGCCAACCCTTGTTTCTCGTGGGAAAAACTTCGGTCATACGTTTTTCGACGTCTTTTGACGAGCTGATTATGATTCTGAAATCAGTTTGGCCCAGAAAACTCTCGATCAGGCGGTATCCAATTTGTCGTGTTTGCTTGTCCGCTACTGTAGTCGATACTGACCTTATCCCAAGAGAATTTCCACTGATTCCTTCCTCTGCGCACCCCTGACGGCCCCAACGACGACGAAAAACTAAGAGGATATGCGTGACGTCACGCGTTTTGTCACGCAACGCGTGGGGTTTGGGCCGGCCAGTCTTTCATGCGAAGATTCAGAATAAGCATTCACATTATTCACACTCTACGTGTGACCTCGCCACTTTGCATAGCTCATCTTGACATCTGTACCCATCGACGCACAGAGGGATTTAGGACAGTCCACAGTTTTAAGTTGGTATCATTGTTGCATTCAATTCAATTCTTGTGATTCTCAATATGCCTCCGTAAAAAAAGTAGTACTAGTACCCAAATGAAATTTTCTCTCTGGGAGTCTGCGAGCAAATGCGTCCAACGAGAGGAACATTCCTCGGCGCGAGATGCCTCTTGTTACAGTGGGAGGCTTGTGAAGCAAACATGACCAAGCATCACAGGGTTTTGGCGGGCAGCAGTGCGCACCCCCAAATTAAAGGTAATGGGCAGGCTGGAGGGTGATCACGTTGGTATTATGTGGCACGCGTGTCGGGATCTGGATATGTATGTCATGTAGTCCGTGTTGCACGATGCGGAGATTGGTGCCTTCCTGAATGACGTACGTCTCCCAGTTCTCATCGACTTTGCTGGCATCGTACGTGGCGTTAACGGACTTCGCAACCTGCACCGATGCCTTCATGGCCTTGTCCACCGACCCCTCGATCGAAAAAACCTCGGCCCCAGTCGGCTCCGAATAAATTCTGAGCCCGTTGGGAGTGCGCATGTACCTGCCCTGGTTGTCCACGAAGTCGAAGCAGTAGCAGTGCATGCTCGCCAAATTGTCTCCCCAGACGCGGAGCCACACCCCTTGCCTGACGGGTGCAGTAGTCACGCGCTCGCCCTCGGTAGGCTTGGTCTACGAACACGAATATTCTGTCAGCCACGAAAGCGCCCGATTCACAGACGACTCACCCCGAGCTCGATAGGGCCTCCACCATTGGGGTACCACTTTTCAAGGGCTTTTCTCTGGCGTTCCATGGCTTCGGCATCAGCCGCTTGAATCGTCTTCATGGCATGCTCGAGTGAGCCGTATGAATCGATGAATGCTTCGCGGATCTGCTGTTCTGTGGCTTGAAGGCGCTTCATCTCGTACTGCACGAACTTCGTGATTTCGGGGCTTTCGGCGGCAGTGCTCGATGATGCAATAGCGCGGCGATTCATAATGTAGAGCGAGTGGGAGAAGATGTGGGACGAAGTTGTCATTCAACGTCAATTCGTCGGTCTTTAAACCCAAGTGCAGGCCATGTGCTGATTAGATTAGATATGATGATACTATCACCTCCCACTTTCTCTCGCATCCAGTCCCTAGTCATGTCAGAAACATCCAGCGCGCACCGCAAATTACTTCTCGTAAACCCCAATACGAGTGAATCAATGACAAATGGCTTGAAGCCCATCGTCGATTCCATCCTCTCGTTACACAAGCATGTCGAGGTTGACTTCTTCACTGCGCCCACATCAGCATCAGGATCTCCAGGCGCAATACCCAGCATCAACTCTCCCAATGACGCGTATCAGTCTGCTTTATATTGCCTTCCTCACCTCCAGCCGCTCATAGCCCGCAACCAGTATGATGGCTACCTAGTCGCGTGCTACTCTGATCATCCGCTGGTTGAGATGCTCGCTTCCGTGAAGGGAGGGAGGAGGAAGCACGTTATCGGAATTTTCGAGGCCAGCGTCATGACAAGCTTGGGCATCGGGAACTTCGGCATTGTTACTACAGGGAAGATATGGGAAGAAGCCCTCTCTAAAGGCGTGGATCGCTTTCTTGGGATAAGGACCGGCGCGAGCTCTACCAAGTTCCTTGGCGTCGCAAGCACTGGATTGACGGCCGGCGAGCTGCATAACCTGGACGCGTCAACAGTACGCGAAAAGATACGTATGGCTACAGAGGAACTCGTGCGCGAGCATGAAGGCGTCCAGGCTATATGTGTAGGGTGCGCAGGCATGGTCGGATTCGACGATGCTATTAGGGCTGGTATACGAAGTGTCCTGGGAGAAGTTGGCGATGATATCCGTATAGTCGATGGAGTTGCAGCAGGTCTGCAATGGCTGATATCAACTTGCAGGCTCTGACCATCGCGAGAGCGGCCGTCAGGGTCAAAGTGGAGAGGATGGGTGTGGATGATGATGTTGAACGCCGGAACCTGTACGACGCAGACATCTTGTTCCGCAGGATTTCGAGCACTTCTCTGACTCTGCGTGGAATTGAAGCAGTTCTATGGGAAAGTCAATCATGACCCAGTGTATGTCGTATGAGATCTTGAGATGAGATATATGACTGATTATACTCAAACAACGCCGACGGCAGAAGGCTACTTACAATATTACCACTAGTACTGTTGCGCTCTCAAAAACGGTCAGGAAATTATAGCATGCGCAGAGAACTTATCACGGTCATTCAAGCTATTTCTCCGAGTAGGTATTACTAGCAGCGTTAGCATTGTTGTAACATACATAGCGTAGTTCGCCGTTCGAGTTGAAGAGAGAAGTTGTTGACGGATGTTATTTCTACACACCTGCTCCTCAACCACCCCCACGAAGACCACTTAAAATGTCAAAACGCGGTCATTCTCCGCCACCCTCCGAGGGCGTCCTCATCAAGAGAGTGAAAGCAGTTGCGACACCCTCGAACCAGATTGCTATATCCTCGACAAACGACCTACGGAACAAGGGGCTTATTCGAACAGTCCAACGAACAAGCGGTCTCGAAGCGCCAATTATCAGTCTCGCTGGTGCTCACTCTGTGCGCTAATTTTCCTCCAATCCGATGTATTTTGTCTTACCAGAAATAGGGAGAAATTCTGAGCTGCAGGTTCGACCCGACGGGGCAAAATGTCGCTGCCTGTTCAGCCGATCGAAGCGTTTGTGAGTAGCGCCTGACAGTGTGTCAAACACGCGTGCTTATCCTTACACCAGCTCTATGGCGGACCTACCCACCCAACACCAACTACGGTCTTCTCTCCAGTCTCACCAACGCAGCCATCCTCGACCTGCAGTGGTCACTCTGTTCCCCGACCATGTACATCGTCTCCGCCGACCACCGCCTTTCCACTCTAGACCTGACCACAGGCCAGCGGACACGAAAAATCCGTGCCCACCGGGAGATTATTAACTCGATTGACCGAACGATGGCTGCTGGGACGGAGCTGCTGGCGACTGGGTCGGACGATGGGACGGTCAAGATCTGGGAAGGTGGAGAAGAGACGAAGAAGCTGCCGGTGGCGACGTTTGACATAGGATGTCCTGTTACGTCGGTGTGCTGGAGTGCGGATGGCGCGAATGTGTATATCGGGGCTCTCGACAACGAGATTCACGTTAGTCTCGGCTCTTTTTTTATTTTATCGTGTCCTGACGCGGTGTTTGTTTACAGGTCTACGATCTCCGGAAGAACGAACAGGTGTACAGTCTATCAGGCCATACCGATACACCAACTTCGCTTGCTCTATCGCCAAACGGTCACTACCTCCTCTCCCCGTCATTCTCATCACAGACTCTCATCTACGACGTGCGGCCCTTCTCCGCGTCACCAACACGGATACACCGTGTCCTCCAGGGCGCCCCCGCCGGCTTCGAGAACACCCTTCTCAAGGGTGCCTGGAGTAAAGATGACGCCGGTCAGCGTGTTGCAGTTGGCGGTGCCGATAGGACGGTAACAATATGGGAGGTGGAAAGCGGGAAGATCCTCTACAAGGTTGGTCTTCTCTCTGTTCCCATGCTAGTCTCGTTCCAACGTGCTTACCCGTTCATTCTAGCTTCCTGGGCACAAAGGCACAGTCACTGCCGTAGATTTCCACCCAAAAGAGCCTATCAGTACGTCCATCTTGCCATTCTCTCCATTACCATCCTAGTGGACTAACGGTATCTGTAGTCTTGACGGGCAGCAAGGACGGAACTATGCTCTTGGGCGAGATAGAGGCCGGGATTGCTGTATAAACCTGTTCCTATGTTGTATTCTAGGATTTATGAGATTGAGTATTCTGGCCAATAATTGGGCTCCGTATCATTCTGTCAAAGTTTCTGTGAACCTCCATCGCGATAATATTGAATTCGCAACTTTCATCCCGTTCTTTTTGGACGTGGTCTCGGGCCACCTTACCTTCAGATGGCAGATAACCTCTTCTCGTCACACTTGACACATCCAGGTCAGGCGGATTAATTGGTCCGAAACACGGGGTCTATGGTATACACAGTTGCAATATATGGTAGATGTATGGTGGGCGATGGGGAACGGGGGATGAGGTGGACAAGCAAGAAGATATGCATGAAAACATTGTACAGTACAGACAAGACGGTGGTAGATGGCAAGCAAAATCAGGCGACATACGCAAAGGTGTCTTTCGAGCCATCCACCCGCTCGATGTACTCCTTCTCCAGCAACGTTTCGATGGCCTGCGACGAAGGATATGTTAGTTACTTGGATTTGTGTTAGATTAGGAGCGACGAAGAACATACCTTCTTGATGTCGGGAATCTTGGGTGCGAAACGCTGCGAGATCTGGGAGATGACTTCTTGGATGAGACCTTGGTTTTTCATCGTCTTGCGTGCCTTCATGATCCTACAGGCGCAAGTCAGCTCCCTGTACAGAGGAAAACGGCAAAAACGCGACATACCGGACGATGGTCGCCTGGATCACATACTTGCGATCCTCATCCACGGCCTTGAGAACATCCGCAGACTCAGCTTTGACATCAGCCTTGATGGGCAAGTTCAGGTTGACACGGATCTTCTTTGACTTGAAATCTGCAGGCGGTGCGCTGTTAGTTCCATTGCTCACGATAAAGGATTCAAGACGTACTGGGGTTGAGGTCGTATTGTTCTTTCTCCTCATTGATGAGGATCTTCGCCTTTACAAGCAGCGCAAGGACCTGCGACAAAATATCCTTCGTGATCGACGTCGCCGCCACCAGCTCATCGAGTGACATCGTATCATTCCTATTATACTGCAGCAACACCGCCATCTGATACGAGCTCGTCATCAGGATGTACTTCTGATTCAGATAGTTCGTCCGCAGCTCGTTCTTCGAGTAGTTCCACAGCCAGGTGAGCTTACGACCAGAGTGCTTAGTCTGGTAGTACTTCTGGAAGCGGTCGTACGTAGGCACGATCTCGATGGGGATGACAAAGTCGTGTGGAGGCGGATTGAGAGGCCAGAAATTGGTGCCGAGAACCATGATACTGAAGTTGATGTCCATATCATCGTGGTTTTGGGCCATGCGCTCCTTGAACGAGTCAGTAAGATCTTTGCTGAGACTCATGTCTGTAGATAGTCAGATATCGTTAAGATAGGAGGACGGACTCCACGAACCAGTAAACATTCGCTGAAGCTTGTTGGTGTATTCGAAACCGCATGCCTCCTTGAGTTTCGAGATCATGCTAGCCTCGCTCTCGTCCGATGCGGAGACACCATGGATCAAGCGCTTGGAGAGTTTCGTCGTGTAGAAGGTCTGGAACACGTCCTTGTCCTCAAGATACTTGAAAAGTATCATCTAAACCCAAATGTTCAAGAACGAAACGCGGTTCACAAGAAAAGAAACGCACCACACGGTTGAGTGCGCCCTCAAGGTCCTCCTCCTCAGCCATCTTGTTATTCTTACGAAGAAGCATATCTGCATGCTTTGCGATAAGCTCCGGCGATTTGGTAGAGGATGTTCCGGTTGCAGCGTTGCGGTTGACGAACTCTCGGCAGGCTTTATCCAGGCTGGCAGCGAATCCAGCCTCGCTCTTGAAGCTTCTCGTGACCGTCTCCGAGTTCTTGCGGTGAACATCCAAAAGGGCGTCAACATAGGCCTTGGGGTCGATAGCGTCTGGGCTGTCGCCAGCTTCCACCAACTTCGAGATAGCCGCCAACCCAGAGGTCTTGACGTGAATCTCGAATTTCTTGCGGAGTGGCTCCAGGCCTTCTGGGATACGTGCAAGAAGAGCATACATGCGTTGCAGGTCTTCGTCCTTGTCGAAGTCCAGGAGGTTTTGGAAACTTTCCCACATCAGCTCAGCGTGTTGTCGGATGAGAACATCATCGCATTTGCTGATAAGCTCTTTGCGTGTCTTCGTGTGCAGATACCGCTCGACTCGGTCCTCCTCTTCCTTGAGTCGGTCCTCAACCTTTTTTAGGTAATCAGACACGCTATTGGAGGCCAAGAACGAGTCTGACTCCTTTTTGTAGTACTCCTCTGTCGCGTCAAGGAAAGGGCCTTCTAGATGCTCCTTGTAGACATCAAGGCATTCCTTGTTGAGATCGGCGTTATCTAGCCCAAGGGAGACGAAGGAGTCCACGACCTTCTTCACTAGACCTTGGTCGATAGTCTCGCCATTCCTTTGCTGAGTAACGAGGCGGAGGACGGCAGTCGTGAGTTTTCGGTTGTCTTTCTGAATTTGCCTGAAAAACACTTCCCTCCATTGGGAGAGGGCCAGCTGGAACGCTTCCGAGTCAGAAAGGGATATCGATGGCATTGAATGCCACTCACTGTGTAAACTGGGTACACCGTTTTCTTCCCTTCATCTCTCTCGCGCTTAACCCAATATCGATTAAGGTATGTGAACAGGCGGTTTAGGAAATTGGCCCCCGTTGTATAACGATCCCATTCCGCAGCGTAGTATCTTAGCAGATCCAAATCTTGTAACGTTTCGCATTTCTAGGAAGATGATAAGTTGAGACGTCTTGTACGAAGGTTGAGACCGACCTTAACCATAGGTTTAAAGTGCTCTACGAAATAGGCATGCAACTTGCTGTACAAGTCGGAACCCACGAGGTTGGCGCCCGCTGAGCAAGGTTTGTAAAAGGAGGCACACGCCACTCAATGATAAGGCTCACTTCTATTACCATCCATCTTCCCTGCCATCTTCGTTGACGTGCAGTAATTGTAGACAGTCGTATATAGATTTGTGTAAGCGGGAAATGAGAGACCTGTCTCTAGTCTGGTCATGATCAGGTCGACGCCCTCGTTCAGGAATGACCATGTTTCGTCGAGGTCGGCGGTCTTGGAGGGCATTGGGCGATTCACAGCAGCCGATGCGGACGCCATGGTGGTGGTAAGAAGGAAGGAACAGGCGAGGCGATGACTCGTGGATAACAGGCGTCTGTCAAATCGGGACGACGCGTTGAGACGGTACCGCCAGTGCCACAAAGCTTAATATGCGTCACGTGCTACTACTAATAATTGGACTTAAACGCCACGACGATACCCTTGCATAAGTTACCCACCGCGACGATACCCTTCTCAAGCTCTACTTATCGGATTGAAGTTGCTGCCAGTCTGCTCTTTTTTCATACGCCCTCCGTCATCTACTACTCTTTATCGAACACTCGATATGGCCACACTGTCCCTCAACTGCTTGGTTTTGTACCACGCCGACTCATATGTCGCAGTGCAGATCCGGAATACAGAGCGGGTTAGCGGCCTGAAGGAACTGATCAAGGAGAAAATGGGGCACAGCTCTGATGGCTTTGCCGCAAAGGATCTACAGCTCTGGAACGTCGGCGAGTTCAAGCTCATGGAGGATGACAGTCTTTCGGAAAAGTTAGACGTCAATCAACTGAAACCACTGCGGTCCCTAGTCAAACTGTCAAACGTCTTTCTGGACGTATTAGAGAACGACGACCACATCCACGTCGTCGTCAGGCCGCCTCTTGGTGAGTGCGAATTGCTTTCTGCATTCATCGCTTTTCCTAACTTCAGCAATCGCACACCCAACTATAGAATCTATACCGCCGCGGATCCTTCAGATCAATTGTTTGGTCGTCGGAGAGGGCTTTTTGGACAACAGCGTGATTCTCGGCAAGGCCTTCCTCGAAATGTTCACCATCGAGATCCCGGATACCAAGAACGTCAGCGCCCTGAAGGAAGCGATCAAGGAGGCACAGCGGCCTGGATTGGATCACATTCGCGCAAGCACCCTCTCCCTGTGGCAGGTCCCCATCTCCGTGGACGCGCATTGCGCGAAGACTGTTGCGGACCTCGAGCTCGCCGAAGAAGCTATCTTATCGCCGGTAACGCCCCTGTCGCAACTGTTCCCAGCTTCGCTCGCGACAGAGCGTCTTCATATTGTCGCGCGCTCTCCATCCACCCGTGAGTGCCACCGTTGCTTTAGCTTGGAGGATACTCATCCTCGTACTGCATCCAGCGTCCAAGTTCAAAACTTCTCCTCCATCGGACGAACTGGGATCGCTTCGGACTGGTCTCCTCCGAGCATACAAGCCGAAACCCCCTTCGAGCCAGGGAAAACCGTCCGAATTTCGGGAGCATCAGACACAGTCCGTCGTGAGGCTTAACTGCAATCGTCCTCCCGATGCCTCTGCACCAATTCCGGTGACTCTCCTGCATTCCGCGTTTGGCCAGTTTATGGACGATGGCGAGGCATACACCCCAACAGCGGAAGATAACGCAGTGGTGCTAAAGTTGTCGACGGTCATGTCGGAAATCTATGAGACCGAGGGCGAGCGGGCCCAGAAGATTCGAACCGCCCTTTCTGACTACGGTATTCATCTTACACGAAGCAAAATGGAGGATTCGGCGTATGAGACAGATGGCGACCTCACCGCTGACGGCCACCGTCCTGTTATCGCCGAAGTGCAAGCCGAAATTGGTTCGTCTGGTGCGGATCCATATTTTGAATCAGCATTCCACTACCTCGAGAGTACGAGAGTGAGCGCCCCGAAATTGCTGAATTCGGTTCTACCGTGCATGATTATACTTATTTTCGGTCCGTCCGCTCCGCTTTCCATCCTCATCTAAGCTGATATCCAACGCAGGTCCATATATCGGCTTTGCGGGTGCGGCATGGAGTGATCGCCCCAACCTTCAGGTCCTGTCGCCGGCACTCCCGTTTCACTTCCACCACTCCGATACCAAGGCAAGGACCATGGCCGCGCGTCATCTCGGAGCCTTTAAACGTGCGGTTCAATCACTCCAGAAGTACTATCTGGAGGAGCTCCCTGCCATCAACGCATCCAGCTCTTCAACTTGGTGTGTCCCTCTCTATCCATACCCGACACATTTCTTATCACTCGAGGACAAATCGGAACAGCAATTCGAGTACGTCTCAGCGATGGACGCCAAGCTGGTCTTTTTCGGCAGGCTGAAAGACAGCGGCAAGAGCATTTGCATCAAATTCGTCCGTCAGTATTCCAAGGCGGCACACATGTCCTGTGCGAGGCTGGGAGCTGCACCGGAACTTCTTGGGTTTGAGGACATACCCGGCGGCTGGCATATGGTCGTCATGGAGCGCATCGACAGCGATTATATCGACTATTATGATTTCCGCCATTCTTCGGACTTCGATGCCGCTCGTGCTCCTCTGCTCCATGACGAAATCAAGGCCAGCGTAGAGGAATTACATCAAGCAGGCTATGTCCACGGTGACATGCGCGACGTCAATGTTATGGTTGCAAGGAACGGTGACGGGAAATCTCTGCTCGTCGACTTTGATTGGGCGGGGATAATCAACGAAGCGCGATACCCCATGAACGTACATACAGCATCGGACCTGTGGCGGCCTGCTGGGGCATGCGATGACGAGCGCATCACCGCCGAGCATGACATTCAGATGCTAGAGAAAATTTTCCGGCCGTAGAGTAGGGGTTATGGTCTGTCGTTGTAAATAGGATGTGTTTTGCTACCGGAGACGAGCACTTCGATTTATGTATGTAACACGGTGAAGATTGATCAGTGGCAGTGACCGCACGTTCGCTCATACAAGCAAGCCTTTGACTTCCACATTCAACTTCTTCTTACCTCTGCACATTAGCTTGCCGGCGGTAGAATTCAACTTCATCATTATCCACATTCAACTTCATTGGTCCACGATGACGGGCTTTTTACTTGACAATATTACGGACTTTTGTTTACGCATTGATAAGTACAGGCTGTCAACCTGTTCATCTCCACCGCGGATCAGCTCTATGGTCCCATAACGACTCTGCGACGTGATGGGCGTGTCTTGACTCGTGGATAACAGGTGTCTGTCAAATCGGGACGACGCGTTGAGACGGTACCGCCACAAAGCTTCACTTGCGTCACGTGTCCCACCATGAACTTACTCAAGAGGTTCAGACCCACCACTACTATTCACTTTCGTTCTGCGTCCGGGACCCCGACGGTTGCTCCTCGCCTATTTCCTGCTACGGGTTTCACCATTATCACTGCCTCAGAAAAGCTCGAGGAAGAGAACTGGCCATGGTACACGCCGCAATCCTTCTACCCAGTCCGTATCGGAGACGTACTTCATTCCAAGTACCAAGTCCTCTATAAACTCGGTTATGGAACCACCGCTACTGTCTGGATATGCCGGGATCTTCAGTCAGTTCCTTTGTTCTTCGTCCTGAAACAAGCTCAACGTCTATAGTCGCGATGAATACGTTTGCATGAAGTCCATGGTCTGCGACTATACCTCCGTCCAACGCGAGATCAAAGCGTACGAAACCTTAACCAAAGTCGGCAAGACCAACGGGTCGACCGGAAAGAAGTTTGTCAGGCAGTCATTAGATCAGTTTGAACTTCGTCACGACGACCGCAACTACCATTTCCTCATTCATGAGCCTCTCGGTGTTAGCGTGCAATATTTTCTCAATATCTCTGGCGGAAGTTTTCCTATTTACTACGTCAAGGATTTGGCGTCCCAGATGCTACATGCTTTGGAATTTATCCACAGCGCCCAAATCATTCATGCAGGTCTGACCTCTCCTGATACTACGCTCTGTCCTCTGTTTCATCTTTGATTCTAGACCTCCAAGCGAGAAACATTCTCCTTCGCATTGAGGATCAAACTGTTCTCAAAGAAGGCGAGGAAGCGGAAATCGAAACTCCCAGCTCGAGAAAAATCATTGGACAGACTGTGGTCTTCGAGTCCAAGGACTTTCCCAAAACTCCGCGTCGCTGGATAGGTGGGCGCAGTGGACCTGTCCTATGTGATTTTGGTGAAGCACGTACGGGGAAGGATTCATATACAGGACTCATCCAACCAGCTCCCTATCGAGCACCAGAGGTGTTCTTGAATTTCCCATGGGGCACATCCGTAGATATCTGGAATCTCGGCTGCATGGTTGGTGTGGTCATCATTGTCTCTTCCCTCATCGTTATTGATAATCGATATAGGTATGGGACTTCATGTTCGGTCGACACCTCTTCTCCCGAAGAGGTGCGCCAGATGAGGAGACTGCTGACAAGAACCAGCTCGCTCGGATGGCTACTCTGCTTGGACCTCCCCCGGTAGCGCTCCTAGCCGACTCGGGTCCACGCGCTCTCGAATTTTTCAATGACGATGGGTCTGCCAAAGGGAACGCCCCGAATGAGACGCTCGAGTCGGTCCTTGCGTCTTCTCTGGAACATGCTAAAAAGACCATGACGGTCGAGGACTCGAAAGCATTCCTCGCTTTTATGAGACGGACCTTGACTTGGACAGAGGAAAAGCGAGCCTCTGCCTCGGAATTGCTCAGTGATCCCTGGCTTGCAGAGTAGTTTAGTTTGAGCATCTAACTATGTTCTTCTCGCGTCTACATGCAAGGGGAATGAGCCCTCTTATTAGAGGTTTATGTGCTATGTAATAATGCACCTTCATATTAGAGGTTTTCAAAGCGATTAGGGCCTGCTCCGTCATACTTTGAATATCTCTGGGATATCGCTACTTTCACTTTTCGGCCAAAGTCAACCACAAATCACTTGCATCACGCCGAATAGCAGAGTGCGGACCCTCACATGGCGTCCGAGGGGCGCAAGACCGCAGCGACGAAAGGGACCCTGACAGGCCCCAGTGGGGTGGCCGGGACAGGGGGAGACCACACATGGAAAGAAAAACCCTGATTTTTACCTCCAACTGCTCTACCACCAGCAACAAGCTCCTCACACTGTTCCAAAGGTAGAAGATAGGGTATGGAGCCTTTATATTTACTGTGACCCATGCTGCAACTATTGCGATTCTACTTATTCCTCGAAAATCACCGCTGTTTGCCAGGTTCGACCCATGCCGTATGTGGACACAGAAAGGATAGGGCATACCTAGAATATTCTTACATTTCTATCTCAACGAAAGTACCTAAGAGATTCATCGTAACAGACGTCGGAAACTTATTCACCTCTCGTCCGCGATCGAACGCTAGACCACTAGTCAATATTCAAGGTTCTACTTTTCAGTCCTCACCACCCGAAAAGGCCTAGGCCAATGCGCGGCAACACTTGGAACGACAGAGCGAAAAATCATGGCTGGGATTGCAATATTACACGACAGAGTCCATTCAAGTGTTATACAAAATTCCCTTTCCTTTTCCCACATCCCATAGCGATACGGTATCAATCGGTATCAATTTAAACCAGGTTAGAAGGGTAGTGGAACTCCTCAAGGCCAACAAAGTTCTCCTTGATGCTCCGCGCGCTGACGAAGCGGTAGAAGATGCTGATGCTGCCTGCCTTATCGTTGGTCCCGCTCCCACGAGCACCACCGAAGGGCTGTTGGCCAACAACAGCGCCCGTGCATTTTTCGTTATAGTATACGTTTCCGGCCGAGTTGCGGAGCCTGTTGGTCGCAGTCAGGAGGGCCTTGCGCTCGGCTGCGAAGCTGTGGGTGGATGGTGTGGGTAAGTGGACTGAATCACTAAGGGGGCTAAAACGTACATTGCGCCTGTAAGTGCGTATTGGGTCGTCGAGTCGATAAGGTCGAGGGTTTTCTCGTAGTCCTCGTCCTCAAAGACGAATGCCTAAGAAATTGGTCAGTAAGAGTCAATACCCCAGATATTTCCTGCCTGTACTCACGGTAATGACAGGGCCGAAAATCTCCTCCACAATAGTCACAGATTTTGGATCCTTGCTCAGGATCACGGTGGGCTGAACGAAGTAGCCCTTCGAGTCGTCACCTACAACAATAATTGAAGGGCCATACTGCATCAAGATAAAACCACGCACCAGTTCCACCGATGAGGACCTCACCGCCGGCCTCCTTAGCCTTTTGGATGTAGCCCGTGATCTTATCATAAGCAGGACGTCCACTAGAACACAACGTCAGTGTTCACGCATGGAAGCTCAACCAAACATCACGCACATCACAGGTCCCATGAAGTTGGTAAAGTCTGTGGGAGCCCCAACCTTGATCTTGGCGATTTCCGTGAGCAACTGGTCCTTGAAGCCACCTTCCCAGATGGATCTAGAGACGTAGAGCCGCGAAAGTGCGGAGCACTTCTGGCCTGTGAAAGTGGACCTTTCGTCAGATTATCAAGGCTATATCACAAAAAGAACAAAACATACCCTGGTACTCGAACGCTCCACGGACGGTTTGAATGACTGCATTCCTGATCTCGGCAGACTTATGGATGATATGGAAATTCTTTCCCCCCGTCTCACCCACAATCCTTGGGTATCCCCGGTAGATGTCAATGTTGGCAGAAATGTCCTTCCACAGCTTCTTGAAAATGAAGGTGCTGCCTGTGAAGTGGAGGGCGGCGAAGTGCGGGCTGTTGATGGCCTGTGCTACGACCTCAGCGGGAGGACCAGGTGTGAACTGGATGACACCAGGGGGAACGCCAGCCTCAGTGAAGATTTGGTGGATGATATAATTAGAGTAGGTCGCGGCGGGTGACGGCTTCCATACTACAACGTTTCCGACAAGTGCCGGTGCTAGGGAAGGTTTGAATTAGTAATGTGCAGCCAGATAGTTCTCGGGACTTACTTCCAGGGAGGTTGCCTCCAATGGCAGTGAAATTGAATGGGGAAACGGCCAAAACGAACCCTTCCAAAGCACGGTACTCAACACGACTTCGATGGTTGACAATAAGATACCGGAAAGGACTAAGGGTATAAGTGACTCACTTCCAAGCACCCGGCGCGTTCTTCGATGGTTGCTGAGAGTAGAGCTCTTCAACAAACTTGACACCAAAACGCAAGAAATCGGCAAGCTGTGAGAAAGTCAATGTGAGATAACGTTTCGAAAGATAAGATACGCGAAGAGGCGAAACCCACCTCAGCAGCAGCGTCAATCTCAGCCTGCCATGCATTCTTCCCCTGACCCAGCATCGTCGCAGCCATAAGCTTGTATCTGTATTTTCCAGCAACAAGATCCGCGGCCTTCAAGAAGATAGCAGCACGGTCGTTCCAGGGTAGACTCTCCCATTCCGCTTTCGCGGCAAGTGCACCGTCAATCGCACTTGTCACGGTCGCCTCATCGGCTTCGTGGTAGGTGCAGAGGTGTCGGGCATGGTCGTGGGGCATAGGCTGCTTCGCGATCTTGCCTGTCTTGACCTGTTCATACGGGGCCGGGGTAAGTTTGATCCATCCGAGGAGACGGAGGAGTGGTTGTGCGACATACAGCTTTTCCATTGACGATGCATGGGACCTCGAAGGGCAGCTCCTGCTCCATCTGCGTGAGAGCAGCCTCGAGGGCCTTCCTCTCCACAGAACCCAGCGCGTAGCTCCTCTTATTGGGCGAAATCGAGGTCAGTAGGCTGCAGTGGTCGGTATACTAGGAAAAGTGGTCACCATCGGCTCATTTTCAATGGCTGGGATCTTGAAAGCTGCAAGCTGCGGGGTAGTCATGGTGGGTGGGAAGGCGGGGGGGATAGTGGTGGTAAGAGGGAGAGGTTATTGAAAATCGTAGGATGGCCATAGTTTGATTAGATAAAGGGGTCGTCGCGAATCCGCGGAAGGATCATGAACCATCGCATCATCCATCTCCCACCCGGACTTGCAATTGCCAAGACGAATGCTATCCATTCCGAGAACCCGTTGGGGAGTGGCCATCCGACCAGACCACCAATTATTTCATACAGCAGCTCCATCATACTCTTCGAGCCTATACCTCCAGAACAAATGCTACTGTTGGAACGAGGGAATGTGGGCCAACCTCGGTAATAATATTCAGTCTTGACTATTTAGATAGC
Organism: Lyophyllum atratum; assembly: GCA_014905825.1. Lineage (NCBI taxonomy): Eukaryota > Fungi > Basidiomycota > Agaricomycetes > Agaricales > Lyophyllaceae > Lyophyllum > Lyophyllum atratum. Next base: position 2,809,822 of record JACGCN010000002.1, on the reverse strand, counting down.
GACAGGTAAGGCATGACAATGTAAATGAGAGGCTACCTTCAGAAAGATTCATAGAATTAGTCCTGCATAGACTATGTCAAATATATCAAGTAGAAATCACAGGGGAGGGCGAGCTATCCCATGAAGTCTACGAGGAGATGTAAGATCGTGGGCTAGGAGTCCGGATTTCTAATTCAGCCCCGCCACACCATCGCGCCACCGTTTCGCTTGTGTCCACCCAATTGCCTTGTTTTCAAACCATTCAAGCGATATCAACAGCGTGCGGCGGCGTCCTCACTCTGTACGACTCCAAAAATGTGAATAGGACATTAGCCATTGGATCTGCGATGGCGTATTGTAATTACTAGTATATAGGCTATAGTAACATTTATATGTAGGGAAAAGTCGAATGCGTGGTGATGGGTATCATGTAATGAAACTCGGATAATGTAACGCCTGTAAGCAGTTCGCGTTCAATGAATAAAAAAGCAAGAGCGGACGGAAAAAGGGAAAAAAAATCATATCGTAGCAGGCAGGTCATCAATGCTCTTCTTCAGATCCTGCAAAAACATCCACGCATCCAGTATGCTGCCCGCGCAATGCGTGCACTTTGCTCCAATCGCCGCCTGCGCCAAGAACTCCATCCCGAATATGACATCTGTCGTCGGTCGCCTGCTCAGCTCCTCCCTTGCCTTCTTCTCAAATTCGTACCACCACTTCGGTATCGCGTACACCGAGAAGGCGCTCCCGTTGCACTGCACGCATTTGATATCCTGCGGGATCTTCAGCATATCGACGGCAGCCTGAGTCCGGCGACGGTGGAGGTCAAGAAGTCGGTGGTAGGAGTAGGCAGTGATGAATTTGAGGTCTTCAGAGAGAGGCGCGTCAAGGATGTGGACGCCAAGGGTGTATTTCGACGCGAGTTTGGCTTCCTCCTCAAGGTCGAAGCGGCATGCAATGGCGTACACGCGTGTGGGTTGCGCCTCAACGAATTGGGGGGATATGAGAAATTTTCGCAGGGCGGAGATGACACCCACGACGTCATATTTAACTGCGGCTTCGAGGATGGGAACAAGATCGTCTAAGGAGTCGAGACAGGGATTCTCTATTGGATAGAGGAATTCGAGGAGAGTGCCCAGTACTTTCCGTGTTTCTGAGACTGGAATGATGGGGAGTAGATGGTCGGCGGTGGGACTCTGTGGTAATGTAAACATGTCATAGAAAAAGGGAGAAGCGGCAGCGAGGATGCATCGGTGTACGCGGAACTCAGTTGGGTCTTCTCGCTCGCATGACAGAAGAACGACGTCAGCGTCGGGGGCGTTGAAGTTGAATAGCTGAGCACCCATGGTAGTTGGGGAGAGAAAGCAGAGGCTGACTGTATCATGCAGTTGTCAATTATATAGCGGTTTCACACCTCGTCAACAGATCTCAGCGTGATAAAACGGGCCGGGCAGTGCATAGTGGGGTGGAACTGAACGGGTATACGGCGTCAAGTGCTCAACGTAACGCTGTGGGGCATAGATAGAATCAAAACGCGTAATTCGATACGCCCGCCGGGCAGCACGGCCTCTGATTGGATGCCTGCGTTCAAGTGGCGGTGGAATAAACACGCACAAATACAACAATTTATCGTCGGTCCCGGTCTGCATAACCGGAGCGTCTGTCCCTGCTCCTGCTCCTCCTTCGGTCGTGCTCCCTTCGCACTGGTGACCGCGAACGTCTCCGACGATCTTGTCTTGGCTCATCGTGTCTGTCCCGGCTCCGGCTTCGTTTTTTTCCGTGACTGCGTGAACCGCTGTCTGGAACATCGAACACCATGCCATATCCCTGGCCATGTGCTTTTGCAGGACCAACCTCGTCCCGGTAGCGACGCGTCTTTTCTAGGTCTTCGCGACCAGCGAATCCACCACGGCCCTTGGCGCCCACTCTCGGACCCTGTTTCACGTCGTTGGACCAATGCGTATTCATTCTTGCCACAGACTGCGAGCTGTAAGGGCGTTAGGTCAGGCATGGTAGCGAAGAAGGAAGCGCGAATGTAAATATAGAACGCGACGTACAAATCTACCCATATCCTTCGGTCGTCAACCAGGACATTCTGCATTTTAAAGTAGGCCTAAGAAATCGCCGACGTCAGGGCTGCATCAGATAAGTACTAAATTGGAGAGACCCATACCTGTTCAGCCTCTTCTCGCTTATCGAACTCGATGAAAGCGTATTGCAGCGAGTCACCTGTCCTTTTGTCTCGAATAACCTGACAGCTCATGATTGTTCCGAAGCGCGAAAAGATAAGCTCCAGATCCTCGTCGCGCGTTACAGCATTCAGTTTGCATACGAACAACACGTTCTCTGGAGGCCGGACGTTTGCGAATGGAAGGTCGCCAACCATTTCGAGTGTCAATGCTGATGCGGCTGCAGCCTTTTCGCGACGAATCTTCTCTTCCTCCTCTTCTGGTAACGTGGCAAGCGGGTCTTCGTCTTCGGCGATTCGAGTTGAGTTATCCGGTGGGCGAGTCGGGGATGACGGAGGCTGAATAAGACCAGGTGGATCTGGAAACGGATCATCTGCGCCGTAGTCAGTTGCGGGTTTGTACATAGGAGGCAAGATAGCAGCCACAAGATAAGGTTCGTACCAAGGATCACGACGTGGCGTATTCTGATGTCCTTGAACGGCCGGCCATCCTGGTCGGTGAAAACCTCGTTCATCTTGTCCAAAGTATCTTCCCCCTCCACGACATGTCCAAATACTGCGTGCTTGCCATCGAGGTAGTCGATGTTGTCACCCAACGTGACAAAGAACTGGCTTCCGCATCCACCCTTGGCGCCGTCCAGCGCAGGCGCAACGGCCATGGACACGGTGCCTCTTTGTGTGTGCTTCAGCTTGGGACGGATCTCAGGTTCAAAGTAGCGAGGTACCGGTGTTTTTGAGGACGACCCAGACGCGATGTATGACCATATTGATTCGCCACCGGTTCCTGTCGCAGTGGGGTCCCCAGTTTGAGCTAGGAAGTCTTTCGATACTGCCAGAAGGGGTTTTGTTAGTGAATTTTATGGCCTGACAGGCATTACACCGGCTCACCGTTGAAAAATGCGTTGAGGTTATAGTAGTACACTTTACACAGCTTGAGAAAGTTCTCGCATGTCCTTGGGCATGCATCAACCTCCAGGTCAATGACAAGGTCACCCAGCGATGTTTCTAGAAGAACAGACATGTGTTCATGCGTCCTATTGATACGTCAGATCCTCTGAGTGGTGGGACGCGAACGGCAGTTTGTCGCCAGGCCGCGATCTTAGAATGTTCCGAAGTTTAGAGAACCTTGTTGATTTGTCGGCTCCGAGATATCCAGGAAATGAGTACCTCGGTAAAGATGCAGTACAGGGCGGAGGTGGTCCAGGAGGAAGACGTTGACCGACGTGAACGACGAGCAAGTCGAACGTGCAGTGAGCGGAGTTTAAAATCCAACTTAACGAGCGTCTGAGAGCCCTCATCTGCCCTCATGTTCTTCACGCTCCATGCAACAGAAATTCAAAAAAATTGCCCGCCTTCGTTCATCACGATCGCTTGAGGAACAGCACCAACGGTTTCTTCCTAACGAAGTTTCTGTCACGATTCCTGACAAATCGCGTCGGTAGATGTGGAACCCTCAGAAATCACAACGCGTTCGACGTGCCGTCCTCGTTCCGTATCTCGTCTTCCGAGGTTCAGGCTCTTGGCACAGCTCTGATTTTTTATTTCCAAGCCCAAGAGCTAGGTGACGCCATGTCTACTTCCGAAATAAATCCTCCCCGCCTCAATCTCGGACGCAAGAGGCCATCGTGACCCCTTCCCGCTGCTCCTTTCGTCAAATCAGCTTCCCCACGTCCACCGGCAGCTGCCTCTTTGCAGGCCCCGGCACCGATGCACGGCATGCAGGTGACGTCCGTTGCTGCCTTCAAAGCCTGCAAATGACCCGGTTGTGCTATTTCTGTGCGTCGTTAGTAGGATGGTGGCCTATTTTTGTTCGCGTAGGTTCAGAATTACTGTGGAGCTTGCCTCCGTGGTCGGGGATATTTTGACTTCGCAGTATAAAGACATGCAGCCCAGCCGATAGCTCCTAACAAGCCAGTCCACTATGAAGTTGGCACTTTCCCTTCTCGCGACGGCGGCACTCGCCAATGCTCACTGTACGTTTTCCAATCAAATTCAAAAATATGCTGTAACACATTATTATCTAGTCACCATGCAGTATATCTGGAATAACGGGGTGAGTGCTGCGCGCCCTCGCTTTGTGCAGATCTCGCTAAATATCAGTTTTACATTTCAGGTTGACCAAGGGCTGAATACTTATATCCGCATTCCACCAAACAATAATCCCGTTACGGACGTCACTTCTACTGACCTGACTTGCAACGTCAACGGGCTCTCGGGTGGCGGTGTCTCCACTGCAACCATTTCTGCCGGCGCCAGTATAACGTAGGCGTCTTCCGCCGTCATATTTGCACATTGTAATAAGTTCTTCCTTCATTTAGTTTCGAGTGGCACCAGCATGCGCAACGTACTGGTGAAGATCCCATATCCGGTGGACACAAAGGACCCGTGCAGGTCTACATTGCCAAAGCGCCTTCAACCGCAGCCACATTCAATGGCCAGGGTGCAGTCTGGACCAAGATCTACTCCTCGGGCCTCGTCAACCCCAGCACTCAGCAATGGGCGACGGACATCGTCAACACCAACTCTGGTATATTGTCTCGAGACGCTTCTGTGGACGTGTTAGTGATGGTACTTCTTCGATTCAGGCAAGCACAGCGTCACAATCCCAGCTTCGCTTCCAGCAGGAGAATACCTTCTTCGCGCTGAAATCGTAAGAACTCTGCCTCGTCGTATGGAGAGAGCACAGGTTGACGGTGACACTTCCCCAGATCGCACTCCACGTGGCGTCGAGCTACCCCGGAGCTCAATTCTACATTGGTCCGTTGCTTCCCAGCCCTGCATCATCTGTCGTTCGCTGAGTCCACTTTTTGAACAGGATGTGCCCAGGTCAAGATCTCTGGCGGCGGTAGTGCGAGCCCGCCGAAGGTCGCCCTGCCAGGTGCCTATAAAGGCAGTGATCCCGGTATCACGGTATGTCTCCACTTTGGAGCATCGGTGCGCGTTCTTAACTATCCCTTTTCTAGGTCAACATCTACAACAACCTGCAAAGCTACACCGCCCCTGGCCCTGCTGTCTGGTCTGGTTGAACTCCGGCGTTTCATCCAAAGCGCGAAGGCTGTGGTTTTTCTGGATACTAGCTTATGCTACAGTCGACCTTGCAGATGACGTTCTATAACCTTTCACAAGCAATCAATCAATTGAATTAGACGCAGTAAGAAGCGAGAGCTATGAAACGTTTGCTATGATTTTGGTATGTCTCATCCACTTTCGCAAAAAACACTCGCCGCCGCCTCAATCTCGGGCGCAAGAATTGCTATGGTTACGTCAAGAATGTGCTCTGGTATTGCGTTCGCCTTTTCAGCTCTGCATTGCCTTCACGAACTGCGATGGTGCCGCGGAAGCGGCACTCTGCGGCACTGGGTTGCTTGCATTCCGTGTCTACAGAAGGTTGCTCTACCAGGTGGTTGTTAAAACGTTAAGCACCGATCTTGGTATCTATGTGAATTTTTGTTGACAGTTCTAGGTACAGTGCTCGATAGTCCAACTTTTTTTTTCAGTGCGACCTCTACACTCCTGGGCCCTATACCGTTCTTGCTGCTTCTGTGCGGTCTGGTTGATCGGGAACTTCATGTATTGCGACATACACGACCTTTTTCGGCGGATTTCTTTTTGGAGCTCTCTTCATCAATCGAGCTTTTCGAAGTGCTGCTTCTTGCTCTAAGCAATACTTGAACCGCCTGCATTTTTCTCTCGCATTGCTCGAGACTTCTCGTCGAATCCTTGTGATTTAGTATGTTGCCAAGACTAACTCGTGGTGAATGCCAAGCACACTGAAAACGCAGATTGGGGGTGATGACGTTCGCGACCTGATTTCAAGCACACAATGCCGCATGGCCGGGAGTGAGATTCACTATTGCCAGCGACCCATCTATCTCTGACATTCGCTCGAGGGAGGCAGATGACACCGGAACTATCGAAGACAGGCTGCCGTCGCCTACCATCGTTTACTCGCACATTGCATCTTCTGTCTATCTTCCGCCGATGAATATCCCTTTCCCGCTTCAACTTCGGTCGGGAGACGCCATCGGGATCATTGAAGTGTTTAATACCTCGTCATGCGGCGAATCCTGGTTCTTGATCGTCATATAAAGGAGAGCTTCCATGCTGCTGCGATCCTTTAGCTCAACATGAAGTTCGTACTCCCAATTCTCGCTTCGGCGGCGCTGGCTAATGCCCATTGTACGTTGTCGTCTAGTCTCAATAATATTATTAACCTCACCCTAGCCATCTAGTCACTATGCAGTACCTTTGGGTCAATGGCGTGAGTGGCCTCCCCGGGCAAATTTCCCAATGGGCCTGACTCAATTCCTGCCGGGCTTTTGTAGGTTGATCAGGGCAAAAACACTTATCTCCGTTTCCCGCCAAACAACAACCCCGTCACCGATGTGACTTCCACCGACTTGACCTGCAACGTCGGCGGGACTGCTGCTAGTGCTACTGGTACTGTCTCCATCCCCTCAGGCGCCACGATCCAGTACGCCCAGCCCTTCGATCCTACAAGTTGAAAGTTAGAATACTAATTAGCATCCGATGGCTAGACTCGAGTGGCACCAACATGACCAACGCACTGGAGAGGATCCCATCTCTGGTGGACACAAGGGAGCTGTGCAGGTGTACATCGCCAAGGCTCCCTCGACTGCCGCCTCGTTCAACGGTCAGGGTGCAGTCTGGACCAAGATCTACTCTTCTGGCCTCTTGAACCCCAGCACCCAGCAGTGGGCGACAGACGTCGTGAACACCAGCGGTGGTATGTATATTTGGAGACATCGATGAATTTCCTACTCATTCCGATGACAGGAAAGCACTCTGTCAAAATCCCCGCTTCTCTTCCCGCTGGCGAGTACCTCATCCGTGGCGAAATTGTACGTGGACATTCACGAAGTCGTCATGAATATCGATATTAACCGGTTTTCGTAGATTGCTCTTCACGTCGCTAGTTCATATCCAGGCGCCCAGTTCTACATTGGTACGTCCCGAATCATTTTTATTACCGCTTTTTTTTTTTTTTTTTTTTTTTTTTTTTTATTCATTAACCCGCTGGGGCATTGCCCTATGGTGGGTTCGCTATGTACAACTATATACTGATAATCTACGCGTCCTCGTCTATCTAACTGTGGTCCCAGCCATTGTGCAATGGCATGGGCCCGTGGTGTGCCTGGAACTGGGCTGATGGTCCGTATTATGTCGTGCTGACGCTGTAATGTGTAAGTAAGTAAGTAAGTAAGTAAGTAAGTAAAAGATCAAGGAAAAATAAAAAGGGGCGTGATATGCGCGTCGCGTTCGGCATCCTCTATGTTGCTTGCGTTCTCGGTTCCCTCCGTCTCTCCGTGTGCAGGTACATGTCACCCAGGGCTTCTTCGAATCGCCGCGTCTCGGTCACAAACATGAAGAGGGCTTTTGTTGCCTTGGGGTCGCTCAAAAGGGTGCCAAGGGCGTCTGGTCCAGGTCTCACGATTTCGTGCAATCGGGTCCTTTGCTGCTGGTATGCCGGACATTCGAGGAGGAAGTGCTTGACGGTTTCGTCTTTCTCGCGGCACCCTGGACATTTCGGGGATTCGATCTTCTTGAACCGGTGGAGGTATTGGTTGAGCGGGCAGTGATTCGCACGCATTTGGAACAGCAGCGCTGCATGTTTTCGTGGGAGCCCCTTTGTTAGCTGGTGGAATTTCCTCGATGGCAGGCTAGGGTCTATGGCTTTCATCCTCTCGAATCTCGGGGACTTCTTGAACACCTCATCTGCCCTCTTTCGTATCTCCTTCTTCTGCCGTCGCCTGATTGCCGCCTTACTGACTGGTAGCGCCCCGGCTAGGAAGGGTAGCGCGATTCCCACCGTGGTTTTCCCCTCCGCTGCTTTCTTTGCCTCCCTGTCCGCTCTCTCGTTGCCCGGGATGCCTTTGTGAGCTGGTGTCCAGTAGATTTGTATATCGATATTCGGGTTTCTCCCTTTGATGCGTTGGATCCCTTGCATGACTTGGTCCACCAGATATCTCGCGGTCCCCGGTCCTGGTTGGGTCAACGCCGCCATCCCTGCTTGGTTGTCCGTGCCCAACGATGCTGTGCGCACTCCCACCTCCCTTCTGATCAGTTCCATCCCGAGAATCTGCCCCACGCATTCGCCTTCGAAAACCGTGTGATCCCTCTCGGCCCCGATGTGTTTGCGTAGCACCTTCGGTTGTGCGAATCCCCTGTACAACACTGCCGCTGCTCCCACCTGCCCCTTGTATCCCGACCCATCCGTGTAGACCCTGATGTCCGCCTCGTTTTCCCTTTCCCGCTCCATTGCATCTTCCGCCCTGCTATCGACCATTACCTCCACGGGGCATGTCCAGTCTGGTGGCAACCGTATCACATCTATGGTCTCGACCCTCTTTGGGTCCTCGCCTAGCCACTGCATCACGTAGTGTAGCGGAGACCGGTGTCGTTTCACCATCTTAGCCGCCTTCCGCGCTGGTCTGAGTATCGGGTGTCCTGCTGGTAGAGCCGCCATACGCGAAGCCGACCTTGCACATATCTTCATGATTTGTACGTCCATCGGAAGGAGGTCCGCGTGTACATCCAAAAAGTCATTGGGGGTCGTTCTGTATGCTCCGAGAATCTGGATAGCCGCCGCCCTCTGTACCCTCGCTAGCTTCTTTGTGAAACCCCTCGAACCCTTTATGATCGCTCCGCCACCTGTCCGTGTGTCCGGTGTGCACCATACATCCGCCGCGTACAGCATGCTGGGTATCACCACCGCTTGATACAGCTGCCTCGCAAACCCATTCCCCATTCCTCCATTCGTCTTTGCCAGGTGCTTCGTCTGTGAGACCCATGACGCGCCCTTCCCTACCGCATATGCCACATGCTCGTGAAAACGCAATTCCTGGTCGAGGATGACTCCTAGGAATTTGTGGGATGTCTTTGGTTCAATTCGGTGCCCTGCAATGGTGACTGGCGGTCGCGTCGCTGGTTTCCTTTTCCTCGGGTTGTTGGGGTCGACCTCTTTTCGCCTTGAAAAACCGACGCACGCAAACTTGTGAACCTCATATGTGGAAAAATGTTCCTTGGCCCAATCTTCTCCTCCCCTGTCTCTCTCCATCATCGCCACCACCTTTTCTGCCGCCTCCTCCATTCTCGGTGCCTCCGCCGCGAAAAAGGTATCATCTGCCCATGCCGCCGCCAACTCCCCTCTGTCCCCACTCGCCCCTTCTATCTGACTCGCGCTGTAGAAGTTGTAACAAGTTCCCGAAGTGTTGCACCCCTGGTCAAGGCCACAATTCACTGGGATCCTATCGGACTTGAAATCGTCGAATGAGATGACCGTTTCCCTCCCTTCCATTTTCCGCTCGAACCACCTCACCACCTCATCCGGCACTCCCTTCCGCCTCATGTCATGCGCTAAGACCGCTGGAACCGTGTTGGGAAATGCCCCTTTCACGTCGAGGAAGAGCACTACGACTTCGTGCCCTTTGCGCCATGCTCTCTTGATGAAATCCACTAGGAGATGTAGTGAGTCGGTCGTCGCTCTGCCCGGTCTTCCACCGAATTGCGTCCGTGGTAGCATGCCTGTCTTCTCTGCATAAAAAGTCAGCCTGTTCTTCACACACGAGGATAAGACCTTCGCCATGGTATCCAACAGCGCAATGGGCCTGTACGAATTGGGATTTCCGTAGTCATCCTTCCCCGCCTTTCGGAGCACCACCGTGTTGAAGACCTTCCACCTCGCTGGGTACACCTCCAAATCAAACGTCGCCCGGAAGATGGGGCCTAAGTGTGGCACGATGGTCGACCTCGCCTTAATGAGTACAACATTGGGGATGCCGCTGAGCCCGTGAGCCTTGAAAGGACTGAGTTTCTGGATTGCTCGATGAATCTCCTGGTCTGTGATTGGCGTCCAAGCGAACTTCGGGGGTGGGTATTCGTAGTCCTCCGGTATGCCTGCTGTCTGCGGCGGCTCGTAGAAGAACGCTTTGTGAAACAAACGTGCCTTCTCCTTGTTGTCCTGTACCTCCCGCACTCCTCCTCCCTCCTCTCTCACTTTCAAGGTTGGTATCCTCGTCCTCCCCCCGTCTCCTGCCGGTTTCGTCACAAATCTGTTCGCATCCCACACCGTCTTCGCGTCGATTGACTCCAGCCACGCCTGCCAAAAGGCCCTCTTGGTTTCCTTGATCTTCTGTGCGTAGTCGTTGCGTGCCCTTCGGTATCGTTCGTGTGCCGGGTGTCCCTCCATGTCCCTCTTCCTCCAAGACTCCCTTCCCAACTCCTTGACCGACTTCCTCATGTTCGATAGCTCCTTGCACCACCACCTCTTCACGTACGGACTCGGCTTCTTCTCCGGCACCCTCCCTATGATTGTCGCCCGAATCGCTTCCACCAACCCTTCCAGTCTCTCATCGAACTCCTCCCTCGTCCTTATCTCCCCTGTGTCCTTCCCTCGCAAACGCTCCTCCAGGCTCTCCACAAATTTCTCCCAATCCACCTCCTTGAAATTCCTGCCGTCCTCCACTCGCGATGCCTCCGTTTCCAGCTGGATGACTGTCTGAATGGGAAAATGGTCAGTTTTGGGTGGGCGATCTTGCGGTATTACTCGGCATTCCATAACTGCGTCCATCAGCGTCGAGGATACGAAGACGTTGTCCGGTCGTGTCAGGTTCCCCGTCACCAAATGCTTGAGTGTCGGCACGCCTGGGGGTAGTGCCATGTCCATCTCGTGCTGTTCTACTGCCTCCAGGAGCTCTTCCGCCGCTTCCACATTCGCTCTCGTGAACAGATGCCTATTTCTCTCGTCGTCCCATCTCGGGTGATGTCTGTTGAAGTCCCCCATCCATAAGTCTGCACATCCCTCACCCCGTGTTCTCCTCCCTTCTCTACTCTGCAGAAAATTCCTCACCGCGTTCATGCTTCTCGAGTGATCGCACGCATTGTATATGCAGAAGATCCTTACTGGGCACTGCGCTGTTTGAATGCGTATTGCCGCCACATCTGCGCTATCCACTTCCAGCCGTGTCCAAGATCCTGTCGCGATGTTTCGGTTGACGAGGATGAGCGCCCTCGTTCTCTCTGGGTGATCGGGGTCGTGGCCTTTGGGGTATACTGGAATCCACTTCTGGGTCGCTCTCGACTGCTTGTTGAAGTCGAAGTGAGGTTCCTGTATGCAGATGATATCGTGTCGGTCCCGTAGTGAATTAAGCATGTCGAGTTGTGCGTCGAGGGATTTGTTCAAGTTCTGCTGCCATATCGTGAGCGTCTTCCTCCTCCCTCTCTCCTCCTCCTCGTTCCCCCTCTCTCTGATTCGTCCCATTCCTCCTACGTTCGCTCTCGCTCGGTTCAATTCCATCCTTGCCACGTGTTGTCGTCATCAGCCCACTGGGTGCCATTTGATGGTGTAGCCATGGCCTTCCTCCTTTCCTCACTGATCCAATTGTATTGGAAGAGGCTTGTCTGCGTTCCCGGTGGTTGCGACGTCGGTAGTGCTTGCGATGGCGGTTGTGTCGGCGCCCTCGCGTTCCCTGGCCCTCCGGTTTGGTCCCTCCTCTCTCCGCCCCCCTGTCCTGGTGTCCCTCCAGCCAACCTCCCTTGCCCTAGCCCTGTCATCGGGTGATTCGTGCCTTCTCCCCTTCCTCCTTCGTATCCCCTACCTCCCATGGTTCTCCTCCTTACTGTCGTCCATCCTTCCTCAGGCTTCTCCCATCCGCGTGTGTACTGTCCACTCTCCATCTCCGCGCTCCCGCTGTCCGTCCTTGCCCAGGTCGTCGGGTCATTTGTGGGGTAGAACTTGTACCTCAGTTCCGGTGTCCTTTGCTTCATCCTCTCCTTGGCCTCCAGGAAGACGGGACATGTCCTCGCGGACGACGGGTGGTCGTCCCTCCACCCCCTCGCTCGGCAGTTCACACAGGCAAACTTCCTCGTGTCCGCCTCCTTGCAGTCCTTCGTCCTATGGTGTCCCGCGCATGTGCCACACGTCTCGTGTATCTGTTTGCATTCGCTCGCGATGTGCGTACGTCCGTAGAACTGACACTTGAGGCAACGTCGAGGTTCCTGGTCCAGTTTTCGTGCGAGGACCCTCTTCCCTTCGATCACTAGGCCTCGCGCAATTGCTCTGTTCGCTGCATCCTTTGTCCCACAAGCTAGAATGAGGTGCGCCGTCCTTTGGTGTGGATTCGCCCTTGCGTGAGGTGCCCGTACCCATTTCGCGTTCGCAATGTCTCCCTCTGCCCATCCATTTGACCTCTCGATTTCCCTGATCTCCCTAGACGCGTCGTCCCCCAAGGATGTCGGTACGAATTCCACGAAAACCGGGTAGGTTCGGTCCTTCACCATCGCGTCCGCCCCGAACTTTTCCAGAAACGCCTTCTTTACGTCCTCCTTTTTCAGCCATTCCGCCGCCTCCGATGAGTTCATCTCGTATAGTGCCCCTCCGTTCCTCAGTTTCCTGACCGATACGAAGTCAAGGTCCGGTGCGTCCCCCGCTTCTATGCCCATGAGCGTCATAGCCATCTTCGCTTTCTCTAGCAACAACTTCTCCGTCAGCTCCGCCATCCCATTGGCTCCTGTCCCTTCCGTGGGGTCAATAAGCACCTGCTTATCCCTCGTCTCACTCCGTCCGATGACCTCCTGGTGCTCTGCATCCATTGCCATGGCTTGTCTCCTCTGGAACAGATCGGCGAATGTTCGCACCGGTCCCCCTTGCGTCGTTGGCACCTGGTTCCCCGCTGATCCAACTTTGTCCCTCGCTTCCTCCGCTATCCCTTTGATTGATACGATTGACGTTTCCAGTACCGCGCCCAGTTTGTCCTCCAATTTGTCCTCCAGGTTCAGATCGTCCCATGCCCTCTTGATTGCGTCTCCCGCCACCTGCCGCATCACGTTAAAACTCATCCACTCCACGAAATACCCTATCGCTTTGATTCCTTCTGCCACCTCAAAAGGTACCCCTTCCTTCTTCAGTAGTAACGACAACGCTCGCTTCAAGTCCGCTGGGGTCACGTCCTCGTCCTCGGTGATGTGTACCATATCCTCCATCCATTTCCTGGCTCCGGTTATTGACGTGATTTTAGATATCTGCGCGTGCGTGTTCTGACTGTCTGCGTCGCCCTGAGTCTGCGAAGATGGTGGAGGTGTCGGTGTGGAGCCGGGTGGGTTCCGTGACTTCGCATTTGCTGCCTTTGCTGCTGGCCCAGGCATTTCCCTGTCCCCCGTAGTCTTTACCAACCTTGAGCTTCGTCTGAGAGACAGAATAGTATTAATGTCTATGTGTATCTATACCCGAACCACTGTGTCCCCGTCTGACGAGGTGCTGAGTGTGTCCTTTTTCCGGGGTCCTAGCGGTGCCAGTGGTGGTGGTTCAGATCAAAGAAGTTCCTTTATTACCGCTTTGACCCGATCGTTGATGTACGTACTCAGGCTGCGCCCAAGTCAAGATCACCAACGGTGGTAGTGCCAGCCCACCGAAGATCTCAATCCCTGGAACATACAAGGGAAGCGACCCTGGTATTACCGTTAGTCATCTTGCGTGCACTCGATTCGTGATAGTTACGCTCATTGATTGATAGGTCAACATCTACAACAACATCCAGAGCTACACCGCTCCTGGTGGCGCAGTCTGGTCTGGATGAAAGGAATATGGATAGCTAGATGGTTCGCACTTCATGTCTTGAACTATGAAGAGATTTACCCATACATTTGGTGTACAATAATATACTCTATGGATCTACATCAGAGGGGTCATTTCATTCATGCGCCTTGTGTGTTCCATCAAATCTGTTGTTTTCTGTCCATGTGCGTATGACAATAGTAGATGGTCGGCCAACGGAACTTATAAGCAGTAGGTGGTAGGTGCAGACGGCAAGTCCTGGGAAGGTATGGCAGGTAGTGAGGTGACGCGGTATGGAGTCTGGATTCAAGCTAATTCAAATGTTCTCAGACACAGTCCGACTCTAGAGAAATTAAGAGGAAAAACATCGTCGAGATTAGGAAGGGCAAGTATTTGATGAAGGAAAAACCTACAAAGACGATGCTGATATAGGTACGTAGGGCTCTCACGTCAATCCTCAACCACTGGTGAGATATATCCTAGTCCTGATCTAACCTGATGCAACTCGAATCCACCATGACTGATTTTTAGCAAGTTCTTGAATGGGCCTTGGGATATTTATTTATTCCAGAACTTGCGCACCTGGAAGACCAGAAATCGTGACATGAACAGCAGAAACTACTTGAATCGATGAGAGAGCAGGGATTGCTCATAACTGATTCACTCAGACGTACATAAAGACGCGAATATGCATGCAGGAAGCATAAGCAATCAAATTAGATCGGCGAGCGGGATTTGAAAAACAGACCAATCCTGGCTCAGCGATGCCTGGATGTTGCAACGTTGATTCCCTCCCCTTCCCCTCGTTGATTTGGCGCGACCACAACTCAGCTCCTAATGCGTGTCCATTTCCTTCTGCCCTCTATATTTGCATGGTTTCTGGTTGCCCCGGCCAACCCAGGGCCGCTAAACCTATCCAGCATACGGGCCAATCCACCAATTTTGGCAGATGCAGAGTCTGCGATAGCGTTTGCAAAAGGAACACTACACAATGTCACTCTTTATAGCATTCCCGCCGCCTCCGCGAAAATCGACCAGTTCATAGAAGCGATGAAATCCGTTCTCGTCGTCTCGAAGAATTTTGGTAATGAGATAGAACGCAGCGCTCAGAAGAACCTCACAGCCGACGTCTCGGAGAAGCTATCTACAGGGCTTGATACGCTTATTGTCCACAAATTTGACAATATGTCCTTCCTTCACGACAAGGAAGCTCGTAGGGAGGAGAGGGTGAAGATTGTCGATTGGCTTATGGTCGAGGCCGAGGATATCCTAGTCAGGAACCTTCCACTTCCCGAGGGAGACATCAGGCAGAGGTGCCAAGAGATTGGGCTCCATGTCAAGGATGTCCTCCTCATAACTGGTAGGTGATATTTCGTGTGACACGATGAAGCTCTATTTACATTTGCCTGGAGGCGAATTGATTGACGACCACCCCATAATTTTTGCGATAATTGAGTTCGGTGGATTCTTACTCGTGCCAGAATCGTGGCTGCTACGACCTATCTTGGGTCTTTTTGGCTTTGGATCCCGTGGAATATCGAAAGGTAAGTAGCAGAACTCACATCCCAGTTACTTATCAGAGTCACTGAGTGTTTTTGCAGGTTCTGCTGCTGCTAGCCTTCAACGCATATTCTGGGGCGGTGCTGTTCGTAAAGGAAGTTGGTTTGCGATGTTACAGTCCATGGGCGCAAAGATAGCAACTAGCTATAGTAACGCATTCAAGATGCTAGCGGGATGGATTGGATTGGGTTAGATGGGGCTGTCGAGTCCAGAGTGGGTTGAAGTTCTGAAGATTCCTCCGATCTTGATGCAACGCTCGACCGCCGTCGAGTGGCCAGCAGACTCCACCTCGTCTTTAATAGTTGTCGAAATAGTTGTGATAGTTATCTGTTAGCCATGTATAAAATATTTCAAGCCGCCATATTATCCACAGTGGTAAGCACCAGTGTCCATAAGGTGATAGGGACTTTCCATGTTGAAGTTGCAAATTGGAGGTAAACCGCAGTCAATACTACTAGTACCTCACTGCGTCGACATCTGATAGGCGTCGCCACGAGTACTCACGTCTTCCATCCGGCTGTTTTCTGAGGTGAGTAAGACCTACCGATTTGACTAGTGACCCTCATACGGTAGCTAGTTAACTCACCATTTTCAGTGCTACTCTAGAGGTCGAGAACGTTGCATGCAGGCGACATGCAGGTTGCATGCATGCAGACAGCGGCATCCCCGGGCCGGGGCTATGAGACCTTGAGATTGCAACAGGCCCAAACAACACTCGAAAACTTTGCATGGAATTACGACAACGATCCAAAATCTTGCAAATAATTCTACCCTTTCGCCGCTCTACACTAAAACAGATACGATGGAATACTCAAGCTCGAGGCGCCCATGGCTCTGCGTCCGACAAACTCTTCGCTGACGCTGCTCATGAAGAAGCGGAGGCAAAACCACAGAAATCATCTTATTTGATGCGCTTGGAGAACGAGCATGAGAACTGGGATGGGGAAGAAAGGATGCAAGATGCAGTTCTTCGTATGCTTGTTGACAAATACAAGCCGTTACGCACCGGTGCCATCCAGTCAGCAGACCAGAAGCTGAAACTTACACCACCGCGGGTGCGCCCAGACAGTCAGGTTGTCGTAACTCCAACAACGCCGTCCACGGGTTCTTGGGCAACCGAGCCACTTCTTCCATCGAAGGAAAACCACCAACCGTGGCATACAGAATTCAAGGTTCCAACCCATGTCGTATCTTCGATTAAGCATGCGTCGTTCTCAACCCTCCCACCACAACCGTCGGTGAAGCCTGTTCCAGTCGATGACCGCGCGCGGAGAAGGGAGAAACAGGAACTGAAAAGAACCGAACGTGCTGGGCGCCTTGCAACTGCAAGGGAATCGACATTGGATTATCGTCTGGGCATCCGGGGTTCTGGAGGGACCAGGGGTCAGATAAACCCCGGTAGCCTAAAAGGGTGGACCAGTCTCGTCGAGGATAAGATTGAGGTGAGCATTTGTCTGCCTGTTTATCAACATTCTGACAACGACTATTCCAGAAAGCACGCAAGGCTGGCTTGTTTCAGAATGTGAAGGGAAGAGGGAAACCTTTGGTGTCGGTTATGGAAGAGTCAAACCCTTTCATTGCTAGGGAGGAGTTCTTAATGAATCGCATTGTTCAGCGAAATGGAGCGGCGCCTCCTTGGGTAGAAGTTCAAGGCGGTATGTCTGTAATCCAATTGAGTAGTAACCAATCTTATATCCCATCATAGAGCTTGACAGTGCCGTCGCGACGTTCCGCGAAATGCTTCGTGAAGCATGGGTTCGTCGCGCTGTTCGCATGCTAACATTGTCGACGCCTCCCGCCCTTTACCACACCTTCACACTCCCCTATATCAGGGCCTTCCGCGACCAGGAATGGGAGCAGCGCGAGCGTTCCTACCACCTGTTTGCCCTAGAGAAGCTCAATGCCCTTGTCCGAAAATACAACGGTCTCGCGCCCTATGCCGTACGACGACCGTACTATATCCACGACGTCGAAATGGAGAAGCTCTTCGAAGATGCGGCAGAAGACATTTTTCACCAACTTGCTGAGAGAGCGCAGGCCACAGGCTCCAAGGCGGAAATAAGTACATCGTCGAACACCGCATCGTCTTCTGGTATGGGTTCTGGGGCCAGAACTCTCTCGCAGACATGGCGCCTTCGGGATCTATTTAGGGCGTGGTGGAAAGCACTCTTCGCAAGGTTATGGTCCAGTCGACGCAGGGTATAGATCGTAGTTGTTATGATATGAAGGTGATTCTATAATTTGAACAACGTTCAATCATACAAATGGTCCTTACGGAGATGACGGTACCTATATCCATTGGTGCTGCACATACATAGAGTATCTGCCTAAAGAATTTGCTGAAATTGCTACTTGTAGACAGCTTAAACTCGCTGTGAATAACGATGAAACAGGAAGGACCTCCAGCAAGATGTTTTCGTAAGATTCACCCTGACTCTATGGGTAAGGTAGCGACGACAAACTCGGACAAATCTAATTCCAGCACATCATTCTCTACGATCTCCAACTGCTGTTGTATCACTCTGTCTCTTCGCTTTGAACGCTTCGCAATCAGAAGTGATCGGTCTGTACGTGCGACACATTTCTAACTAGTAGCAGAAGGATAGATAGTCCGGACGAGGGATCATGATCCGACATGATTGAGTCGCACATGGCAGGCGTTACTAGTAGGCACTAACTATACCGGTGAGTAGTTTCTTGAATCACTTGATATGAGGGTCTCATGGTTTTCTAGTTTTCGTTATACAATCCGCTCTCATAGGCTCTAGGAAGCAAGAAGATGTCATAGAACTCAAAAAAAATATACCCTCGCTTCGCCACTCGCTTGACCGTGACGGTGCCAATTATGAGTGCACTCGATCGACTCGAGACTGGTCTGCACTACCATCAAGCCATCTTCCCTACTATGGTCCCTAATCATTCTATATCATTTTACTGCTGGATTCAATGGATGCGGTGCACGAGTGTTATGATGAGGGCGTCCGTACGGATCTTATTATCTGGACCTGCGTTCGGCGGCTTCGAGCATTGATGCTCCAACCATATGCAGCCTCCTTTTAACCTCCTCAGTTTGGTGAGCACGGCCGAACATCTTCTGTCCACTGTATGCTAATTGGTTCAAAGGACATCGACGCTCCATATGATCGAATTCTATCAAGGCGTGGAGCTTTTCAAACTCATGATCAGCTTCGTCTTTCTCGTTTGGTGATGAAATCGATAGTCTCTGAGTTTCAGCTAGTTTCAGTCAGCGAAGTGCTGATGGCAAGAACATCGTCATTTAACAGATCGGGCAGCGATATCCCGTCCATGCGGTGGCCATGGGCCCCTCAGATTGAAAGATGTAGAAAATAGATGTGACCCCACATCTCCGCCTGCAAGTTTTGTAGGATGGTAATCCGACTCGAGGCTTCGGGTATATCATTACCGAAAGCCGAAAACAGCTGGCCTGTTCGAAGCACAACCTCCCGTCAATCGAAGGTTCCCGCAATCAACATCATCTACGTTGCCGAAGGAAGAACACCATTGAAGCCGAACTGGATACTCCCACTCGAAGCATGCTGACGGTTGCATGTGCGTCTCGCCCTTCCATTCAGGGAAACAAATACTGTATCTTGGGGTTTCTCTGCCTGCACTCCTTCCATCCTTTCCCTGATGGTGAAATCTCATCCACCCTCTGTAGAGGCACATACGCCCGATCAGAAACAAGAGAGCCTACCAGATGATGTTCAGGCTGTGAAACCCCCGGAAC
Organism: Lyophyllum atratum; assembly: GCA_014905825.1. NCBI lineage: Eukaryota > Fungi > Basidiomycota > Agaricomycetes > Agaricales > Lyophyllaceae > Lyophyllum > Lyophyllum atratum. The sequence continues at coordinate 2,790,775 of JACGCN010000002.1, read as the reverse complement.
CACGTTTCGACGGGGGCCCCAGAGCGTGGGCAACTCTTGTTGGTGGGTACGTCCATATGGAAGTCTTTACGGATAACGCTACAAGTTAACGAACGCGCTCTACAGATTCTTCGCAACCACAGCGACCTTTGGCTATCTCAATGCATTCGGGGTGTATCAAGATGTTTATACTCGTGCAAACGTCGCGTCAGCCTCGAGGATCAGCTGGATAGGCTCAACGCAGCTCTTCTTCATATTGGCTATGGGCCTGCCCGCCGGCAAATTTCTGGACATGGGGTACTTCCGCCACACAGTCCTGGCAGGCTCTGTAATATACGTCTTCTCGTTCGTACCACCTATTTTGGGATTAGGATTTGGTTAACGCGTTCCGTCTCATTCAGCCTCTTCATGGTCTCCCTCGCCCACCATGACAAGTATTATCAGATTTATCTTGCCCAAGGCCTTGGAATGGGGATCGGCGCCGGCCTACTTTATGTTCCAGCGCTCGCGATTCAAGCGCACCATTGGCGTAAACGAAGGGGCCTGGCCATGGGAATAGTTGTGACAGGTAATATTCTCAGCTTGCAGGCATATCTTGGATCTCATGCTTGGGTTCGTCGATAGGCACGGGAATTGGCGGCATCGTGATCCCTATCATGCTCAACCAGTTGTTCAAAAGTTCTGTGGGCTTTGAGTGGGGTGTCCGAGCGTCAGCGTTTATGGTTCTAGGCCTCCTTACGCTTAGCAATATATTGATGTGCACAAACCCTGCCTTGGAAGGAATGCAGAAGCCAAAGCCTGACATGAAGGGCATCTTGACCGATGTTCCTTATATCCTCGCTAACCTTGCGTGAGTGCCTTTGTTCACAGTTCGACGTCTTCTCCTGACCTTGATGACCAGCGTTCTTCTCGTCGACTGGGGTATCTTCTTCCCGTGTACGTTCTGCTTTCCCTGGAGCATGAGCAGGTCCTCACTCAATTGGTCATAGACTTCTATCTGCAATTGTTTGCTATCCTTCATGGCGTCTCTCCTAATACTGCCTTCTACATGGTACAATCCAATTCCACCACGCAGTTTTTCTTTCCTAATCTGTTCTCCGATAGTTGGCAATCATGAACGCGGCCTCCATACCGGGGAGAATCGTACCTAATCATATAGCGGACAAAGTTGGCCCCTACAACGCAATCATTCCCGCCACCTTCGGTTGCGCTGTGCTCATGTTCGCCATGCTTGGTCTCAAATCTGTAGCTTCGATGGTTATCTTCGCCATCTTGTATGGCTTCTTCTCCGGTGGACGTATGTATCCTCTTTTCTTCTGCCACTGTTGTTCACGTAGCGGGATGCATAGTGTTGGCGCTTTGCGGTCCTCTGGTAGCAACTTTGTGCCGTGATCCTAGTGAAGTCGGGTCAGTCCTTGATTTGAACGAGGCAGCCTATTCGTTCACTCACTTTTCTCATTCCAGAGTCAGGATTGGCCTCTCATTCGCCTCTACGGCATTAGGAGCTCTAACAGGGACGCCAATTGACGGTGCCCTCCTTGGACACACGTTCCCATGGTTCAAAGCAGTCTTGTTCAATGCAGTGCGTAACAAATTCTCCGTTGCCTTCTTGATTGGTCTCACCAAGCTATTGTATAGTTGACAATCATCGCCGGTGCTGTCTTATTGACCGTGTCGAGGCACATGATTGCTAAACGGAAGGGCACGCAACTTGTATAACCACGCTCTTTTTCAATGTCACAATTTCGTTCTCTGCGGCAGGCTGGTGGTTGAGTGGATACAAAACCTCGGAATGATTATTCCCTGGAACAACTACCGTGTGTCTACTGTGTGTCGACTACAAGTTCGAGGTTTAGTATCGATTTCCTTGGTGAGCAGATAATCCGTGCATCTAAGTATCCTGTGCCTGGAAAGTTCGTTGCTATGGTAATGAGGATGAAGATCAGTCCTCTTGGCCTCCTCGAGTGAGTCATTATCAAAGTGAGGCAGTCACTCAAATTCGGAATGTCCAGACGCCGACGGAATCCTGTGTCCCACCATCATCTGCTAGGTCCATCCTCCCTGCGCCATGAACAAGGTTCTCGTCACAGGCTCATCAGGCCATCTTGGACACGCACTCATGGTCAAACTCCCCTCCTACGGCTATCAGACGATAGGCATAGATATCCTGCCATCGGAAACGACAACCATCGTAGGCTCCATCTCAGATCGCGCCTTCCTAGCAAAGGTCTTCCAGGCACACCCGGATATCACCCACGTCCTTCATACTGCAACGCTTCACAAGCCACACATAGGATCTCACTCCAATGACCAATTCGTCCAGACGAACGTGAGCGGGACGCTCGCCCTCCTAGAAGAGGCAGCCTCGAAGGCCGGCGAGCGTTGCAAGGCTTTCATCTTCACCAGTACCACGTCGACCTTCGGAAAAGCACTCGCTCCCAAGCCAGGGCAACCATCCGCGTGGATCGACGAGACCGTCATACCGATACCGAAGAACATATATGGCATCACAAAAGCAGCAGCCGAGGATCTGTGCGAGCTCGTGCACCGCCAAAGCGGTATGCCCGTCATCGTCCTGCGGACGTCTCGTTTTTTCCCCGAGGCCGACGATGTCGACGACGTGCGCGAGGCATGGGACGACGATAACCTCAAGGTGTGCGAGCTCACGTACAGGCGCGTGGATATCGCGGATATTGTCAGTGCTCATGTCTGTGCGCTCGAGAAGGCTAGCGCTGGAGAAGTTAGGTGGGGGAAGTATATCATTAGTGCGCCTACTCCATGGGTTCGCAGTGATGAAATCCTCCGGAGACTCGACGGGGACGCTGCAGACGCGCTGAAGGACGTCTATCCAGCTTATGAAGAGATCTTTGCGAGGAAAGGGTGGAAGTTCCTGCCGCGCCTCGATAGAGTGTATGATAGCTCAAAAGCGGCGGAGGAACTCGGATGGAAGCCGGAGTATACGTTCCGGAGGGCTGTCGAGGCTATTGGGAGAGGGGAGAACTGGAAGAGCGAGCTTGCGCAACAGGTGGGCAAGAAGGGATACCATGAGAAGTCCACGGGCGTTTACACATCCAGATAAGGGTTATGTATTGGAGGGTCTTACTTGGGACTCTGAGAAGGGAATGAATAAGGGTTAAAAGCACTGTGTAGGTCACGAGGAGAATTGTTGGGTGGCGGACATCGGTGGGTCGTGGTGTGAAATCTGGATGTGGAACACTCCTGTACCCCTTGTCAGCGAGACTGGTGGACCATCATCTTATCTAGGATGTTGTGACCGTCCGGCTTTTCTGGAAGACATGAGGGCCGTCACCAGACCTTCATGTTAGGGTACCAAGACGCGACGGCATAGCGTACAGAACACACACCAAAACTATGCTGAGTTACAATAAACCAGCAAACGACGTGGCCACTCCCACAAATCGCAAATGGTCTATATGTATAGAATTTCGTCCCGGAAACTCCTGCAAAAAAGGGCAGTCTACACGGCGATTTCCTTCAAAAGACTCTCAGTATAGTCGAATAGCTGCTTCTGCCGCTCCACATTTAAAGCGCCAGGTGCTTGGGGAAACGCAATATTAGGTGGAATAATATACGTCCCATGAGATATTTCCGCATTATCTCGAGGAGCGCATGCTGCAAACACTGACGTGAAAGCACCCTGTTCTTGGGGATACATCATCGTGCCTAGAAACCGGATCCAGAGAGACGGAAATGGAAGCGTCTTCAGAGATCGGATGGCACCATCCTAGTATCATCCGGGAGTTGAGATAAACATGTAAAATGTCTTGAGAGGGTCGAATACGTACACTCAGAATAGCACCAGGGTGCACCAGCAGCACAAGGACCTTGGAATTGTCTGCCGCGAGACGCTGGGCGAGGTTATTCGTCCAGAGATGCACCGCAAGTTTCGAGAATTCTGCGCAAATGCTCGATTAAGTCCTACTGAGCGTATACAACGATTAGCAAACGTACTGTAGCGTTCCAGGGTAGGAAGCATGGTCCACCGAAACTTATGATTCCAGGCTTCCTTCGAGCCATAGTCTAGGTAAGAAACGTCTTTGTGGCCATCTGAACCGACCTAGTTGCAAGGAATCAATATCTTAACATAGTTAAACGGAGTATCAACGCACGTTCACAATCCGCACGTCTTCCCCAACTGCGGCAGTCGACTCCAGAAGAGGAAGCAGCGTACGTGTGAACACAAATGGTCCCAAGTAACTAGGGAAGCGGAGATGAGCGTTAGAAGGGAGAATACAGGACAAAGGGATAAAAGACTTTATGGCCATATTGTTTTGCACACCATCAGCATTCATTCGAGGGTTTCCAAGATCGGTTATGCTAACGAGAGGCATTAGGGTTCACCAGATCATATAACAAAAAGTGTCTGTCAACGGACAGCGCAGCATTGTTGACTAGATATCAAGAATCAGCTTGAGTGGTGACTCTGCAAGCACGAATGGGAACGGCGAACTCAAGACATCCAGCCTCTTTTCCTTCTCCATGAAACGCTCCGCCGAGGCTTTGGCATTTCGGGGATCTTCAAGATCAAGTTCATGCCAGATGACCTCACCCAGGCCGGGTTCACGGCCTTCGTTTTCAACACGTTCAAGCGCTGCCTTTGAACGTTCTTCATTAGGAGTAGCCATGTAAACCTTGGTCACAGTTGCTCTGAGATCCGAGATAGTCTGTAAGGGCAGAAACCAACCTTGGCTCCCATCCTTGAAAGGTGCTGCAGAGTAGCAAAGCCTATACCGCTACTGCTCGTACAAGTCAGCTCGGTTCATCTTCAAAGCAAGCGTGTGACGTACCTTGAGCCTGTTACCAAGACAACTTTGCCCTTCATGGTAGGAAGGTCACGGACTGGATTGAATGTTTTCGAGGGAACGGCGCCGCCCATTTCTTCTGGTCCTGGACACTGGACAGGTTGAATTGCGAACAAGGAAGTGAACAGCAACCCCTTGAGGCGGAAGACCCTCGCATTCTCTTTTTTGACTTGATCGCATCAAGATGTCGGGATGCCATTGAGAAACAGAGGGGAGGGACGATCTGTCTTATTCGATCCCATCAAGAACCTCTCGGAGCTGTCGGAAACTGTCGAACAGGTCGGAAATGACCGAACTGATGTCCAGAAATACCAGATCAACGCCGTAGCCAAATACAACCATGCGGGACCATCCAAGCGTTCAAAATTAATACAGACAATTACAACAATATATGCGAGGTTTTTGCTCCGTGGTATCCCGTTCCACCGGCCTCTCAGATCTCAGAGACAGCGGGTATCTGTCATGTTGCCCGCCTCGTTCTGTGCATCCATTCCGTGCGTTACTTCTAACACTGGACGCCTCCAACAGACTCAAATTACTTGATTCTCCTGCCTAGTTTGCGCTGCAACCGCGCGATGGTTGTCCACAAAATTTCAGCCGAATTGTGATGAGTTCCATGTCGCGCACGTCGAGACGTGAATCGAGGTTCGAGGTGCGTAATTTTTCCTCTTTCTTTTGCGGCTCTCAGTGATTTCGATTCTGTCCCATCCATAGATGAATTTGTTGCCGTGTATGCGCCTTCTCCCGGCCAGTGGTCGAGGCCATGTTCGAAGTGTTTGCAAGGTCAGCAGTTCCAATTACACTCTCCTTTATTCTTGCTTGTCGTCAGGCTGACATAGGTAGAGCTCCCGACTGCCCGCATCTCTCTGCCTGTGCAATGACCAGCCGTATCTCCGTTGCGGCGCTTCTCAACGACGAGACCGACTTGACTGCAGGCCAACGTCCTCAAATCGACATCCACCGCGAACTTCTAGAGCTCGCATCCCTTGTCGACTCCTCTGGCCCCACCCATGCGCCTCCCGAGATCGCTCATTCCCTGAGGCGCGTAATTTCCTACCTTTCAGCACAAGATCCACCTCAAGCACGCAGCGACCGCCCCTCGTCAACCACCAATCACACTTCACCCGGCTCCCGTCGCTCATCGCCCAGGTCGTCAGTAAGCAGCTCGCTGCCCCTTGGCACTTCGGGCACTTTCGGCCGGTCAATTCAACGGAACTACAAACTCAATCGCAAGACAACACTTTCGACCCTGTACACCTACAACGACGCGCATGCATATGTCGAGTACCCCGAGACAGGCTCCGAGCCTGTCGGATTTCTCTTGCAACGGGACCCTGCAGCCTGGCGAAATCCTGCCCACGACTTCGCGTACTCGCTCGGTACTCCCTCAGGCCGCACTAAGGCTGGCGACGAGGTAGAATGTGTATTGCTGGTGGATAAGGATGGGAAGTCTGTACCTTGCGTCGAGAGCCATTTCACGTGTATGTAGCACTGCCTAATATAATCGTTCTTTGTTCGAAATATTTGCGACCAGGCCAAGGCTCGAAAGTTTGCCCACAAGCTGACATCGAAACGTTGAAGCAACCTCATTCTTCAGCCAGCAGGACAGCCATCACGGAGCGTCTCCAAAATGACCGCGAAAGCAGAGTAGATACATCCTTACCAGAGCACGACATATTTCGGAAAACTGCTGCGCTTATTGCGGCTGTGCGTAAAGTGGGTTGTGGAGCGCTGGAACACGAGGAGACTACACTGTCTCTGGGCGAGCAAGTGCACTACAATGACACGCAAGAATGGCTTGCCAAGATACAGCGCGGGTACAAGCCGATCTCACCCAAATGTCGAGGACGAATTGTTCTCGAGTATTATGACGAACAAGGCCAACATAAGCAGTATCTCAGGTGAGTTCTTGGCTTCACAAGCCTGTGCTTCACGATTAAAACGGGAACATCTATTAGATGCGAACACTACCGCAAAAGTAACCGCGATCACTACATCCAGTACATCGATGAAAGCTACGACTTTGACTATCTCGAGGCATACTTCCACGAGGATACCGACGAGCTTGACCGAATTGAACAGGCTACATTCATATCAGGATTTGGACCGCTTGCAGAATGTACTACGGTTGCGAATTCTTCATCACAACAAGTCTGCTGCCGTGAGTTGTTCAATTTGTCGCGGTAGCTGAGTCTCCTTAATTTGAACACACAGCTTGCGATCACCGCTCACCAGATGGGTATCTTGTGCAGTTGGAAATGCAACGGCTACCGTGTCATGTTCGATACCGAGTATTTGAACCACTCGAGGCCTTTCGGGACGCGTGCCCTTTCGTTCTTGTTATTTCTAAAGGACTTCATTGTCACCCGATTCCATTGCCACAAAAGACACCTCCACATGTCCAGGCAGTGCTGGCACACCTTCTCGGTCGCCTGGGCACTGATCTTGCAGATCTCACTCCACGGCGCTTCCTTTGGCATCCGGTGGTCAAGAATTACCTCGAGGAAGTACTCCTAGATATACCCTCGCCAACACTCAGTGATCTCCATATATCTCTTGCCAATCGCGAACGTCTCGACTGGTACATCGAGAAGGAAAAATGTTCACGTTTTCCATCGGGCACAGGCTGGGATGGTGCGTCCACCACTAGATATTTGTTTCGTGTCGTGACTAACGAGCTTACCTTCCAACATAGGGATCAAACACATGAAGGAACACCAAGATCTCACTGTAGCGGAGAAGGAGCATTATATCCGCAAGATCATCGAGCTCCCACCCGATACATTTGATGCACATGAGGAAGACGAACCACTCGCGAAAAACCAGACCAGCGATGTTCGTATGGTGATATGCATGTCAAAAGAGGGGAGTCGGCGTCTCCTTGACGCCCAGTACCTACAAAGCGATATTGGGTTCAAGCGCGTCGTAGGGTATTATGAATTCGAGCTTGCTTGCGTAAATCGCGTAGCAAATACTAGTGAGTTGTTGAATGTTTCAATTAAACCGCCTTCCCTAATGCCCGTGTTACATAGGTGTAATCTTTTGCCGTGTTTTTCTGAATCGCCAAACTGCCGTTGCGCATCAGCGACTCTTTCAAGAGATCGAGGATATCGTCAAGCTTGACACAGGAAAGAGCCTTCGCTGGCGTCATATTCATGGGCGTGATATCAATGATACGGAAGGCATGATTCTACATTTTGCTGCTGACCAGCACCGTGGCCAGGCGAAAGGTTAGTCCAGTTACGAGTCTTACAATGTTCCTCTCCTTATTTTGTCTGCACCTTGCGTCCGCAGGATTGGGTCTGCACCTTCAAAATTTAGCACAGAAACAACGAGGAAAGTACGACTTGCATGAGCCCCGCAAGCTGCTATCAGACCTAAGTGCCTACGAGCACTTGCATCGAATTTTTCGGCTCTGCACTGTGCACGGAATGCGGAACATTCATGATGCCAAGGTCACTGAAGATGTTCGCGATCTTATGCGTAGCCTTATCTGCATATCGCACCGGGACTGGGACGGCACCGTGGCAATGATTCACGAACTTGGGGGCAAAGTTGGAACCGGTGAGCGAAATTTCAATTCGAGGCATTACTTATCAATGCTGAACAATATGTACGAAAGACTGGGTGCAAGATAAAATAACCAGCAAGTTCGCATTTCAAGGCCTTTGCTGGGAGAAGAGCTACATCCCGTTAAGTATCTGGAAGGCTGGCGAGGCTAACAGCAATTTGATAGAAAGTGTCCATGCCGACGTTAACCGGGAGGGAGTTAGCTGCACCTTGGTTGGAGGTGTATCAAGAGGAAAGGATTTCGACAATCTGAAGATGAAAACATTGCTTGCCTGGGAAACCGCTGGGATCCGACCGTCATATGCTTCCGGGCATCTTGTCGAAAACGTCACGAAGAGTCTCAAACGCAAATGTGAATATCCGGTCCATCTCTCCGTGGTACTTCCTGACCATGACATCTAGATAACTCGCATCATAATCAACTCATGGCTGAAGACACGAAAATCGAAGCCCACAATAAAAGATACGAGAAAGCCGACAACACATTTACAAAATCTTCACGGGACGTCGACGCGATTACTTGTCGGTTGTCCGCCATCGATCCTCAACGTCACTCTCTTCAATATTCGCGCACCGTACAAGCTCTCGAGAAAGCTGAGAAAGCGAAGCACACTGCTAGAGTAAGGCTTACGAAAGAGGTCACCAGCGGGAAGGCTCTGCGCGGAACTGGTTCGGGGAAGATTGTTATTATATTGCCACTTGAGTAGCTACTACATACACTACAACGACGGAATATGAGACGCTGAGGTCTGAAACAAAGAAGAACTCTATCAGGGGAGCGATCTAGAGAGGGTAGAAACGTATACACGCCTCCCTCGATTACTTGACTCTGCGCCTTGCACATGACAGCCCGGGTTGACGGGCCAGCTGCGACGGTTCCATACAACAGCAGGAGTCTTGCTTGGATGTCCAAGAGCGGTGCATGAAGGTGGCTAGATGTGAAGGAGGGGCCGAGGGCAACAGCGGTTGGACAAGTGAAGGGTCGAAAAGAAGACGTACCCTCCTCTCTCCCCTCACTCCTGCGTTGCTTCCATGACACGACCGTCAATTTCCGCGACCGCCCAGAGTAGATCACCATCGAGTTGTTATGATCTGTGAAATTGACGGTGAAATTATGAGAAAGGGCCGGTGCCACAAAATACAGGTACTCACCGCCCTTCGCCCTTTGTAGCCGCGTGTGCATCGCCGTTGCTCTTCACCCAGTCCAAGAACTCCTGTCGACATTTTGAGTGATGAACGTGCTGAACGCGGAGGTTGACCCCCGGCCCCATCCTTCCCCGCGCTGCCGTCGATGCGATCACATACAAAGTCGTTCAAAGCCGCTGCATCGAGAATGAAGCGGGTGATGAGGATGTTGGACTGGATTCGGGACTGGGTCGTGAGATTGTGAGAGGAGGGATGGTAAGCTTTTTTGCCATGTATGGGTTCCTATGTTCATTAGTCTGAATGCGAGATGACGGCGAGATGTTCCACGGCAAGCGGACGCCTAGAAAGTTGGACAAGTACCTGTTGACAGTGAGAAAGTCAACATAGTGATAGTGATAGTGTCGTGACATGACAAACCGCTGTTGGAGACAGGATCGCGCGCACGCGTCGGGATCACGTGGGACGCGCGTGATCGGTCTGGGCTCCCTCGCCGAGGGATTAGGGAGAGGAAAAGACGGAAGTATTTTGGTACTATACAGTTCTTACCTATACGGACGGACCGGACATATCCACGTACCTCAGTCGTTCTACTACATCGACTGAGGTGCGTGTCTAGTATACTTACTTATCACGACGTGATACTTACTTCTACTTTAGTCTTATCTGCAACAGGTACATACCAAATATAATAGTCGTTCTACTACATCGACTGAGTCTTATCTGCAACAGGTTATGGGCCCCGTTTGCACTTAGAAAAATCTCAGTCAATCTTTTTTGTGGAATTACTGCTACACCGAACCCCCCGACTGCGACTCGACTAAAAATTTGAAACCCACCCCGAACCCACCCCTAAAAACTGCGACACTATGTCTAACCCGGCTTTATTCCTACTCCCTACCGACGAAAAATTTAATGGCGACAACTGGGTTGCCTTCAAAACCACGGTGCTCGATGCCGCCGAAGCTCGCGGTGTCCTCGGCTACCTCGACGGCACCATCACCCCCCCCGACCCCCTCAGTCCCTCCGACCCTCCACCGCCCACCACCAGTTACTGGGGTTCCACATCCCCTACCCCCGACGAGTGGGCCCAACGCAACGCCTACGCTAAGGGTTTAATCACCCTGAACGTCGTCAACCCCATTGGCCAGGGCGTCAAGCGCGATGGTACGGCTGCTGAGACCTGGCAGTCGCTCACGGCCATCCATGATGTCCAGTCCGACCTAGCGCTCATTAACGCAGAGGAGGCTCTCGGTGCTATAAAATTCAGCGATGGGGGGAATATTGGTAACCACTTCGCCGAATTACGCACCGCATGGGGGAAGGCGAACGACCAGGGAGCTAACATAACCGACACTAAATTCCGGATGTATGTCTTGAAGTCGATGCCCAGGAACGCTACCTGGATCGCTCTGCTCGGAGCGCTAGTCAGCGAGACAACCTCCGCAGCTGTCATAGCCCGACTCACCACCCATTCCTTGCTGTCCAACCCCGGGTCGAGCGTCGCAGCTGCCAAGTCACCACATGCACTGTCCGCGCAGTCAGCACGTCGCCCAGTACGCAACCCAGAACTAAAATGCACAAACTTACCGAACTGCGGTCGGATCGGCCACACAGCAGACAAGTGCTTCCGCCCTGGAGGCGGAATGGCGGGTCAATACCCCGAATGGTGGAAGGGACCTCGCGCGAACACCAACGCGGCGGCTCCTAACACACCTACCACCCAACCACCAGTCGCCAACTCCGCGATCGCTCCCGCCATCAATTCGACGGAAACCCGGTGCCTTGCCTTCTCTACGATCGTCGCGGTGCAGGCTCACCAGGGATTACGGATCAGCTACGCCGACTCGGCTGCTAGCCAACACTTCTTTGTCGATCGGGGGGACTTCGAGACGTATGAGGCAGCGGTCGACAATGTCGGAACGACCGCTAGTGGGGGGAAGTTTACCATCTTGGGGAGAGGACGAGTTAGAAAGGTCGTGCTATATGAAGGGGAGATGATCGAACTCACGTTCGACGACGCACTACATACCCCAGACCTCGACCATAACCTCATATCCATCGGGTGCCTCGACCGAAAGGGATGCACCATCATATTCGGTGGTGGATGCGCGACCTTCTATGGACCCGACAAGAAGCCTTTCATGCGTGGCGAGGCCTACAACGCAACCATGTACCGCGTCGAGTTCGCGAATCGACCCACGGCGATGTCCGCGCGGTCCCTGAAGCACCCCGTCGATATCGAGACATGGCACCGACGATTGGGACATGCCGGAGAGAGCACCTTGCAGGACATGGTCAGGAAGGGGATTGTTGAGGGCCTCGATGTGACGAAAGTAACCACTAGAGGCCGGTGCGAAGATTGTATCATGGGGAAGCATTCTCGCCGACCCTTCGACCAGGAGGTGGTACCGGAGTGCAAGCCTAACGAGCGTGTCGCCTTCGATCTGTGGGGACCAGCGCGTGTAAAGACGACGGGCGGGAAACAGTACATGATGTTAGGGTGCGACCAAGGGGGAGCAGGCACGGAAGGGTACTTCCTGGCAGACAAAACGAAGGAGACGACGGGGGCAGTACTGGCGGCATACCACGCGGCGCTCGAGAGGCAGACAGGTGTGAAGTTGAAAGTTATTCGCACGGATGGGGGAGGAGAGTTCGTCAACTCGTTGTGGGAAGAGTATTGCAGGAAGTTCGGGATTACTCACGAGACGGTCGCCCCACACTCCTCCTCGGCCAACGGAGTCGTGGAACGTATGAACCGCACGATCCTGGACCGTGGACGCAGCATGCTCGCCGACGCCGGACTACCCCCACACTACTGGGGCGAGGCTATGGCGACAGCCGTGTACCTATCACAGTTTATCCCCTCATCACGCCATCCAGGGAAGTCGCCATACGAGATCAGAACGGGCAAGAAACCAGACATCGCTCACCTCCGGCCCTTCGGCTGCATCGCCTACGCCAAGATCCCCGAGGAGGATGGCGGAAGCAAATTGGATGCCCGATCAATCAAGTGCGTCATGATTGGCTATTTTGGTCGAGGCGATTACAAATTACTCGATCGATCGAACGGACGCATATTCCGTTCTCGGGACGTCATATTCGAGGAGGGCCCGCCTAATCGCACACTGCAGCCCGCGCCGGAGGACGAGCCTGATGATGACTTACCCGAACTCGTCTTCGACGACCACGCGCCAGACCCTGACACCGCACTCCCTGCAGCCGCACTTCCCGCGCCCATTCTCGCGATCGAGGGTCCTGCCAACGCTCCAGAACCGGAACTACGCCGCTCTGCTCGCATCAGGAACCCGTCATCCGCGGCTGTCGACGCTGCCGCCACAGAAGCTGATGCTGCTCAGGCAGCTGAGAGGGGACTTGACTGGGCTAGAACCAACAGGATCCCGACGGGCACTGCGCTCTCCGCCACCACTGATACCGACGCCGACACATGGGTACCACGATCGTACTCGGAGGCGATGATGAGACCGGATTTATGGAAAGGACCTATGGATGAGGAGATGTCGAGGATGTATGAGCGGAAGGTGTGGAAATTGGTGGAAAGGCCGGAGGGTGCGAGGACCATGAAGAATAGGTGGACATTCGCGTTAAAGTACGACGCGGATGGGAAGGTTAGCGGACGGAAGGCGCGGTTAGTCGCAAAAGGCTTCTCACAGATACCGGGAGTCGACTTCTTCGCGAGCTACGCGTCCGTGGTGAAGTACGAGTCGCTCCGTATCAATCTTGCTCTGGGAGCCACGGAGGACCTCGAAATCTGGCAGATCGACTACGCCAGTGCCTACCTCAACGCGCCGAACCAGGTGCCAGTCCTTATGGAACAGCCAGAGGGCTACGAGATGACACCCAGCCAGATATTCGAAATCACACCTGGGTCGGGAACTAGGGTCGAGGATGGAGAAGGGATGGATGATAAGAAGGGAATTGTGGCGCTGGTGGACAAGGCTATCTATGGGACGATGGATGGGGCGTACAACTGGTGGAGGACATTGGATGAGGATATGGGCAGGATGGGGTACACGAGGTCGAGGGCGGATCAGTCGGTGAGGTCGAGGATGGATGGGGAGGCTAGGACGATCACCTGCACGTACACGGATGACACCACAGGCTTGTCCACTTCGAAGGGGGAATGGGAGCGTGCGGTACGAGAACTGGGGGAGAACTACAAGATAAAAGACCTCGGGGCCATCAAGCTCGTACTCGGTATACGCGTCACCCGCGACAGAGAGTCGCGTCTCCTCACGATGGACCAGGAGGAGTACCTCAAGCGAGTTCTCGACCGCCACGGCATGACCGACTGCGCGCCGAAGTACACGCCACTCCCACCAGGCGTCATCCTGAACAAGTCCCAAGCACCCTCAACTGACGAGGACAGGCGATTCATGGCGGACAAACCATACAGCGAGGTACTCGGCGCCATCATGTACGCGCAAATCGGGACCCGCCCAGACCTCTCATTCGCCGTCGCCTCTCTCAGCCGCTATTCATCAAACCCCGGGAAGGCGCACTGGCAGGCGCTTACCCACGTACTCCAATACATTAAAGCAACACTACACTACAAGCTACGCTACGGGGGCCATGGTTTTGACAACCACACCCCCCACGGTTATGTCGACTCAGACTTCGCGGCTGACACTGATACGCGCCGATCAGTTACAGGGCTCGTTTTCATCCAGGCGGGAGGCCCGACACTATGGGGAGCCAAATACCAGGCCACCGTCGCCACTTCCACGACTGAGGCAGAATACATGGCCATGGGACGAGCGGTCGAACAAGTACAGTGGATGTACTCGTCGCTCAGCGAAGTCGGATACCCGCAACCTCGCCCTGCCGTACTTCGTGGGGATAACAACGGAGCCATCTCTATTGCGGAAAACAAAAGGAATCACAATCGCGTAAAACACATCGACGTCCGACACCACTTCCTCCGTGAACGCGTCGAAGCCGGCGACGTCGCTATCACATACATCCCCAGCGCTGACAACATCGCCGACCTCTTCACCAAAGCTTTACCGCGCCCAGCGCACCACCAGCACTGCGTGGCGCTGCGCCTTTGCGATCCCTAGCGCGTCGCGCGAGTCCGGGGGAGTGTTGGAGACAGGATCGCGCGCACGCGTCGGGATCACGTGGGACGCGCGTGATCGGTCTGGGCTCCCTCGCCGAGGGATTAGGGAGAGGAAAAGACGGAAGTATTTTGGTACTATACAGTTCTTACCTATACGGACGGACCGGACATATCCACGTACCTCAGTCGTTCTACTACATCGACTGAGGTGCGTGTCTAGTATACTTACTTATCACGACGTGATACTTACTTCTACTTTAGTCTTATCTGCAACAGGTACATACCAAATATAATAGTCGTTCTACTACATCGACTGAGTCTTATCTGCAACAACCGCGTGATCGTGACGACTTCACCATAACTCTTGTCAAGACTAACTTGGTCACTAACGAGAACACAAGAAATTTTATCTTCCAGCACCGGTTCGGGACAGAATCGCGAGGTAAGACGTGTCATTTGTTCAGGGCTTTTTTTCCAGGGCTTTCCTGGGGCGGACAGCTTATGGACTCCAGGACTAAACCAGGTCCGAGTCTATACGCTGATTGCCCCAGGAAAGCCCTTCTAAAAAAACCTACGCCCACCGCATAAACGATGCTGAGATGTGCTTTCATAGATGCAGCTCCCGAAATTTCTTGCGCGTAACGTGAGTTGTTATTTTCGTCTCTGTTAGCGGTCAACTAATTTCTCTGTCTCTGCAGACGCGTTCTGGGGCGGCATTCTCACCCTTTGAGATGTCTGTTGTTGAGAACCCGGCATTCGATCTCGCAGGTACCCTTGAGCTAGCACTGCAGCAAGAAGACCGCGCCGAGAATGCCTTGCCTCCATGCCCTCCTGACAGCGATCCTGACGGCGACGCTGTTGAATTCTGGCGCTTAGCACGCGCGCCTATCGACTCTGACGCGACACCTTGCTTACCAGGCGCCTCCTCTCTCAAGCGCGCTCTATCTGACGACGCGCTTGCAGGCCTTTGCTATCCGAGTGCGTCCGTGGACTCCGCCTCAACGTGCTCAGGCTCTGCTCGCACTGCCTCGCCTCTCAAGTACCCTCGAGGCGACGACAACCGTGGAGGTGACCGCAGCAAAAGTCTCGGTCGCAATGCACGGGCTCACGGAAAACGGAAACACCGACGCGACAAAGGCGCCAAAGAGCATGGTCACCATCCTCCCAGGCCTGCCATCATCAACGCCTACGTGGCAGGTGCGACGTCCGTCAGCACTGATCTCAACGTAGGAGGACTCCCCGCCACGAGCTGCGGATACAGTGCACGAAAAAAACTCTCCAGCGAGCCCGAGGGCATTCCGTTTCAGTGCGTAGAAGAAGCCTTGGACGCAGGGCTGCACCTGGTTGAATGGGACGGCATGTGCGTCCCAACTTCGCTTTTACTTTTCATGCAGCTGAAGCCTTGATAGCACCCCCATGCCCCTCCTGTGTAGTGAAGATCGTGTCTTCGGCTGCGCTGTCGGTCGACCGCAAGACCCGACATTCGAAAAGTCCTGCCAATTGGCCTACGAGGCAATCATGGAAGAGGGCCGCAACACCGCCTTTTCCTATGCTGAGATAAACCATCGCCGAGGCAGCTTCCCCGCCGTCAACGTCGGCGTCACCATGGGACCTGGAGCTAGATATCCAACAAACCTCAAGCCACGGCACGCGGACATGCTCAGTCGGCTTCTGGGTAATCCCCACATCATACGACTTACAAACTTTGCAGACGGTAAGCCTGTGCACCGTGCGTCCTTTGAATCCTTCTGACATCCCTTCTAGCTGCGTTCAATCTCTGGGCCCCGAAGGTGCACAAGCACTATCGTGATCACCTCAGCCCCCTCTTCGACCGCCTCACGTATCTTCGCCGGATTTTTCCCGAAAGCATCTTCCCTGCAGCCGCATTCAATTTTGGACCGGATGTCTACACGAATTTGCACAGAGACTGTAGCAACGTTGCTGCTGGGTGGTGCGCTATCTATGCGCTCGGGGTTTTCGATTCTAAGAAAGGTGGCCATCTAGTGCTGCCCGACCTCAAGATTGTCCTCGAATTTCCGCCCGGATCACTCATCTTCATTCCGTCGGCAACACTCATGCATGGCAACATCCCGGTTCAAGCAGGCGACAGTCGTGTC
Source organism: Lyophyllum atratum (assembly GCA_014905825.1). Lineage (NCBI taxonomy): Eukaryota > Fungi > Basidiomycota > Agaricomycetes > Agaricales > Lyophyllaceae > Lyophyllum > Lyophyllum atratum. The sequence goes on along the minus strand of JACGCN010000002.1, from coordinate 2,774,063 downwards.
TCGTTCACCCAATACTGCGGAGGTGGGCTGTTTCGCTATGTGGACAACGGCTATCGAACAGAGACGCAGCTTCGAAAAGAGGATCCTGGAGAGCATCAGCGGATGTGCGCTCTCAAGGCAGTGCGATGGAAAACTGACTTGGATCTGTACAGTAAACTTGGGGACATCGTTTGTAAAATATAGCGGATGCGTACTCTGAACTCCATGCATCTTACAATATACATCGTCAATTCGTTGCATTAGAAAAGCTTCATTTGAGAGCGCTGTAGGATACATAACAAAATTTTCAAACTAACAAGATTACGAAACTACTGGAAGCAAAGCAGCCTCAGTCATCACCAGCAGCAGCAGCGGGATCCTCCGCAGCCTGCTTTCCCTTGCCTGCCAAGGAGGCAACACCATTGCCCCCATCCATGCAAACCCCCGTGAGGTCGCGGTGAGCCCTATCGCCGTCAAAGGTCCGGCAGAGATGGCAGACCTTACACTCAACATATGCCGTGCTAATGAGTGCCCAGACATCTTGCGGAACCCCGAGGCGAGAGTTCCACTCGACGTAGGCTGCCCCAACGGGTCGATCCATGAATTCTGCAACATGACCGGGCGCCTCCACGAATTGGCGAAGTGGAATGGGCTGCAGGTCGTCGAGATCAACGTCCTTGGTTTTGACTAAACACATGGGGTCATAAATGTAATTAATAAAAAGAAAAACCAGCGTGATACTGACCTTGAACGGGAGAGATGGAGTTTCCGCATTGCCTGCCCGTAACGTGGGCGTTGTAGCCATCGAGGGAAAAGATGCAGTTGCAGGCATCGCAGGTGGTCGCGTCGCTGACAAGGACATTGAGCGCCGTTCGAGGGATGCCTACGTTGGAGTTGAGCTCTCGAATGGCGTGGCCAATGTTCGTCGAGACGTAGGTAAGGTGCTGGAAGGTGCTGTCCAAGCAGCCCGGATAGATGCGCTCGTCGTAGGGCTGGAGGATGCGATGAGTGTCGTTGGAATTCGCTGCAGGATGCTTTTCGGGGTATTCTAGGTGGAAGGGTGAGCGAGGATCGTGATGATGCAATGAGCCTGAATCGCACCTTCATAGACCCCGAGGTTGTAGTTCAGGTAGACATGGCCCATGACGTGGAGTTCTGCATATCCGTCCCATATCAGAGCTGGATTTTGCGGTGAGTAAAACACACATACCGGATGTTGCACGTGCTTCTGCGACACTCTTGTCATAGAAACAATGGCCCTGCTGGCTACTGGACCTCCTGGGTGTGGGACTAGGGCGCGAAGGCTTCGTCATGGCATAGAGCGCAGGAATTACGCGGCGATTGAGCGTAATATCTGCGTCAGGCGGAAACGGGCTTGTAGGCGCAGAAGTCGAAGTGGCCCGCGACGAGGTTGAAGCGGAGGGCGATGACGTCGGAGTAGGCAGCTGCTGCAAGGTGAGCAGCTGCACGACTTCTGCCTCAGAAGGTGATAAGAAAGGCGCCGAAAGGTGGTCCATGTCATCTGGTTGTGAGGTGAGGAGCGCATGAAGCTGAAAGAAAATAAACTCGTACATGAAAAGAGCTCCATAGTTTCGGAGGCTTCTTCTGGGCTCTGGTGAGCTGCGAGATGTTGAATGAGAGTGAGAAACCTGATATGAGAGATGTACACACCAAGCTGTTCAGCAATCATATGAGGAGACTGTGTGTACACTGGCTCACGCAGGGGAGGCACGACTACTGCAGGGATAGAGTTGTAACAAGTGCGAACGGAAGCAGTGAAGTACATACCAGTGAATGCGCAAGCATGGGATGTCGCGCGGAAAAAATCAATGCGGGTGTTGATGAGAAAAGGCTTCTTGAGGTGAAGCACCATTTGACGGTCACGGACTGGGAGGTTTGTGTGAGGACATTGCGGCCGCTCATATCCGTCAGGAAGGCTCTCGAATCCAGACGCTGCAACAGAAGTCATGCCGCCATGTAAGAGAACGCGTACTGGGCTACAATTTTAAGTCAGCACTCTTCCAACAAATATAACCACAGTATCATACCGCTGCCAATTTTCCCAGCTATCTGTGATGTCGTCAAAGGTGACAGGGCACTTAAGCTTGTTGTACTGCTCTAGTTCGACTTTGAGAGCGCGAAGGCGTGCTTGATCCCGAAGGTTCAGCGGCGATGGCCTTGCGTATGGCGTGAGGTGACGAGATATACCCATGGTTCACGAGATGCAAAGCTAGGCGCTGGAGAACAGGAGGTTGGTGAGACGCGGGGTGTCTGTTCTCTCTGGGCAAAAGTATATATACTGCTGTCACCTCGAGTAAACATTTTGCACAAGTAGAAAGCATCTCCAAGAGATGACAATCCGTCGCGTTCCATTACGAGGGATGAACGCCGAACCGAGTTCAAACGAGGAACGGGCGGGTAGCGAGGGTTCAACATGAACGAATGTCTAATAACATTTCCCTAGAAGCCAAACGAGGGAGGAAGAGGTGCAAGCGGGTAGAGAGGGCTCGACATGACATGCTATTCCACAGGATAGCGGGTAGTAAAGGAACCATGACCGGTGACGGGCAGCACCGGAGGACTCAACGAGATAAAACAAAGGTTAGGGTTGGTGTTATTTTCATTATAGTTGTGGAGGGATCAGCAACACATACACCAACAAATGCAAGCCTTCTACATCAAGGGGAAGGGGTGAAGAAGGGGACGTGTTCTTTGGTTGTTCCTTTCATTTGATGGGATCGAATTAGACAGATCGTCGGTGGACTCTTGAGAAACAGATGGCCGCAAGAAGCAGCAGGATGCCATTGAGAAACAGATGGCCGCGAGAAGCAGCAGCTGTCAGAAGCCAAATTCCAGACCTACATAGCCTGATGACCATGAAGCCCGGGACGATTGCTGCAGCCATTCGTCTGCTCTAGCATGTCTTCGCCCAGAAGGATTTGGCTGACTATGTCAAAATATTCATTGCAGCAGATTCAGAAGATGGTTTTAGTTAACAGAGGCTTCAGAACTTGTATACAGTCGAGAGAGCAGGAGAGAGCGCGCCAATAGTGATGCGGGTATTTAAGAAATCACCGGTGGGAATATGGTTGCTCCGAGCACACCAACGCCTGCCACTGCCGTTCCTTCGTAGGCCACCACTGGGTTCGCCATCTCTTGATCGTGCTTGAGCTCCACTTCAACTGGCTGTGTATCTTCTCAACAACAAATGATCATCAAGTGGATACAAAGTTATACTGGTCTCTTACTCTAAGCTGCTGAATCTTCCCTGCAAGTGATTCTAGTGTGGTGTCATAATACGACGGAATATGGACCGGATAGGTAGACAGGATCACACATCTCGACCTCTCCTCCCTCGACTTGGATCGAATTCCGACAATATCTTCTCACTTCCGTCTTTTTAGATCTTGCCGCATATCCATCACGCTCAAACGCTATTTTTGGTTTCCACCGTATAAATCAATGGGTCTTCAAGGGAAAGGTTGCGGGAGCTACCTTATCTCCCTGGACCCTGCATACTGTTCTCTCGCTCTTTCTTGCTGTGATGTCGTCCTCGCCCCCTCCGCAACCCAAGCTCAACCTACTTCCGGCTTTCGATAACACACTCGGAGCTCTGCACCTCGGTTCAGGCATCGCAACAATGTGAACTCTACAAACGTCCATTAATCCATTCTGATTTCTCTAGTTGACATATACACATTCAGACTCTATGGCGTCGGCTGCTTGCAATTTTTCGTCTACGTGACCGCGAGGCGTAGCCAATTTGACCAATGGCGGTTCAAACTCTTTGTATTCGTTCTCTTGCGAGTTGTTCTCTGTTCTTCTTCACATCGCTGAAGCTCACTGGCGTTTGGCGGTATCTAGCGTAATTACTTGCATGAGTATGCGCTCAATCAGAGTTCTGATTCAAGTCTATCGTAGGGATTGGAAACCACACATCAGGCCTTGATGATGGCAGGCATGTACCGATTTCTGGTGACGGACTACATGAACCCTGCGGCGCTTCCTACAGGAGGGCCCGGCAGCGGCGAACAGTATGTTGCACCGTGTTTTGCATCCGCTGGAGATCTAATGCATCAATAGATTCATCTATGTAAGTTGGATAGTGGATATCAAGGATTGATATTATTGACTCTCGCAGGTTCAATCTCTTGTTTTGGTACGCATTATGCCCGCGCGTCGATTTTGCTTTAGCAATTAATTTTTTTATATCCAGTCTTCCACCGCCCTGTTGACGCAATTGCGAGTCTTCCCTCTTGTCGAGTCCATTCGTGAGCGCTGAAAACACTGGCGTTCGGAAGATTCTTCTGCTGGCGTATATGGATGTTCAGCGTCATCTCCTTCAAAAAAATTCACAGAGTTGGATTTTCGGTCCTCACGGTAATCTTGCCCCTTTGTTATAGTCAAGCCGCTCATACCACATGGCCAGGTTTCATTGGCACTATTCAGCTTCGGTGCGTACTCTTACAGATACGGCATATTGTATCTTAATGGTATATGATATCTAGGCTCAAATATTGGTTCGAAACTGCCTTGAAAGACTCACACGAATGATTTTGATATATATTGTATCAAAGATTTGTCGGTGATGGGCTATAATCATCGTCTATTAACGGGGAATGGGCCTGATATCCTGGTGAGGATTTTTCCAGTACCACAAAAGCTTGGATGACTGGACCTCAAGTAGCTCGCATACAAATTATCTACGGCAAGTGGAGTCGCCTTTGACGTGATTATCACAGCTGCTATGAGTATATCAAGGCTTTCCCTTTCCTGTGAGGCGATGCTCATATTACCTTCCAGCCCTGAACCTTCACCTCGCACGTGCAGGTACTAAGAGGCAAGATATTATTATCGTCTTCTTCACAACTTACTTGACAAGGTTTTTATCCAGATCTGACCATGTCATCACTCTTATCATGCTTTTCACTGTCAACACCAATCTCGTATCAACGTGAGTCTCTAACCTAAATTGTTGAGTATTACTCTTGTTACCCACATCGTACTCGAAGAGTACTGGCAATCAGTGCACTAGTAACTGTAAGCTCCCTATTTTATGATATCCATGCACGCGAATTCTAAATCAAAACCGCATCCGCAGTTTCTTGCGCTTCCTCGCGCCACAGTGTACGGGGGTATTGGTTTCTTACTGGGCAAAAGTAAGGCTCGCACAAATTCGCCCATCCAGACTACTCACCCCGAATGCAGCATACTTCAACTCGTTCATGGCTGTGTATGGCTTTGACTATTCCTACTGCTTCAGCTTGTCAGGAAGACTAACGGCGGTTCTTAGCTTGAACTCGCGTGAGTTTCTACGCGAGAAAATCGATGAAACTATGTCTATATCGAGTAACCGACTGGTGGTTACGGTCATTCCAATGTTTACGCCACATGATCACGGAGTAAGCAGGATTTCATTTTGCTTCTTCTTTGGTCCTCGTTTTCTGGCCGCTTCATGTCGAATATCCGTTCACTGATTACGCATGTAGACAACGGCGCAAACATCGACCGTTGGAGGAGAATATGAGCTATCTGGGGACGATATGCGACCGTCTGATAAACGTCCTGGGACTGGAAACTACAGCGATGTTTAGGCAGCGTGTTCAAATTGCTCAAGTGGTCTGTCTGATGCTTGTGTCACAGTCATGCTGTCGAATAAGCCCCGACTCTCCCTGAGAGTACAATTGAGGCCACTATGTTCCCCCAGCCAAATTGAAATACAATGCGTATCCTTACGCCTGAAGAGGAAGAGCGGCTCAGTATTTGACGCGCAAATATTACGCCGTAAATCGGAGGTAAACAACGCCCTCCATAGCCATGATCTTGGGATCTACTTACGTGACCTCGTCACAGCCAGCGCACCTGCGAAAGACAGATGAAGGTCTGGTTCGAAGCTCCTTGTACTTTACAACATCAATTTTGTAAACCATAAACCGAACATCGCAAAAGTGTCCAGAAATAAAGGAAAATGAGATGAAACGATACCGAGTCTCTCTATCATGATCAATCTCCCCCTGCTCATGCACATGATTGACATCTTGCCGAGGTGCATGCAAGGCTCATGTTTCTCTCCAATAGTAACACTCGACAGAAGATGTGCCGCCGGCACATGTCCACCATGCTCCAGTGATTCCCCTCTCGCATACGCTACAGCAGCCCGTTTCAAATCAAACAAAGAGGCCTTGAGGCTCACATGAGGTCCGAGAGTACCTGCTTCGCAAGCCCCGCCCATGAATTACATACAACGTATAAGTGTATACCGGGCACAAGACTTTTCTTGTTTTCGTCCATGGAAACCCGTCGACCCTGGTCAACATACACACAAGAGAAGAAAAAGAAACAAGAAATCGGAGTTGCATTGTGTGTACCTTACGCGAACAAGCTTGAACAATGACCGGGGCGACGAAACGCCTCGAGGCATGCCTCGCGTTTTGCGGACGTCTTCCTGTCGCCTCACGCCGGAATCTTATCCATAAAAGCCGTCCATCCTGCCTTCCTAATCTCCATTCCTCCTGCATCTTCTTGCATTCATCACATAGCCTCGAGCTGGTTATCTATATCTCCCTCCCCACCCCTCACCACTAGCGCATAATGTCCTCCTCATCCTACGAAGACGAAATTGCCGTGAGCTCGTCATCTATTACCTATCAGCGCAGCACCTCATAATCCTACTCAGCCAGGAGACATCGTCGCCGTCCGCCACGGTGTGAAGGGCAGACAAGAAGGCCTGGTCATCGGCTCCCACATCGACTACCAAGTATGTCCCCTTCCACCCCCTTCCCCCTTTCCCCTCCTCGATCCCAACATGCGTTTCCATCTCCTAGGGCCGCCAAGTCATCGAAGTCCAACTCGAGCACGAGGTGTACAGGGTGTGGCAGCCCCAAGTCACACGCGTGAGGCGAACGATCTCCTACTCCCGCCCCAGCCTCCAAGCGCCCAATAAAGTCCGCACCATCGAGCGTCGTATCCTCTGGTGAACGGACTCCCGCCATCCATGCGTCCCTCTCTCGACGCGACTTGCAATCCTCTATATATGAACGTTACGATTTCGGCCTGCGGCTCACCATTCACCATTCATCATCATCATCATCACTGGCATATACAATATCATACATAACGAATAACGAACGACGCTAATCTCGTACATATCTCCTTGTGAGGACGCAATGACGATCCCGTCTTAGCCATTGTCGCTGTCGACAATCACGGACCTGCGGTCCGTCTTGGTGGGGGAGGCAAGGTAGAGAAGAATACAGAAATGGGGGGGTGGTCTGTTGGGACGAACTGGGGATCTTATTTTCTTGATCAGTACTGGGTACATAGAGGTTTCTGCTAATTCACTTTACGACCCTCAGCCTTTCTGTGCTCGATGTGGAAGAATCATTCATGTCTCTCACACAAGCAAGTCATAAACTTCGACTAGAGTTCAGGATGCAAATGGACACCAATCAGAGAGCCAATGCAATACATTCCGATGCGTAATTCGTTTTCCTTGCAAAGCGAGGTGAGGAGGCTCGTGGACCGGTAATGATAGGAGAGAAAAGAAATAAAGGATGATGGAGTGTATAATTATCTTCTTAAATGAGACCCTGCGACGTGAGGGGTGGTGTGTTAGAGATACATAAACAGAAAGTTGAGAGTGAAATCGAAATGATGCTGGTGTGTTGTGTGTTTAATCTACGCTTTGAGTCCGACCACTGGAGAGGGCAAGGGATGGCGTGGTGTTGGTGTATGCGTCCTATTGGGCGATGGTATTGGCTGTTTTGACGGGTGCTTTGTTGTTGGAGCGGTGGTCGGCAGTGAGGACGCCGGGGATGTCGAAGTATTCGAAGCTGGCGTCGTGACAGGGAGCGCAGGCGGAGATGAAGAGGGCTTCTTCAACGAGAGCAGCGAGGGTGCAGACGCCGTCATGAACGAAAGGTCGCCATTTGTCGACTGGTTTGAAGGTGCATGCACAAAGCCGTTTGGTAGCGAAGATGACACAGGCGCTGCTTTCTCCGGTCCAAGACGATCCAGCGACATCGTCATCGCGCTCAGCTCCCTGTCCGACGGCGGTATACTCAAGCTCCGTCTCCTCCCAGCTGCCACGCTCCTCACAATCCTAGGCCCAGGCACAGACCCCACATACACACCCGCATTCGCCGCACTCCCATTCGCATTCGCATTCACAGCCACTCCATTCAACCCCTGCTTCTCCCCCGCCCGATTCAACACCCCAAATCCAACCTCACTAATCAACGACCCCACGCTCCCATTCAGATCCACCGCTTTCATCTCAGGCTTCAGCGTCTCCTCCGATACACTCCCATCCCGCGCCGCGTAGATCCCAGCATGCGCCACCACCGCCCGCTCGTAGTACAGCATGAACGCCCCCGCGCCTTCCTGCAACACCGTCTCGATCCCACACTCCCGCACCGCGTCGTCGCTGATCCTCAACCACCCCCGCCCCGGCCTTCCCCGCCCCTCCTCCTCGTCCTCCCACACGTACTTTGGCGGCTCCGAGTCTGCGTCGTCGTCGGCTGGCCGTAGGGGGTCTACGAGGCGCGGGGGTGCCCAGCGTTTTTGAGGGGGAAGGTCGGGGTTGCGTGGTTTGCGGCGATAGCAGATGTAGTGGCCGAAGGAGTGTTGGCCGAAGTGGCAGACGACGGCGGAGAGGCGGTAGATGGTGCGGGGGTGGGCGTAGGTGGCGGGTGTAGGTGTGGTGGAGCGCGGGACGTTGGGTGGAGGGGTTGAGATGGCGGAGGTGGGGTCTACGGAGAGGCTTCCGGAGGTGGTGTAGGGTGTCAGGTCGAGGACTTCTGGGAAGATGACGTGGACGTTGTTTTTGGTGGCGTATTGGCCGTAGTGCACGGAGCGGTTGATGTGGAGAGCAAGGACTTGCGGTGGCTGAACGGAGGTTAGGATGCGGGCGCATATATCGAACGAATAGCACTTACTCGAGCTATCATGGCCTGCTTTGTGGAAGCCTTGCTGAATACCTTTTCCATCCGCACACCAGGCAACTCGTCCTCTATTCGACCTTCCTCTAGAACTGCCTTGACTTGTTTCTCCATTTTTCTGACATCCTTTAGCCGCTTCTTCTTCGACGTAGATGGTTTGGCCTCTGGGCGAGTAGCCTCCTCCAGGTTGCGAATTTCCGTGAGAAGTCGTTTGTGCGTAGCCAGCATCGAGCACTTCCTGCAGATGCAATCCCTGAGAATCTCTAGAGTTGTGTAATCTTCTAGGCAGGCTTCCAAATGGCAGCTTGACTTCAGGTGTGGTCAGAGTTGAGCTCGCATACAACTGAACTTAAGTGGACTCACAGCCAGCCTTGGAACAGCTAGTTGCCAGTTGTCCAGTGCGAAATGCATAACTGCTTCGGTATATCCGCACACAACGCAACTTCTCCGGTTCGCTGTCAGTCCGTCAAACACACTCTTTCCGATCTCCTTGTTCGTCCCAGACGCGTGTGATAGACCACTCAAGCCCCGGTCGCGGTACCCCTCCTTGTCGACAGCAGCAATTTCGTTCTTGATACATTCAGAGAGTAGTTGGAAGAGCTCTTGCGCGTCTTGATGTTCGCGAGAGTTGAGCAGCGAGCTTGGGCGTCCTTCCGTCAGGGTGCCGAGCACTTCGATAAGCTCAAGGGGTCGAATAGAATTGTAAGATGATCTGGGTTTGTTCAATCCTGGGATATGACGTATGACAGAGTGATTTACGGTGAGTCAGAGGATAACTTACGCTGGAAGAGATCCTGCAGAGCGTCGATAACTGGCGAAGGGACATCCAACTCTTCGGCCTTCTCATGTATAGCGTCGATATGAGGTTGGAGATAAGATAGAGAGGCTAATGCCTGATGGTATGCGTTGGAACCGGTGACGTAGAAGAGCAACGAGGCAAACCAACCTGTAGGGTCGAGTTCATGAAACAATATGTCCCCGAGATGTTGACGAGGCCGGGATAGTATCCATCATCAGAGCCTTTCTCTGAATCTACGGAGGGAGAGAATCAGACGGCTCCGATGCGGAAAAGCCCCGAAGAAGCAACGCACCATGGTTTGCGATACCGTTCATGGCTATCTGCTCCGCCCGCGTGCGGACGCTCTTTCGGGCTTTCTTCCTGTCTGGACTCCTGCTGGAGCCATTGGGATAGGAATTGCGGCCCGAGGACCAATTCCAGGGTAAATATGTGCCTAGGCTGTCGAGGCCCATGGAAATATGCCAGTAAAGCGAACGGACTTCGGCGTTTGTGGCGACCAGGAAGACGAGGGTTGGGACGAGGAGAATTACAAAAAAGGGTGCTGTCTGCTGGAATAAGCTGCTGGATACGATTTCTTTGCACCAAGCTCGCAGCTCGTCGGAAAGGTGCATATGTGGTGGGGGCGGAGGAGTAAGCGAAGCAGCTCAGAGCTGAACAAATGGAGCCGAGGCAAACCCTGTCTAGTTGGCGCAGTCTGAAACCTTTGTATGGCTACCTAGCGCAATGGTAGCGCGTTTGGCTTCGATTGCTAAGCGGCACCAAAAGGTTGCAGGTTCGAGTCCTGCGGTGGTCATGGAGCATCCCATCATTTTGGGATGGCTTTGTAATGTTTTCTTTGTCATGATCAACACCACGTGACACTGTGTCTCTCGGCGCGTCGATCGAGCCAGGTTCAAAGCACTCTTTAGAGTCACCGCGTTGGACAGCAATGACTGCTGTTCTTCTCTCCCAACACTCATCCAACCCCTTGGAGGTTGGCTCCTCCGACGTCCGAAACGCAGATTACCGCAGAAGACTCCTCGCCGCCCAACAACGCCGCGACCACCTCTCGAGTCTCTCCTCAGACGACCCCATAAATAGCTATGTAGCGGAGGACATGAAGCAATACCACAACCACCTGGTCGATGTTCTGCCCACATTCACCGCCACAAAGCAGCCACGCAACGCGTACATCGACATCGATGAAGACATGGACAGTGACGACCTTATAATCCTACCTCCAAAGACGCACCCTACTGGAACCCACCAAGTTCCACGCGAGGATAACGGAGATGACGAAGACCACGAAATTCACGAAGGCGAGGACCCTCAACTCCAAGGGCCTGGAGAGGTTGACGAAGAAATGACCATCTACCAGAAGACAACGGAGGAGCGTTTGGAGATTGAGGAGGAAATCGCTGATCTAGAAGAGAAGGTACCCCGGCTCGTCACCGATTACAAGCTCCTCGATCGTCTCGGCACTGGCACATTTTCTTCCGTTTATAAAGCAATAGATCTCGGGTACCACGATAGATGGGACAATAGCCCATGGCATGGGAACCACCCCCAAGCCTCCTCCGCACACTACCAATCCGCACCCCGGCCACCAGACTCCAAGGTGTTCGTTGCAGTGAAGCGAATATATGTCACGAGTAGCCCGGAGCGTATCAAGAATGAGATATCGATCATGGAGGACTGCCGAGGGTGTCGGCACATATCCCAGCTTATCACCGCGTTCCGAGACGATGACCAGGTCGTTGCGATCATGCCGTATCAACCCAACGACGACTTCCGGGTAAGTCACAGACCTCCGTACGTCTTGGTCTGTCACTAAGCCTGGCGTCAAGGATTACTTTCGTAGTCTTCCAATACTTGGCATCAAAGCCTACTTCCGCTGTATGTTTCGTGCACTACGCGACGTTCACACTCGAGGAATAATCCACCGCGATGTCAAGCCTGCTAATTTCCTTTTCGACCCGCTTACCGGCATCGGTACACTTTGTGACTTCGGTCTCGCGTCTGTAAGTGCATCTACTCCTTGACCCGTCGAACAACGTTTTGACACGTTCATAGCGCATGGAGACTACAAGACCTGCCTATGGGTCGTGTTTTCACACATCCGCTTCACTAGAACACCCCCACGGCCGGGTTAGCAAGAATATGCCTTCGCAAGACATCAAGAATGCACAGCAGGCGGCGAAGTTTAAAAGTAAACTACCAGCTGAGAAAGTCGGGTACCCCGAAAAAGATACCAGGTATGCCTCTACATATGCATATATTACGCATTCCGGCTTCTGATGCACATACCCGCAGGCCCGTCACCAAGGCCAACCGAGCGGGTACGAGAGGCTTTCGTGCGCCCGAAGTGTTGCTCAAGTGCGGGGACCAAACCGGTGGTATGTCTTTGCTGGAGTGTCATAGCCCGTTCATAACAGCTCAATCGGAAGCCCAGCCATCGACGTCTGGGCCGCTGGCATGATCCTATTGTTCTTCCTCACCCACAAATTTCCTCTCTTCCAGTCGAATGATGACATCGAGGCTCTCATGGAAATTGCGACCGTCGTCGGGTACAACGAAATGGAGAACGTTGCTACTCTCCATAGTAAGACCCATATCCCCATATGCACTTTCGCATCTTCTGATACAACTGTTGTACAGGTCGTACATTCTCTACAAACGTACCTACTGTCCAGAAGGGCATTTCATGGCGGGAGTTCGTGGAGAGGCAAAACCCTACACTCTACGAGCCCCAAGAAACCGATCCGCGTTACTACCCAAACAACGACGAGGCCTACCGGGACTATATGCGCCGCCAATCTGATCAGAACTCGCACCCGGTCCCACCTTCCTCCTCTTCCACAACCTCCTCCCCGCCGTCCCTCTACTTCCCTCGTTCCTCCTCGCCCGCCTCCGGCCAGCCGGACGCCGCGCGCACGCCATCACAGGCCACACACCAACGCGACGTCGAAGCAGCCCTCGACCTCGCCGAGAAGCTCATGAACCCGTACTGCGTGAAGCGGATCACACCCAGGCAAGCCCTCGCGCACCCGTTCCTACGGGGCGAGGAGGGCGACTTTGACGAGGCGGCGGACGACGATGAGTTTGTGCCGCACCGGCCGGGGGAGGGTGTGTGTGGGGGGTTGCACTTTGTGGACGATGTGACGGAGGCGCAGGGCGTTAAGGTGCCTGTGCAGTGTGGGTGTGGGCCGGGGTGTGAGGAGGTTTATGAGGAGGTGATTATGCTGGAGGCGGGGCAGGGGATGGCGATTGGGAGGCAGCCTTGTGAGTTCCATCATGGGGTGTGTTGAGGCGTGAGCGGGGCGATGTTGTATGTTAGTTGTTGTATTGGTATGAGGATGCGGCATCAATGGAGATGTTGTGGGTACCTTTCTTCAACCGAACCTGCAGTCTTTGGACTTTGAACTCTAGAAGTTGGAAACTTTTCGGTGCCACCCCCGGGTGCGAAAACAAAAACCAACGTATCGTTCGATTCGATGACCACCGCAGGACTCGAACCTGCAACCTTTTGGTGCCGCTGGCAGTCGAAGCCAAACGCGCTACCATTGCGCTAGGTAGCCATGAGGAGATGATGGAGCTCTGAAAGTTCGCCGGAGATACATACTCATGCCTGAAGAAAAATGTAGACACTGCAAGCTTCAAGTGTCCTGTGAAGCATATCAATCGTTACTGGGCTCCTCATTTCTTGACTTAGTACCTGATTCTGAACACCTGCTTGCCACTTGCGGTGGGTTTCAGGGAAAACAGACCAAAAAATACGGCTTCGACCTGGCACAAAATGTGCACATACTCGAGGCGCTCCATGACCACCGCAGGACTCGAACCTGCAACCTTTTGGTGCCGCCGGCAATCGAAGCCAAACGCGCTACCATTGCGCTAGGTAGCCTTTGTTGATGGCCGGCTACAAATAATCACCAATGATGAATGACTGATCATTGTCAACTGTGATCGCCTATAGCCTATAGGCTACACCGCCGCAGTCTCTTGATATAGCAAACTCGCTTACGCCCATCATGGCACTGAACTGGACGATGCTCAACCCTAATCGTTCTCCTGTTCCTCTACCCAATGAGATGACCATAACCACAGTGGATACAGGAGTGGAAGTCTCCTTGACGATCCCAGACACGACACCTACTGGCGCCTCCACAGCCGGCGGATCGGGCGGCAGCAGAAAGCTCAAGGCCATGGGCAAGGTCTGGCTTACTGATCAACGAGTGCGGCTCCTTACATCCTTGAGCTATTGACTCCTCATTGACGCGATCCCCCTCTGCTCCGGCTACGCCTTCTCAAATCTCTTTCCCACTTCACTACGCAGTTGATCTTTACAGGTGACGCTGGCGCTTCATTCGAATCTCTTTCGGTCCCACTACACGCCGTTCTATCGACGAAGTTCGAACAACCAACGTTCGGTGCCAACTTCCTCGCGTTCGAGGTCAAGCCGTCCGACGGAGGGGGGTTGAGCAGCGGTACGAAAGCCGAGCTCCGGTTCAAAGATCGGGCTATGTTCGAGTTCGTGAGTCTCCTGGAGAAGACGCGTGAGAGGGCGATATATATGAAGCGACAAGCAGCAGAGGACGAGGAAGGTCTGCGTGAGTGGACATCTCACTCTATCGTTATTTGCAGCAGACCCATGCATTTCGGCCTAGCTACCTACACTACGCCTGCGGAGTCCTCTTCGGCCTCCTCCGTCTCTCTCTCCATGGGCCCGCCTGTTGGCGCACCCCCTGGATATAATGCTTGAAGCGATACGTAATCTTGAGCTCCATCATTTGTACAAGGATAGTCGGACGTTGGATGGATGTACTTATAACTGTTAGAGTAGGTTGATATACCCCTGGGCGGCGTTCCTCCCATTTGCTTGATTCTCATACCCGTGATAATGATCCTCACGAACGTTGGGGATGATAGACGTATCATAGCATCAACACCTTGAAAACGGTAAATGAGTTGGGAAATTGCGAGTTGAATTGCCACTTACAACCCGCGCCGATTCTCAAGTGATCTATAATTATCAATTCGAAGCCACTACAAAGAGTATCGAAGCTGAGAACTCCGCGGACTTGGTAACCTATGTAATATGCCGGATCTGCCGGATTCCATCAAGGAAGGAGGTGACCTAAATATAGTCGTCCTAGACTGAGTGTGGTCCTAGACTGAGTGTAGCGCTATGGTTGCAACAGAACTGGTGAGGAGTCGCAGGATTGTTGCACGTTCAACGTGGGCCCGCGCCTAACAGTCGGGTCCCTTGAGTTACTTGGTACGCAGATCGTGTGCTTTCCCAGGGAAGTACTAATGATGTGTGGCGTTCTGGTCTGGACTCTGGGGACCACTGGCAACAGTCAGGTGCGTCATGTAGTTTGTGATGTTCATCTCCAAGTCAAGACGTCCAGACAGCAGAATATCAGCTCCCGCATAAGATCCCGCGGCGACCTTCTGATGATGATCTTATATGGTACTCTTGACGTTTTTCGGGGATCTACGAAATAAATACACCTCCGAGGTCGGTTACAATACATACAGGAGACGGGCGGATATGTACAATGCTTGGTAGTACAACATGTAACAGTTGCGAAGACCAATAAATAAAGAATAAAGAATCCTTCGCTCTATCGTACAGATGCCCCGTGTTCGAGATTTTGCGGACGCACTGCTGGGCTAAGAACGCAGGGGCTGAGAACGCACGGAAGTACGACCTCCGACAGGCGGTGGATGGGTAATCGTGAGCAGGTAAGTCTATCAAAATTGAGTTGACGCAGGTCCAGAACGAATCACTGGCCGGCGACGTTGGTCAAGCAGTACATGAACCTACGAGGGTTGAGTACTGAGTCTCCTATCGAGGAGAAAAGTGTGGGCGTCATACGTAACCGCTATCATATTATGGGGTCGCTGCAAAAGCGTGAATAAACAGGCGAGCGAGGAAAGTTAGCAGTCAGTAGGGCTCACTTTTTCGTACTTCGTCCTAGATATGTTGATGAGCTTTTGTTGTTTCATACTTCCTGGAGGAAACGACGCACCATAGAAATATGTTCACAATATGGTTGAACGTAGTATACTAAAATACTATTAATTGGACCGGTATAGACGCACAGGGCCGCACTCACAAGAACGAAGAGCACGGCTACGTTGAATGATGAGCACTATGCATTTCTATATCGTGGAAAATAAGCGCACCTGCAATGCAGATTTTTTTACGGATTGGTGAGAGTTGTCGGAAAGCTGGCTCTGTCCCTCGACGATGAAGCCAGATGTTACCGATGACGAGGCCAAAGCATGCATATTCCAACCCCAGGCTAGGAGAGACTAGGTGTCAGCTCGTGCCGCCATCCTCAAATTTCAGAGTGATCAACTTACCTTATAATCCACATGATAATCTTAAGGAATAAATTGTCAGAAAAACGAACAACGCGGATCCAGTAAACCTACACGCACCGATCTGCCTGATTGATAAATTCCCAGAATCGCTTTAGGTTTAGTAAACTGAGCGGAAGGTACTCACTGTGGACGTGCGTTATGCAAATCCCATCGACATTGAAGATGTATTTCCCTATCCACCGAAGAAGGTTAACTGATAGTTTTCATCAGCGCCTAGAACACTCACCATCACCGGTCGAGAAGGAATACACCATCATTGGCACACAAGTCATAGCGTATGCAAGGTATGCTGAGACCAGGACCGCGGTGATCCATGGTCGTTGACCCCAGACAACCCACGCCCTGACAACAACCAGGGCTATTCAACGCACGATAAGTAGCCAATAAGTACTTGAAAGTGACTGGCAGACCATGAATCGAAGCCAGAGAGAGAAAAACGATCGAGGCATAGGCGACGACGTAGAAGCGACAAATCTAGTAGGGGAGAGATAAGTCAGACAGCACTGGTCATAGATTCGACAGAAGCACCATCGGTGAATTTGTCGTTGAGAGGCCTCCAAGATGTACAGCGACCGCCGGTTGCAGCACGAGATTCAAATACCGGTTGAATAGAAAGATAATCTTGGTGCTCGTCCATTTGGTGGGCCAGATATGGGTTACCTACACCCCGACGCAGACTTGCATTGACATTCGTCGCTCGAGACATTACGATCACGATAAGCACGCACCTCGTCTTCAAAAGTGATAAGCCAGTCCCACCAGACGAGCGCGCACCCAGCGCAGACACAATAACTGTGTCAATGGAATTGGAAAGGTCAATCTCCAAGTTGAGACAAAAGAACGAAGGGGCGCGTCTACCGAGTGAAGGCAAATTCATTGGAGAAGGTGACCGCGTCCGAGTATGGAACATGTTCATCCTTCAAGTTCATTACGAACAGGCCAGGGCCTGACAAGAAAGAGAGAGAGCAGGAGAAGACTAAATGAGCAGAATGGGTAGGAGAACGTCTAACTTACCATTCGAATTCGAGTGGGCAGCTATATATCATGGCAATCAAGCCGGCCAAGGCCCAAGGTAACCGTTAATTCAATTGAATAGGATCGGTAGATCGTTCAACCTGTCACCAAGATTCAGATTGCAGGGATAACGCAAGGATCAGAATATCACAGGACATCGATATCTCTTTGTGCGGGAGGTCATCTATATTCGTATGCCGCGGATGTGACTTCACCCGCAAAATACTTGGAAGTGACTCTGGAAAGAGGCTTCTGCGAGTATGATGCTCATTGTAAATCTCACAGACCTACTAAGCCATCCGTGTCGGCCCCGGCTCGCGTTCCTCCGAGTTATCCTATCGACGGTGCCACGCTATATGGCGAAGTTCATTGTGCGGAGACACTGGCGACAATCCGATGACACAAAAGTTACCATGTCGACGAATGGTAAGTATTCTGCACATCACCGGGTCAGGTTCTGATAATGAATTCCGCTCAAGATGGATTAGCGAATGCAGGGCTGTCAATGATCATCGCCGATAGTCGACTGACTCGTTGTGAGGGAGGGTCTGTGAGATGAACTGCCTATTTCAAGATATAAAGGGCATGTTCTGACCGTGGCGTCCCACGATTGTCCGCAAGCGCGCTCATGGCGGTTCTTAAGCAATCTGCAAGAGTTTGATATTTCAATTTCAGCGATGGTGTAGTCGTCATACTCCCACGGTTATCGGGACAGGAGACATCCTAAAATAGTTTGGCTGTATAGCAGAGGGTGACATATGATTGATAACAAGGGAAAGTGAAGGGGATTTCGCTGCCAATGCATAGGAACATGTCGTAAACGAAAGAGAAACGGGCTAGTAGTATGGAGACACGAAGCCGTGACAAAACAAGAGACGGGACACAACGAGGACACGAATGACAGATAGAGACGAAGATGATAACAGGTGTCGAAAGGGAATTCGAAGGGTCGTATGAGGGACGTGGGTAGAGAGCATAAAAATAAGGACAACTACAACAGGCGCTGCAGCGTCTGGAACCGTATAAGATGATTATAGGACCCTGGATAGGGTGCTATATGGTAGTATTGGGCGAGCGAAAGGGAGGGTGGAGGTCGCGCGGGGAGCGATCGAAGAGAGGAAAGAAAGATAAAACAGATAGCGACTAAGAAAGGCGAGTTTAAGATCACAGCCAGAAACTCCAGCCGATAATATATATGATGCAGCGCGAAGTTTGTGAAAAATCCTTTGAAAACACGAGGATGGGAGCGGAATAAGGCAAGGAAGCGCAGAGAAAAAAGGCTTAAACGCATTCGTACGTACGGCCACGACGCCTAAGTCGACGGCGACGGGGTCCTCTCATTTGTCAACCTGAATTGGACGGAGCCGGTGCTGCTGCCGGAGCTCTCGGGTGTCGCCTTCCAAGGGCGATCGAGTTCGAGGCTAGCAAGGGTCCCGTTCAGATCGTGCATCGCGTCGAGCTCCTGACCTTCCTGCGCCTGCACTTGGCCAGTCTGTCCAGATGTGGGACGGGATATGGTGACCTCAGGCCTTCCCGAAGCGCGGCTGCCTCCATACGCGTTCGAACCGTCCAGATAGTTGGAGTAGCGGGTGGCGCTGGTAGGACGGGTGGACGAGGGGGAGATCTTGCCAGCGGAGGCAACATTCGTGTTGACCTTGAGGTCCTGCGTCTGAGGGAAGAAACCGGGAGCGTAGGCTTTCGATGGATGAGGCAGCATCTCCGAACGCGAGAACGATTCACGATGCTTCATCTCTGGTGCGTAGGCATTGGGATCGGGCGAGAACGGAGCAAAGGAAGATTGGGCTCGGTGGATCTCAGGCCGAGGCTGGTACCCATTCGAAGAGTATGTTTCGAAGATGTGGGATCCATCCTCTCTTGTTCCCAACACCGACTCCTGGATGACGCTATCACCGTTCGAGTATGCAGAGACACTGTTGTTTCCGCGGTCGGAAAGGGCGTTTGGGACGTTGTCAAGATACCCCTGGAGATTAAGCTTCTGGAGGAGCTGAAGGGCCTGTTCCTGCGTCATCATATTAGGGGTAGGGGTCATTGCTGGAGTCGGGAACTGGGTTTGAAGTGCCGCTGCTTGTGCAGCCTGCGCAGCTGCTTGAGCGGCTTTGTCTAAAAACGAGGATCGTTGTAAGAAGATCATGTCGAGAAAGCACGTGGAAACGACGAACATTGACTGCGCCCCCAACTCAACCGAATCCTGCTACCACCGACCGGGAAACCTTGCATTTTCTCGATCGCTCGCTCTGCATCGGCCTTCTTGACAAACTGCACGAACCCGCAATGTTTTCCAACAGGGACTTTGACCTAGACAAAAAGACCATGAGAACCATCGGCAAGATAACAATACTCGTCAACGTACGTAGTGGATTTCTCCAAATGGGGCAAAGAACGTCCTGAGCGTTTCCTCAGAAATAAGCGGCGAAAGACCACCAACGAAGACCGTGGTGTTGTACGGGTCTGTCGACGTAAGCTGCTCCCCGTTTGGTCCGATGAGGTTTCCCAGTATCGCTCGAGCCTGTGCATGGTGCTTCCACGACTCTTCAGGAATTGTGTATCGTGGAGCGCCACCTTCTTGACCAAAGGACTGCCTAATCGGTGCATCTTGGGCAAATGACTGGGTGATAGAAGTACCATTGATCTTGATGGCAGTAGTTTCTCCGCTCGCATACTGCTGCGCTATTTGCGCAAGCACGCTATGAGGCAGATTCATCATATCCTCCGATGATACGGATCCGAGTCCGGAAGAGGAGAGGCTGCTGCTGGAACCAGAGCTGAGGGAGGCTGTGGAGTTCGAGGCACCCATCGACGATCCAGACCCAGAACTCGTAACGCCATTGGTATTGCCGCCGAGCGAGGAGCTTGACGTCGTGGCAGCGATCGGTACCGATACACTTTTGGTCAGGTTGGCGTTGGGGAGGGGGAGGGCGATGGTCACAGGTTGCGCATGTTGGTCAAGCCCATTGGTAGCCTGTGGTGGAAACTGAACCTGGGGAAGATCGAGGGATGGGGCGGTCGGAGGAGCCTTGTATTTTGCCGTCGCTGGCGAGATGCGCACTATGACGATTCGAAGGTCAGTATATGCGCGATTATCGTCGAATAGGAACATAGGAACATACTTGGTCGCGAAAGGCAATAAAGGCCGTGCATTTCAATCAACGCTCGCTGTTGATCTGCTTCATCGGTAAATCTAGAAAACATATTTTGGAGCTGTATCTGAATATAGACGGACTGCAACTTACCGTACGAAGCCATATCCCCTTGACACGCCCGTAACAGGATCCAACATAATCTTAGCGCTCTTACAACTTGTAAACGGACGGATAAATTTGGGTTCCCTGTCGTTTCGAAGCCCTAGGACCGGATTACGAAAGACCGCCACAAGATCGGAATTGGAGGTCTCCGGCGCGAGGTCCCCGACGAAGATGCTGTATTCCTTTGGATATTGCTGTAAGGCTCCTGTGGCGACACCCGCGTTTTGGGAAAACGCGTTTGAAGTGGGCGAGGCGGTCTGCACGCCGGAGGCCCAGTTCAATACGAAAGGCTTGGAAGAGTTGGGCATCGTGACTGGCGTGCTGTTCCCGCCGCCGCCAATCTGGGCGAGCACGGAGGCAGCCTGTGCGGCGGTGGGGAATGTGAGGTAGCAGAAGCCCGGGTTGTTCGCCTGCTGACCAGTGACTGGATCGGGGGCCGGGTGTGGTACCTTGATATTGACGGGATCCCAGCCCATAAGTGCGCAGACCTGTTTGGCGTATTCTTCGTCCATCCAAGGTTCGATCTCGCCCCACCAGAGGGTCGTGCAGTTGGAATTGGTGTTGGCGGGTTGTGGCGGGGTGTTTGCGGTGGAGGAAGGGGAGTTTCTGAAGATATGGGCTTCTCTGTCGTTCGCAGGCGCAGGATAATATGGGGACGCAATGTTGGGCGGGGGAGAGGAGCGGCGGATGTGGTGGTTGTAGGAAGAGAAGGATTGTGCGGATACAGGGATCGGGGCATTATGGTTGTGTCTGTTTGGTCCGACATCCATCCCAAATCCATAGTCCCGGTCGTGTATCCCAAGCGACCGTGGGGTTGCGCTGGAATACCCGGGATAGCCCATAATGCCAAGCGATGGACGACGATCTCCCGTCGAGAACATCGTGTTGGGGTAGTATGCAGCCTGGCCTTGTTCCCGGTCATTGCTTCCTCGGTTTCGCAGCGCACTGAGTCCCGGAGGATACTCAAACTCGTGTGCATCCGTACGTGACATATCTGCGTGCGACCGAACTGCTCTTGTAAAAATTTACGAGTCGAAAAAAGGGGCGAAATGACGGGGAGGGGACGAAATGACGGAGAAAAAACAGCAAATCAAGGATGATGGCTGTGGATGATGAGAAACGGTAAAGCTGTGTTCTTTCCTGTTTTATGGGAGACAACAAAAAGCTGGGGGCGACGTGAAGCAAGCGAAATCAGACAGCGCAGACGGAACGGGGAAGTGTAGCGATGAAACAAGCGAAGAACTGTTTTGCAAGCGACGACTGACTAGAGAGCGACCGAAAGAGAACTGGAGGGCGACAGCGAGAAAGAGGGAAGGAGGTGAGGAGGAGGACTAAACCGAAGTCAGATGGGCGCAGAAAGATGGAGGCGAGCCCGTTCAAATGGCGGAGTAGGGAATAGGCTTGCGGATTTCCCGCGCTCCCCTAACTCGTCCTCCTGCCTTTAAACCGTCTGTAAGATGCTCCCCTCCACTTACAGTCATCCAAATCCTCGCGCGTCCTCCGAGAATGATGCTCCGTCTTTCCAATGCGGTTCGCTGGTGTCCAGTCTCCATTGTCCTAGATGGTCATTTCCGGGCTATTGGCTGTTACTTACCATTATAGGGGAACAATGTGGAGGCTTGCGGCAACCATGTCGCGATTTCGGGGTCACTGAACCACGTAGATCTACGGCGTCAAGCCTAATCAGGGACGCTGTCACAGGGGAGTTGTGTAACATTGTGGGTCCAGTGGCTGTGCAGCTTCTTTCTGCAACAGCTCTCCCGCTGTTTCAGCAACATCGTTATGTTTTGGCCGGGACCATGACCTCCTGGAACGTTATCTGACCCTCCTCGCGGAGTCACTTCTAAAACATTGCTGGCTAGCTCGATATCTGGGCTTGATTCGACCGTTGACATATGTCTGTCTACGGCGACCATCCATCAGTGACCATCTCACTGCAACCCATCCTGTGTGCGTGGTCTTGTTCGTTAACAGTCATACGACATATAATGATCGTTTGAACGGTCAGGTTGACTCTAAAATCTAGAGATCCAGCACGCTGTGTGACCCGCGTCCTTGCCATTGTTCTGTCACGTCCTGCCCAACATGGACGGGCGTATGCATGCTCAGGATCTCATCAACAGATACATCCATCTAGACATATGGATCCAGCTCGCACTTTGAACAACCACCTCCTGTTACATCTCCGAGGTCAGAGAATGGTGGTACTGACAATTATGCATGCAATCATATCATAACGCATGGGCCCCAAACGATCCTAGCTCCGAAAACCGGCGCTGGAGTATAAGACCTTGTCCTCCGGACTCCATACTCTGGTCAGACACCTTCCCGTTCGGACTCACAATGGGGATCCAGCTGTGGATACTTATCCTTTTGTATCGTCGCTTCTCTTCACACACCGCCCAGGACACCTCACAATAATCGTCTCTCACACAGATACCGTGGGTCAATTATACGAAGTGACTCGACCAAGTTCGAGTCATTGATGCAACTTGTACATAAGTGCCGTCACATTTCCTTGACTTCCTCAAAATACTCGGAATCACCCCACTCGCAGCACGCGATTATCTGCTCTGTCAATGTCGACTTGTGTTCTCATCTCGCCTGTGATCTACGCCTCTCGACCCTTCCGTCGATGGACTTGACCCTACTTGACCTCACTACAGTAAACATGGTGACCAGACAGCATCCGTGTTGACCAGAATCGGTGGCTTCTTATTTCCCGACCCTGGTGATTTACACGTACATAGGCTTCAGTTATCGGTAGTTTTGTGCGTTTCATAAATTTCATATGAGCCCTACTTGCTACTATGTAGTACACCCTGAGGCCCGGTCGCCGCAAACGCTTCCGTTCATCGATGATCAGCAAATGGATACGATGAGTCAGCATCACGCTTCCTTTCAGTCAGGTATTTGGTGTGTGGCTCCGGAGGATCAGGTCTCTTGGACTGATCCCTCTCTCTGGACTGCCCAGAGGCTTATACCTCGACGTGCAGACCAGAAGTTGGAGTCTTTGACGCGCCAACGGGGAAATTTGACGTCGCTTCACTCCCGTTGCCAACGTCCTGATCATACATCGCCTAAACATGCCCGTTCGTCGGCCGTCTGCTTCCACGGGCCAGGCCCACAACTCTTCATCCTCACGCGCACATAAGACCAGCAACTCCCATCATGTTCTTATGAGCATGGGTTCCACGCAGCCACATTCGCTTCTCTCCTTAGGTGCATCCGCGACGCCTCAACAGAAGGTTGTGCAGGTTCTTGTGAAAAGGCTCAAGGACAGGGTGCGTTGCTTGGACTCGTATCATATTCGAAGTACTGTCTGACACGTTACCCAGCTACCATCCAATTCCGGTGTTTCGTTGGATTACTTGGAAGCCGACACGGCGATCCAGCAGGCTATTGAGGCTCTTGTCGAACTTTCGCATGATTCTCTGGATATCATAGCATGGGCTTTGAGCGAACTGCTGGAACGACTGGCCAAGGTGCGTCTGGTTTCGATATGAGACGGAGTCCTCATTTACCTCATCCTGAGCAGCAAACCGATATCACGGGTTACTTGGCCATCGAAGTTCTGCAATCCCAATTGTTTATCTTGAAGGTCCTGTCAATGACAATGGCTTCGCGGTGGAGCCATCCCCGATCTGCCTCTCGCTCAAGTCTTGGTCACCCTGGTACACCAGATTCTGTGACCGGCTCAGCAAGGCTACACCATCAAGCATCCTCTGAACATTCAGTACCGCCCCCGGCATTCCACGA
The DNA here is from genome assembly GCA_014905825.1 of Lyophyllum atratum. Lineage (NCBI taxonomy): Eukaryota > Fungi > Basidiomycota > Agaricomycetes > Agaricales > Lyophyllaceae > Lyophyllum > Lyophyllum atratum. The sequence goes on along the minus strand of JACGCN010000002.1, from coordinate 2,749,938 downwards.
GCCTCTACCACTCGATGATAACTGTGCAAAATATGTACTCAGTGTGATGGTGTTGCTCATGCGTCAGACCGCATCGCCCAATCATCCCCTCATGCATCCGAACCGCTTCTCTGATCTAACGTTTCGCGACTTTGAGTCGCACCACCTTGCCTCAGCGTCACCCGAGAGCGGTTTAGACCATCCCCCAACGCCCTACTCTGACTATTCGCGTCCCTCAACACAGGAATCGACTCTTCGCAACCAGTCTTCCTCAAATTCCGTCCGATCCGGGAAACTCAGCCTCGAGTCGACGATACATATTCCCGCAACGAAAACAACGTATGAGAAGACCCACATGTCCCTAGTGAAGTCCACAGCACCCGTCAGCGATCTCATCGCGCAGTACGCGGGCCGCGTGGTGTTCCAGATTTCGGCATCAAATTGGCAGGTGGTGTACACCCGCTTACGGACTAGGATACATTTCCTCGCAAGCGATACATCCGGCAATCCGGAAGGTGCTGACCTGCAGCTCATGGCACACTGCGCATTAGATAGACAGCGCCTTGTACAGTTACTGAACGGTGGGCATTTGGTTGATTGTACACGGCCTGTTGCTGATTAGGGTCATAGAGTTGTCTTCGTTACTAGTCAATATGGGCCGGGAGGCCCAAGTTGCCGTTGCCGTGCCTTTGCGATCCGCTGTATGGAATTGGATCACCACATTCCCCCAGGAGTTCAACGAAGCTATTCGGATTAGGGGCAAAACAGAAGGCGCGCCGGAACGCGTTTTCGATCTTTTTTATTCTATGAATCCTGCCAATGATGAGAATGTCTTCTGGCCAACCCTTGCAATCCTGGATTGCGTGACGACTGACCGGCTGTCGGCCGACTTTCAGCTTGCACTTGGTAGCACGACCAAAGCTTCTAGGAAGGTACGCCGTATTTCCGTTCCGTCTGTGACATTTGAGTTGATCATCATGGACAGGAAATGAAATTCGGAGAGGGCGTCTTGAAACACGCCGTTGGAAACACCAAGCTGTCTGAGATTGCCTTGGTCTGTTTATTGGATATCTGCCGCGCTGCGACCTATGCGAACCCTGACATCGAAGTTCCTCTGCGTATGGTTGCCTTTGATATTGCCCACGAAATTAAGGCAGTTATTTTTTATGCCCAATACTTGTCACACTCTTATCTATTCACGCTAGGCTGCTCTCTCATCGAACCCCACACGAAAGCCTTTCTGGGAAAGCATTGATGAGATTGATGTTGCTATCTATGCTGAGGCACTGGTTGTAGTCTTCCGCTTCTTACCTGAGGAAGATGCACTTTCCTTGTTCTCAATTTGCATGGAACCCGAGCGGTCGGAAGCTGTCAAACTCGTCGGAATACGAGCATGCCTGACGTTGGCTCAGGAGGTATGTGGCGGTGCCTTAGTCTGTGTTGTCGCATCGGAGTTGACTCTATCACCAGGCGGGACGTATCAAGTGGCAGAAACCCTTGGGCAAACTAGAAGATATCATGTGCGGGCGTCTCCGGAGTATTTTCAAGGTAATCACTTCTCGAAGGTATCAAACACTCTCATCTGACCCTCTATTCAGACGGCCGGTCTCCGCCGCGCGGAAGTTGATCAATACGGCAACATGAAGCGTGTATCATCTCGTCCCAAAGCCAAACGAACGACCATCCAACCGCTCTCGGATCGGGAAGTTCTGCTCCTGGCGATTCTGTCGCTCTGGCGCGCGAGCCCGCTTTTCCACATGAAGGATATAACCGTTCCTGGAATCGAAGAATGGGTGGAGACGTCGAATAAGGTCTGGGAGGCTCCCCTCGACATTTCGGTCAAAGTCTCCGCTGCGAGCTGTTTCCACGTGTCGGCGACGGCGCTTTACCATTCGCCCATGGTTGGGGATCCCTCGCATTCTATGATGGTCACCTTCCTCAAGATCATACTGTAGGCTCCATCTTTCAAACCTCTGGGCATCTGTCACTTACCACCTCTTCTACAGCCCAGCCACTCTTCTCAGTATTGTCACCAATCTACTACATGCTCGAAGCGACCAAGAGGCCGAACGGTTGTGGATTATGACAGCGCATCAAATGGTGGAACTGTATGTCAGGAAAACAGATGTACGCAATATGCCAACCTTCTCCCGCATCCCCTTGCTCATGGCGTTCGCAGAACCCGGCGATCAAAGGAATCCAGACGGATCCTGCCCGTGTCTCGGCCTTTGCCTTGGCTGAAATAGCCTTCCTCGTTGCGCTTACCTCTGCAGATATCAAGGTCTCAAATTTGGCCGCCAAGGGTCTGCGCTTCCTTGCCAATGCAGAACGACAACCAGGTGCTCCTGTCAACCACACCGTAAGTGACGAGGATCGGTCGAAGCGCAACCCTATCTACGAACAACTTGGTGATCCCAAGATCATGCTTGTCGGTTCGTATTCCTCCTGCATATGATTTCCTAAGTCATAACTGTGTTATTTAGGCCGGGTGGGGCATCAGAAGCGAATCCGCAAATTGGTGCGGCTGATCTCATACTCGTCAGCCGTCTATATCGCGGTATGGCAGGAGTGCTATTGGAGGTGGCGGGCGCTTGCTGAGATCATTTTTGACGCTGCGCCCGACGGTGCCGAAGGCGGCGATTCACACCCTTTTCCGCAAACTTGGCAGGTACGCCATTTCAGTTTCGACCTGGCGAACCTCGCTGATCTTTCCGTAGGAACAACGTTTCCAATGGCAGAACCTCACCTTGTTTTTGGCCGCTCTTGGTGGTGCTTGCGTGCAGGAGAACCAAGATTTGACGTCTCTGGCCAAGGTGATACCCGCGCACTCTCTGCCTGACGAGATGCGGGTCATGCAGAATCCGGTGCCTCTGGTTGGAACTTTTATCTCAGACCTTACCACCTTGCTGGTCGTTTCTGACACGCAAATCCGCGATGCGGCAAGGGAAGCACTCGGAGCTGAGCTTAGTCCAAAGCTGTACTCTAAGCTGCTCAAACACTTGGACGAGCACGTTTCTTCCCATCTGCAGATTGATCTCCGGATTGACTTTCTGCGTTTTTAGGAAGATCCGCATCTTTCAGGAGAGTGCTGGCGTGGAGTTGACAGAGACCTCGATGTTGTTCCTGGATCAGGTTTGTGACGAGCATCTAGTGGTTTGAGACTTATTTAACCTTCTTTTCTGATTAGTTCATTGCTGTGCTAAAGCTCCTTGTTGAAAACTCACATGGGACGATGGAGGATGTCATGAGCATCGATGTTAGCTCGACGATGCTGACCCTCGCTTCGTTCATGGCGCGATTCAACGGCCCACTCTCGATCCGCCTGAAGACCAAGTTTTGCATCATGTGTGAGAGTGTCTGCGACCGTACAGATACCCTGGCTGTGCGGAAGGACAGCAGTGCCCGTCACAACATCCTCGACATCGTTATTGGCTGGATTCAACCAACGATGGTATGTTCACTGTGTACCATCCCACATCACTGGCTAAATGTAGGCATTCAGGATGCTCAGGGAGAACTCGCGGCGATACAGAATGAGCTCAACATGGCTTGTTTGCGAACATCTGTAAAGCTTTTGGACCGGCTACAACTTCGTCCGGTCGATGCAAACACGGGGGACGACAGTGTACACGTCGTTTCCAGATTGTTCAATAAGTATTCTGGAGCCTTACTTCAAGCGCTCGAAGCCTACCCTTCTGATATTGCAGTACGTTTGACCACGATATCAGGGCTCTGAGTTGACTAACGTGCTTCTCTAAGGCGTCTGACAGTGTCTCGGATGTGGGATCATTACACCAGGTATGCCTTTTTCGCTATCTTTGGGAAGCTAGCGTTGAGATCGATCTAGAAAATGCGTGTTTCTCAACGGGAGGCGGAGCTGAGAGAACTTGTCATCACTGGTTTATCGCACCTCGTCAGCGCCAATACAGAGAGTGGCTTCAAACAATGTCTACCCCTCGCATATGATGAGGACAATAGGAAGCGAGCGATTTTTGCTCATGTGTTTGCTCGGGTCATTGGCCAAGGGACGAAATTCGACCCTGAAGATCGTTCGGCGAGCATTGCTAGGCACAATCGTCTTTGCGACGTACGTTATCCTGCTCCTCTTGACCTTTTACGGCGGCTGATCTAGTCCTTCGTAGTTGGTCCGCGGCTCGGATGTAAGCGATTTTACTGCTTTGGACATTGCTATTCAATGCTGACTGAACCAGATGGTACTGGCACTAACGATATGCGAAATCTGCCCCCCTTCTGAAGTCGACATGATGATATCCGTCCTTCTCAATATTTTCGACACCCGCGTCTCCCTGATGAAACTTATTAAAGTCATGATTGAACGCGAAGTCGCTTCTACCGGTAGAGATTAATTTTCGGTGCATCATTTAATCGGATCCTGACGACAATGTAGACAACGAAGCCAACCTTTTCCGGGGCAACACGACTTGCACTCGATTTTTGTCCGCCTTCGCCAAGATCCATGGCTACAACTACTTGAGGACGTTGGTTCAGCCTCTCATCAAAATCATGGTTGACAATGCCTCGGGTTACGGGTATGATTTGGATCCTACCAAAGTCGGCCAGGAAGAAGTCCAGAGGAACCTTCGGCATGTGGAAATTGTTGCATCCCACTTCCTCGACCTGGTCTCGTCATCACTTCCGGCCATCCCTACGTGAGTTGCTATCCATTTATTGTTACTGTTGTACACGAGTCACACTCTCAAAAGCATGTTTCGCGAAATATGTATTCATATTGCAACCACGGTGTCAGTGATACATTCTCAGTCTCTCTCCTTGCACTTATCTCTCGAACAACAGTACGAATGTCTGGCCGGAAGCTAAATTTGCCGCGACGGGGGCGTTCATCTTCTTGAGGTTATTCCGTTTCATTTGACTGTGTTGAACATAAACCAATTTATCGGCTAGGTTCATATCGCCTGCGGTGGTAACTCCCCAGACAATTGACATTGAGCCGCCAGGAGGACCTAACGGGCCGCTTCGGCCTGGCCTAATGATCATCACGAAAATCATTCAGAACCTTGCTAACAACATTTTCTTTGGCAAAGAGGCTCACATGGTTGTCCTCAATTCATTCTTGAAGGCAAACATCACGAATGTTACACGCTTCCTGAGCGATTTGACTGTATGTCCTTGCGGTCTTCATGGAAATCTGTTGACTAATTTGCTATATCAAAGAAACCTTTGCATTCCCAAGAAGAAAATGACCAATGGGTTGGGACAACATCCGATGATACAGACATCATAGTCTTGCATCGGTTCTTTGACAAACATGCTGACAAGATTGGCAAGGAGCTCCTCAGCCTGTCGAAACCTTCGACAGAGGGAGATTCGACTGCTGTCAGTGGCAAACGAGCATGGGATGGGCTTTGTGCTTTACTCGTTGACCTGGGGCCGCCTCTAGAGATTCCTCGGCCATCGACCTTGCCTCATCATATGCATCCTGACTACATTGATCTGATGACGCGATATGCTGGAAGGAATATCAGCCAGGTTGAGGATATCTTTCTGGAGACCAATGTTCCTTTGGTATGCTCCAATCCCACCTCACCATCCTATTAACATCCACTGATTATTCCGAAGGAGGAAAAGGCTGTTTTCATCTTTCAACTGTGGAAAATCGATGTAGAAACGTTGGACATCGAACTACTGATGTACCACGTGTTCAAAGTAGGTTTTCAATACGTAATTGGAGAATATCTTTGAACCTTTTCGTTTATACAGACGATCGCGCAACCAGAGTATGAGGACCGCTCCTTCGACTTAATTTTGGATTGCACGTCTTTCACTTCCATATGTGAAGTTCCGCTTCAGTGGTTGAAATATTGCGCTGAATTGCTGCCTTATGACATTCGCTCGCGGTTTACAATCACGCATGTCTTGAATCCTAATACCCTGACACAGAAATACCTGAGACGACTTTATAATGTGACAGCAGGTGTGTAGTCTCGACAGCATCGTTATCTTCATTGGCTCAACGGCTTCTAAGGCACCCCATTCTGCGATTCCGTCAAGGCTTACTCTTCGGTTGCGGAGCTGAAGCCTCACATCCAGATAGAGGCCCTGGAAGAATTGATTCATCCATGTGCGTAGGATCTGTGATCCGCTTTTTGACTGGCTAAAATAAGTCTGGCATGCAGTGACGTTAGAACAACAACCCCAGGAAACATTCACAGAAGCCACGATGAAAGTTAATCAGCAGCCGCGGCCCATCACTCTCACAGTAGGCATGACACACATACGAATAACATCAGTGAGAATTTATACCCAGTGCCCATGATAAAATGCCTATTAACTCTCCCTTCCAGGTCAAAACACAGCTTATCTCGCCCGGCTTGTCATGCAAAGCTACTGAAATCATTCATCTGGCGGACATTAGTGACATCTACAATGTTGCCACTGGGACAGACACTTGTGAATTCATCATCCGACGCTGTCGGGGTGGCATCACTGAATATTTCTCGTCGCCGTCGCGGGAGAATATCGTGAGGGTTAGTATTCTTCGCATTCCTCCACCATACTCTCGTCTCACTCGCATATAGGCGATTCGATCAGCCAAAGGTCGCCTAAAAGAAGTTCAAGCACCACTAACGGAACGTTTCTCCCGTTTCTCAAATGTTCCAGCAACCTTGCTTCACGTGGGGCTCCTTAGTGTTGATATAAACGACGAGGAATTGCGCGGCGCTGCCTACGATCTTCTTGGGGCCGTTTGCACCTACCTCAATTACGAGAACAGCCCGATCGTCGCTTCGCAAGGTCTGCTCACCTTATCAACTATTTCAGAGCCACCGCTGAGACTATCAAATGTTCACAGCTGGTTTCATTCCCGGAGATCCCAGCGCGTTTGTGACTCAGCTGAGCGAGAAGATTGCAGCCTTCGCTCCTCAGCTGACCCTCGACTTCATTCCTGAGGTGGGGGCTGCTATGAGCAGTATGGATAAGACATCACAACGCATCAGCTGTATACATTATCTGAGCCCCTGGATAAGGAACCTTGCCCTGTTCTCGAACCCCACCAGCAATCTCTATGAGCGATCTGGGGCTAGACTACGTGACTGCATCCGGAACCTGGCAGATCTGGCTGCCACCTACCCCGATGTTCGTATCACGTCCCGTATGCGTCGTCGCTTAATGCTTACAAGTTTTGATATAGATAACATCTACAATTCAGAAATATATCTGGAGTGAAGTCGGCAAACTGGATACAGTCATCATTGATGTTGTTTTGGACGAGCTTGTGCGAACGGCCACTGAGGGAGGGGTTGGGACCCATCGATGTGAGGCAATTGCTCACGCTATAGCGTCACTTTCCTCGATCAGCGTGAGAGGCAGAATATACTCAAAGCTGCGCAAGGTCTGTGATTGTGATGTATTTTATGCCGCCCACTGACGTTCTGTGTAGGTCATATGCAAGGTGTTCATGACACAACCATTCAATGTCCTGGCAGATCATCCCAACTGGAACGAAATCTCGACTCTTATACGCTTTTCCCTCGTCGTTGCACCCTCCTCTGGTCAAGCCGGTTGCGACCAGCTATATGTCCCTGAGATTATCCACAACGTCACTCTGGTCGCAGGCTGTGGACCGCCTCTTGTCCGCAAATCTGTCTATGGCATCATTATGAACCTTCTACAAGCTCTGTATATCTCAAGAACAGAAGAATCCCTTGGTCCACAGCTTCTTCGGCTTATCAACGAGTGTACCACGCCCGAGAAGCTCCGACTGTTCGGCCTTCGACGCGAAACACCGACCAGCGAATATACCAACTGCGATCCAAAAGATGACAAGGATTGCCTTGATACCCAGGAGCATCTTACTGAGTTCCTTATCCAGGTTATGGAGGTTGGATCCGGGTCTAAAGGTACGTCATCCAAATATGTATGGTCGATCTTCCTAAAATATCCTAGGCCTCCTGAACGTCTGGCGTGCTCGATGGATGAGTCTTATTACCTCAAGCGCTTTCCAAGTTTCCCCCGCTGTTCAGACAAGGGCGTTCATTGCTCTCGGTACGCTCGCTACTGCGGATGTGGACGACGACTTCCTATACCAAATACTTGTTGCATTCAACACCGCCCTCGGAAAGGTTACCGAAACACACACGCTCTCGGTCGTCAGCATGCTTCGATGCATGTGCAAAGTTGTTCCAGCCCTGCCCAAGGACTCGAGATATATCTGTCTCTTGTTCTGGCTAGCTGTCGCCCTTCTCCAAGCCAGCCACCCTTCCTTCTATGTTGAAGCAGCCCGCCTATTGCGGGTCACTGTGGAGAATATAGAACTTCGGGGCATGTTCCAGTCGGAATCTGTTTCGTCATTCCTTTTGAAGAGTCGTGTTCCTCTGGAGGATATCACCTCCCAGTTGGATGAGATGCTGCACATCTCTTTCGAATCCAGCTTCTCGTTTTCCCTTGCTGCCATTCTTTTCAAAGGCATGCGGCGTACCGGGATGACGGAAGACGCACGAACGGTCCTTCGGAGTCTCCTTTGCGTTACAGTGCGCGCTGAAACCAAGAGCGATATCTCGAACGGGTTCAGGGACAGCATTTCTCCCGATGCTCTCGGGTATTTCCTCGCGTTGTTACCAGCCTCCACGACGCCCACCGCATACCGACAGCTATTGGATCATTGCAAAATCGACGACGCGTGGCTTTCAGATGCTGGGTTGGATGGGTTGGAGGATGACAATTGCAATGCTCCCCGAATATCCCCGGCCTTCCTGGGCATCACAGACTCGAGCACTGCGCTCCTCGCTACTTCATTTGTTGCGACCGTGTTGACCGGCGCTCAGGGGGACGATACGGAGACCGAAATTCTATTCGGTTTGCTCTCGGACATCGCAAACTCTTTCCCACAAACTGTTTCATTGATGTACGTCCTGGTTCTTCCTTTTTCGTGTCTTATTAATTTCTCGGTCGCAGCTACGATGGCTTACAGGATCGCATCAAAGAAATCCTTGCCAACGCCCTCAAGCCATCTATCATCCGCTCCGTGTCCAACGTTTTCCGAGTCTCCCTACAAGACCATTCTCGACAACAGACCAACCTTCGGGGATCATCGTCGACGCTGAGCACGGTGGATGAGGGCGCGGCAGGCCCTGGTCGGAATCTTCTGAATGCCCTCGACGAGCTCGGGATGCAAGGACTTGCGAACAACTTCCAGTTCCTCAGAGATCGGGGGCATGCCACCAAGATGGTGCATTGGATCCCTAGTTTGGTGACTCTAATCATAGCTTAATTCCTCGCGTATAATTGCTACATTGACCGTCCATTGTTATCTGGGCCACTCAGCTATTCTTATCTTCTTCGTCATCTAACGCACGCTCCCTCTCTTCCCCTCGCCTCTCTCTATTCTCTTCACTGTATGATATCATGAACGGCTGTATAATACCATATCCTTCGGGCCTGATTCTCTTCTCGAAGCTTGATCGCGTAGACCACCTAAATTGGCATCACGTGGCGCCTTAGTCTCTTGTCACCGATGCCTCTTTAATTTAAGTACAACTACGGTTTCGGCTGTACTCCCAGACCCATCTCTTTCTCTGAGCCACACAGGTGTGGTGCACCCTCTGTGCCCTGATATGCATGACGAAGCCGAGAAATCCCGACCAACCACCCCAGAATCACCCTTGAGCAATAGTTTCCATCATGCGAACAGTACCATCGACGATCTGACCCTTGCGCTGGCCAATTTCTCGAGGGTTCCTTCTCCTGAACCTCATGCACCACTAGCATGCTGTTGTGGAAGAGAGGAGTGCGAGAATATGAAAGGCTGGCTGGAGGTGAAGTCCAGTCTAGAGAGCCGATTGATATTGAGTGCAGGTAAGGCCGTGTCCATCGTCGTCTGTACCCAAATTCACCCGTCTCAGAGGTGGGACAGGCTCTGCTGCAGCGACATGAGGCCTATGTGCGTCGACACGAGGTACGTGCATGTGCCGCACAGAGAGCTTTATTCCATTAACTCTTCGCAGGGTCATAAGCGGCAACAATTATCTGCAGATCATGAAGAGAGTCATGAGGATGACGAGTCACTGCCTGATCCTTCTACGCTTCAAATCATAGAGTTGGTCAAGGAAAGAAGCAGGTTAGAGAAGGTAACTGCCCCGCCTCATTGTAGCCTCTTGCAACTTATACAGTTATGGGCAGCGTTTAAATCAGGCACTAGTGAATAGTGAAGTGACGGAAGTGTCTACAAAGACCATACTGCATGAACTGCAAGAAGCGCGGGCGACAATATCTCGCCTTACAGCTCAGCACGCTCGTTCAGTCGGCTGGGAAACTCGCTTGTCGACTGCTATCAGGGAGAAGGATGACATGCAACAGGAGCGTGATGGAGAGTCGAATAGAGCAAAGTTAGCAGAATCTCGATTCGCTGCTATGAAGGACAAGACAGGTGCTTTTTTTGAGATTCCTGTTTATTACAATTCTAACTGTTTAAACAATAGCCAAACTACAAAGTGAAGTTAGGCGGTTGCAGGATGTATTGGAGGAACGAAGACTACATCGACTGGAGTCGTCGGAGCACATCTTAAAGGATGCCCGTGTCCGCATTGAAGCATTGCATAGCTCGGTGAGTGAAAATGTGATTATGGCCTTCTCACTTTTCCTAAGCCATAGCGATTTAGCAGCTGGGACAAACTGCGGCAGTGGAACACACTGAGTTGACAAACGTCCTAGAGTCACTCGTTAACGACAACGAAACCTTGAAACGTGATAATGCAGAGCTGCAAAACATGCTGACGGAATCTCGTGAGGAAATGCACACCTTGCAAGAAGAAGTCGAAGAACATAGGGCAAAGCCACCCTCTAGGATGGGAGGTACGCAATTCGTGAATCTCCTGTCCGCACTATTGCTCACGGTCGATGCAGCTGGAACTCCCCAACTGCGGCACCAGATTTATACCGGTAGTGTGCCGGGGTCACTTGGCAAGGATCACCCGGTGAGCCATACCCACATTGTACTCGTTTTAGCACCAATCCAAGTCTCGTACCTTTCAGATGCAATATTACAATTCCCGAAGTGCTAGTTTAGAAAGAAAGTACCGACGGCCTTTCGTAAGAGTTCTCATCATTTGTTTTCGTCGCGTGTCTGATTTGTTTTCCAAGGAACCACTTACTCCGGAAACTAGTCGACGTCCTATTTCACCAGCAGATTCTTTGACACCCTCAGAAGCCATGTTTTCATCTCTTAGCCAACCACAACCACGCTATGCTTCTTCACGTGTTAGTATCGAGGTCGAAGAACCCTTCGTCGACAACGACGACTTTTCGTCCCTGGAGAAGCCTAGTGTGCGTAAAACATTGCTTCTTCTCACTCGCTCACGAGCTGTTCAAACGGACCCTTGGCTTGGTATGCATTCACCATCACCATTGCCATCATACATCTCATCGTCATCCCCACACGACCCACGCTCCGAGTCTTCGTCGTTCTCAGAAACCTTATCTTCCCACCTGTCTGTTATACTTGACCGAATTTCCGGATTCCAGACTCGCATGTCACAGGCTGATGCACTCACCTTAACAAATCGACTGAAGCGCCAGCACCTCAAAGGCGCCGATGTCAGGCATCTCTCCCGCAGCACCGTCAACAACATTCTTTTAGATTCAACCAATTTGCGGTCACAGTTCCGCTTTTTATTGGAGGACGACACTGTGGTCACGCCGTGCACGCGCAAGGACTTCAGGGTATTGTTCAAATTATTCAAGGACCTTTTTGCGGAAATGGGCGAGATGCGGGTGGTCCTGAATGATGTTATCCTCGATCCTTCATGCGCGTCGAGGGTGAGTGAGCTGGCACTGAACCCGAGCAAGGTTGAGGAAGAAAGGAAGGAGAAAGAGCGAGGAAATGCCGGTAGCACAGCGACCAGTGGTTGGATGGCTCCTATCTCGAAGCTCTTCTCACCTAGTGAGCGCGGCGAAAACTCGGCAGAGCGTCCGGGGCTCACTCGCTCCGTTAGCGGACGTGGTTCGTCGCGTCCCCCACGGTTTATCCCCAAGTTGGGACCGGCGCTTTCTGCGTCGGCCACTACCGTCAACGTCGAATTCTCGGGATCGGCAGTTGGCCGATCGACAACAAGTACCGTAACCTCCCAGGTGAAGCAGAACGGTGACGAGGAAGCTTCTAGCCATCTTGCTACTTCTCACAGCGTGGCTGCCGTGATGAACATCTTCGCAGGCGCACCGCAAAATGCGGCGCCCGATCCATGGGTCGTTATCCCGAAAGGTCCGCGCAGAGTGCAATCATTTATGAAACCCGCCAGCGACTTTAATGCTGGCACCATACGGAGGTCTACAAATATTGGGAGCGCAATTTCCCGTGACGTAGATGCCGTTATTGACGTTGCCCGACCGGTCCAGGACGATGAAGAACCCGATGACCTGGCACCTCTATTACAACGGACACTCCGCCGTCGTGGGCTTTCAGATTCTTCCATACATTCCACGTTCACCAGTCAAGCCGAGGAGCCGCGATCTGCCCAGTCGAACACGGCCGATGCGCTTGCATGGCCAGAACGATCCTCCGTGTTCCAGGCACTCAGTAGAACAGTTCAGTCCTTACGACACACCGCGTCGGGCACTGGACCGGTTGTCGTCGAACCACCGGTTGCTATCGAGCCTCACCGAACTTCCCAGCCGATACACCCTACCCGTGCAGTGAGCCCTGGGCTGCGTAACCTCCTCCCGAACTTGTCGTCGTGGGCTGCTGCTGGAAATATCCTGGAGCCCACGCCTGATCCCTTCTTGGTAGGAAGCGTTAGGGACGATTCGTTCATGCCCCACCGGCGCCGACCAGGCGAGTCTCATGGTCATGAGTTCTTTTGAGGCACTATTTAGTTAACAGACGGTGCCTATTTTCATTCACTCTCTTTGATACCTGGAGTTATGTTCTGTTTTTACTGGAATATTGATAACCGGATGGATGGTCTGAAATATTCATGCCTGCAATGCACCGGGGCTGCTGATGTCAGAGGTAATCAAATGGGATGGCGATCAGCTTGGAAGCCTAATAGGTGGTTATACATATCTGGGATTTTCCCACTTCATTTGCATCACAATCGCGACCGTCCCTGACCCTGAGTGCGTCTGACGTTATGTTGAATAACCAGCGCTTTTTCCCTTTCTTTCAATTCTTCTAGTAACGATGCCTACGTCTATAAAGACCGGCGGTTCGTTGTGGTCCTCGTGAGCATCCTTCTCTTCAATTGAAGGAAGTCCCAACACAGTGGGGCACACCGGTATACTGGATTCGCTCTGACTCGTCACTCGGTACCTGGAAGCTTATGTATGTTGCCTGACGTTGACCGCGATATCGTCTGACCCCTGCAGATACGGAGATTTACAGGGCAAAAAAGCCCCGATCGAAGCCACGGAATCGAATCCTCCCAGAGGCTAATAAACGCCGTATAGAAGGTCGTGATTCATGTAACAACTGCGTTTAACCCTGCCTCCGCCCATGAACTACGCCACTCCTTCGTCGTCGAGGACATTCGTGGCCAGCCTTCATCCACTCGCTGCACGATTTAACTTGAAGCCCCATCTTTCAGACGTGACACTAGGTAAGCTGATATTGACATCCGCCTTTCAGACGTCGCGTGTCCATCTACATAACGAGTAATTAACTGTCCATGTAGCGAATGTTCTTGCTGGTGACACCTGCGCGCCGATAAGGTGCCACTCTTCCGTCGCTCTCTCGTCCTGGAGCTAACATTCTCTTCAGTTTGGCCGACTTCGAAAGGCATCTCACTTTTGTGGTGCGTTGTGCTAAAGCAAAAGCTTCTGGCGTGAACGGCGTCTGAACGGTACATTTCAGGAGTACTCCGTGGAGAACCTTCAATTTTTAGTGTGGTTCCAGGTAAGCATCATTCTCGTGCCAATCACCTTTGACGTGCTGCTCACACACCTTGTCAGGACTACCGAGAGCGATATTTAAAGTTTACTCGCAAACAGACGAGCCCCTCGCACGATGACTTTGCCTTCAGAACGCCCAGCCGAGCTAGGACGGAGCAACGTGCGGCAGAGAGCCTTGCAAGGCTCCAAGTCGATATTGAAGAACTCGGAAAGGATGACGCTGAGGAGCCGTCGCCTACCAGCCCTGCCGATGCTCCCTCCCCGACATCCCCTTCGCCGATGCTGCCCCCGAAGTACACGCAGCTGTCCACACCGCCCTTGGCATACACCATTCCAAAATCCAGCGACGCGGATAGCCATCGCTTTCGCGCTGAGTGTGAGCGCGCCGTTGCTACATTTTTAAGCCCGCTTGCTTCGAAGGAACTATCTCTCGATGCCATCGTCCGCGACACCGTGATCAGAAATCTTTCGCTAGATTGCCATCCTGATGTTGTGAGTGAGCAAGGCGGCACTGCCCGCGCCTGGCGCTGATACACCCCCATACAGTTTCTACCTGTATACGAGGAAGTATATACTCAAATAGAGCGAGGTATCCTCCCGCGATTCCTATCCACCGCAAGCGCCAACATCAACCTTCCGAAACAAATATACTGGTAAAGTTGACGATATCAGCCCCCTTCGTCGTTTTTCAGTCTGACGTGCATCTCCAGGTATATCGTCGGCACCTGTAACATCGCCATCGGCCTCCTGATAGCACTGCTTTTGATCATGATGGTGCCGACCCCTCCTGAGGCGAACCGCGCCTGGAGGATATTCCCCGCCGGGTTCTGTTCCTTGGGCTCAGCGCAATGCTACTCCGCCTGGCGAGGGTGCGTCTCTACACCTTCCTTGTATCGTCGCTTTTGTTATCTGAGCTGACCTTCTGGGCAGGTACTGCAGCCAGGTCTGGATGCGCGGGAACACACAGCTGCGCGTCTGGGAGATGCAAGAAATGGACGACGAAGCCCTCGCCTTCGTCGACCGGATCCTAGGACCGTGCAAGGACCGCCAACGTACGCAGGACACGGCGTCCCCTCCTCCGCATGATGAACACGAAATAAAGCGCGACGACAAGAAACAGCACCCATCCGCGCGGGACGTCGCCGTGATCGCACCCTTCGCGATCGAGCCGCTGACGCGTGTGGGGCAACTATCGCAGTCTAGCGATACGGTGCATTCGTACGGGTGGACCACGGCCGCGTCCGTGCACCACTTCCACCGTCCGCCCGTTTTTGGGCCGGAGACTGTAGTGCTCGATCCGCACATCAAAGCCGTGCATCGTCAGGTCTTAATTCAAGTGTGCCGTTTCGGGGTCTGGGTCATGCTGGTGAGTCGATTTTTTTCTAAAGCCTGCAGTGAGACTCTGTGGTGGAGATCAGGGTCCTTGTGATATATTCGCGTTATTTTCTCACTCACTTCTTGATTTTGTTTCTTAGGCGTTTTCGGCCCTCGTGTTTTCGGTTCCCAGCCGTTCGCATCCATGATACCCCTGTCCTGTCGATCTACGTCACCCGCCACTCGTCCGTCTCAAGCGCGATGCTGGGCCCTTCCCGTCGATGATTTCCCTCTCACACTTGGCATTATTATACACTTAGCAGCAAAAGGCGCGGATTTGTATTAGAAAGGCTTGCACTGGCTCAGTTTTTTGTATCAACACATAGCGAACAACGGATTGTCGTAATAACACGACAGAATAAATATTTTGTACATGGAGCGAAAGCAACAGCGGGGATCGCAAAAGTCAAGTCGGCGCCCGAGGGTGCCTTCGACGTTACACATCAAGGGTCATGAGCAGAATTAAGGAAATGTATCGGTAATAGGCCGCATTCGCAGACAGGGAGAAGCATAAGGTTGCTGAAGGAGTACGATATCTGGAACAGGAGTGGGTATACAGAAGGAACCACAGAAGATCAGACTTGAGAGACGCTGTTCAGGAGGCCTGCACGACCAGCAGGGCCCATCCCAGCTTCGCCCGTCTCATTCTGAGCGATGGCCGCGACGCCCGAGCCCGATGCTTGATTGGCAAGCTGGCCGACGACGTCACTCTGCAGCTGCATCGGGACGAAAATGACCTTGCTGCTAGCGGACTTGGCCATCTGTTGCACTGCGAAGGATCTGGGTAAGTGATGTCCGAGTACAGCTGAAGCAGCGTAAACTTACAAGCTTCGAGTTGACGGATTTGCATGGCGGCCGGCGAAGCCAAGATGTCAGCAGCTTGGCGCATGAGCCTGGCCGAGTCGACCTCTGCACGGGCAGCGATGACTTTGGACTCTCCGATACGCTTTTGCTGGGCAGCAGAAGATAGGGACGCCGAGACCTCAGAACTGAAGATGATATCCTTGATGAGGATGCCTTCGATCGCCACACCCCACTTGTCCGCTACGTCACCCACGATTTCGGCGATTTCGAATGCAATAGCCTCGCGCTCGGTGACGACGCTCTGGACGGCGCGAGCACCCACTACGTGGCGCAGAGTCGTCTGCGCACGCTCAATGAGTGCTTGTCGCAGGTCGGTAATGCCGAATGCCGCGCGGTAGGGGTTGCAAATCTGGAAGTAGATGACGGAGTCACTGTCAATAAACAAAATTAGACGTGGTTCTGTGCGCATCCAAAGCGGCTCGAACCCACATTTCGACGTTCACGTTGTCACGCGTACTGATCGAAGCAGATAATCAGTTTAGAGAACATAGGGCGTAGTGCAAGAGGGAAAACGTACATGACGGTTTGGCGTCCAATGGGGCTGATTTGAATCTTGACATCAACGATGCGCAGAGACTCTGTGCAGACATTGACTTGGACGAGACCGGGGTCGACCGACTTGTAGAACTGTCCAAAGCGTGAGACCAAACCAACGGATCCTGGTGAGAGAGTTTGTCAGTTTTAGGGCCGTGGAGCTTGGGCGTGGGTGCACACCTTGTTGGACGTTACGGAAAGGGTTCGAGCAGGGGCAGCAAGGAATTGCGCCGCAGAATCCAACACAGGCACCCAGCGTTTGCAGGAGAGAACCGTAAATTCCATGGGTGACCTTGTGAAGTTATTGGGTGAGTTCCGACGTTCAAAGCCATAGTAATCATTATACCTCTCCAGTTCCCAGATCCTGGGCATACGAAGGCTAAAATGCCTATGTTAACACCCGATTCACAAGACCTAATAAAGGGTGATTCCTACCTGCATCTCGCTTCGCTTCAGCGGCTGAACAACAATCATGGTTGACTTGTCCTGGCCAGAAGCTCTGCGCGGGCCAGCTGCAATCTCATCTGTTACTGTAGAACATACAAAACCATGGTTCGAAGGAATCTGCACAGATTCCGGGAGCACATACCATTGGCAGCATGATGATCAACGACGTTTCCACGCGAAGACGAATCGTTAGAGCCAGAGGGCGAGGGAACGCGGGCCTTGCTGTCGATTCCGTTGTGCGACATTGCGAACTGAGGAGCTGCAGTGACAAGGAAGACAAATGAACGTCTTTATAGACGGAAACTGGAATGCGCAGCAACGAGACGTTCGAGGAATCCACGGGACCTGAAACAAGCCATGGAGCTATTCGCACACCCACGCTTCGGCATCACATTTCCAGCCCCGCGACTGTTCCCCCGCACCAAATGCGGCAGACAAGGCGGCGGGTGACTCTACACCTTTTGCACAGCAAGACTCCAGCCTGCATGCTGCACAGATTGATAGCATCGGCAGCCTTTGATGAGGGAAAATAGCTGTGGAAGTTCTACGTATTCTCCCGGTCCGCACTCCACCTCCGCAGTTCAACTGTGCCAAGATTCATGAGGGATTTTGGCCCGACGTGGTCCGCCTCGGAGGAATCGTCGAAGCGCTGTCACGAAGAGAAACCGTGTCGCAGTGGTCGATGAGGCTGGGATGGTCGACCACACACCGAAGGAGGTCGTTGTTAGGACGACGCGCTTGTGGCTGAAGCTGCGGCTGGCGCCTTCTTAGCAAAAGGGATGCGACCCTCTGTTCCGCAGTTCATACGAACGATGGATGAACTCAGCCCGACATCGTCCGTCTCCGGCGACCAGCGCGTTAAGGCGCCGTCACGAGCAGGGGTCATGCCAGTTTTTGTATCCCTGGAGATTCTCTTACTGATGTTTTAGAGGCAATGTGGACGCGCCACCGCCGCAACTGGGTATGTAATTAAGCGACCAATGAGGGACGACACTGTAGTGGGAAGATGGCGTGGAAGAGTCTGTTGAGATGTAATAAGGGGATAAATCAGTGGAAAGTAAGTAGCATGTTCACCGCTTCGAACGGGTTGAACGTCGTGGTGCAGTTGAGTACTCTTCATCCTCTTCATCCTTAGCCTTCCTCTTTCTTCCACGCTTCGGCTTAGGCGTCTCTGTTGCGTCCTCATCCTCCTCTTCCTCCTCAAGGTCATCACTTTCGTCAGCTTGTTCCCCCTTTGTCTTCCCCTTCGCTTGTCTACTTACAGCCTTCGCCTTGGGTTTCGCCGGAGTCGTCTTTGACGACTTTTTCCCTTTCCCGGACTTCAAATCCATTTCCTCCCAGCCACCTTTTTCGGCCAGTGCAACGATGGCAGCCCACGCCTTCTCGTCCACACGCTGCACACTAAGGCGGCCCTTTTTGACGAGGTCCATTGCTATACAGCTTCGTCAGCGGCACGAACTAAGTATCTCGGCAATTGTTTGAGGGCGCACTTTGCAGGGCTTTGAAGCCTGATTCTCCAATGTATTCGATCTCGGAAGGTACCGTTGTATTCTCAGATATCAGGCGCAGAAGAGCCAGCGGGACGAAATGCGTGGCCCGGGAACTGAACGTCAAGTCGACCATGAACCATCTAGGCTCTTCCCTTTTCGTTTTCTGATCTTACTCGTTAGTCGGCCATGTCGTGGACGGGATTGACGCGAGGCGTACCGCGTCATAATAGGGATGAGACCTAGAAAGTACAACGAATGAGTGAGGAAAGGCGACTGCAACATAATCGGGGGGTATTCACGCGTCCCATGCCGTATCTGGACGTGTTTGATATAGTTGTGAGAAATCATTCTCTGGTTGACTTAGACAGCGTACGAACAATCCGGGTATGCTTCCTTGGAGACCTATCATCGCAAGGACTCTTTAGTCGAGCGTGGAAGTTGAAGTGGAACTACAAACTTCAGCGAAAGCCGCGATCCCTTCAAGCAGCAGTCGGTTTTAGTAAGAAATCGAGATAACATGGCAAATACTGTCATACCAGGTGTTTTACAGTTCGAGTGATAAAATAACGCCTGTGAGCAGTAGGTTATATCTGAACCAGTACCGATGCGATGGAGCATTTGCCACAAACCTTCTCCCCGACCTGCATCTCCTTCATCAGATTTCTGGCTTCGTAATTCCGTACACCCTCCCATGGCGAAGTCTTCACAGACTCAAAATCGTCCACACTGAACTGGACGGCATGTCAATGAGCATCATGACGCGTCAGAGACGATGCAGAGCTCACTTTTACATCTTTACCTTTCACGACGCGTGGATCTGGCTCCGCTTTCAAAAGCCAGTATTTTCCAGTAGCCATTATTTCGACGCTGTTGAGCCTGCAATGTTGTGGTTGTGTGGGGTAGACGCGTAAATCAGGGTCCGCTTCAGAGTCCGGTCTCTCAGCGACTCTCGACCGTGATCGAGAAGTGTACAAAGTCGCTCATGATGATTTCCCAAATGTGCATGTGTTCCTTTTTTGATACTACTACCAACTCGGCCTACAGGACAAGTTCCTCCAACTGATACAGCCCAATCGAGAGCCCCGCCTGCTCAGGCGCCTGCCTCCGCTTCTGCCGCCAATCCCCCTGTGGCTTCTTGCGCTTATCCTGACCACCCTCCTTGACTGCCTTCGAGTGTGCCGTCGCAAATGTGGCCAGCGGGCCCCGCAGCTGCTCCATCTCGTCGATCTGCGTAATTTCCGGCTCAATGTTGGCGTGGATGCTGCGGAGCACACTGTGTGCGGGTGCATGTTGCAGCAGCGTCAGGAAGGACGCGTCGAGAAGGGTTTGCAGGAACGTGAGGACCTGGAGCGGTATTAAAATCGTCGACGTGCCAGATCTGTTTGGCGGGACTTACGTTGGATAATGGTGGCAACTCGCTGCTGACATCCCTCTCCCTCTCCTTCATAATGAGCACACCATGCTCATTCTTGGAGATATCCTTTTTAGAGGGCAAGAGTCTGACGTTCCGTTTCGACCATTGCTTGATCCAGTTTCCTAGCACCTTCAGGACGGCGAGGCTGTCTTCCGCTTCTTTGAAGTACAGGCGTATGGCTGACCGCAGGGCGGGGGGCGTGGTCGTGTAGGTGACACACGAAGTCAGGAAGCTCGGCAGTGACGGGAGATCTGAGAGAGCATCGACGTCCATTGCATTATCCCCTTGCGAGGCCACCTTCTCATTCTGCCGGTGTCGAACGACGATTAGATGAAGGGTCTCCATAACCTCTGCTTCTGAGAGGTCCGTGACGTTGGCGAGCGCCATTTCAATTGATTGCTGCACGACGTTAATTACTATAAGAAAACTGGAATACTGTGTTGGCAACGTACCCAGTCACTCTTGAATCGAAGGGCTGCAAGGAGACCGCCATCGACCATATTGCCGCTGACAAGCTGTCGTTTGAGGAGATACCGAACAACTTCAGAGGAATATGGCGTATTGGCGGGTTTCGATTGCTGCAGGACGGTCACCAGCAGATCCTTGACGAAGTCGTAGCTTAGGTTCGCTTGAGACGCTGGCTATAAGGACATAAGAATTCAGGTAAGAAAAGTCAGGTGGCATCACTTACTGCCTTATTCTTGTCCGCCTCCAGGGTTTCTTCCGACTGGGCCGCAGCCTTGGATTCCCGCTTCTCCCACTCGAAAAAGGCGACGTTGGCGGCTTGCGGCAAGTTCTTCTCCATGGCTGCTTTCATGGTCGCCAGGGCCTTCGTCCGGGCAGGATCGTGGCGTGGCGTACCCGAAGAGGATGAGGCTACCTGCTCGATCCACCTGGCTCCAGAGGACGCCTTTCCCATTGCGCTCGCGATCGTAGAGACTGACGGGCATGCCAATGGCACGACCAGGACGCTCGAACGTGACGCTGTTGCCTGTGTCTTTCGTCCAGCATTGGATGTCTGGGGTGATAAAAGGAGGAGCGTTTGGGAGCCCGAAGCAGGGACGAGAGTCATTTTTATAGTGACATCCTTTGCTTGAACCAGGGTGGAGGGGACTGGGAGCGCCTGTCTGGCGAGAAGGACGGAGTACTGGAGGTCCCATAGGAGTAGTACGATCTCGGGGTTGGGTGAGGCGGTAAGGGCGGAAAGCAAGACATGCGAAGAGCTCAATGACAGCAGCGAGACCTCTTCTGAGCTTTGTGGTTTTGAAATGAAGGAGAGTCCAGTGAGACGAAAAGGCTCTGAGGTGGCAGATAATTCTATCGAACTTCCGTCTTTGGATCCTAATCCAAAGGAATGCCATGTCCCATCTCGCGCTGAAATAGAATGAGTTACTCCGAAGAGGCCTATAATGGGTTCTTCCACTCACTCAAAAAGCTCATGTAGCCGCTTGTGCTGCAGGAAACCTCTGATATTTGCTAGAATAGCGATGAGCGAAAGATGCAGTCCAAGGAATATGATATGCCTCACATCGTGCTTGAGTGGGACTACAGAGCTCCCCAGCTCCAGAATTTTATCATCATCGTCCACGGATAGCGTTCGAACGCGTGCGGAATCTCCTGCCACGACCACGGAAACAAGGATCGCCCCTCTTAGAGGAGTCGACCGGGGCGGTAGGAACGAACAAGCGGTTCGGGGGTAGACGAACGTCCGGCTTACGCTCTCGGCATCTTGAAGCATCGGCCATGTATTTTTGACACTGAGATCAGCATCCAGAAGTGTCACCTCACCCTTAGGTGACTGTGCTAGTAGCCGGGTCGGTATCTCGTCGCAGGTATAGAGCCCAGATATTTGGTGTGAAATCTAAACCCTTGCAATGTCAAATGAGCGGGGAAACGGAGAAGAGATATATCTCGACTTACCAGAACCGACTTTTTCTTCTGCGACGCCCGATCTTCTAACCGGCCAGACAAATTTTCTCTCCACATCCATATCGTCCGACCACTTTCTTCTATGCTGATATCGGAAGAAGTATCAACTGCTGCGTATGTCGTGCATATGGTTTCGGCCCCGTGTAATGTGTTGCGAGTAATTGCTGGGCAGGAAAAAGTGGTGGAAGGTCCGAGGGTGTGGGAGATGACAGGGTGGAGTGTCGATATCTGTTGGAGAAGGGTAAATTTGTGGTCCATTCAAAGGTCATACTGTCCTTACATCTAGTAAATGGATACCGTCTGCCTGCGCAGTTACGGTCGCATAGCCGTCCGAGCTCCCTGATGCCTTCTCGTGTGTCGCGAACACATTCGCCGGACCTCGTTGTTTTTTACTTCCAGCGCCGGATTTTGGAAGTTGCTGAGAGGTTCCGTATGTCGAGAGAACAAACGGCTCGCCGATGGAGGCGTTGACGGGCATGAGGATGGCGATGAAGGCTAGAACACAAATAATAATTTTTGGCGACAAAGCCTTCTGATTGGTCGATGCGAAGCAAAGGTTAGGGTTAATCTCTGCACGTGATCAGTCGCGTCGCGTCGTCTGCTAAATTTCAAGTACTTGCAGCCATCACGCATGCTGCTATACTAATAGATTCGTTGTCATAGGTAAGAGTCTACGATATGTGGACATAATGAACGCCCCTGGAATACTGTCCTGAGGGATGATTTTGCAGCGCACCTGATCACGTGAATCATGGTGACATTTCCAATTTGCGGCGTTCACGTACTTCAGCACCGCCATGTCTCTCGCTCGCATCCTGCAACGCGTCGGACCACAACTACTGAGGAGACCGTCTCTGCTTATAAGCAAGCCATGTAGACGGTCTCTGTTGACCTGCCAGTCCCGCCGGATTCACGTCAGCGCAATACGGCGCGACAGCTCTTTCACCAACATCCTTGCAGACGACAACCCGCCGGCGGTACAGGTCAAGTCCATCACGAACCAGGGCATCCAGCTAATGGACGGCCTCTTGATTCCCTCTTCATGCATTTTCTTAGAGGGTAAAGTCTTTCTGTGGGATGTGCCGAGCACGCTCTGGGTAGGATGGGAGAAGGAGCACTTTGAGATCTTCGAGACAGTTGTACCAAAACCTGGTAAGGAGTACACTTTTCTTTTTCAGTTTCCTCCCCTGTCTTAGACATCACATAGAAATTCTACTCTTTGGTACTGGGAAGACCATATCTCAAATACCGCCGCAACTACGAACGTATCTCAATCAGCTGGGTATTCAGGTTGATGTCATGGACACAGTGCGTGGTGCTACTCTGTTTTTAAGTAACTAAGAAACGCATACTGTCCTATAGAGAAACGCATGCTCGACGTACAACCTCCTCGCCGAAGAGGGCCGCCGAGTCGCTGCAGCATTACTACCGCTATCGCCGCATCCATGGAAGAAAATGCAGACACCAGCATGATAATGGGTACCTGGATAGTACGATGCAGCAGTATCCGGCTCGGAGACCACACGAAACCATTTGCATCATTCGTCGAAATGCGCCTTCCTCTTCCCTTTGTTGGCGCTGGGTGCCGAAATCTCCGCCTCAGATGGTGCTTCCTCTTCGTCGTCGATTGAGGGTGCCGTGAACGTGACTGGGAGCAAGTTGCCTGCGATTCATAGCAAGTGCAGGAATAGACACCGACAGTTACATTTGATATTGACAATTGGATGACGATATGAATCACAGCGAATGGGAAAGACTTACGAGAGGAATCGCGAAACTGCAGATAGAGTGTATCGTAGCTCGCGAGGCTGTAGTCCCTGACTTCTCTCAAGGGGTCCAATACCTCGTATTCTCCGTTTGGCCGCCCTCTCTCTTTCAATGCCCTGACCAGCTCAAAATCATACTCGATCTGCACTGTAGGCACGTCCGACTGCTCATCCCGATGGACGGGTGACGTTAGAGCCGACAGGGCTTCCGATTTCAATCTCCCAATAGTAGTCGATGGTGGCACAGTGACCATAATTGAGAGTTTATGTGTCCTCATCTGAATTTGGTAAATCTTGGGTTGTGATCGCGGAGGCTAGCAGATAGAACATAAACCGAAAGCCAACAATGTATCCTACGATCTCGACACACCATTTCTTAGATTATCAGTCGCGCTCGTCGTGGGTGTTCGTGAGGAAGGGTACAATCAAAACTCCGCCCAAGTTTCCCACCCGCCTAATTATCCCGACCGACCAACCTCCAACCACCCGCGCCGTCCACCATGAGTACAATACAGGCTGGCACGGTGGAGAGCAAGCCTTATGTCGATCCTACCCCGCTTCCCGATCATATACCAAGAGTCGCGGAGCTTGGCGCGACGAGCGGACCACTGAAGAGCGCGGCGTTCTTCATTGGTGCTTACTGCAAAGAGTATAATGGTCTGTCCGTGCTATCTTGCATGTGCGGAACGTGTTCTAACGGGGGATGTTATTTAAGAGGACTTCATGCTTTGCAAAGCGGAGGACCGGAATCCTGAGCATTGCCTAAAGGAGGGACGGAGAGTGACTAGATGTGCGACTGACTTGTGCGTTCCTCCCTCTGTCTGTCGTACGTACGGAAATTGACGTACACGTATGGTTTCAGGATCTCAAAAATGAGGGAGAATTGCTTGGAGCAGTTTCAAGCCCACTGGAATTGTCTAGAGAAAAACAACCAGGCAAGTACCTCATTCACCCATACCCCCGGTCCCCAGGACTCACGCGACGCAGGAATACTACCGCTGTCGTCCGGCGGAACGATCCCTCAACGCCTGCATGTTTGATAAATTGGTGCGTCTGCTCTCAATTAGGCTCCCTCAACGTCCAGCTCATCCGCGACCTGTGACCTCGAATAGGGCCTAACGAAGACCATTCCTGGAACACCAGAAGGCCAGGTGCCTATACATGAAGTTAAGAGGCCTTACTATAAGCCGATGCAGAAATGAACATTGGTTCATGGACCATCCTAAGGACGTGAGGGACGTAGATGCTTGTATAAATCTATAATTCATTTGCAAGGCCGGTGGGATGTATGTAAGGGTCAGCCTGGCAAGTGCTTGGACATTTCGTCCAGAGGGTATCGAGTGCCATGCTCCTCATACCATTGCCATCGAAGAGCTTCGTCCATTAAATTGCGCACACAAATTTGAGGCGTGATCGAAACTTGAGCTGTGACTGCCAGGGTCTCTTGGTCATTCCGACTTTCCACCACCATTCACCATGCAAGATCTAAGTTGCTGATATCTTAGCCCCCGGAGTCCCATCTCTATGATCTTCCAAGTCTTCCGACGCATTCCGGCGCGTCTATGCATCCCCCGGTCGCGTCTATACACGACTCCGAGTGCCCAGCACTCAATTTATATATCCAACTCAACTAATCCATACTTCAACCTCACTCTCGAGGACTGGTTCGTCACTTCTCTTACTACTTCGACTTCTCTTACTACTTCGACCTTTATCCCAATCCAATATCCCTACCAGGTTATTCAGGCACAAAGCTCCGGAAGAACCCCTGCTTCTTGTATACCGGGATGAGCCTTGTGTTATTATAGGACGGAACCAAAACCCATGGAAGGAGGTGAATTTCGAAGCTCTGCGGGAAAGACCTGGCGTTCCTTTCATTAGAAGGAGAAGTGGTGGAGGCACGGTGTACCATGTATGTGGCAACCCGCTGTTCGTTGGTTATGACCACCCAATGGTTCCCCGTGCGGCTTTAGGACCTCGGGAACACAAACTTCTCGATCCATCTTCCTCGGCAGGAATTCAACCGACAGGCCACAGCTCAGGTTGTGCTTCGTGCAGTGCGCTCTCTGGGCATAAATGCCCGTGTCAATGACAGGAATGACATTTGTGTCGGTCAAGATAAGATGAGTGTGGTCATGGTATGGTGGCCTCGCTCCATGTGCTCATATTCTTGCCAATACGTTTCGGGATCAGCGTATAAAATTGTGAACAACAGGGCATATCATCACGGAACTATGCTCATATCCTCGCGCCTGGATAACCTGGGTGACTTGCTGCGTACCAAGAAGGTGAGCTGAAAAGTGGTCTCCCTCGGTCTGAATGTACAAGGGATGACCTCGAGCAGGATACGATGATCACCAAAGGTGTAGCGTCCGTACGCTCTCCAGTGTGTAATCTCCAGCAATTCAGTCGGGAGATTACACACGAAACTTTCACCGCCGCCGTGGTAGATGAATTCCGAAAGGAATATGGGATCACCTCTGCGGTAGGTTCATGACTTCTCGGATCCATGTCTGAAGATTCACGAACACACGCGATCTAAAGGCGCAGATTATGGACGAGAGCGATGATCTAACTAGTATTGAATATATTCGCAAAGGTATCGCGGAACTCCCGGTAAGTATTATCCAACCACGAGGTAGCTAGTCCTTGACATCCCCCCAGAGCTGGGATTGGGCATATGGCCAGACGCCAGAATTCACATACACCGTGGATCACACTTTTCCGTGGGGAAGCGTGGTAGGTCACTTTCTATCGTTCCGTTATGAGCCTAGTTCTGAAGGAAAATCAATTGTGTTTTCAAGACGGCCGAATTTCGATCAAAACATGGAATCATCGATGCATGTGCTCTCCGCGTCTCAAATACGCGTCTTAAGGATCCCGAGGTGGAAGTTTTGACTGCTTTGGGTCGAAGGCTTGAAGGGAAGCGGTATGGATTTTTGGGTGACCTTTCAGAAGGCGAAGAGCGGTTTGGACCTCAACATGATGTCTTGACCTGGATAAGTGAGATACTATAGAGGTGGTTTGGCGCCCATCATGGTGTCATCCCGACGGGCAACGCTGAGTGCTGTATAATGCAGAGTTGCATCCACGACGGAGGGTCGGCCGTTTCTGGAGATACCGGGTATGTTCCAACTGCGTTGAACGCGTAACCGAGGCCTTGTAACACACAACGGCATGGTGAGAAACTCAGACTGTATTTTGTCTACATAGTCCGCTCCGTGTACCACACACTGCTGGTTTCAAACCCAGGCGGCGCAACTGGGTTGTCCTGTAACGGAAAAGCAGTCTCGGAATCAGCGTGTCATAGGCACGAACACTCCCAACACGCACCGTTTGCCCCCGTGGGTGACCTGTTAGCCGTTCGTCCCGCCTCATCATCATATCTTCCCAGTGATCAATGTGGTATCGCGGCGGCTTCGATTTAGGTGTAAGTTTGCTGCACTAGATAGCAAAGACATCGCAAGGACACACCTTGCCTAGGTTCTGCGCTCTCTGAGAAACGTTCAAGAGCGTCCCGGCTGCTCCGAACATCACGGTAAGAAGACCTGGGAACGTTGGCCCTGTGAGTATAAGATCTCCCGCATTTCAACGTGAATGAAGTTGACCGAATGGAATGAGCGCTTCGAAGGGAATGGGCATGTTGGTGGACGAAGAGTGGAGGTTATTATTTGGTCGTGTTGAATGTCAGTGGTCAGGAGGACTTGTGACAGACTCGGAAACGCCTCAACTTTTTTTCTTCACCACCGCGACTTGTTCTCCTGCTCAAGACGTCGTATGGGGCTGTATCTGGCCATGATATGACCCTCATTTTAAGGTCATTATTCAATTCCACGAGGCGCATCCTTCTCTCCCTCCCACCTCGCTTTAACGGGCAATTATGTCATGCAAGACCACTCGCATACCAACGTTTACCAAGGAACGACTATGGGCCCGGGAAAACCGAACGTGGAAGGTTGAAAAGCTTCATTTCGAACCTGTACAACGTTATACACACGGAACAGGACCCCAGTTCCATCGACAAATACATTCATAGGCGGCTGGATCGATTGCTCGCAAACACGACAGCCCCCGATGTCGTTTATGGCAAACTCATATCGTTCTTGGTAGAGCACTTTCGCTTCAAAGATGCGACTAGTGTCTACGAGCGTATGCTCGCCGGCGGCGTCATCCCACCAATGCAGACGCAGGCGGAGATGACCGCGGTAGCGCTTGCGCTGTCTGAATCCGACACCGAAGTCCAGCGGGCACTCGAAGCCATCGCCCTAGACCCGGAATACACAGAAGCCAAGCTCCTCCACCTGTTCGATGTCCTAGGCAGACTAGGGGTCTCCAACGATCATATATTACGCGTCGTGGCAGTATTCACCGAAACTCGGGGAGAGGAATACACTCCGAGCAGCACATTGCTCACGAAGCTTGTGGATGTCCAAACACGAGCTGGACAGCTTGACGATGCTTTTCGAACTGTCGCCGATTCCGGTCGTAAAAAGCCGTCGAGATCAGCCCCCTACGCGACCATAATGAAAGCGCTAAACCAGACAAGTTCATCTGATTGGGGGGCGTTCCAAAAGGTTCTCGAGAAGATGAAAGTCCAAGATGTCGATCCTGACATTAACATCTTCAACACCCTCATCTCCCGCGAGCTGCGACAAAAATCTTTGGAATCCGCGTTCTCTTTGTACCGTGTTGTCGTCGAGCTCTCCAAAACCACCACAACCTCGCCCAACGCAGCCACTTTTGCCCCGTTATTCAAGCTCCTCGCAAAGGTTTATCAAGCCGATGCACGCACCGCACGACTACGCGCCCACAGAGACTCCGACATCATCATTCCGCCCCGTCAACTGTTCCGCGACATGCTTGACTTTCACGACGCGGTCACCCTTCCCATTGACCGCACCCCTACTGAATATCGCCATGCGCGCCTTCGTCTATACACATGACTATGTCGGCGCCTACTGTTGCCCTCGGCACGTTCCGTGCCTATCACCTTGAGCCCAACATGATCACATACTCCCTCGCGATGCGGCACCTGGTAAACCGAGTCCGCATCGACACCCGTATGGGACGGAAAGTTGGCGCGTGGCGGTGGGGCGAACGGTTCATGGGCCTTACGAGCATTCACGGGATCAGAAAGCTTAAGGTTGATGATGACTTTGCAGACAAGGTCCTTGCATCTGCTTGCCGGTCAGGAGTTCGAGCTCGCAGGTCATCTGTTCGCATATCTGCGCGAGCCGATGGTTGAGACAAAATACAGGGTTCCGACGCGGTCCATGGTTGACGGTGATAGGCCCGTAGCGGAGGGTATGCAGTTCTCCTGTGGTACCTCTAAGACGCATCTTTCGCCGTGCGGCTTTTGCAGCACTGGACATTAGCGACGAAGGTACCGCGCCTGCGGAACTTAGGATGGCGATTGAAAAAGCGAAGAGGGAAATGTTGCCTAGAGCAGAGGACACAGATGCAAATGACTGATTAGACTATAACTCCCCACTTCCATCATTATTAAATATAATTGTCGCCATACCCATCTATGTGCGTTTAATAGTAGCTATCCGCTTGTTATCGTCGATAGGGCATATTGATCGGTTTGGAACCTTGGGAGTCAGCGAAAATGAATTATGTACATACAACTATCACGGAGAGATTAAGGGTTTAGATTAGCTGCAAAATGTAAGTAGGCAGTGGACCAGAGCCATGATCTGCGCAGAAAGGGGCGGCATGGTAAAACTGAGAAATGAACATGGAGTAATAAAAAAGGTGAGTGCTCGAAATTGACTTAGAGATAAGATTATTCGGTTATTGGAAGTCTGTGTATCAACTTCTCGCACATGATGGCAAAATACCAACCTCCAGATGTAACGGATCCGCACTTTTGATTCCATGCTTTAGGGCATAAGAAATACTTGCATAAATTATCCGAAGAATTCACCACCATTCGGCCAACCTGCCATATCGTGATTAGGTCTGTGCTGATCACTGTTCCCTTCGAGCGGGAGTTGGGAGACGCTGTAGTTGAAGCCAGATGGGCTCGCCATGTAATTAAGAGACGTCTGTTGGGACTGGGAAGACCGTAGGCTGCTCCTCGGTGGCCTGGGTGTATGTCTCATGGGAGGACGAGACCCCGACGGTATCGACGGCCCGGGGCCTGGCGGCCATGAATTGTTGAAAGACGGATCATATGTCTGCTGAGAGGTGGTGGATACACATTCATATGCTGCCGGTCCGAAGGATGAAGTGACATCAGTTCTCTCCATCACAGTCAGACCGCGATCAATATGACGAGGAGGTATGCTTCCCGAGGAGCTTAAAACTCGTTCCGAGCGAGCAGGAGGTATTAGGTATGGAGTGCTAGCAGTTCGCCTTCGAGAATTCGCTCCTCGAGTATGATGGACGGGTGGAAGGGAATCGGAAGGGGGCGGCTGCTGTAACGAAGCCGAAGGCAATGAATAAGACGCCAGTTGATTTCGATTTACTTCGAAAGCTTGACGTCGGATCATTACTTGGAGGGATGAGTCAGGTCCTCCGTTCCAAGGATTCTGCGACATGTCGGGCGCCGAACTGACTTGCGTGGAGGGCACATTGGTAAGATTTGCCGGACGTGATGGAAACGATGCGCTCTCGCTGTCCACTATTCCTGGCTGCATTGGATGGTAGGAAAGATAAGAACGATGCCAAGGGTGGACTGGGCGGCTCGTAGAAGTTTCGAATTGAGCCGGGGAGGTAGCAAGGGACGATCGGCGAGGAAAATCTTGCATATGAAGATATTAACGTCCACGGAAGCGTCAAAATGATATAATGAATTACTAAATGACGGGTTGGGAAAGTCCAGGTGACCGTTCGATTCTGGGTAAGGGAGTTGATAGTTGAGTGAGTCGTATACGACCCAGACAATGGGACCTTCGTTTCCTGGTAGCATGCCTAAGGGGATCACCCATATTAGAGGAGTACCCAGCGTGAATGGGTACATCCAAAGAAGCCTCTGGTTCTGGGTGACTCGGCGAAATAGGCAATTGTAAGCCAGACATAAAGGCAAGAGGTGACGGGGTGAGATTATCCGCGTGCGTCGACGGTGAGTAATACGATCCACCCATGTTAAACGATGTTTGGTATGGTGAGTCCGAGGACAAAGATGGTGATGGAGAATGGTATCCTTCGCCAGGTCTAATGTGACTGGGAAAATTGGACGCCATCCTGTAAGAATGTCCTGCCGGGCTTCCACGAGAATCTTCACGCAGATGAGGCGGCATTGGTATCGTCGACGCGTACTGAGCTGGGTTTGCGGATGGTGTCAAGAGACGTTTCGAGGATGGAATGAAGATGGCTCACCTTGCGCATTCTCAGTCAACACGTCTGGCGACAAAGGAAGGAAGTAAGGTGCTATCCCTAACGATGCTTGAGACGGTGGCGTTGGATTGGGAGGAGTTTGGGTATCCTTAGGAACAGGAAGTGGATTGGTCACGGGCCCGAAACTGAGCGTTATCTCTTGACCAAGAGCAGGGCCAACCGCAGGGCCTAAATTCCCTCCCTGCTTCTCCGACGGGAAAGCTGTTCCTACCTTCGTACCCCAATGGTGTAAAGTACACTGCAAGGAAAGATTCCGAATTAGGGCAAGATCGTGCTCTTTTGGAGGATACATGCTCACTTTTGGGTCCTTCGTGATATGTGACATGTCCTTAGGCACTCGTTTGTTCCTTCTTTTCGAGGGCATGCGAATGAATTGCAAGGATACTGAGGATCACTGGGGTGATTGGAGTCAGACGCTGGGGCGGGACTGAGAGGTTGTTGGGGACGATAACCCAGACCTTATAGGGCGGCAAAATTACGCGTGGATAACGCGTGGACTGTGCGAGGATGCAAAGAAGAGCATCGCCCGCCAGGTCCTCGCTGTACGGACGGGGTATCCGTGACCTGATGGATTGTAATCCCGGCATTCATACAACGTATAGGGAAATATCGCCGTCAACAGAAGATCATAGCCACACCTGATCTAAACCGGGCCTGTCTGGTGGAAAAACGCAAGAGTTATGGACGTGGTATTTGACATAACCCGTGTCGATAAACAAACCCGCCACTTAAGATGATCCAAAAAGGAAATCCGCCACCGAGAAGCACATCATGATCGTAGATGTCACCCGTGTGTCTTCCCGCTGATCCGATATGCGATCATCTCTGCACCTCATAGTGTGGCTGCAAGTAAGGCACTGTCGTCAAATACAT
The DNA here is from genome assembly GCA_014905825.1 of Lyophyllum atratum. Taxonomy (NCBI): domain Eukaryota; kingdom Fungi; phylum Basidiomycota; class Agaricomycetes; order Agaricales; family Lyophyllaceae; genus Lyophyllum; species Lyophyllum atratum. Next base: position 2,718,067 of record JACGCN010000002.1, on the reverse strand, counting down.
GTTCTTCGGTCAAGATTTGTGGGTGCAAAGTGCAGGCGTCTCCACAGCCCGCAAATGAAGGAAGGTATCATCAGAAGAGAGCACCATCACCATGACTTAGTATGCTTCGACTCCCAGATGCCAGGCTGTGGCTTGAACCTCAACCTCAGATCCTGCATCTCCGAGGCGCGTCAGCCACGATGTTGAGGACCCCGGGGAAACGGGATTCCCCACATATCTTCCTGCTCTCAGCTGATTTGCATGAGAGCGTGGTGTCCCTTCCGAACCTTATATTGACGCGACGATTAACGCGTATATTAGCGTGCATCGTGGTGTTGGCTTTCGCTTTGAATAAACGGAGCTACTATCACCCGCTGACGAGCCCGTGATGAAGCAGAGACACGGTATAAATTGAGAATGCTTTCAGATTGTGCGGTGATTACTGCTTATTTCGGGTCGTGCCTCTATGTCCGGCGGCGGGAAGAGCCAGCCTTCAAGCCGGTTCGGTTGGTACGAGAGACTACATGCCAGAACCGTTGTCATGATCGCCGTGCATACAGACTAGCTCCCTGAATGCGGTGTAAGTTAGCTGCATGACGGATAATTAAATATGGAATGTAACGTCATTAGCCCTGAGGAGAAGCAGACAAGTCGAGAAGCTGGGAGGTACTCTCAACAAGTCAACATGCCAGTCGATACTTGACTTGACTCAACTGAGAACCTTGCTCAATTGCAGACGTGAAAACCCTGATCAGCGATAGTTCTCTCAGGTCAAACATGGCCACTGATTGTACCCCAACTTTAACTCGAGGCGTAACCATGACCGACCCGCAAGGAGGCAGGGGTGGAACCTTACCGGGGCGCGTTTCTCCGCAAAACCATCAAATAACATCTCTCAACAACGGACGTGATGTGACTTTGTGTGTCCAGCGACGTGTGATACTTCCAATGACGGAGGCCGATAACAAAACGCATGGTGGCCTCGAGGAGTCGTATGACACCTTGGTTCGTTCGGTATTTCTGAGATCGGTTCGATTCGAGATGGGGACAAGAATAAAAGTAAATACATAGATGCGTATGATGGGTGTGACGGGCGACAGACGTATGATGAGGGCTGGTAGTGGTAAGAATAGATATACAAATGGATGTTAAGAATCTATGGTTTCGAGTCCTGTCACCTCTAATCCAATGGCGGGCGCGACTATACCCTCTGCAGAGGCTCGACAGTCTCAGCGGGTTTGGTCTTGAGTCGCGTCGCACGGGAGTTTATAGAGGATAAGCTGGCGTCGCTGGCAGCAGCACTGCCCGCAGAGCGTGTATTGGAACGTGTTTGCAATCGAGAAGAATTAACACGAAAAGAGGCTGCAGGGGGCCTTAGGTGGCTTGGGAGGCTTTGGTATCTGAGCCTTCGTAGGAGCACTTGCATATCGGGCAACTCTGGCCCGGACGGGTCGAGGAGCATTTACAGCTCGTCCCGGTGATAAGATGACCTTTCGTCGTTTGGGGTAAGCAGGTTTGCGATCGTTGATGCTGTCCGCGTCATGATCATCCGTGCTCGAGGACGTGTTCTCGGATCCTCGTCGAGATCTTCGTTTCGAACTTGTTCTCGGGATTGTCGGGAAGGAACATTGGTGCGTATTCGCCTAGTAGAGCGATCAGGGGGAAGTCTACTACGTGGTCTGGATCCGCCTGTTGATCCTCCCTCGGCATGGACCTTGTTCTTCGCGTCTATCACGTCGACGGGTAGGGGCCGCTTTTTGCCCAAGACAGATGATAAGTCCGACACAGAGAGAGCACTCGATGATAGCGACTCGGAGGATGATTGCGTTCGCAAGGAACCATGCCCAGCAGTTGTCAAAGTAGTGGAGTGGCTTGCTACAGATGAAGCCATCGAGACCTCGCGAATCATTGGAATAACAGGAACGATGCCGGACCGCGTCGCCCGCAGTGGTGGCATTGGTGTTTGTAAAGTGGTATTGAACTCATCTTCTTCTTCATCTTCCTCGCTGTCAGAGTCAACTGACATGCTTTCGAGATGAATGTTTTGAACCCCGGAAATATGGTGTTCGTCGCTCAAGCCACAACGAAGCCGGGGTTTAAGGGCTTTCGTGGCGGCAGGAGCGACCTAGAAAAATCCTGCTGGGCAGAGTCCTCGAGGATCTCGGATAACATGAGGGAACTGGAGAGAGGCTGAACGCGGGCGGAAGAAGCGCCTGCGTTAGGTAATCCTGAAGACGCAACAATAGGAGTAGGTGGATATGCTGATGGGAAAGGGGGGTATTGTCGCCACTCGTCAACTACTGCCTGTCCCCGCATAGCTTCACTTGATAGAAAGCCAGTGTCTATTTCCACGGCGGGGAGCCCAGAGATGGTACTATCGGGATCGTGTGCGTTCTCTTCGTCCTGAGTAAGATGACGGTGGGGGATACCACACTTGACGAGTGTCTGGGTGATCACTTCCGTTAGCGCGTTGGCCAACCTTGTCGACTCGTGGGTACGTTTGAGAAGGACGGCGATCAGAATCACCTGAACCTGGGACGACTGTGTGAAGAGGGCCGTCGATCCGAGCTTGTCTTCTTCGGGAAGAGAAGTGGTTCTTGGTCCCGTTGATCGCGTGCCTACTGCGCGTTTCAGACTCGCCGAGGCTTGCACTGGCTGCGGGTGCAGCTGGTTCTCGCGTGCCCGTCCGTCTCAGGGTCCGAACCTTCATGCAGAGAACATTGAATTCCCCCAGCAAGTAGAGGCAAGTTGCATTGGAATATCCAGGATTGCGAATGTGATATCACCGATCATACGGGCGATGTCGAGCAACATGTCGATGGTTGGGGCATATGGCTTTACCAGTGGACGAATGAGGTGTAGAAATATGGGTTCCGCACCCTAAAATTCGCGTTAAAATCATGAAAGGATTCAGAGTCAAGAACATACCCTTGCACGCGTTAGAATGAGAAACAAGAGCCCCAAGGACTTGACTTCATCGTAAAACGGCACGAACAGGCTAATCAAGCTTTCGACAAATCCTTCGTAGATGACAAGGCAACTCTAATCATCAATTTGTTAGCTTTCAGGGCTGTTGAGTGAGAAGGGGGCATTTACCCAGATAATCCACACGGCTAGACATCCCTTCATGTCTCGCTTTCTCTGGGTAAGAGCACGCTGGCTTGGACGACCTTCATTGCGAGCTGATGGTGGTGCTGGTTTGAGAGTTTTGTAGGACTCATAAATGTTAAGAAATAGCATAACCAGACGCAGAAGAGGGACGAATAGAGGCATGGTCGTCAATCGACGACGATCAAAAGCGACACGGAAGTAAAGGTGACGGGTGAAACTAGTGCCTTGGAGATGTGCTTGGGCTGTATAAGCTGCGAAATACGCGTTCTAGAGTGCTGGTAAGCAGCAGAAGAGCAGAGTCGTGGACATGAGTGTCCTCAGTGGTCCATAGCCGAGTGAGTGGCCGTCACGGTGTTTGGCTTTCAATACGGACTAGCTTACGTAACCGCATCGAGGGTGTCGTGCGGCGGAGTTGGCAGACTTGCTATATCTCTCCCATTGTTGTCCACGGCTATGCCCAGAATAAAGACGACGAGGACGAAGCAACCACCGGAGGGGTTCGAGGACATCGAAACCGTGCGTTGGCTCAGTCTTTTGCCGTTGAAACCAATTCTAACCCCCCTGAACTCAGATTCTCGACGACTATGCGAAGAAGATGAGAGACGCCGAGAATGAATCGCATGAAGGCAAGCGCAAGGCAGAATCTCTGTGGCCTATCATGCGGATATCACATACACGCTCGCGGTACATCTACGAGCTGTACTACAAGCGCGAGGCCATCAGCAGGGAACTCTACGACTGGCTGCTGAAGGAGGGATATGCTGACGCCAAGTGAGTTTATGGTCCATCTTTCCGTCTCCGAAACTAATGTGGGCAAGTCTAATCGCCAAGTGGAAGAAGACAGGCTACGAGAAACTATGTTGCCTGAGATGTATCCAGACAAGGGTCAGTCTGCATTCAGAAACGTTGTTACAGTGCATCACTTATTCCATGTTTCCTAGGACATGAACTACCAAGGTTCAACATGTGTTTGCAGAGTTCCGAAGGCACAAGTCCGGAGTGGAACGGTCGTCGAGTGTGTTCACTGTGGTGCGTGGTGGAGTTTCTTCTCCGCTTGTACTTCGTTATTCATCATTTTACAGGTTGCCGCGGCTGTAGTTCTGATTCCTAGGTCGCCCCGAGAGTGCCTTTATTGCCCCCCTGTTGGGCATGGAAGCATTGAGGATTTTCCATGACCCACGTATACTTTTCATATAAAAGACTTGGGGCCAGGTAGATTTACTTGGTGACTGATTACACGAGCACCTGCTCGCCCCAGGAAGACGGATATGGATACGCGTAGGCACCATGAGGCTGTACGTGGCCTCGATCATATGTATTACCTCCCATCAATGTAATGGCGCGATCAGATAGTTTGTTTTGGGGCCCTTCGCACGCCCAGACCTCCCCGTTCCTGTGTCTCACTTGCGGAAAGTATATAAGATGATAACATGTAAAGGAGTCTCCACCGTTCCCCTTCACCGGCCACCACGATGGGTGAACTGTCTCACTTAGTGGCTCACGTCGCCCGTGGCCTCCTTCCTCGGAAGGCCTCTGAGCAGGTAAGCGCCTTTTATGTCGAGTCCAGTCTTTCAATATTGACGGCTTCTAGGGAGGAGTCATTTCAGGTGATAACCCAGTCGACTACGTGACCGCAGATCCCTTCCGACTATGGGTCATCCAACTCGGTGAGTTTTCTTTCTGGATGCCTATGTCTCTCCGCTAAACATGCACCGCCTGCAGTAATCATCGTGGCCATGACCCAGTTCTTGGCGCTCTTCCTAAGCCGTATCCGTCAACCCCGTGTCATCGCAGAGGTCATCGGAGGGATCCTGCTAGGCCCAACGGTGATGGGACGTATCCCCGGATTCCAGGCGAAAATCTTCCCGGAACCGTCCCTCGTGGGTCTCAACCTCACCAGTACCATCGGCCTAATCCTCTTCCTCTTCCTCGTCGGCCTCGAAATCGACACCAAAGTCATTAAACGGAATCTCGTGTCAGCCACTTCCATCTCAATCGCCGGCTTGCTGATACCACTCGGCCTTGGCGCTGCACTCGGTGTAGGCCTTTATAAAGAATTCATTGATCCCAGCGTCAACTTTGGTTATTTCCTGCTCTTCACCGCGGTTGCCATCGGAATAACAGCATTTCCCGTGCTTTGCCGTATCCTTACCGAACTGAAACTTCTTGACACCACAGTCGGCACCGTTACTCTCGCTGCCGGCGTTGGAAATGACGTTGTGGGATGGATCCTGTTAGCTTTGACAGTTGCCCTTGTCAACGCCTCCACGGGGTTGACTGCACTTTATGTCCTTCTCGTTTGTGTTGGATACACCCTCCTGCTTCTGTATCCCGGCCGTTGGGGCTATGTGTGGCTCACGAAGTGGACCGGTAGTTTGGAGCAGGGCGCGCCGACAGCGGGCATGATGACTTTGACACTGCTTATTGTGTTCTCGTCTGCGTTCTTCACGGATATCATAGGCGTCCATGCTATCTTCGGTGCGCCTTTTTTGCTGGCTTCCTTTTGATCGCTTGTCATTGATCGCAGCGTATCATTAGGTGGCTTCCTCGCTGGTCTCATTATCCCACATGAGAACGGGTACGCGATCTCCTTGGTAGAAAAACTGGAAGACCTGGTTTCCATCGTCTTCCTCCCCATCGTGCGTATCCCTTGCTACGTTCATAATGAATGGTTGATACTGACAATCTTTCTTTGATCGACCAGTACTTCACGTTATCCGGTTTGAAGACCAATCTTGGCTTTCTGGACGACGGTATCACCTGGGGATATACTATCATCATTTGCCTGGTAGCGTTCTTTTCAAAGTTTGTTGCGTGCTATGCTGCCGCGACCGCAACGGGATTCAACTGGCGCGAATCTGGAGCTATCGGCTCCCTGATGAGTTGCAAGGGGTCAGCACGCCAAGTTATCTCAGCTGTGGAAATGTTGACTAACTGAATCAAATTAGTCTTGTAGAACTGATCGTTTTGAATATCGGTCTGCAGGCCAACATCTTGGACACTCGCACGTTCTCGATGTTTGTCGTTCATGCGCTCATTCTTACCTTCATGACGACACCACTTACCCTCCTTTTCTACCCTCCCAAGTACCGCGCACGTGAGAGCGCTGACCACGGCCACCATGTTGCCGAGGGTGGCGCTGGTCTTCGTCATTCTCCTGATGACGAGATCAAGACCAGATTCGCTTTGGTGCTGGACAAGATCGAGCAACTCCCAGCGGCTATGACGATTTCGCAACTTCTCCAGACCGACAAAAACTTGGCACTCACCTTGACTTTGTCTTCGACCGACGAAAAGTCTGAAGTTGGGGGCTCGCTCGAAAAGGCGCCCGCGATGCCCGTTGCCCGGTCCCCGCGCATCGCTATTAACGCCCTGCGTCTCATCGAGTTGACAAACCGTACCTCCGCTGTACTCAAGTCGAAAGTGGCTGAATCCCTGATCTATAATGACCCCGTGGTTTCGGTGTTCCGCACTTTTGGATACCTCAACAATCTCCTAGTATCTGCTGCGCTCTCTGTGGTCAACCATGACGAGTTCCCCTCCGCTATTTCGAAGCATGTCATCGAGTCAGAGTCGCAAATGGTTATCCTCCCCTGGTCCAGAGGCACCACCGTTGTGGAAGACGATGCGGGTCACCTCGGCGCCCTCAACCCCTTCGACGGTGTCTTCCACAAGACTACCACCCACGACCAGACGAACTCGGTGGTGTACTCTGAGTTCATCCGTCATGTCTTCTCCACTTCCCCCAGCCATGTGGCCTTGTTCGTCGATCGTGGCCTCAGCACTCCGTACAGTAGCACTAAGAGCCAACACATATTTATGCCATTCTTCGGTGGCCCGGACGATCGTCTAGCCCTAGCCTTTGTTGTTCAACTCTGCCGTAACTCGTCCGTTCAGGCCACCGCGGTCAGGATACAGAAGATCGATGACTTGACTCGAGCAAGTACCACCAACGTAGATGAGAAGCCCGGAGCTGCGCTGACAGCTCCCATGTCTGTTGCCCTTCACCAGGTAAGCTGGTAAATCCATGATTCGTCCAGTGCTCTCTCATGCTTCTTCATGTAGACGGTTGCCGCCGCGGATACAGTGTACGGCCAACACAACACCCAAACCCGCCTTGCATCCGACACGGCAGACAACCTAACATGGGACCGTTACGCCTCCCCCCGACCACCCGTGACGCCGAAACGGCCTCAGCCATCTCAAGAATCACATTCAGCACCATCTCATCCGCCAAGCCTCTGCACACCATCGTCGAGCTTGTCGCCAAAGAAGCATCGCAATCGACACCAGTCAGGAATATTATCGTTGTTGCGGGGCGGTCGAGGCGGATGGCGGTGGAGTCGCACAAGAGTGAGCTGCAGGAGGTGATCACGGAGGCGGGCGCGTCGATCGGCTCCTCGGTGCCTAAGACTGTTGGTGATGTTGGTGCGGCGCTGGTGGCAAGCAATACCGCTGCTAGTCTGTTGATCCTTCAGGCCGCAACGACAGCATGATGGAATAGATTGGGTTGCATTGTTTCTCTATTTTGGGTCTTGACATCGCCCCTTACGCTATATTTTACGACCTTTGTACAATATGTATCTTAGCATTCCACGAAACTATTTTTCATGACACCCGAGATAGAGTGATCGATCACACTGACGATGGAATAGAGGTCAGAACGATCTTATCTTATCTTATCTACTGATGCTTTGACAGGGTTCAACTCAAAAATACAAAGCCTTTCAACGTGGATTTCTTTCACGACGCGCTTGTTCTCCCTTTGGTCTTTCTTCTACTTGCGATGGCAACACTAAAGCTAAAACGAATGCTCCTGACGACGGCAAAGGCTTATAACGAAGTTGTGCCCAAGTCGTGTCCGACGAGCGTATCCGGGCCCTTTGAGGATACCCACTCCGGTGAACATCATTTCCTTTGGCTCTCTTTGCCATCTAACTCCCGTATTTAACAGAAGAAAGCGTTGAATAAATCCCTTCCCAAGATGTCTCGAACTCCCAGCCCGAATGCAGGTTCAGCGCGCAAGAAACCCCACTGCCACTCCTGCGGTCTACCCATGGCGGGCCATAAGCGCCCTGACGGGCTTCCCCTCTGCCCCGTCAAGGACGAAAGCCTCAGCCCTCCACCCTCCTACGCATCCCCACCCCCATCTACTCAAGTCTCCTCAACCCATTCCTACTCCTCCCTCTTCAGCGGCTCCCTTTCTTCCCTCGCCTCACCACCCGTAACTCCCCCTCGTCAACGTACCCCCTCAGCCATCCGTGCACCTGTCTCCGATTCGAATCCGAGTCCAAAGCGCCTACTCGATCCCGCCTTCGACATTCCAGAGTCTGGCGCGTGGCACCGGCGTAACCCCAACTGGATCGACCCGCCTCTCATGGTGGCGCGCGTTCCTGCCCCCGCCGGCTCGATCGTCTCAACAGTCCTAGTAGACGACGACGGGAAGACCATCCGGGGCCGCAACGACGACGACTACGAGGAGGACGACGATGGCGCGTCGGTCTCTTCAAGTTTCTTCGGACATGTAGCGCAGAACTTGAAGAATCGGCGCGTGGTGAGCATGTTCGCGACGAAGCGCACGGATCCGGCGCGTACGCAGCAGCTAGCGGCGAAGCAAGGGATGCATGCTGCGCTTGTGCGGCTCCCGGCTGGTAACGTTCCCCTCACGAAGAAGAAGGTGGACGGCTCTTGGTGGATGGTCGTGGGTCGCGACGCTGGGGTCGTGGGTCGCATCGTCGACAAGTCGCAGCGCGGTATGCCTGGAGGGATGGAGCTCATGCCGGCTCAGGGCCCGCACCTGACGACTTTTTTGCAGCTCATTCTGGCGGGCCTCATTGGGGGAATCGTGACTGTGTGTGGACTGTCCTATCTGTAGCGATTCGGGGCAGATTCACTTCGTTGTTGTGTGCTCACTCGTCTGTTAGTACTTCACTTACCTATGCTCTATGCCTTATGCCCTTCCTTCTCTCTTACATATGCACCTATGAATATATCCCTAAAATCCTCGAAATTCGCTTGCAAGGCGTGATATCGTTATTACACCAGAGATAAATCTAGAGGTGGTCAGTGACTCTCAACTGCCTCTAGGACAGAGCCATGTCGTGGATGGACCGTGGTCGTCACTCGTCTATCTTCGTCCACCCCTTTCCTCTTGCGCATGCACAAGTGAGCCCAAAATGCTAAAAACAAGCGGCACGGTGTGGTATCATTGTTAGGTTGTAGGTAGACAAAACAGTACGCGGAATAAATGAAGAATGCAGATCTGGGTCGGGCTAGCTAAGGCAGGTGCAGGCCTAAGAATGTATGTAGATATGTCATGAGAGGGTCGTCAATAGGGTATGCCGCATCACTATATGTGAACTTGAGGGGACAAGACGAAAGACAAAAAGAAAAGAAACCAATAAAGATACATAAATCCAAAAAAATCACATCGCCCATTCATCCAGCCCCGACCCAAACCCAGGCCCCGCCATCCTCCCTCCCCAATTCCTACTCAACCGATCCTCAACCCTCTCCTCATGCCTCCCCGCCCCCGCTCCAAACCCACCCCCACCCACCCCACCCGTCCCCGTCCCCGTCCCCGTGCTAACCAACCACCCACTCCACCACCCACCCGCACCCTCCTCCTCCTCCTTCCCCTTCCCCTTCCCCCTCTCCCTCCCCCTCCTCCCCTTCTTCAGCCCAAACTTCCCCGACGTCGTACCCGCATACGACTCCGGCAACTCCGCAAAACTGATCCTCTTCGGCGTCGACCTTCCCGACCCAGCGCTGCTCGGCGTCGTGCTCCCCCCGCCCAGCACCCTTCCCACACCCGCACCGAGGAAATGGAAATCCGGGATGCTCATGACCGTCGGGGACGGGGCCGGCGTGGTGTCCATGGATCCAGCGGGGGACGGCTGCTTGAGCGCGGAGACGCGCGGCGGGGAGGAAGGGCGCGTGGAGGAGGAGTGTTTGGACTTGGTGAAGAGGCGCGACACGGAGGCCGTGGCTGTGGAGGTCTCTGCGATAGGCTCGGCGGTGCGGGGGAGGAAGCCCGGGGGCCGGGGACGTTCGGGTGGGGGGGCGGGGGCGGGCTGGTCGTCGAGGATTTTGCGGAGGCTGAGGATGGTGCGTTTGGTGGGGCAGCTGTCGGAGGATGAGGATGATTCTTCGGTGGGAGGTGTCATGGGACGGTGGGGGAGGGCGGTGAGTATTTGCTTGGGGGTGAGGGAGCGGGAGGAGCGGTCGTGGTTTTCTGCGCGGGAGGTGTCTGGGGATTTAGACTTGTTGGTCGCAGGCGAGGACCTTGCGTGTGTACCGCTCCGCTCTGTACTTGTACTCGTATTTCTAGAGCTCCGCCGTGAGTTGGCAAGGAAGGAGGCGATAGGGGATGTGACGGACGCCATGGAGGTTGAAGGAGTGGATGTGCCAGAAGATGAGGCTCTGTTGACAAAAGATGAGAGCATGTTATATGCCGGTGTAGATGGCTCCAACGGCCTATCCGTAAGTTGCGGAGAGGAGAGGGGTGCATGGAGGCTGGGCTCAGACGCTCGCCTATCGGTTGTATGTGAAGAAGACGAGACGCGAAGACCCAGAGTAGAAGGGAGGGTGACCGCGTCAGGGTCAGAAGTGGAGGTGACATATTGAGTGAGTGCCCTTGGGGGAGGCGAGACAAGGTCTGAGCGATCCTGATACGACAGGTGCAAATTTGGCCTGGGGTCAAGGGTGTTGCGCAGCTCCAGCAGCGACGGCCTCCGTCGATGGCGATAAAGCTGCGGCGGGGGACTTGACGACGGGAGACTGCTGCTGATGCTGGGCTCGATTGTCGACGAAGAAGAGGCGACGGGCCTGCTGCCCTCGTCAAATAAGCCATCCACCTCTCTACTGATCTCCTCCAAGTCGTCTGCCCATTTTTTCTGCCTGTCTCTTCCCTGTATCCGCATCGACAGCCCCCGCGCACTACTTTCCAAGACCTCATCCGCCTGCGAGTCCGACGAGAAGATGGTGGACAGACTGGTCTGCGTCGACATGGAGCTCTGCAAGAGCGTGTTGGACATCTCCAGTGCGTGCACGCTGCGTGCGAGGAGCGAATCGAGGTACGGATCGGTCGAGCTGGTAGAGGGCCTCGATCTGTGCGACGTAAAGCGTCTCTGGCGCCGCGGGGATGGGGCAGAGGGCGAGAGCGGTGGTGGCACGTAAGATGAAGCAGGGCTGCCGTCTGAATCGGTGTCTGCGTCTGCCTCTTCTGCGCTGTCTGGGTAATCGGGAGGCTTGTCCGAGTCGTCTTCTCTGTTCCAACCGCCGATGGTGATGTACTCGGGAAGCGTGCTCGTGGTGTCGGAGGAGAGGCGCAGGGCTGAGACCCGTTTGCGATGTGTGCGGCGAGGGTTGTAGGACATTATGGTGAAGATTTTAATAGATAGTAAGTATAGCACTGGTGGCGGCTGTGCGCTCCCGTATGTCGAGTCAGTCCTGCTGTGGGCGTTGAAGATGAGAAATCGACGACTGGAAATGAGGTCAAGTGTGCACAACACCGCATGGCCAATTGATTGTCCCTTGTTTATCGGCCCGGCTCTCACTCAACCACACGTTCAATGATCAAAGCAGTTGCAATTTGGTACAGGTATAATAAGTGGGGAGCTTGTAGAATGGTACATAGAGAACGACGCCAAAAAACCAGAAAGCAATGTCTACCGGGGTATAACTGAGTGAATAATGCGGTCTATGGGTTTCCTTCTAAAATTAAGCCTGAGTCTTGATCGCAGTCGAGATAGGCAAGGCATCGAAAGGTCCAGCGATTCGTTCAAGGTATGTCTTTGCCTTGTTGCTATTTGCGAGCAGGAAGGGCGTGTAATACTTTGGTGTCGTCCAAAGGAAGACGCGCCCGTATTGGGATCCGATCTTCTCATAGTCCGCTGTAAGAAGCAATTGACGAATCAGTAAATGCCGTTCGCCATTACAGAGCACGTTAATAACGTACTCTCCAGCGCGCTGCGCATATCAAGCCATGTTCTCGTAACATCGGTAATGATCACATTGACTTCCCATCTGACAGCCTGTACAGATGTCAGTTAAATTCCCAAATCTCAATTGCATCCAAGGCATGACTCGCCTCCATCATGTGGTCTGGTTTGTTGACCGTCCACACCATCAGCTTCTTTCCTGCAGCCTTGCACTCCATTCGGAATCTGTGATAAAGAGCAATTTGATTATTCTCCATTGACACGACCAAGACAGGAATACCCACTTCTGACCCTCAGCAGATGTCAAGGCGCCAAACGCCATCGAGAACGCATCGCAGTCCGCCCAGAAGTATTTGCGTGCGATGTACGGACTGTCCCCAATATACGACCGGCGGCAATACGGCAGGCGTGTCTTTGCAAAGACCAAGAAACGGGGGTGCCACAGGCCCAACAGGATCCGAGGCGCGAGGGCCGTCTCCCAGTCAGGCTGCGCCGCGATGACCTTGTGCATGAGGGCGAAGAGGCGGTCAGGGTCGTTCTGGACTTTGACATCAACGTTAAATTTGACGTGCTGGTTCTCGGGCTGGTGGCGTTTAGGGGGTCAGCTCCACGGTACCGGCGAGGGGGAAGACGTACCAGCATGAGGAGGGCCACGGTCTCGGCGAAGGTGGGGATGGCCTGCTTGGGCTCCTTGATCGTGCGGACGTGTTGCATACCTTGCTCTCCGTACCATTCACGTTCTCGTATGTGACCTGGGGGCGAGTACTCAGTCCCTATGTCCAGAAGAGGGGCGAGTAGAATAATTACCTGTTGAATCTGTTGTCCGTCCCAACTCTATGCACGGCAACTAGGTGAACAAGGTGCGCATGGTCCGAGCACGAACTGACATACCAGGGTCATGGAACATGACAACAACATTGTCCGCCGATACGTGGACGTCTGTGTTGACGATGGTTACGGGGCATCTAGCGCAAACGCTCATTGAAAATACCGCTCTCGATACCCTCGGCACCATCGCGGATGGCGGCTTCGAAGCTTGCTAGGGTGTTCTCAGGGAAGCGGGCAGAGGCCTGGTTGACGTGTATGAGCCCCTGTGGGTTGGACGTGGCACGGGCGGAGCAAGACTTACCCCTCGGTGACCCCAGCAGTCTATTAGCGACGAGGACGCGATGAGCATTAAATTTTTCTTCAGCGAGGGTGGGAGAGGAACGTACCAGGCAACACTCGTGGTTTGGCAGCCTTCTTGAGCTGAGGGATCGCCATGGAAGAGATTGGGCGGAGGAGGTAGGGGCGGGGTATGGAGGTCAGGGACAAAGCGGGTATAAGTCTGAGACTGCGCTTTATAGGCTGACGCGCAAACATCCAAAAACGGGGAACAGAAAGGGGAGCTGACTGTGGCTGAACGCGAGAACGTTCGCGTACAGATTCTCCCCCTCCCTGGAAAAAAAATTTAGCAATGACCGAACCTCGACCCTGCGCCGATGTACATAAACTCAATCACGCCCGCATGATCCGGCACGTCCCTGATCTGGGGTATGACTCTCCTCTTCACCGTTAGAATTAGCCACCGGCACTCCTTCGGTGCACCACAGTGCACCACCTGCCGACAAACATGCCTTCCGCTTTTTTTTCGCCATGGAGCGAGGCCGAGGAGTAAATTTAGCGCGAACGTGTGATCGAAAACACCGCCACGCTCCGTCGCGTTCGTCGATGTCATTGGTCTCCTTACCACGCTCTCTTACCTGCAAATAAGAAATCGCACATGTGCGCTCAGAGCTGACGAAATATGCTCGGAGACATTACACACCAACAACGTCACCATCTCGGCGTGCGAGTAGAAGGAGGAACGCGGTGAGTCTATTTCACCCGAATACCCATGGTGTAATACCTCCATGCACAGAAACCACTATATTACCCATTGCCGGCGCTAGATTATGTTAACGTCTAGTAGTTCTGTATAGATCCATTATATATTACTTCCAGAGGCCGTCATCAATCAACTGTCGTGTCATGTTGGCCGCCCGACCAAAATCATACCCTCGTCCTCCTCCGTATCTGCGCCGTTCTCGCTCATCTCCGACTTCGACAGATTCGACACCGAAAACGACGAGGCTAAGGACGCGCTTGATGTGCCCGTGCCTAGCGACTCACTCGACGTCGCCTGCTGACTCGCTATTGTAGGCGATGCATCGCCGGGACTGGGAAGGGAAGGTATAATAGAAGAGGTTTCGGAATGGTCGTTCCGTACTTCCTCCTCGGGTTTCTGAGAGTGCCCCGGCGGTACGGCCGATATCTCGCGTAGCGTCTTGAGCATCTGATCCCGCACGCGCGTCGTGAGCTCGGGGATATCAGTCGTAGTGAGCCCGGTTGTTGAGATGGGCGGCAGCACTGGCGCACAAGGTAAATATATAAAACGCCCCATCATTATAAAGACAAAAAACCTAGCCCGTACCTCGGACCTTAATGATGCCAGTGTCGAACACGCCCTTGTGATACATTCGCCAGTAATTCTCCGTGACGATGGGGATGATGGGATGCCGGCTTGGATCGCGAGGTGGAAGCCACCTTTCTTGAGCGGGAGCACGTCGGGCACCTCTGAGCTCGTGCGTGTGCCTTCGGGGAACATCCAGAGCGAGATTCTACGCGATCGCATGAGCTCGCCAGCGGCCACGAGGGATCGCACCGCACGCGAGCTGTTGCCCCTGTCGATGAAGATGGCGCCTGACATGGTCATGAAGGGCCCCAGCGGGGTATATTGCAGAGATTTCTTTGCCATGATTGAAGTTTGTTTCGGCATCAACCTGGTGTACGTCCGAGGTTAGCCAGGAGCCGCGATCAGAGATGCCCTGGTCTGCTCACCTGCCTACCACGAGAATGTCGAGCATAGTCTGATGATTGGCCATTAGCACGCTCGGACGCGTATCTAGATATTCCTGTCCCTCGACCTGTATCTCGACCTGGAGCACGTTCCGTGCGAGAAGGTAGAAAGTCCGCGCGACGACGTAGTTCACGTCAAACTGTCTGCCCACCACAGACATCCCGGCCGCCACAACCACGCTGCAGGCGGCCACGGTCATGAGCGTCCCAACATAAACGCCCTGCCGAACATAGTATCTCCCTGTGGCTGAGGTGGCTGCGATCGAGCGTAGGATGATGAGCGGCAGCGACAGGTAGGCTAGCGGCTTGAAGAGGGAAAACAAGAAAGCCATGGATACGGCTCCACCAGTAGGTGGTGAGCGTAGATTAGGAAGAGATGGGGTATCGCTGTGCACGCCTGGGTACGGCGAGCAGACACGCTCGATACAGGTAGCTTTGCAAAAGTGTGCGGAGTTTGAACCACGCCTTTCCCCAGCCTTGCACGATGAATCCATCAAAGCCTGCCCCACCGCGCGGTACTCCTCCTCGTCTTACTCGGGGCCCATGCTGAACAATTCCCAGGGAGAAAACCTGTCTCTAAGCCTCTTGCCACCGCCAGCACCGCGTCCACTAGGGCTAGGCAGGCTGCATCCACCAAGGCACCGACATCGGAGCAGATCACTAAACCAAGTACTAAATCACGTTCCGTAAATAAACCAGAACCATCGTCGTCGAATGTCAAACCTGCGGTATCTCATCACCTTAACTATGGATGAGCGTATATTCATGATCGCCCAAAGCCTGCTGCAGTCCCACCACCAATCGAGGAAAAGGTCCCGAGGCCTGCGCCGACTTCTGATCCATTGCAGGTCGCAGGCCAGCTATACCCATGGCTGCACATGACATCCACCCTAGAGGCCTGCTTCCAGACCGCAGAAGAAGCCGCAAAAGTATGTCAGTTCTAGCTCCAACCCATCGCTCAACCTAACCACCAATCTCAGAAAGACCTAGCAGCGCGTTCCCAACAACTCGCCGAAGAGGAATCTGAAATCTCCGACGAGCGTACGCGTTTCGAGGCGGAACGAGCTGCAGATTTCTACGACGAGCTTTCCACCGATATCGTGAGCCCAACCCAGGCTTATGATGCTCTGACAATGACGTTCAAACCTCCTACAGTTCGCGGAAACCGCTCCACACATCATGCAGACCTTCCTGTCACACGGCGACGCCTGCACTCGCGTCGAGGCCGAAGCACTCCACCTCGCAACGCACGGCGCGAGCACCCCCGACGAAGATGCGCCCCTGCAAGTATACAACGACATGCTCGACAGCCTCGGTTCGTGGACCCTGCACAGCTCCTCGCTTCTTCTTCCCACTCATTCATTCATCTCCGCTTTTACTTAATTAGATGTACTCCACACGGAAGCGGAGCAGCTCGAAGCGTCTATCCTTGCATTGACAGCCACCCCGGAATCTGCATCCCCTGCGGGGGAGGGTACGAAGAGTGACTCATCGGCGCGAGAGCAGATATTGGGGGTGTTTGCGGCGTGCTTGCCTGTGCTGCGCGCGCGTATCTCGAATTTGGCGATGGCGCAGGAGTTGATTGATGGGGCGCAGGAGAATCTTAGTATTGGTCTACGCATGGAGAGTCTGGGGTTGGAGTGATGCTTTGTCTTTGTCTTTGCTGTGCTGAAATGTATACCCTCGCCACAAAATACCCCTCGTTTCCTATTCCCGGACCAGCAGATATTCGACCCAAACGAAATTGGTTAGGTTTGGTAAGGATTTATACACCGGATATTCGCATTCAAGGGCCACCAACCTCCATCGCTGGACCATGATTGGCTTCAGCGGTGTCCTCAGCAAACCTCACATGGCATTTCTCAAAATTTACAGTCGAGACTCGATCTCACCGATAATAACCGCCTCGACGCTGGTCCCGACTTCTAGTCTAGGGGAGTCAACCATCTTCGGTGGCAAGATAACGAAGCCATTTGCGCCACTAAGGCTGGCCACCCGACTGGAGCGTTGGCCGCCAGTGCTGAACGCCTTGAGGCCGTCTGGCCCCGCCGTGATGGTGACCCGGTGAAACTCGGTACGAGAGTCAAGGTACATCTCGGTCTGGAGCTTGAGCATTCACACAATCACATTCAACCCATGTCACGAGCCGAATACATTTGCATGAAAGACGTACCTGCACACGGACACGTGGAAGGTGAACCAAGGGTTTCGGCCACCCGCCGAGGAGACGTAGAGCTGGGACAACGAATATATGGAACGTGACCAGCGCAGAGGCTGGGTTACCGGGAAGGGCGAACATGGGCTTGGAGACCCCATTTTTGAACGGGATAGTCGCAAATGTGGTCGGCTTCCCCGGCTTGATGGTGACACGGCCAAAGTGGATGGTCCCGTTGAAGTGGCGTTCGATTACGGGTTTCAGGAGGTCTGTGGGTCCCATTGATGTACCACCGGTGGTAAGCAGGATGTCTGCGCTTTCGAGGCCCCGCCTAATTGCTGCGACGTGGTCTTCTATGCTGCACAGGATGAGACTCTGATAGGTTGAACCAAGGAAGGAGATCCAACCGGTCAGGAACAACTCCTAGATCAACGACCTTGTAGCCCATTCCCTCCAAGGCAGCTTGAAGAGAAGGTCGGTTCGTATCGAATATCTTACCCCACCCGTCACCTGAGAGCGACTTGGGTGAATGCAGGTCGACTATTTCGTTTCCTGTGCTCAAGAGGGCGACGACAGGCTTCTTATATACCTCGATCTGTTTATGCATAGATTAGACGTGATACTTCGTGTCCAGGGGGACAGTTACCTCTTTCCTTCCTATGAAAGCCAACGTCCCGACCTCTCCTCCACTGCTTCTTATGATATCGCCCTTTTGAAGGACGAGGTCTCCTTTGCGGACGTCTGAGCCGGCGGCGCGGACATTCTCCCCAGAAGGTACTTGCGCTAATATCTCTATTTCCTTCTCTTCACCGTCGAGTGGACTACCCGGAACTTGGTGCGTCGAAACGAGACGTGTGTCTTCAACCATGATGACAGTGTCTGCGCCTGCTGGTAGGGGGCCGCCGGTATTGATGCGGTATACTGAACCGGGGGGTATTTCATCGGATAACCAATGAAGTTGCGAGGTTAGGACGTTGTATACTCCAAGAGGGTCGGTGGCTGGTCACATAAGATGAGGTTATTGAAGCCTAAGCTGCAAGACGTAAACGTACATCTCAGAGCGTAGCCATCGACACTTGTCGTAGGAAACGGAGGCGCATTGTTCGGTGCGTAGACGTCTGACGCCAAGACGTGGCCTCTCAATGTATGATCCACCTATGGAACCATGAGCTTGGCCTTGCATGCGGGAGACAGTTGGGAGCGGCGTACAATGTGAGACGTTGCCTCCAGAGGTTCAATGT
Source organism: Lyophyllum atratum (assembly GCA_014905825.1). Lineage (NCBI taxonomy): Eukaryota > Fungi > Basidiomycota > Agaricomycetes > Agaricales > Lyophyllaceae > Lyophyllum > Lyophyllum atratum. The sequence goes on along the minus strand of JACGCN010000002.1, from coordinate 2,699,762 downwards.
TCTTCTCTATTAAGCGCGAAGCTTCTTGGAAGGAAATCAATGGATACGGAGACTGCCTATGCCGAGCGGAGACTGCGAATCATATAAATTTGCCTCCTATTGGAGAGCGCGATTAAGCTGCGACATACCAGGTGCAGAGGGGTCATGCGATAGTGTCGATCTGGGTTGCGGGACAGGGTGATCGTGACCATGGTGGTGATGGTGATGGTGGTGGGTATGCGATGAGGCAGGCCTTGGTGCCTCACCGCTAGCTTTTGCCAACTCGCTATGAATCTGTCGTCCCGTTCCACCTCTGATAAGATCTATGGCATGTTCGGCCACTCCAGCATTTAACAAAGCTTGCAGATTCTCTTTGACGGCTTTTACGCTCCCCGGCAGAGTTACAATGAGAGTTTTGCCGATCGTTCCAGCAATAGGACGAGAAAGTGCAGCAAGAGGCGTGTGTTTCAACGACGTTGACAAAAGGAGGTGGACAAGACCAGATGCCTCGCGTTCGAGTAACGGTTTGATGGCCTGTGGATATCACATCCAACCAATGAGTTCCTTCACGCCGCGATCGACGAAATGAAGGGTGACCTCTGGCGTAAGATCCCGTACACCAAACCCGGTGCCACCTGTAGTGATGATCCAGTGAATGTCCTCCTGTTGGGCCCACTTCTTAACTGCATCCTGGATCCGCGTGGTATCGTCGGGGACGATCAAACGGTCGTTGCATGTAAACTTCCCATCCTGGTCGTTCAAAATCTTCTGGATCGTGGGTCCAGAGACATCTGTGCTCGAGTCGAAGCTGGCTCGATCACTGACTAGGGTAACCCCTTAAATGATTTCGTGTAAAGACCTCGGTGAAATCCAACCTGTGAGCACTGCAACTCCAATAGAAGGCATGCTTGAGGGGGTAAGGCCGTTCGTCCACAACGTTCACTCAAGAGAGTGGTAGTCGGGCGTGACAGGGGTTGTGGTGACATGTGACACGTCGCGAAAGTCAATTCCATATCTTGACTCGCGCCATTGCTGTGATGGCGAGTCTGTCCCTCAACTGCCTGTCTGGCGCCCTCAGACACACAGCCCGTCCATTGTTCTCTCGAAGTTACGCCATCGCTTCTGCGAAGCCAGCCTGGGTTCCTCGCCAGTATGCTAAACCCTCTGTCACAACCGCGGTCCCAAAGGCGAAAGTCAGCACTGGACCAGTGACGACCGAGGCTGTCACTCCCTCCAAGGAGCTCGAGGTTTCCGTTTCAGAAGTACCGCCTCCAAATGCAAACAGTCTCGAGACGAGTGACGGGAATGGCTCCACACTTGGAGAGACAGCCACGGACTGGTCGAAGAGTTACCATGGCCTAGCAACGCAGGCGTTCCCGAAAGAAGCTACGGATGTTTTGCTGTCCCCAATTGATCCCATGGACATCGAAATGAAGCCTGGTGAGCCTCACCATGGTATTGGCACGCTAGCAACATTGAGCTGAAAAGTTTCACAGATGGTCTCATATATCTGCCCGAGATAAAATACCGACGTGTTCTGAACAAGGCCTTTGGGCCTGGTGCTTGGGGACTAGCACCTCGTAGTGAGACCAATGTCGGGCCTAGAATTGTTAGCCGCGAGTACGCACTGGTATGTCAGGGAAGGTACATCATCTACATCTCTTCTTTACATGCCTGCTTAAGACCATATTCGCTCAGGCTGGTGGCCATTGCCCGAGGGGAGCAAGAGTACTTTGACCCGTCAGGTATACCCACGGCGACGGAGGCGTGTAAGAGCAACGCCCTAATGCGGTGCTGCAAGGACCTTGGCATCGCCAGTGAACTCTGGTAACCTCTGCGCTAAATTCTTCAACCCTGCAGAATGTTAATTTGGGTGCAGGGATCCCCGTTTCATCCGTGAATTCAAGGCGAAATACTGCGTAGAAGTCTTTGCTGAGCACCTGCCGACCAAGAAGAAGTACGTATTATCTACCCTTGATATTCTCTGCCCCTATATTAACAAACATACTTCAGGAAGAAGCTCTGGCGTCGCAAGGATCAGCCGAAGTTTAGCTATCCCTACCAGGAATAATTCCTTGATGTCTTTGGATGTCGTATATATACACTGTCGTAATTCTGTCTTGCATGCTCTTGTTATCCAGCTCAGTCCCTCGTTCATAATGCATCGTTTTTTCAACTGAAGTCGTGTTCACGGTCAATGTGCAACTTGGCCAGCTGCCGATTATAGCACGACTCAAAACTCGAGAACGCAAGAGCGAAACAAGGGCTGTGATGCTTATGAACATGTCGCAGGCAACGATTATGTTCTTCAGGTCAAGAGGGCACCCCACACATCTCTTTTCTTCAGAATGCAGAGACTAAACACCAACGGAAGACAGCTAGTTCGACGCTTGTGACCCTAAGACTGAGCTGCACGGAGGAGTTCGGTGCCAACTGTCGGATCAAAAGCAGCAGTCGAAGGTTTTCCTTTCGCCTTCGATTCTGTTATTTGGGCAATCTGATGCTGCAACCTAGATAAAATCACAGTCGAGGGCAAAACAAGTATTGGAAAGATGTTGTAAAGCCCTGAAGGATGCTTTGAGCAGGGAACTTGAAAAGGACTCCTTTGATGTGCCGTTTGGGCTTGGCTTCCTCGCCTGCACCTTTCCTTCTCCATCCCTATCTTTTGACTTACTACATGCTTTCGATAAAAATCAGGGATGGCATCTGCAAAACCAAGGTTCCATCATTGATCGAAGCTTAGCTGCAACCACTACTACGCCGGAGACCATATATCTGGTGGTTTAATGAGCTTGTGGATGCTTCGAAGTCAGGCTTGACTCTCCATAGTACATACATGTTTCAATGCTGCAGCTTCGTAGCTCTACGTACCCTTTGCGAAAGGCCTGTTAAATTTCTGGCTAACGAGATGCCTCAAGATCCAGTGCCGAGTACGAACTTAGCGGAGCTCCGATTACTTCTTTCTGATCTATTCGCCACGATTTACTTCAGAGCTTGTCGCCAATGCCTGATTGTGTCGCGGACTTCGAAGCTACTCGTAGAGAGCGTACACGCGATCGAGACCACGGAATGTGGTTAGGGCTTATCAGTCACAACGTCACAACTATACAGTTCCATATCAACTCCTTTCTCACACACCTTTTCCGTTGACCCATTCCCCGTCAAGGCTCAAAATCATCAAGCATGAGGTTCGTACGGCCCAGAGGATTATCTGGACAGGCAATTGACGATATAAATGCAGTGCCAGCAAACTCTCAGTGTCAAGTGTGCGGGGCTCCATCAAAGAGCTTCTCGTCGATGCCAACGGCGAAAAAAAGCGCAACTTCGTAGAGACCATCGAACTCCAGATCGGTCTCAAGAACTACGACCCCCAGAGGGATAAGCGTTTCTCTGGAACCGTCAAGTGAGTGCCCCGCATTTGTTTTGGCTGAATTGTAATCTAATCTCAAAACTAGACTCCCCCATGTCCCCCGTCCTCGCATGTCCATTTGCATTCTCGCCGATGCTGCTGACATCGATCGTGCCAAGCAAATCGAACTCGAGTACATGTCTGTTGATGACTTGAAGAAGTGCGTGTACAAATTCACGATTGGCGAACTTTGAGGGCTCATTCATATGCAGGCTCAACAAGAACAAGAAGCTTGTCAAGAAGCTGGCCAAGAAGTACGATGCTTTCCTTGCGTCTGAAGCTCTCATCAAGCAGATTCCCCGTCTTCTTGGTCCCGGTCTCTCCAAGGGTACGTCCTCAGCCGAGTCGCCTTATACTCAGGTGTTCATATTAGTTGCTCTCTTTTCCAGCTGGAAAATTCCCCACCCCCATTTCCCATGCTGAGGATCTCTCCAACAAGCTGACTGAGGTCCGCTCGACCATCAAGTTCCAGCTCAAGAAGGTTCTCTGCTTGGGTGTTGCTGTCGGCCACGTCCAGATGAACGACGACCAGGTCCTTGGAAACGTTATGTTGAGTGAGTATTTTTTTCTGCGGCACTCTTTTCGAAACAGTCGGACTAACTACTTGGTCAGGCATCAACTTCCTTGTCTCCCTGCTCAAGAAGAACTGGCAGAACGTCAAGTCGCTGCACATCAAGACCACGATGGGCAAGCCTATTCGTCTGTTCTGAGCATTTATCGCTCTATCTGGTGATGTTTTGAGGACATATGGGCACCGTAATGCACCACACAAAGCCCCGCACGCTTAGACCAACAGTCTCAGGGGAAGAGGCTGATTGGGAGCTGATACGGTACTCTGTTCTCTTGTTATATCCACTAGTCTTCGACATAAACAGAGATGACGTTTCCTGTCTATACCGCCTTCCAATCGGAGTGGAAAGTCACATTGGTAGACAGTTCTCTCTCCAGACTTGGTTTCGTTAGAGGAAAACAAACATGACAGGAGGAGGAAGGGTAGGCCACAGACCTTGGGGACACCCAGGCGTGAGAAAAATGAAATCACAACCCCTTCGGATGCACCCCCCAACGTCGAGCAGCTCTGGTCTCTCCGTCCCTCGACCACACTCTGCTCTCTCCGCCCCAAGACCGCACTCGAGCCTTTCTGCGCCAAGACCTACGTCTAGTGCATCGTCGCGGCCCCATTCTCGTCTCTCGGCCCGCTCCCATGCGCGACACACGCGTTCACGACTCATTCCCCTTGCACAAACTCTCGTGCGACAGATAACACAGCTGGATGATGGGAAAGATGCAGACGCGGCCACAACCTCTGAGTTTCGTGAGGCGGTCGATTTCGTGGTCAAGAACCTGGAAGCGACGACATTGAGCAAGGGTGCGACTGGTGTCGATATGAAGATGATGGATCGTCAGATACGAGGGTAGGGGTGATAATACGGCGTCAGATAACTCCTCTGATACGGTTAACAACAGGCATGCCTTGAAAGCGCGTCTAAACTCGCAGGATGAGGTTGGAAACGCGCTTGAGACGCGTTACCAAGACCTTAAGGCGAACCTCGACAGAGACCACGATCTTGACGAACAACTCACAGTGCGTAGCCACAGGTTCCAGACTGTAATACTTTACCGTCTAAGGATGCCTCATAGATGTCCCACCTCCCAGATCATCTACAATTCCTAGTACGCATCTATCCAATCCAACTTCACAGCTTCGTTCTGAATTCGCATGCAGATCAAACTCTCCAAGCCCCCAACACCACTCACCGAAACCCGCGCATCCATCATTCTCCATACACGCGACCACCCACCATCGCCACCTCCCGCACTGACCTGGGCTTCCATTGTGGCCGAGGAGCCTTTCGAGGGTGAACACTGGGAGGGTGTGTACGGTCTTCCACCGGGCTTTGTCCGGCGCAGTGAGACGCAGCCCAGTGGCTTCTATGATAGGGATAAAGAGAGCGAACGACTCGACTGGGATAGTCGCTGGAGCACACCGTCGCTCTCACCTCTCAATTCTGACGATCTTGAGCTGGATGCGGACCAGGAGGACGAGAAAAGGGCGCTGGAGGATGCTGATGAGTCCGAATCTAGTCGAGAGGATGACGAGAGCGATGAGGACGATGTGAAAGGCAGGCTAGGGCTGATATATGGCGAGAGCGCGCCAGGCAGGGCGCCACCACATACTTATGCGCACCGAAAGGAATTTGAGGCGCTACAGGCGAAGCAGTATTGGAGGGACGTCTGGAAGGGGGATATCGATCCCATGGAGAGGAGACCATTTGATATGGGAGATGCGTCGACTTTGGGTGAGGCTCCGTTGTTCTATCTCGACAAGTGCTGTTTCCTTACAAGAATTGATTTAGGGCCTGCCTTGCGCAGAATACTAAGGACTGGGACAGATACCAACGCGTCTCTGGCGAACTCTCTCGAAGCTTTAGTACAATCCGAGGTTGGCATACATCATTGCTTCTCCTTAGTGCATATAACTAACTTATCCTTCTCTTTTTAGAGGTATATAAATGAAGAAGATGCAGTTCGCGAGATCCTCATGGCATTTCAAGGACGAAAAAACATTATGCTCGAATGGGACACTTCTCGCAATGAGCATCCAGAAGGCACCTATGCTGTAAGTACTACCTCCTTTGCTGGTCTCTTTCACATCTACTAAATGCCTCATTGCCAATTTCACATCATAGACTACCAAATCTACCCCTCGCCTGTTACACCTCTCACTAAATGCTCAGGCATCCATCTTGGCCTCTCTCGCAGGCACTGCCACTACCGTCCAGCACCTCCGCCACTTCGTGTCAAGCGTATTTACCGACGCACAGACACAGCATCAACAGCAGCAACATGGTCGTATAGGGAAACCTAAAGCGCGAACAACGCGTACACGTGAGGCATTTGCGGATGCACTAGACCGGGAAATCCGCGCGTTCGACAGGTGGTGTGCAGGGCGTGAAGAGGCCATGTGTCGTGCGTGGGGTGGTGGTGGCCGTTCTTCCCCACCTAGCTCCTCAAACGCCCAGGAGACAAGTGACCAACTCACGATCAGCCTCCTCTGCACCGAAAAGGCGGTTTACGATGCGTTCGAACGGACCTTTGACATGCTCCTCGACATAGTACGTTCCGTCTACCCGGACTCTGACTCAGCCGCCACCCGTACCGCGAGCAGGATCAAATCCCATGCAGCAGTGACTGCCTCCCTGCTGGACCGGCTCTTCGCCCACATCCAGGCGCACCTCGAGCGACGTGAACTGACCGCAGGTGCCGCGCTCCTGCGCGTCTTCGTGCACTCCGCTGAGCCTACCTGGGGCATGATGGGCAAGTGGCTGCGTGACGGTATGGGACTTGGTGTAGCGATCGGCTCTGGAGGCAGCGCGGGCGTGTGGGAGCTGGATGACGAATTTTTCATTGAGGGCAGCGGGCTGGGGATGGGGATGATGGGACTTGGTCTGCTTGACCCGGAGTTCTGGAAAGAGGGGTATGCGTTGAGGGAGAGTGCTACTTTCGAGGAGAGGGGTGCGGATGCCGGCGCGGATGGGCTTGCTGGGGAGGAGAGAAGGCAGAAAACGATTCCGCTGTTTCTGGAGCACGTTGCGGAGCCAGTGTTAAGTGCTGGGAAGGCGGTCGGGCTGCTTAGGGCACTGGGTCTGCCATTATCGTCTATCATAATGGCGGACGGCGTAAATGAGTGGCGTTCCTTCAAGGAGTTGGTCGAACTATCCTCGCCATCCTCGTCAGTGGGGAGTGTCCAACCAGGAGCCGGGGTTATCTTGTTCTCTGTTTCGATTGACACTCTATCGCACATGATCTATGACCGGCTGTTACCCCGATGTAGCGCTGCGGGTGCCCTTCTCGCGCGCGTGCTTGTGGAGGACTGTGATCTCTGGAGTCACTTGGAGAGTATCGAAGATCTCTTCCTTATGAGGCGAGGAGACGCTATGAGCCATTTCACTGACGTGCTTTTTGCCAAGGTCTGTTGCTCATACAGCGTACCATTTCGCTCGTCACTTACTGTAAATATGTACAGATGGATGCTCATCAATCATGGGGTGACTTCCATTTCCTCAATACTGCCTTCAGCGACGTGGTCGAAGCCAGCTCAAACGTCGTCGCCAAACAGTGGATCCAGACAACACTTGTGCGCCTCTCTTATCGAGGAGGGAAGGACAAAGATCGAACTATAGCGCGGACAGTGAAGGCGCTCGATGGACTCGCGGTCGAGTATGCTATACCGTTCCCATTGACATACATCTTTCAACCAGGGGCGCTTCAGGGGTATGGCGAGGTGTTTGTGCTGCTACTGCAGATAAGGAGGGCGAAAGGTGTCTTGGAGCGGATATTGGTGAGAGGGAAAGCTCGCGGGGAGACTCTCAGAGGCGATCTTAAGGCGTTTTATGCTATGAGGAGTCGTTTGAGCTGGTTCATTAAGTGTGTTCAGACCTATCATCTGATAGTTGGCCGACTGACACAGAATGCATTACAGCACACTCTTGAACTTCTTGACAACTTACGTGCGTTCCGTGATTCCTTCGCCTAAGTTTTTGCTGAGGACAGGTCATAGGTCATACATGCACAAGTCGTCAAATTTCATGACGCGTTCCGAGAAGCCAAGTCTCTCGACGAGATGGTGCAGTTGCATGACGAGCAGTATGTTTCCCGCCATCTCTCATCTGACTTCCACTTACACCGCCTTTCTAGTCTTGACAAGATCCGCGGTCGCTGCCTCCTCAAGCCAAACGTAATTATGAGTCTTTCCCTTCACACAACCTCCATTCACAAGCCCTTCCAGACCTCCTCTCTGAACCGAGCAATCCTCTCCATCCTCGATATGGCCATCCACTTCGCCGACTTCTTTGTGGCCTTCGCAGGCGATACCACAACTACGCACGACGTCTCCCGTCAATCCATATCAATGCGGCGGCATCGCAGCCGCCGGCAGCGGTACCAGCGACGCAACGCAATCGGCTTCTCACAGTCCTTGCGTGACATGCAGGATAGCTCCGATGAAGAAGGGTTTGATGACATGGACGGCCCGGACGCGCCTGAACCGTCGTTTTCCATGAATACGTCAGCATCCTATGTGGAGGAAGGGTTCCACACGCGGATGGACAAGATGTCGTCTGAACTGGATGGGCTGGTGCGGTTCTTGAGACGCGGGGTGGAAAGCTTGGCTGGCGGGACAGGGGAGGCTGCCCCGGCGTATGGGGTCTTGGCTTTTGCTCTTGAGGACTGGGATAATTGATTTTGTGTGGTTCTGGGCTAGGCGATCTATTTTGCTTCAAGATGTAATTCGAGATCATCCCTTCATACTGTGGGCTCCTGTTGCTATTCAAAGGAGGGGAGTCAGGGCAGCCTCTCAATTATACTCTGGCTTTGTCAACAGTCTTCATTGCCTTAGTTTTGTCGAAATCCATACAGTGCTTAATGGCAGGTTCAATTAAATGATGAGGTTAGCGTACTACGATATGGGTGACATATTACAGGTGAGAGAATTACTTGGCTAGAGCTACAGGTAGATCAAAGCTTCTTCGGCGTTACACGTTGTACACTCATCTCTTGGCATGCCACCACTTGCGTCTTTGACAAACTTCTTAATCTGATTCCAAGACTCTGGCGCCACTTTTGTCAACTCTCCGATTTATACCTCCCAATAAGATCTTGATGAGTATATCTGGACTCAGTTCGCCCCCTATGTCGTCGAATGGCGTCGTGTCGACTATGTCCTGCAGTCGAACGAAAATTGAATTTGTGATATCCGATTTCGATTGCGTGAGCTTACCCGTATCTTATATTTATCGGCTAATTCATTATCGAGGTCATTGAGGTAAGTCGTTGCGGATTTCGAGTTTCCGATTTGAACAAATTGTATTCCAACCTTGTAACAAAAAGATCAGAGTTTGACTGCTGTAAGTCAGCGTTTGACAGCAGACCTGGCTAATTGGGAAGTTGCCTGCGTCCAGACGCTTCGCCGTCTGGACAATTACTGATTCTGGGTCATCAGCTAGAACAAAATTTCGTGAGTCTTGTTGTATTTGACCCGCAAAGAGGATAATAAACATACTCGGGGCGCCGTCAGTAAGGATAATGTAGTTGATAGGTTTGATCTGCCTCAATTTTCTTGGGTCCCCCTTATTGGCGGTCTCGATCCGGTACATATAATCTTGTAGAAGCTCTTCAAGCTTAGCTGCAATAGGAGTGGGACCCCTAGGTTGAACCATACTGAAGAGATCTTTGACGGCTTGTGGCTTCTAGCCAGACTATGTCGGCCCACATTTTTATGGTGGAAAGACCAGAAGAGGCATACCTTCAAATCTTCTCCGACTTTTGATGAGTTTATGAAATGGATATCAATGCCGTCGGTGTCATAATCCCCTGCCCTACTAGCCAGTCCTGAGAGTGCTGCTCCAGCCTGAATCCAGGTTAAGACACACAGAAAAAGGTCAACCACAGCGTTAAACATACTTCTTCCCAGCGTGAGCCTTTCATCGAACTTGAATCATCGACAATCAGTACCGTGTTATATTTCCTCAAAGTTTCCAATGCATCTTCTTCAGTTTCTCTCCGCATAGGTCTCCGCAGATCTGCTTAAGAAATCAGGAGAGTTTCGAAGTTTGTACCGCCTAATCGACGCACACATAGCCCGTTCCGAAAGATTTGAATCAGAGGGTATCCCGTAACCTGTATGGGCCTGTGCTTGCGGCATGGGAAACGCAATTGTTGCATTATCATCCCGAGCTTTATAAGGTGGCGGCGGAGGAGTCGGTTCCCTGCGTCCAGTCCTCGATGCCGCAGAATGACTTCGCCTATGTCCTGACGAAGACTGGGGAGGTGCTAGCAAGTTACTAGAACGTGTGCCACTAGTTGGACCGTGAGCTGATCTTCTCCGGGACAGATCGCCAGGTTTCGAGATGGAATACACATCTCGACTTCTGGACTGCGAGGAAGCTGAATTGCCCATGGATGATGGGTGTGACTGGAGAAATATGGGGGTTTACAAAAGGTGTTTCACTCGACCTGCAGGGCTGGAGCTACATATAAGCGGGCGAGGCGGTGCAAGCTGGAGACGGAAACAGGAAGGAAGCGATCTCTTGTGCTGAGCTCAAAGATCCAAAGTCCGAGGCCGTCGTACACGACTCAGGCCAGCGTTAGCACTATGTAGGCTGGCACAGCCGCCACGATAGCCTCATGGGTGTATAATTGCAAGACGAATGTGGGACCCAAGCGTTGCGATAGAAAATCCAGAACCAGCGATGGCGGCGCGGCAGTGCCGGCCATGGATGGATGGCCTCACAGCTCCAATTGTATTCATATCATAGTAATTTGACTCAGATCTGTCCACATCGTTCCACAGGGATTCTGCCTAGTGCTCAACACGGACATCTATCTATGGATATGACACCTATAGATGCCTCATGATCGAGCCCTCACATCTTATCTCAAATCAAGGCAGTACCACCACTTGGCTGTCAATGCCGTATTACTGTGGCACGAATACTGGATTTGGGGAGCATGAGGTGGAGTGCATATTTCCATTCTTCATAGGCTGTGTAGTAACGGTAGAACAATTTACCTTTATACTGTGCCATTGTGGTGTGTATAAGTGCATGACCTTTTGTTTGCTTCAAAGGTAATAAAAAAGTCCGGCAAGCTGGCTGGCCCCTGGATTAAGCTACGGTACAGATAAGAATTAACAGAATTGCAAGGTTAGTTACCGGATTCGCTCATCTTGCACTATGATAAAAACCAATCAAAGAGTGAACTGTCTGGCGATGTCGATACAACAGTCGTAGTCACGAAGCCATGTCCATGCGTCTCCGCTTTTGGCTAGCTTCTGCTAGTATCTTGTCACGAATTCCACGCGCAAACATAAAGTTGAAGGACAATGACTTTATCGTTGAGGTCGTCACGGTGCTATCACTACGAGCAAAATCGTGATGAGCATGTTTCCATCAGCAACACGCAACCGCGTAGGACTTCACAGCAGATGTAGTATCTGTAACATATGTTGAATATATCCAGGGCCGATGAGCAGATCAGGAGGTTATACCTACACGGGATAGCTGTGTGGTCAAATTCGTAGACATTCACATGCGCCATACTCAGTGATGGTATGCTCTTGAACTAGATTCCGCCAGTTGTATTTGGATTCAATCTAGAGGACACAGGGTATCAGAAATCCATGCCAACGCTGACATTCCACTCCGTGCGCGATCTGGGTCGTCCACTGCTTCAGGCTCCGTATGTACGGCACTAGGGAGCCAAGCTATGTCCGCGGGCGCCCTCAAATACCTTTGCGAAATATCCAAGGGGCGCAATATCAGAGTCCTTGCTTCGTTGTACATGTTACTCCAGTGTCCGACAAGGGTCGGGTGCCAGACAGTCTGGGAGTGCCGCATAGTCCTCTCACGCCACCTGGGGGTGGAAATCGCCATTTTGACAATATAACGGGGTGATTGCAGTCGATGGGCGCCAGATCACTTGTTCAACATCTTAAGTTCCTGTCTGCCGTTCAATACGAGCCATTTGACATGACCAGAGGTACAGACCATAGCCTCGGTTTCAGACTCCAAAGCTCGCAGCTCATCCTCGAGCCGTTCGCGCTGTTTAGTAAGCATCTGAAGACGCCGCACTTCAAGTTTTTGAGGCCCTAATATGCCCGCTGTTGACCGAGGTTTCGCTCGTGCCGATTCCACCTAAACAACGTTCAGTCGACGCAAACGGGTCATGTCAAGATAGCTGACTCGCCTTAGTCTGAAGTACACTCTCTTTCCTGTACAAAGCCTTTAGCCCTTGCTCGGCGCGTTCGATAAGCTCGTTTACTGATGGCTCTATCTCGTCGACGAGATCGGCCTTGTATCTTTTCACCGTCCCTTCATCTATCAACAAGAATACCTGTTCCGCTATCATTGAGTCGTGCCTTTCATGAAGTTAGCTCGCACATACCCTCTGGCTATCCAAGATTTTGGTCATCCTCGGGAGATCGCGGCTACCATTCCTCAACAGTTGCTGAGCTTCGAAGGCCTAAAAATGATCAGCTCGCATACGGCATCATATTCGCAATTGCAAGGCGTACCTCTTCGCAACAGTCCTCCATCGCCATCACGCATTCCTCCAAATTCGGTGGACATATGGCTTGGATGTCACCCCGGTACATTTCCGGCCCCCCAGCAAACACTGACTCTCTCGCCTTCAAATTTGCACGCGACAAACGCGACATAATGCAGGACGTTCGTTATACGAGGTGTTGGGATGTGGGGAAGCCTGCATGGCAGTGCAATTCATCGGAGGTCAGCAAGTTGCTCGTGATCAGCACGTGCATCGGAGTTAAGCCTCAAATTTTCGAACTCCGAAAGTGTATATAAGCCGCAGAATTTTTTTCCTGTTTCCTCAAGTGTCCGCTCAACCTTCGAAGCGCTCGCCCATGCGCAGACGTTAACTCTTCTGAATGGCGTTTAATTTCTGGTTGACGGAGCGAGGCGTCTTTCGGGATGCTCACAAGAACAAGCAGCGCTTCAGCTCGCCTTCGGGGCCCGAGTCCACTTCGGTGTTGAATTGGGTGTTGGAGGCTTGATGCTGTTGTGTGTGCATAGTCATATTCCTGTACCTGCCGTACCCACTCCTTTTAGGAGCTGCTACTATGTGGCTTTGACGGTCTGGTCAAACCATGACTCGAACATACTTTACATAGGTGTGTATGATTAGCTTAAGCTTGAATACATCGCTGTTCCTTTAGAAATCGTTCTTCCCGATTCTTCCACCTCGATCTTAAGGCTCAAAAAGGACTGCAGTTCCAGCCTTTCGCTTCCAAACGAAGATAAACGAACTTACGAAGGAAGTTAAATCAAGCTTGAAGGAAGCGTGAGGGAGAACTATCGTCGAGGTCGTCTTGAGACTGCCGCCACAAAAAGTTTAAGCCTCTCCGCTTGACTAGATTCTGAAGACGCTGAATGGCCGCTACTCCCAAGCCTGGCATTTCTATCGACAATATGGTGCTATCGAACAGCCTGAAAGTCGGAATGCATCTTACTGCGTTTACTTGAAACGTGTGGAGGTGTGATAACTGGCAACTTCGACGTCGTTCAGATACAGCCCCGCCGGTAAATGTCGATCTCCTGGCTCCGCGAGCTGTCATGAGCACTTCGCCAATGCAAGCATGCTTTAACAGATAAATAGGTTATTATATGTATACTATCGAGCAAAGTAACTGCTCCAAGGAGTGGAAGTTACGTATAAGAACACAAAATCAGATCAGAACCAAAAAGCATGTCTAGCAACGTTAACGGAAGAAGTGATACCCTATCCATCAAGTTCTTCGAATGCAGTGTCCTTAGATATGTGGGACCGGGAAGCCAGCACTTGAGATAGAGGTCAGTCCATCACTCACTCATTGGCATATTGGTTAAACGTACATGTAGGCCTTGGCCTCTCTGATTTACGTCCGACGGTCAGGTAATAGCTCATTGATGATAAGAGGATGTATACACACGCGACGGGTTCACGAGCGGTCAGCTTGACGTTGGTGAGATCAGGGACAGGGAAGCCAGCGCTGTGGAGAGCATAAATCAACGCATGCTTTGGAAACAGGGACTGAGAATGACATACATAGTGCCAAGTTCACTAAATAAGAGACACATTAGTAAGGAGTAATAAATACTGTTTCGGCAAGTAACGCACATGGCAGAGACAGCGGCGAAGGCGACAGCAGCCAACACGAAGAGAGAGCGGAACATGGCTATCTTGAAGTCAGTTTCGAGAAGGAGGATGGACGGACTAGCATGTATACCTGAAATTATGGAATCTGGAGGAGCGAGTGAGTGAACAGGTGTAAACGGGTGCAGACTGTTTCGAAAAAAGCGGTCGGCGCCGCTACTTATAGTACTGTGTTGCTTTGGCAGTAACTAGCGATCATGCAGCGGAAACCACGGTGAAACCGGTGCTTGATGGCAGTTGCTCTAAGGGTTTCAGAAAGCATTCTCCTCGTGCTTAGACAAGGACCTCTGTAGGTTGAAGGCGGTTATCCTAGATACACCCTCCCTGAAGTCGGGCCAGCCAGAACACAGAGAGAATCCTCCAGATTACGGTACAGTGAAGCCCAGAAGAAGTCTTTAGAGCCAGAACAAACGATGGCATCCCCTTGAGTATATACCCGTAGCCATACTCGGGGCCATTGGGCTGTAAACTCGGAATAAGAACAAGATAAGAATGTGAAATGATCGGGAGAGCCTCGGGCAATCACGTGTCCTCCATTTTCCACTTTCATCAACTCCCCTCAGGAGCACCGCAACGGTCTTCCCCTTACAATGTCCCAGTCTTCCCAATACATCGACCAAAAGACAGTCAACGAGTCATATCGTCCCAAGGCCGGGGTAAATCTGCTCCACCTACCAAGGAGGAGATGCAGCGCTAACTGTATCGGTTTCTCGTTCTACAGCTCATGTCGCCCGGGCTCAAACGCGCCCGCGAACCATACCGCGTCCGAAATGCACTAACGGGCATTATGCTGGGTGCCTTCGCCGTCGGTATCTGGGCCTACTCCATCAGCGCGGTCAAACAGGACGTGTTTGATGATGTGGACGAGGAGGCGCGAGCAATGGCGCGGGCCGGGACAATCAATGAGGTGCTGAATGTCAAGGCGGAGAAGAAGGCTATGGAAGCAGCTATTGCGTCTGCGGTGAATGGGACCGAGACTGCGCAGCTGAACGGGACAACATCAACACTACCACCCGATTCGTTGCACGCATTTGTGTCCCCGAGACGAGGGGTACTTCAGCATTTGGACAGGAAATTGCCTCGATTGCTGGATCCACAACGGAAGACGCTGGTTTGGGGTGCTCCACCTGTGGACCAGATTGGGAAGGTTGGGGGCAGGTCATAACGAGGCGTCGATACTTGGTTTTTGTTTCTCAGTCTGTCCATCATTCATCATGTTTTTTTTTTGGAACGAGCAGCTAAGGAAATACAGAAAGCAAAGACACAGCAAATTACAACATAGCGCTTTGAAGGCTTAACCCAAACCCCAGATCCCCGCTTTTCTGACCCCTTCAACGAGGGCGTCAACATTTCCTAACATTGTGCCCAGAAGCTCCCTTTTCTCTTCAGTGGTCCTCACTTTCTCAGACCGATTCCGCGAAATGGGTGCCTCGTTTTCTCTCTTCAGCACGTTTTCATCGCGCTTCGACGGGGTTGCTGGCACCTGGCTATACCGTTGGCAGTCATCCTCTGAGCCTGACGCCAGCCGTGACCTCGATATGCTTTTGCCCGGAGTATGCCTCGCGCTACCTCCGACTCCCAGCCGGGATACCTGCGCTTTCTTGGGGCTCTGGGGTTCATAGTCAAATTCCTTGCGCAGCATCATTAAGGAGCGAGGCTGTAAATGCTGCGGCAGTTTATGAGCAAGCGGAGGGGAGCTGGGAGGTGTCTTTGGCTGGGACATCGAAGATGGTTTATCGGGTGAAGACGAGAGCGAAGAAGGTGCCGTTGACCCGGATGCGTTGGATGATGTGGATGAGAATGAGTTTGTCGAGCTCCCTGAGGTCGATCTTGGCGATAGGACTGATGACGATCCAGAGACTGAAACTGACGGAAATAGAAATTCCGAAGATCCAACCCGTGACGACGGTCGCAAGGGTCTGCTAGTAGTAGAAAGGAATGGCTTTGAGGGCCGGGCGGGGGTCGCTGGTGCTGTAGGCGGAGGCGTCTTTGCCAACACCGCGGATGGTTGGAGTATGTCGGAGGATATAGGTGCTTCGTCGAGCAGGTAAAAGTACAGAAACTCCAAACATTTCATCCTGTAGACAAGCACTTAGCATATAGCACGCCTATAGCACTCTTCGAGACTCACCTGACTTCTCGCGGAGTACCAGCCCTCTTGAGGATCTTAACAACTGCTTGAACGCCATTAGCGTCCTCGAATGCACGAAGGGCTGCACTTGAGTCTACAAGGATGCACAGTAACGTGTCGAGAACTAGGGAGGACAGTGGAGGCGCAGATGCCGCGGTACGGGATGAACTCGAGCTTGGAGTGCCCTTCGACGGCGAAGAAGTCGCAGACAAATGGCGAGAAGCTAGGAGTAGGTCAATAAGGACCTGAAGTTCATTGTCAGCCTAAGCGGTTGTTATCGATACACGAGGCACTTGCCTCCAAAGCATACTTTCGACCCAGATAAGTTTTACTGGCGGGATGATTCAATGCAACGCCTTGTGTTAAAGATAGCGAAAGTGATAGTTGGGAGGATAATGTAGAGGCTTGCGATTCTCGTTCGTCTATAACCAAATCATCAGCATCTAAGGGCACGTGTAAATGAGAGCTCACGAACGGTCCATTGAACCTCGGTTCGTTAGGGATTCCAGCGTTGAGGTCGACGTGCTCATCCATGCAAGAAGCCTTAGCGGTACTAAGATGGCCATTATGAGAAGAAAGCCAAGAACGTGCTAAGATTACTCACCATTGCATTCGAACGTGTACTGAAGGGCATTAAAATATGCTAGAGTCTCTGAGGCATCCTTTGGTACGCTTGCTTGAGCTAAAATTTGTTCTATTCGATGCAAGGCGCGAGACTTCGCTTCTGAAGACGAGCGAGTAGATGATAACTAGTCACCAAGCCAACTCCGTCAGAGTTGAACTGGAAAATGACACTGGAGGCTACGCACCTCATCCAATGCATCCTGTAGACTGTCCCGCATTTCCTGCAGCCGTTCCTCCATGATGGATACGAGAAATGAGTGTAGAGACCGTCAGGGTCGATGGTTGAAGTTGTAGCGAAACCCGGTTGTGGGTGTATGTTTATGTCTATTTTGGGAACGCGCCTCTGCCACGTGAGCGAGTTGCGACGGACCGTCGACCGAATCGGGATCGGAACTCCTTCGGCCATGTATATTTCCTCAGGGAACGCTCCATGGCCTTGTTCTCAGGCTTTGTTAGCAAGTTCTCCCATTCACAGGGAACGATATGGCTCCCATTCGCACTGTAGGGATCTCAAATATTTGATAAAGTGTAACCTAACCACGATGGTTGCAGCAATGGACTAGGCTCATTCGCTTCGTTGCGAACGAGACTTCGCGCGTACACATTGGCGAACCGGTAGATGCCACTCTGGACGGTACATTCATAGCACTCTCCTTGGATGCATGGACGTTTAAATGCTAGTGTACAGTCGGCTTGGCCGCACACCAAGGGAAAACAATCAAGGCTTACGAGATCGTTGGGTCTGCCCTTGACGCGGGAGCTCAAGTCACGAAGAAGATCCTGACGGTTAAGAGCCTCCTGACTCCTCTATCACCAGAACAGGTTAAGGTAGTGCGCTGCCTAGGGCTGAATTACTCGGACCACGCAGTAAGTGTTATCCTCACCAAGGGTAATGTGAACTAACCCGCACATAGGCAGAGGCAAACCTAGCTAAACCGGCGTACGTCTTGATCAAACCTCCACTGAACGTTTTGTTGAAACTGGTCTAGTTTCCCTGTCCTCTTCTACAAACCAGTAACATCCCTGATTGGACCCCTGGCGCCTGTCGTCATCCCGAGGGCGGCACAACCACCACATGAACACCTTCCAGACTACGAGGTCGAGCTAGTCATCGTTATTGGAAAAGCAGCCAAGAATGTGTCCGAGGCGGACGCGCTGGACTACGTGATTGGTTATACCGGTGCTAACGATGTAGGTCATGTGGCGGTCCTTCTCTCTCCAGATATCTAACCCCCACAAACCCAGGTCTCTTTCCGAAAGCACCAGATGGCCGTCTCTCAATGGGGCTTCTCGAAAGGATTTGGTATGGCCAGAGCATCGTCTAATCCTAGTGACAGGAATTCATGTCCATCCCAGATAACACAAACCCGCTGGGACCTTGCTTGGTCTCATCAACCGCAATTCCCGATCCCCAGAAGATTCAACTGAAATGCACGGTCAATGGTAACGTCTTCCAGGACGGTACCACTGCGTATGTAGCCTCTGTCCCTTAATAATTTCGCAACAACCGTACTAACTCCAATCCACAGTGAACAGATCTTCAATGTCCGCCAAACGGTCGCCTTCCTGTCCCAAGGGACCACTCTTGAACCAGGCTCAATCATTTTGACCGGAACCCCCAAGGGTGTTGGGTTTGTGAAGAAGCCACCTGTATACCTGAAAGGTGGGGACAAGATGAGTGTCTGGTTGGGCAACGGCATCGGCACTCTCGTCAACGACGTCGAGGAAGAGAAGCCTGCTCCCCAAGCCAAGCTTTGATTCGCCACACGTGTATACCACATGGAATCTCATCAATTTGGATTGTACCGTATTGTTGCATCGATTGAAAGGCTATCATAGTACATGCAGACATTGAATTCGTTAAGTTTCCTTTCTCTTCGTCCTGGTCCACCTTTAGTTCAGGTTCAATCCTCCAAACACGATCAACTTCGTGTTCATATACTCCTCAATCCCATGTCCACCCTCACGCCCGAGGCCGCTTTCCTTGACACCTCCAAACGGAATAACAGCCTGGCTGATCGCACCCGTGTTAGCGCCGACCATGCCGACCTCCAGTTTCTCAGCGACGCGCCAAACGCGGCCAACATCCCGCGAAAAGAAATAGCCCGCCAGGCCAACGTCCGTATTGTTCGCGAGCTTGATTACCTCCTCCTCTGTCTCGAACTTGCACAAGGACGCGAGAGGCCCAAAGGTCTCCTCTTGATTAACCTGGGCGTCCGGGGGGACGTCAGACAGGACGGTGGGGGTGAAGAAGGTAGAGTTAGGAATGGCTTTGCCGCCGACGAGGACCTGTGCGCCCCTTGAGACGGCGTCGTCGACGTGTTTAGCGACTTTTTCGACGGCTCGGCTGTGGATAAGGGGGCCATGGGTGCTAAAGGGAGTTTTCCTCAATCAGGAAAACGGACAAGTGACGCAAATGGACGAACGACTTACGTGTCCGGCTCCAGACCGTTTCCTATCTTAAATGCGGCCACCTTTTCGGCGAGACGGGATGCGAAATCAGCATATATCGAAGATTGCACGTAGATACGGTTGGCACAGATGCATGTTTGGCCGCTGCCACGGAACTTGCAAATAATGGCCCCTGCAGCCAAAATTCAGAGCGGGAAAGAAGCACTCCACATCAAACCTACCTGCTACAGCTTCATCAATGTTTGCGTCGTCGAACACAATGAAAGGCGCGTTTCCTCCAGCCTCGATGGAAACTCTGAAGGGAAGGGCATGTTAAAAAGCAAAAATAGAGCATGCGGTAACGACTAACTTTTTTAGGGTGGAAGCAGCCATGCTGCAGAGGAGTTTCGCCACAGGTGTGGATCCAGTGAAGGTCACTTTCCTGACAATCTTGTTGTCGCACATTTCCCTGCCAACTTCGATGACGTTCTTCTCGGTTGGGACGACATTGATAACGCCTTCCGGAACTCCGGCTCGTACAGCAAGCTAAGCACAGAGGCGTCAATAAGTGTCCAGCTACCTATAGTGATTCCTGACCTCTGTGAGGGCGAGGCAGGAGAATGGAGTCTCAGGCGGTGGTTTGATGACTGTGGTACATCCAGCAGCGAGGGCTGCTCCTAACTTTCGTGTAATCATCGCAGAAGGGAAGTTCCAGGGTGTCAAAATGGATCTGGAATTCCCGTTAGAATCTGAGAGAACAGAACAACGACGGCATCACGCACACAACACCTGCACAGCGATTTCAGGTTAGACCAAAAGAGATTGGATATGTACTGACCGATGGGTTGCTTGATAACGATATTTCGAGTGTTTGGAAGTGGAGAGGGAATATGTTCTAGTGAAGATATGTCAAGTTTCGTTTACAACTCTAGGAGAGCGAGTTAACAACCTCCATAGGTCCTTACAGCTTCCTCAGCTGCGGCAAAGTAAGCTTTCGAAATGCGTCAAACAAGAAGGCAAATGCTTGCCAAACCACTATAGAGCCGTACTATAAGCGTCATATTTGCACCCTTCTAGATCGAGACGTACCTCCATAAACGACGCGCTGTAAGTGTTTTCTCCCTAAAAAGACGTGTGAAAGATGAGTAAGGCCCTTAGTATGTAAATAGCCTTGGATACCTTGGCTTCTGCCAATGGTTTTCCGTTCTCAAGCGTCTACACGAACACATGATATGAGCCAGCGATGATGTCAGAAGTAAGCTGTCCAACTAACGATGATTCTCGACAAGTCGTCTTCGTGCTCCTTCATCAGTGCGTAGAATTTCATCAGAATATCATGTCGGTGCTGGGGGCCAAGAAGTTTCGGTCTCAGCATAGTAAGCCGCGATTTCAGGAGGTCAGAACATACTTTGGCTGTTGTCTTGCTCCATGCTGGGAAAGCTTTCGCAGCAGCATCGATGGCTTCCTTGGTCTCGGCTAAGCCCATATCCGGTACCGTTCCCAACTCCTTCTGAGTTGCAGGATCTGAGAGCCCTCGTCGTCGGAAGACGACGTGAAAGGTAGCAGTGACGCTCACTAGTAACAGAGATCTTGGACCCTGATTTCGCGTCTACCCACTTCCCATCGATAAAGCCTTGAAACTTGACCAGAGATGGGTCCTTGAGTCCAAACTACCGCAGGTGTTCAGGAGAGCGAGTTGCCAATTGTTTGAATTAAAAACGCATACCGCTGAAGCCTGTGTGCTCGCCATTCGAAGTATATTCACGAATTGTGGGGAGAAAGGGGGATTTCTTCGAATTGAGGCAGTGGGCGTGAGTCGAAAGAACGTTGGAAATCGCATCCGGTTAAGATATGGTGCATGCAGCCGGTCGGGTGGATGTCCGACTGCTGACTAGGACGCCTGAGCCTCAGTTCATGATGACTTCATAATCAAGGCAACGTGATCGCTCGTCAGTCCCACGTGCCATGCGAACGCGACGCGACCAAGGTCCAACACTTCAAGAACTTGAAGACCTCCGACCATTCAAATACAGTGAAAACTCTAGAAAGTAGAAAGGATAGTAATAAATTTAGTGCTTTTTCCCTCGCCCCAGCTTCTTCGCCGTATCAGCCACGTCTAAAAAGCCGCCGACTTCGAGGGCGTTGCGTGCTGCCTGATTAATGTGTTTAAATCGGTCGGGACCTAAGTGTATGCCTCCGAAGTATCGGGTGACTATAACCAGGACATTATTCACTTCCTGCACAACCTGCCTTGATTATTTTTGAACATAGGAAAAAGTTCATAACACACCAGAATCTGCAAGAGGTGGGCAAGACGACCGCCGGCAGCTGTCTCGCCATCGTCATCATTATCTGTTGGGGCATTCAAGTTGACTTGTATAGAGAAAGAGTGAAATGTTCTACCTTGGTGAAGTACCGATCCAACCTGACATCGCCAAGCGTTGATAATGGGATGCGCTGCACGAGCTATTCGCCTATCGGTCATGAGATGCGATAGAACCAAAGGGATCTGGCAGTCTTATCGATGAAGGTTCACAGCGTCTGATCTGAAAAATCCTACCTCTGAAGGATGGGACACTCTACAGGCACGTCCGATGAACACGCTTTTCCGATCTGTGATGGGTTCCGCCGTAAAGAGCTCAAGGCCTTCGGGTAGAGACTTCAGGGATGCTGCAATGGAAAGCGCATCCTCTGGTAATAGACGGTCATGGGCCTCTGTCGATGGTATATCTGCGGTTCCCCCTGCTCCATTCGGATGGTCCCTCGCATCTTCTCTTAGAAGCTCCCCAGCCTTTTCAATGCTGAGCCTGTTTTCGTACCATGCGGTACAGCGCTCTAAGACGCTCTGCAGCCCATCGAATACGCAAACGGTATCAGGTGTCCACTCGACTCCGTTCACAGATATGAAAGTCCGTAAGACGGATCCGAACAGCCCAGAGTCAGCACCAAAGGCTCCTACGTAGCGTGATAGAAGCTGGAGTTGGGGAGGCGACGAGACCGGATATGTCGAAGGAAGCGACACCAGGATCCGCACTGAAATGTCCTCATGGGGTGATAGAAGACTGAATTTTATTATCATGCAGTTCGTATGCCGAGGCTGACCGCTCACCTCAGCTCTACCTCGTAGCGTATCGTCTCATCCGGCTGATCGTGATATAGTCTCCTATCTGATTGCGGTCGCGTCGGATGCCAAAGTTTTATAGCACCGGAGCCATAGATTGACTGCAGTACTGATTGCAATGAGCCTACAAACTTCGATGGGTGAAGACTGAGACGAGGTCTACCTTCTATCTCTGAGGCAACAGCTTCATGCTCAGGGTTCTGGGAAAGCTTCCCAATGAAAGCGGCTAACTCTTCAGCATTTGTTTCTTGAATGCTGGATGAGGAGGAGGATGTGGAAGACAACCGCGACATGGCGGTCCCTCGGGCCGAAGTTATCGGAAAAGATGTCGCAGTGATGGTGAATCACACAACTCATCACTATCGAACTACCACAACAAGTCGAACGCGTATGGCTCTTCACTAACCTTTATGACCTTAACATTTTCGATAAAGATATAATTTTATCATGCCTGCGCCTCCCTCTGTTCGAGTTGTTGTTCGCCTGCCATGGGACCGTCCCGAGAATCCCCTGGTTGACCCCCCACCGGTACGTGAGGTTAATCAGCGTTCGGCGACGAGGTAGCCCAAACCGTAACTTCAGATAGAATGGAACGCCGAGAAAGCAGACATTCTGTGGAAAGTCATTGAACGCTCACGTTCGAGCGATAGCGGAGGTGCCGATTGTAAGTGGTAACTACCTGTCCGAGTTTGACAGATTATCGAGCAATGCAGGGAAAGGACTCGCGGCTCATCTCGACGTTCCTCTGCCATACCTTCTCTACCGCGTCAACGCCAGGTTCCAGGAAGAAATCCGTGGTCTGAAGGATATTCAAGGCGCTCTAAGTCCCATGGGCACTCAACCACCTCCAAAGCCTTTCGAAGCAGGCATCTACGCCGAGAAATCACCTACAGCAGGTCGCACTATAAGTCGCCTAAACACCAGTTCCCGAGTCAGTGCATCAAGTCGACTCTCGACTCCCGTTAGCGTCCGCGCCCGCCTCAACTCCTTGGGCAATAATTCTCCAAGACCGAAGAAAGCGACGTCCTCATCTACGTTGACCATCCAAGTCCAGAAGAAGACTCTTGCTCCGTTGCGTCCTACAACCCCTTCCTCGTCAGAAGGCACAGATTCAGAAGACGAAGCAGTGCGGAAGGAGGAGGATGCGGATAGAGACGCTGAAGAGCAAGACGCGTTGAATCGAAAGCTGCAGCAGCTCCAGTCGATGATAACTAACGATGCTTTGGGGCTTGTGAGTTCCGCGCGTCCTGGAAGGGGCAGGGGTAAAGGCATTGACCGTGGTAGGGGAGAACCCCTGTCGCCGCGGTCAATGGTAGGCAGTTACAGACAGGATACACTTTCTAGCCGCAGTGCGAGCCACAGTGTATCCAGTGCAAGCTCTCCACAGGGCTCCATTCCAGATATTCCTTCCCCGCAATCAGAATCACAGCCTCATTCACCGATTCCCAGACGTTTATCAGCCACGAAATCATCGAGCCCTCCAACACTATCCCCGCGCAGCGCCTTGGGCCAACGATATAGGCCGCTGGTTGACCGAACTATGAGCGAACATGGCAGCAGCCATGGATCCGAGGCTTCGAGCTTCAGTGACCTTAGCGGTAATATCCCAACTACCCCGTCTATGTCCCTCTGACGTATATCTTGATTCTCTAGATGCAAGCCTGTCAGCATCGGCATTGGAGAGTGCCCTGATGTCGAATATCCGTGGCGGTGGCTCACGTCTGTGAGTCGCTCAAATGCTTTGTGTTTATTGTACACCCACCCCATATCCCCCCTTCCAGTTCCCACTTTGCCCGCAGCCGCATGTCGGGCCGTGCGCTCTGATAACTTATACCTCGAGTGCCCATTCGACTTCCTTGACACGTGTAAACATTATGTAGACCGCGATGCTGACGCGTCCGTTACACGCGTACCCCATGTACAAAGGACGCGTCTGATCTGTAATCAAATCTTTCTAGCACTTTCCAAGCACTCCCTTATAATCTAAGAACTCCTTCTGCTTTGCCCCCATTTTGTGTGTCTTGTCAGAGTCTTGCGCTCGAAAGTGTGATCCGCCGGTCAGCCTGTGAACGGCTTGGTGATAAACTCTTTCAGAAGCTTTCACCCTTGCACTCTAGGTCCACAATTCTAATCAGGCTTACCACTCTGAAGAGCAGACGAACCTCAATATGGAGCTAACGTTCGTGACTGACTTGGGTCATGCCTTCGTGGTCGATATCGACCCCAGTATGGAGCTCGAGAATGTGATGGCATTGCTTGAGGCAGAGGTGAGATTGATCGTCTGCCCCGCAGTGGCACCCCCCACTCACTCTCGCGCTTAGTCTGGAATTCCGATCACAGAACAAAGTATCTCATATAAAGATAAGGAGCTCAATGCTCCAAAGTCAACGATGCGGGAGCTGGGCGTGGACGGAGATAAGGAGATGTTGCTGCTGAGAAGGAAAGTGCCCAACCCCGCTGGAAGGTGCGCACCAGGCCCTCTATTTCTGTCGCGTGCCTCTCTTAATCTCCTATGCCAGACCCATAGAGCAGGATTCAGAGATGATGAGGTTACAGGTCCTCGGGGATCCGAATCTCATGCGCCAGCTCCAGGAGGTACGTCTTACTCGGTCATCTATTACCCCAACCAGTCCTCTCAATACCGCTACGCCCCGCAGACCCAGCCCGAGCTCGCCACTGCTGCGCAGTCGAATCCGCAACGCTTCGCGGAACTCCTCCGTCACACACGGGAGCGGCAGTACGAAGCTGAGTTGGCCCGCCAACAGGAGATCGAGCACCTCAATGCGGATCCGTTCGATCTTGAAGCACAACGGAAGATCGAGGAGAGTATTCGACAACAGGCTGTCTTAGAGAACATGGAGCATGCGTTGGAATACTCGCCGGAGAGTTTTGGAAGGGTCACGATGCTTTAGTGGGTTGAACTTTCTTGAGACACCATTTCGATAGCTCTGACCCTTCGATCAGCATCCCCGTGGAGGTCAACTCGAAAGCAGTGAAGGCTTTTGTGGATAGCGGGGCTCAGCAAACCATCAGTAAGGTTCTTTGTGGCATAGTAAACTTTCCATTGGTTGACTCTCAGTCTAGTGACACCTGCTTGTGCAGAAGCATGCGGAATCATGCGTCTGGTGGACCAGCGTTTCGCTGGTATCGCACGCGGTGTCGGTACCGCAAAAATCCTGGGCAGAGTACATAGCGCTCAGCTCAAGTTGGCCGATCTCCACTTGCCCTGTGCGATCACCATCATGGAGGCAAGTGCCAGCAATGTCTGTCAGAGCAGGCTATGTCCTGACATCAGCTCCTTTTCACTAATAGGGTCGGGACGTGGACCTTCTGCTGGGCTTGGACATGCTCAAAGCTCACCAGGCCTGTATCGACTTGTCAAAGAATGTCCTGCGTATTCAAGGTCGCGAGGTCGAGTTCTTGTCGGAACACGAGCTCCCGGAAAATGCACGCCGGGAGGCCACTGTTGATGAACTCCATCCGCCCATTGGCTCATCAGCACCCGGCCCATCCTCAGGGGCGAGCCCCAACCCACCAGCGCCGTCCTTCCCGGGCGGTGGCAGTACAATTGGAGCGCCGCCCTCTGGGCAACCTGCTGCCGGGCGACCACCTGCAACATCTCCCCAGCCCGCACAGAAAAGCCATCCTGAAGAGCATATACGCATCTTGATGGATCTAGGTGCTACCCGAGACGTCGCGATGCGCTCTCTGGATGCTGCTGGAGGGAATATAGACGTTGCCGCATCTTTGTTGTTTTAGTCCGACTTCTTAGGGAATCCTCAATGTATTGATATTGTACAAGTGCTAGACGAATTATGATACAAAGACGGGTATCGAACATACGAACATACATACTCTACAGAAAAAAGCGACAGTGCGTGGAATGTTCCTAAACTAAATGAGACTGATCCGAGTCCTTACAAGACCTCCCCTCCAGTTGTGCATGCCAGCAGAGCGCAGGTGTGCCCAATCACCTTGCATTCTTGAGAAGGCATCCTGGATATGCTCTGGCCGTAATGCGGTCCTGGCCTCGGGTGGTGGCAAGAATAGAGTGTTTACTGGAAGGGCGTATTCGGTCTCATTGTCGGGTGAGTCTTCTCGTCTTCGCTTTTCCGCAGGGCCATTGAGGCCCAGAATTTTCCTCTTCCCCAAGACAGGAGAGGCGTAGTCATCTCTGAGGAACGATTCTTCAAGTGACTTCTTGACGGTCAGACCTGCTAGGGTCAGCGAGCGGACCATTTCGAAAGCTAGAAATCCGACGATGTCGACGGTATCGTCGTTCGCTTTTAGATCCAGCTGAGGAGGCAGATTGAGGAATTCTCGAAAACGTTTGGCTGGAATTGCATTCTGATGAGAAATGCACGCAGTAAATCAAGGCCAGACCAACCTTTGCGGTAAGTAAACGACGCCTGTCGACAGTCGGAGTAGTGCTGATACTCCTCTCTGGTCATCTGTCTCGTTGCATCATCCGCTTCCTATGTGGCACATCGTGTTAGCACATAAAGTATATAGCAGCAATTCGTTTGCATTACCTTGAGCCGCTGGATGGAAGCTTCGTGCGCTTCGATATCGTCCTCATCTTCCTCATCGTCCGACTGATGCCCGCTCTGTCTCAGCACCTCGGAATAAATAGTGGTTATTTCCCAAGGAAGTTTAATTGTGATCTTCTGGGCTTTGGCAGTCAATTTATCTGGTAGAAATGACAGTCAAGAAGGCGCGAAATATGTCGTAGTGTATCCACAAACCGTCGGCGCCGTCCTCCAGGGTCTCGACTTCCACACCCCCGCCACCGTCTCCACCGGAGTCTTTCGCGTGTTTCCGAACGTCCTTCCACGAGAGGTATGTTCGTAGTCGGTTGACCTTACCTCGGTCGTGTCGGATCAGGAAAATAAGGTCCTCCGCAGAAAGGTATCGCGCTCCACGACGGTTGGCGAGTGCACGCGCTTGAACAATCTAGATTACTTGTGTTCAGGGGGAAGTCTCGACATAGTTTATGTGTATCTCACAAGTTCGATAAGCTGGCTTCGTACGATATCTTCTACTAGATTTACGGTGTCAGGGTTTGGATCTTGAACTTCCCCGAACACAAACATCTGAGTAATTATGTTGAGTGATAGGAATGTGTAGACGTGTATTGTGCATACCATTTGGGATATCTCTTGAGTATATTTGTAGTCTCTCACATTACTCAAAACAGGATCCGCACCAGCTGCTTTCTTTAAAGCAGCCATACTGCAGTGAGACGATGGCCAGGTTGGATTTACGTTAGGAGATGGGAACAAGAAAGTCAGTTAGTAGAAACACAGCCAAATAGAACGAAGACGAATTCGGATTTCGGAGGACGTGACTCTCGGCTACAACACGCGAGTGTTCGTACATCTACAAGAAAGGTATCCGACACAAATAAGATGGACTTAAAAGTTGAGATGAAGGCGAACAGAGGGAAACATTCGTACAGACGGTGGATAAGTCACGCGGTCGTTACATGAGTACATGGGATCTCCATTAGAAGTTTTTCACTCCGAGTCCCAGCTCGGTGACCACGCCGCCGGGCATGCTGACCTGGACTTCGGGATCCCCAGCGTCGTCAAGCGGATATGGATTCTGTAGAAGACGTTTTACCTGCTTGGCCACTTTCTTCTTCAGCTTAACACGTCGTCCTACGAATTCGAAGAGCTTGCCATGGATGGCCGCTTCATGAAGGTCAAGCGGGTTTACTTCCGGCATATCGAGGACCTGTTTGTATAAGGCTCTCAAGTCCGCGTACTCCGTTCCGCTTTTGCAATTGATAAAACCATAGTCAACGAGCACGGAGGGGTGTGGTTGAAATCCCTGGTCTTGCGAAGTTGCTGCAGCTTCGGCAAGCTGCTTTAGATACCAGATGGACTTCAAAACGCCCCCGCCGAGGACATCCTCCATATCACCTCGACGGCGGCTGCCCATACCTCTGGATTCCATGAACTTCACGAGCGTTCCAGACTCGTACGCGGTGGCGAATTGATCAAAGGTGCAGCGCTCTATCAACCGGTGATAGAATGCTCCCAACGAGCCCTCCTCCTGAGAATCTCGGCAGGTGCAGAAACCGAACGCAACCCACGACTGCCCAATAGTAGGATCCGGGTGGGTCATGCTGTCGATTAGGAGCGTACGGTAAAATTCGTGGCACAGCTGCCTCGTCGTCGGGAGTTGCAATAATGCCCGTATAATCTGTTGTACTGAATAGGCCTTGGATCCACCGGTAAATCTCCATGCTCGTATGAGCAGGTCATCCTTGTTCTCCTCGGGACGGGGAAGCCTGTCGTCTAGGACGTATTGGTTCGCAAGGAACCACGGGTAGTAACCACCCCTCGAAGCAACGGGTATCTTCTCAAAAGCAGCTTTTATCTCTTTCACCAAAGTTCCCTTGACTCGCCAATTATGAACATCCCGTGGGTTGACGTCTAAGTAGAAGAGGCCAATATATAAACCCAAAAGTTTGGATTTATCTGAATTCTTCGTGAGGCGCTCGAAGCCATAGTCCTTCAGAGTCTCTGCGTGGTCGGGTAGAAGATCTCTCCGCGCAGCTTGTACGAAATAATATAAGGTTTTGATGGGCTTGTCGACTTTACAATGAAAGATGTGTAGAGGCCAAAGCTCGGTCTGGCATCTTTTGGAGCAGTACCAAACGCGAGAGCAGCCAGCACATCGATGCTTCGCTGGCCGAAGCACCTCGCAGCCGCTACAGAGGTGTGACTTTGAGACTGACATAGATTTGATGTCTGAGAACCAGTCGTTAAATCAAATAGGAATCGGAGCTGGTTCCTCGCTCACGATGAGGGACGATCTGGGAGCTAAGCAGCCTTGGGACAGTGCAGTTGAGCGTTTAAGACGAGTTAAGTACGTTATAGTGATTTAAGCCAGGTCTGCTGACCTGTTTGAGCGCTACTGCTCAACTTCTATTCCTCCCACCAGCAAGTTTTGACGTGAGGCCAGAATTCAAAAGCCTAGGCCTAGAATAACGGCCAGGCGCTCCGCAGCAGGGTTTGTAGCCGCTCGGGTGCCGGAGCTCAGACGTTCTTTGCCGCCATATGTTTTGGGTTCGAGCGACTTTTCGGTAGGGTGGCAGAGCTGTCTGTCCGCAAATTGATCTGTTGCTCGGGGGGGCGGCAAGATAGGGATATGTCTATTAGATCTGACACCTGCGCGGTCAACCGTCAGCGGCGTGGGTAGTTCAGAGGCTGTCCATGTCCAAGGTGGTCGTGTTGTATTTCGGTGTCAGTACAATCCCAACCCATTTTTCGGAAGTGAGCCGCCCAACAATATGTTGTGGGTAAGGAGTCAAGCGCCATACGTCCAAGCTGTGCTGGTCCCTGGATGATCACCAGCATTTTGTTGTTTCGATTGGGTGTCTTTGGTGATCGCAGTGATAATTGACGGGATGTCTGGCACGTGGTGGCTGTGGACCATTGACAATGGTCGCCGACGACTGGTCGCGCGGCCCTATATGTAAACTGAACAGCTTCATCTTCTACCTTCACATCACCCTGTTCCGATGGCCTCTGAATATACCCACGTAGAGCAAGATAGTAGCGCACCAAATGGCCAAGATGAATTACCGACATACGACGACTTGGCCGCGCAAAACGGACCCAACTCAAGGCCGGTTCCTAGTTCGAAGCGAGCGTGAACAAGACTCTGATACTCTGATTATTTTAGATTTGGAAGATGGAGAGGATGGATAGAGAAACGGTAAGGCCACAGCAAGTCACAGGAGGCAAAGCAATTGACGCGAGGTTATTAGCGCTGCCGAGCGGTATCTTGACGTCTCTTCGGCAGAACGAGCCCGGAGGCGGGAGAGAGGATGGGGCAACGACGGCATGGTGGGTCAGTTTCATTGCCACTGGTGACCTTGCTCACCTAAGTGACATAGGAGACGCGAGGGGGAGGGCAATCGCAGGTCAATAATTCTACTGTTCCAGATCTGACCGCTGCATCGCCACCGTCGCTCGCAACTCTGCACATCCAAACGGAAAATCTCCAAGAAAGTCCTGCGACATTTGATCCACCCACATCAGAGCCTCCATTACCTCCATTACCATTCATCAGCAAGACGCTCGCCCCTACTCACCTAAAGATCAACCAATTCGGATCCAGGTTTCTACCACACGCCACCTCCCACATACGGTGCTTACTGCCGCTGGAAAGTGACAGACTTTTATTGATTGGACACGACGAAGGCCTTTCAGTGCTGGACCTCTTCCCTCAGGAATGGTTAGACAATGGTGGCATCGCTTTCAAGGGCCCAGACGAAGCGCAGGCTCGCTTGATCTGGCAGGGCGAGAGGTGTGTATGTGCTGTGATATAACTGCGGCTCTCGATCGCTTATTCTCTTTCCAGCGTTTTCCAAATGTCACTTCTAGAAGTTGAGAACACCGGAGAAGGCACGCCTCAAGGCGTCATTCTCGCTCTTGTCGGTCCAGAGCCGGACTCTCCAGGTGTCAAGGATCCTGATGCGATGCGTTCTCTTCGTATGTACAACTTAGCAAGTTTAACTAGCTTGGCTAAATGGGCCGTCGCTCAAAAGGTAAGGGACACAGTGTTGCTGGTCTACAAATGCTCAGATGCACTTCCAGGGCGCCCGTCCATTGGATCTACATAGACCTTCTAATTGGCAGATACAACAATCGCCTTCAAAGCGGCCAAGACCCCAAAGTAGTAGCTTTGCCCGGGGTCTCAAGTCGTTGATTGACCATCCGGGGACAAGCCACTCGCACGAACCCTCAGGCTCCTCCTACGATAAGATGCTTTCACCGTCTCCTTCTCCGGCTTCTACTCAGCAGCACAGTTCTGGTCGTATGACACCCAATCGCAAGC
This sequence comes from Lyophyllum atratum, assembly GCA_014905825.1. NCBI lineage: Eukaryota > Fungi > Basidiomycota > Agaricomycetes > Agaricales > Lyophyllaceae > Lyophyllum > Lyophyllum atratum. The sequence continues at coordinate 2,668,544 of JACGCN010000002.1, read as the reverse complement.
CGTCCGATGACTCTGGTTGGGATGTGGTCGAAGATTTACCTTTGCGCTGGGCGACGGATTTTGTGCCATTGGCCACGACTGGTTCGCGCCTGCTAAACTCGTCTGTCATTTCATATGCATTGTGGACCGATGAAAATCGTAAGGGAAGAGGTGGACGCCTCCTTGCCATCGCCACGAAGAACAACATTCTTCTATACGAGACCCCAAAAGGGGAACGCGCCTTCCGATTTGTCAAGGTTAGTTTTGCGTTGTTTCTGCACCAAGATATCACCGTCACTCATCGCGCTTTTAGGATTTCTACACACCCCTGCAACCGCGAAGTATAACATTCTTCCAGCAAGCGGTGCACGACGTTCGTCGTAGCCCGTCCGATGTGGGCAACTCCAAACATTTCCAATCGCATCGACGATCAGAAAGTACGAGCACGCTACGTGCTGTCAGTGACAGCTCCCGGGCTTCTACTTCATCGATGACCACCCTCAACTACGGTACCCACCTCAGCATCTTTGTCGTGTTCGACAAGAAAGCCGGCTGGATACGCGTAGCCGACTCCGCCGTCGGTGAAATGGAGCTCTACGACACGGGAGGAGGGTCTGTACACCGTGCCAGCGACATACCGAGCACTAGCTCTATCCTTAAGGGTCGAATGTCATTCGACGCGCAACATCAGTCGTCGAAGTGGATCCCGCCTGTGCGGTGTACGCTCCCGATACCCAGCAAGCCTGGCGCGACGTTGGACGTACACATCCTCACGCGCGGGAAAACCACGCACATCGTGCCGTGCCCCCTCCCCGTTGAGCATTCGTCATATCCACCGCTCTTTGCTGTCACCTGGCGCTCCGCCCCCACCAGCGTCTCCACGCGAGTGTGTTTGCCATCAGCCGACAATGGGCATACTCCATCCTTCTTGCAGATGAATGCCTTGGGCGGCGAGTATGGCGTCGAGGTCCAAGAGGTCTCCCTGGCTTTCATAGGAAAAGGCAAGGGTAAAGCAAGGGTGTACCACTTAGAAGAGCCTCTCAGGGCAGAGGAGGATCTGGGCGGCGAATCAGGGTTCCTGTGTACTGGCGGACACTGGGACCAATCACATCACCTCTTCCATCGCCAGAATCTGAGCCGTTCGTACACTGCATCAAGCGCCGTGTCGGCGAACTCATTTACGAGCATGGAGTCAGAGGACATAATAGAAAAGATGAAGAAGGAGGAGGGCGTATATGCATGGTGTCGGAAGGGCCTCGAGGACTGGCGCGTTTTCTGGATTGGCGGCCCTTTGACAGGAGACGCACTGGATGACGCAGACGATCCGATCAGATAACCCTTTTTCTTGCAGGTTTTCGTAATTCAGGAGGACTTAGTACTATAGCAAGCGGACAAGAAGTGTACAGAATGTATAAGGATTGACTAATATACAGCTAAAGATGTGCGGGGTCCATGCGAGTTAAGGAAAGTATTACTAAATGTCCTGAAAATGCATAGAAAATATCCATGCGGCAAGAGCAAAAGACCCTTGGAAACTGCGTGGTATCAAAGCCAGAGCTCATGCGATCGTGGTCCATGGCATGCAAAACAATGAAAAAAAAGCCATTTATATCGTCTAGGTTGTAGCATTCGCCGATCTCGAACCGCCTGAGCCGGGTTGTGGTTTCCGGATCACCACGAAGGAGCGCTGAGGTTGAGCAGTCGTTCCTAGCCCACCCATCTCCTCGTCCGCAGGTAGAGTTGCAGCCTCTTGCGGAGCAGACAGACCGGCCACAGGCGAATCCTCGCTGCTCTGCGCACGGGTCCGCCTTAGAATGTACCAAGGCTTCTTCCTGGGTGTCGTCTCCGAATCCTCATCATCAAAGTGGGCAGGGTAACTGGTCATCACAGGCGGTCGCAACAAGCCACCGCTGCCAATCTCCTGGGATGATAACGTTCTCCCAGGCGATGAACCGCGGCCATGGGCTGCAGCGGAGAAACCTGCATCCTCAACGATAGCAGTTTGAGATTTGGTACGGATATGTGAGGGCTGCATGGCCCCAGGCGGCAAAGTCGCGAGGTCTGGTTGGCGATTCTCAACGTTCGACAAGGAAGGCGGCGGCGAATCGTCGTCATCGAACATAGGATGATTAGGCATGCTTTGCTGGCCCAGTGAAGGGAACGTATGCGTCGATCCAGCCGTGATCGCGTATGGCGTATCGATATGCGCCCTCCCGCCTCCAACTCGCGAGAAACCTGAATGTGCCACGGTCAACGTGGATTGAGAGGGTTTCGTCAATTGCTGGACGTTGGATCTTGGCGTAGTCGCCAGCGGACTCTCGCTCAGCACCGGAGCGTAGCCTGCTTTCGGGAAAGGCTGCCATGCGCCCATGATGAATCCTTCATCCTCACTATCTTCCCTGTAGGGCCGCATTGCATGCTCAGGCCGTAAGACAGACGGCGGCGGGCCTGAATGTGTCGACCCTTTCCTAGAATCATTGCCCTGAAACCGCGTTGGTGTTGAAGTCCCGTTAGCTGCGTACGTTGGCGGAATGTAGGACGAGACGTCAGAATCACGAGGTTCAGGTGGGGATCGAAGCTCAGTGTCTTTGTATGCGTGCTTCTGATTTGGTTGACGGCGTTTTCTACGCCGTTTTCGAGGACCACAGCAGCCAAGCAGGCCACATGCTCCGAGTAAGCCACTGTCGACGACGTGCTTGCTACGTTCGAAACCGATTCCACCGAAAGTGCGGACAAGGGCTTCGATGAGCTTGACAACAAGCATAAGAAGGAGCGCAAGGAAGACCAATGCAAGGATGATGAGGATGCCATACGCAACCCACCCTCCAGGTCCAGAACCGATTGATATCTAGACACATCATCAATTCATGCACACACGAGGAAGAACGCAACCTACCGTTGGGCTCAAAATAAGCAATAGAACAGCCACGACGATCCTGGCGACGCAAAACAGGAAACTGATCAAACCCATGCTCGCCCCCGTCCCCCAAGGAAGCCATATACTGGTCACCAGCGCTGAAACTATCTCGATGACAAGTATGACTATTGCCTGGGCAGTCCCACTTTTCTGCCCAGCCCCAATGGTAATACCAATTGCCAAGTTCGTAGCAAATAGGAGACTGGCGAAGAGTTGCGAGCCGTGACGGTAATGGTTGTAAAGTGGACCAAGCGAAAGAAGGGTCCTCGTTTCATCGTAGAGTTTGCTTGTGGTGGTAAATGTCACGCGCAGAACCAGGTGGGCGGGTATGATGACGGAGAAGAGAGTGAAGGACAGCCCAGCGAGGCCCCTAGAGGATATCGAGACCTCTTCGCTGGACATTGTCATTTGGTAGACTGAGAATATTGTCACTGGGAGATGGAACAACATGAGTATCCGAACGAGGTTGCCGTGAAGAACACTGCCATGGAAGGATCCAACGTCGGAGCGGAGCCTCCACCATGCTCTATGGGAGTTGATGCCCCTGTCCGCTGTGCTTCCTGCCGCAGAGAGGGGGATCGCGAAACGCGACGATGGTTTGTAGAGAATGCTACCGCCTGCGTTGTTTCCATTGAGAGATTTTCTCTCATCTGGAAGCGGTGGAGGCGAGTCTGGCATATCCTTTATATTTGAAAAGCCAGGGCTTCGGGCACCTGCTAACCTTGCCACTGTACTTGGACCCGAGTTTCCCGGTCCTCCAAGGACGCCAGCTATTGAACATGCAAAGTAGTCTAGAAGCCATACGAGGATGGCTACACCGATGGCAGCTCCGAGAATGCCGAGGAAGAGAATAAGGCAGACAGGAAAAAGATCCTCTGGGCGAAGGCCTATGGTATAAGCAAACGACGACAGGCCATTCGTAGCATCATTGGGGAGGGTGAAGAGCGTATTCGGGACAGTGGTATTGATGAATAAAGGGGACAAATTATCGTTAAGCTGATCCGCAAATGATGGGGGTGGGGTAAAGGGGGGAGTGGACAATGGATTCCAGTGGTGCGAAGCGGATGATGGTAAAAGAGTGATATCTTAAGAAGATGAGGTAACGTTGAGACACTGAAAAGATAGACACGACTTACTATAAGACAAAGTTGACCAGGCTGTCTGTGTCAGGATAGGATCTTTTAGGAGCCAATCGATTAGACATAAGGAGACATTGACCCATTAAGACTCACAGATAAACGGGGGCCACTCAACAGCAACCATCGCCAGCACGGCGCACCACTGGGTGTGGAACATGATATCTCTCAACGATGGAGTACCTAAGTTACGTCAGAGGTTGTAATTACTATTGCGTCCGAAACTACGCACAGAAACGCATTAACGCAGGCGAAGTCGCAAGTCGCTCGCCACTAATTGCGCTGGCGAGAATGAAGCCTGCACTTTGTGCTCTTGACCATATTCCATGTTCATGGCGTGTAATCCCTCGTCCCCACGCTGATACGATCCGAGCAAGACCAACGCTAATCCAGTATGCTATGGCAAGCGCGACTGTTGCCCAAAAGATGATTTTCGCGTCGCCGTAAGGTGAATTTGGCGTGGGATGAAGTGGTGTTGTGACGACATCGATGCACAAGAGTTCGTTAATAGAAGGATCGACGGCACGCAGTCGAGTAGTGAGCGTTGTGAGTGCTCTATGGCGCCCCCAGGGTATCGTTGATGAAAACGCGAACTCGCCTGCGTGAATCGGACAATAATTGCCTGTTGCGTTGTCTATTGCCGGTAATGGCGATGACGGCCGTAATGTGGAGCACAGATACGAGCTATTGGTCCATGCGCTCAGCGTGAGTATTGTTGCAGATGTAAAGAGTGTTGCTTTCGGAAGTAATTTCACTCAGCGGGCAGAGGATGCCGGTAGACTGAACGCAGCGTACCTAAACTTGTACTGGTATTCGTAAACCCCTGAATCTCCTGAGGACTAGTACCCAGAACGGTAAGATTGAGATGCCTCCCTAACTCATCATTGTCGAGGACCTGGGCATAGACGGTTGAGATGTCGAGCTTCAGCGCAGGGTTGCTATCGTCGTCGAAACAGTCCGTAAACTGGACGATCGCAGGGTCAGCCAGGACACGAGGAAGCAGAAGGAGACCAAGAAGGGCCAAAAGGGTTGAAAGGATTGAGAAGACGCTGGACATCGTGTCCGGCGACGACGAGGGTTAGCCAAGTCGGAGCCAGGGTTGGAGTTGTCGCATGTTGTGCCCAGCAGGTTTCTAAATTCCAGGCACGTGGCGTTACTGAATTACATCACACGCCTTTTTTGAGCTCTCAACTCGCAGCAGTTCATGCTGCGCCGTCTTCGCCAATGTCGAGCAAGATCGTTGCAGCCATTTCACTGCTTCCATGACATCCGCGTATATAAGGAGGACAAGCGATGGCCAGGCTGGCAGGTCGTCGTCGGAATAGAGACCCATGCCCAGATAAAGTCGCGTCGAAAGCTCTTCTCAGGTCGGCTTGTTTGAACAAATGCACCGAATATATCCTTACGCAGTCTATGCTTCAGAATCCTTGACCTCTGAACCTGGAGATACTCCTAACACCCATGTTTCATTATTTGACGCCGCTTTTCCTGGTACATTACCCGTGAGTTTCCGCAAGGTCGAGTAAAGCCTCGTCACTCACTGTCGAGTAGATTCTGAATCACAAATGCGTTGACTTGGCTCTACGCGCAGCCTTGGCGCTTCAGAGCGACATTCAGACGCGTTCTTCTTTTGACAGGAAGCATTACTTCTACTCAGACCTTCCGTCTGGCTACCAAATAACCCAGCAGTATGGTCAGTACCGTGTCTATCCTCCCGTTCGCGTATTACACGATTTATTAGCACCGATTGCCCTTGGAGGACGATTGACTATCGGTCTCCCCAACTCCCCGTCATTTGACGTCCGAATCAAGCAAATTCAACTTGAACAGGTCAGTGCCCAATCCGTAGATGTTTGTCGTTCCTGTCTGCTACAACTTACCAGGACACGGCGAAATCGACTCTCAACCATCGCACGCGTACTTCTCATATAGACCTCAACAGAGCGGGGACAGGTCTCATGGAGATTGTGTCAGAGCCTGATCTTCGGTCTGTGCTTGCCCATCAGAAATCGGATGCCTGGGAGCTGACATTAATGTCTCAGGTCGCCAGAAGAAGCTGGCGCGTACGTCCGTGCTCTGCAAGCCGTTTTACGCGCCGTGGGTGCAAGTGATGGTAACATGGAGCAGGTGCCCCGTCTGGTCTCAATTGGACGCGTTTAGCATACTCAGGCTATCTTCAATTACAGGGTTCCTTGCGATGTGATGTGAACGTTTCCGTAAACCGCGTTGGAAGACCTCCCGGGACGCGTTGTGAGATCAAAAACCTCAACAGCGTCAGGTTCATGATGGCCGCCATTAGTGAGCCCTTCTCCCTTCTCACACCTCTTGTACACACGGATTCGCCTAATGTCTTTTCTAGTCCATGAAATAAGCCGCCAACGCGCTATATTAGAATCAGCACCTGATCCAGATACTGCTACAGTCCCTCAAGAGACGCGTGGCTTTGATGAACACCGATTCGAAACGTACAAGCTGCGTTCGAAGGAGGACGCTCCTGATTACCGGTATATGCCAGACCCGAATCTCGGTGTGCTCGTGCTCACTCCGGTGCGTACACTGTCTTCCATGGCATCTCTTCATGTTTTTACGATGTATCAGGAGCGTATTCAAGTTGTCCGTGATACCCTTCCTGAGCTGCCATGGGACACTCGTACACGACTCAGGAACGAATATAGTCTGTCTGAGCGGGATATCGAAGTCCTACTGAACGTCGATAGCGGACGCGAGGTTCGATATGATGGGGAGACTGGGGGCCCAGGTGCAGGTGCCGTTGCTTATTTCGATCAACTATGCGCTGGACGAGACGAGACAAGACGCGATCCGAAGGTTGTTGTCAACTGGTGATTATTGATCATCTCCAATCCCTGTCGGACACCTCGCTCACAAGCTTCTCTGTTTCATCTCGTGTTACCTTTCTTATTCTATTTGTAGGATCACGCACGAATTGTTGGGCCAACTTGCGGCACGGAAGGAAACCTTCAAAGATAATCATATTTCTGTAGAACAACTAGGGGAGTTGATCGACATGGTGCAAGATGGAACCATCACAGGTCAGCCCCACAGCGCTCTACTGGCAGAGCAAGAACACCTTCATTTACGCCTCACAAATGACTAGGAACATCAGGGAAACTGCTCCTTCGACAGATGCTCGCCAATCCGTCGGAAATGCCGATCAGGCAGATCGCGACGGAGCTGCAACTCACAGCCCTCGCCCCCTCTTCTAGCCCCGGAACGCTTGATTCAGCGTCTCCCATTCCACACGTACCTTCTCCAGCGCTTGAATCCTTCTGTACTGATGCCATCGCCGCGCTGCCAGACGAAACTAACGCTGTGAGGAAGGGGAACAAGAACGTACTCAACAAGATCGTGGGACGAGTGATGAAGGACAGTCGAGGCCGAGCTGATGCAAAGGCAGTGAGGGCGTTGTTGGAGGAGTTGATTCTTCGGTCTCAATGATGTTCTTTTTCTTTCGGTAGCCCATGGAGGCGATGATACACTAACTATATTTTTATGTAATGATTATTCCGACCAAGGATGAAAAGATGTATCAGAGTCATGGAAATTCTGATATGAGAGGCTATGAGTGGGTGGGGAACTCGGAAGAATACTGGAGGTCCGGAAACCGAGAAGCTGGGAACTGGAATAGGGATACATTAGGAAGGCTAAATCAAGTAGGGTGATACACCAGGATTGGTTATGGATATGTGTACAGAGACAGCAAGCGGCAGAGCGACAACGTATCCGCAAACCGAGAAGCTGGGAACTGAAATAGGGTACATTAGGAAGATAAAATCAAGTAGGGTGATACACCAGGGTGGGTTATGGATACGTGTATAGAGACAGCAAGCGGCAGAGCGAGAACGTAGCTAAAGAATCCGCGAGGACAGGAGGTAGCGAAACCGTCCTGTCCAGTCTTCACGCGAACGCCAACCCAGCAAACGCACCCACAGCGCCAACGACAGCGCCGCCAGCAGCAGCACGGAAACTGCTGGACTTCTTACGCTCAACCTCCACCTGCTCATACAGTCGCCTCACGGCCGCCTCGTTGCGACCAAGGACGAGCAGACCTTGCGGATCACTCTTGTCCTTCCCCAAGACGATACGCGCTTGAAATCCCAGTTTGATTGCCTCGGCGTGGGTGCTGTGAATGTCGTCGCGAGGGACGACGTAGACAGTTGCGCCGGATGAATTACCGAGGCTGGATAAGAATACGTCGCGTTCCTCGACGCTCATGGATCGCACAAGGGGTTTCGGGCGGCGGAGAGGCGGAGACGGCGTTGCATCGACAGCGTCTGCGATGGTGGAAGCCGCAGGTGCTGCCGATTTATCTGTCTTATCAACGGGGAAAGATCCCATGCTGCTTTCGGGTGAAGGGCTAGTCAGAGTACCCGGCATTTTCACCCTCTTGGCTTTTGGCTTCACAGATGTGGCGGCTAGTGTATCCTGCCATTGCACGACTCTCGCCACAGTGCCACCGGCATCGGTTTGGAAATCATCATCATCGAACATGCCAGGCCGCAAGAGCCTCTCTACGATCTCCTGCGATTCCGAGTCGAGCGACAAGAGGCTCGGTGCGGGGGCAAGCGCTGCAGCTAGCGATGATCGGCGGCGGTTACGGATGGTGGCCTTGGTGTCTTCATCTCGCTCGGGAGTGGAGCCCGATAGCTGCATGGAGCCCAATGCATCTACGATATCCTTTGCTGCAGCTACAGGAGGTGTTTGAGTAGTGCGGCCATTCGATGGTGAATCGACGTAGGGACATCCAGAGCGCGGGTGGCCTGCCCTTGGGCGTTTGCATTTGCTGCAGACGGGTGTTTTACGAGGCGTTACGGCCGATGATTCACTCCCAGTAGTAGATTTGCCACTAGGGGTGTTTGGGGCAGAAGAACGGAGCGATGGTGCCATGATTTGGCGGTGGTGGTGGTCACTGACTGGGGCTTGGTTCGGCTTCTGTGACTGTTGTACTTACAATTGCACTGATAATAGTCTTTAAGTATGTATGGTTTAACACAAAGGTTCCCAACGTTCGCAAGGCTCTTTGTTCTATGTCTTGACAAGCAAGGAATAGTGGCCAAGTCGGCAGAAGAACAAGACAATTGGGTGTGAACGAGGTGTGAGTCAACCAAGGTCCAACTTGGTCCAAGCAAGACCGTCGTGACTGGCACAGCCCTCGAGCTCCGTGATCCGTCACGGTAATCCTCCTTTCCCCGTCTTATATCTGCTCCGGTTCCATGTGGACTTCATTCGTTACAATGAAACTCTCACCAGGATGATCACCTATGATCACCCAATGGACCCTAACGCCAGATAACCGTGTTGCGACCATCCAAAAGCCTGAAATATCTCACATCTACGTCCGGATTCCTGCAGATCGTCATTTAATTTGAATCACTTGCTCATATCGAAGGCAACGACTGCGACGGTAAACGACACGATGCGCATAGCATGGAGACCCCGGAGAGCAATGCTCATCATGTCCCTCGACATCCAGGTCGTCATCTTCCCGGTTGTACAGGGTAGCAGAGGATAGTTTATCGTCCCCCGTGATTTCAACTCTAAGCCATGCGGGGAGTGATCAGCAGACACGATCAACCTTGAACCTTCCCGACATCCACACATGAAGGCCTCTGTTTCAAGGAGTCGACCTGTCAATCTCTACCATGGAGATCCCTCTTAAAGACCGTATGTAAACTATTCGTTTCGATCGACATTCAGATCGGCATGGGATTGATGATTAAATATTGAGGGCCCGGCAATGTCAGCTAATCAGGAAAAGCAGGACGGCCAATCATTCGTCATGGCATGTGTACATTGTGTCCACACTGAAGCTCGACAGGGTCGTAGGATGTCAATATCCTCTGATCTGGATGCTGTCGACGCTTGAATTTGGGGTCCTTGCTCTTGACATGTGAAGCAACCGCCGGGATAGCTAGCTATGCGAAGCAGCCTACGGCCGGTTCAGATGACGCCAATGGAGCGGGTTTAGCACACGCTGCTCACCTGTAGGCTGTAGACGAGACATCAGTGCGGTGGCGTAGGGGACAGAGGGTGCCAGCGGATCCTAACTCGATCAGACATTTCTTGCACAATTCCAGAAATATTTATAGCATAGTCTAGTAAAATACACTTTGGTGTCTCGAACTACACGAGGACAAAGAATACAAGGAGTATATGGGGAATTGTGGCTGATTAGACGAAGGAATGGGTAGGCGAAGAATAATATCCCTCGTTGAGACCTTATATGATGAACACTGGGCGAAACGGATTCCCTGTGAAAATGAATGGATAAATAACCGGATGACCATGGCAAAAAAAATGAAAATCATCGGCTTTGCAGGTATTGCCAAAGATAGTTTGATTTGGCCTGGTCAACTTGGCTGTCATCCGGTTCTATGATACACCCAGAGGTCCAGTGGCAACAGCGACGTTTTCACCGAACGGTAGTTGAGGCGACTTGACATCCAAGTGTTCCTTAGGGACATATAGACTTTGAGAATCGACCATGGCAGGAAGTGACAACGGCGGTGATGCTGAGCTATTTGCAGTCGTAGTGGGCTTGAGCGGGGGGGCTTCTGGTGCTGTGTTCGAAGATCTGGGGGGCGCCCTGGAGTCAGGAAGGGACCCAGATGGCGTCTGAGGTTGATGGACCAACCGTTGTTTCTTCGCCGGCTTGTGCGGGGAGGTGTCGCTAGACTTGCCTGGGCCCTTATGTTGCAAAGTCCCAGTCCACGCTCAGTGCACTTCGAGGGGGAAGAGATGGACACATACCTTGACGCGTTTCTGCACAACCTTGGCGGGACGTTCACCGGCGTCAAAGACGCAATCTGGTAGACCAGAGCTGCAGAAAACAAGCCATTAGCGACGCACACAAAGCAATCGGGGTACGAACCTTCTGATGTGCCGCACGACGATGCCCATCTTCGATTCATTAAAGTTTTCCCATACTTTGACCATTTTGGTGAACTCCGTCGTTGGATAGGATATATCGAGCCTCCGAGGACCAATGGCGCCAGCTTTGAAGAGATAGATAGATTGGTTAGCACATCTCTGGGAAACAAAATACCGAGCTTTGATTCACGTTGCTTGGGTTCAATGGCAAGACCGATGTAGAAAGTCGTAGAATACACAGGACTTGCGCCTTCCTTGCCTTCGATGTCTTCCTTTTTTCGATTGGCGACGGCGTCCGAGATTTCACCCTGGGCGACAGCTTGGACTTCTTCCTCGGAGAGACAGTAGGAGATTTGGTCGAAGCCCTTGATGAAAGGATGGGCTAATGTCAGAGAATCGACATACTCAAGCTTCATCACCAGTTGCCGTATCCGTGATTCCACGGTACCAGACCTAGTGATAGTATACTGAGCAACGGCGGGAATGCCAAGAGACACTAACTACACACCATTTCATTTGCAGTTCGGGATCGCCAGTCGAAGCAATGACTTGAAGATAATATCGATATTTATGGAAAAAGTCGTGTTTTTCAAAAAGTTCAGACCAATTGGCCCTTCCAATGATGACCTTGTCGACGATGTCGGCACCTGATAAGTGGTGAGCAACTGATCGTCAGGCAAGCTCACGTTACCGACCTTTCTTGAACTCTTCCGTCATGATCATTTGGGTAGATGCGGTAACATTATGCGTGGAGCACATAGCAGGATATGCGGGGGTAATTATAGGCATTCGATGAGACCGGTCTCCAGGGTAAAGTTTGGGATTCCAAACGCGGACCTGCAATGGTCCCTCCTCGATTTGTTTCAGTAATACAGGTTGTGGCCATGACCTGTAACGGTATGCATGAGACAGTGCGACCGACAAAGCAAAGATAGGACTTGCCATTGATACATGATGATGAAAAAGCGGCTAACAATCGCCCCGGCGATTGCATTAGGATAGAGTTGGCATATTCTAGCGACCAGCATGGCCCATGCTACACCACCAAGAAATCCATTAACATTAGAATAGATGGCTCTCCCTGGATAAATGTTATCGTTGTGTTCTAGGAGCTAAGTGAACGACGACTAACGTGTTGCCCAGAGTTTAATACACCGTAGGGAATCACGGAATACCTGCACGTTCGGGACCAGTCGCAATATCTCGTCCGTTACGCGAGATCCTGTAAAGGGATTTTAGAAAAGTCGTCCTGGTGGATGGCCCAGCTTAAGTACCATTAAGACTTCGTACACATCGTTCGTCCAAATTTCGAAGAAGATTATCGTCCGCAAGAGACAAGTCGTCCGGTATTGAAGAAAGCGCTAGCCGTGCCATCAAGAAATCAATAGGAATGCCGGATATCTTGGTCTTGACGATTGGTACGTATGCCTCTGGTACTCCCTGCAATACGGCCTCCAGTCGTACTTCACAAAAATCACAGCAGGTAAATCACGCACTGAAACTTCCATGACACCTTCAGCCTCCCTCAGCATAGGCTCAAAAACCTCGAAAAAGTCCTCTCGTGAGACATGTTTTGGCACGACGCAGAGAGTATCAATATCGGAACCAGGTCCGTGCACGCCTAACCGATACGACCCAAAGGTAAATATTTTTCCACCCGCCGCATTTGCTGCAGCTTCGGAGAGCCCTCGTGATAGCGAAACCGTGCGGACAAATTTTTTTACAAGAGCTGCCACGCGACCTAACACGATTTCCCTATGAATTGAAGAGTTGAGGGCGATGAGACAATTAGTGTCACAAAGTAAGGAGCAAAAAGCCGCTGATGATGTGCACACTCCCCCCGGCCCCGCATAATGAAACATTGGGTTTGTGAACACACGAGCCAGACATGTAGTGCAGACATAGGGGATTTAACAAGAGAGAGGCCATGCCTTGGCGGATCGTGGTCTCCGGTCGACGATTGCCACACGACCCGGGGTTGGTGGACATTCAGGACAGAGGCTCACCTTGTCCGCGCTTCCGCCTCAGATTCGAATGCATTTTGTCTTCTCAGCTCCTCCATAAGAGTTAATGTGACCTCCTTTTCGCGTTCGCTCGACTCGCTTGTTGCAATGGGTGGGGTGACTCCATAAAAACTGAGGCAAAGAAATATATTCGTAAATATCTTGATAGAGGAATACGGCATACTCACCCCTGTTGACTCGCCATGATTTTTTAGTTGATTCACGAGGTTTCAACTGCTAGACAGTGAAGTTGGATGGTGGAAGTGCGAGTGTTGGCGGAAGGCAAGCTCGTAGACAACAAGGAGAGTGTCACCGATGATTCTTAAGCTGGAGAGTCACATGACCCTACAAGACCGATTCCCCTCATCTTGTCAAAGGCTGAAAGCTTGCTTGGGACGTAATTTAAGCGTTAAGATACACGGTATGTATGTAATACGGTGAGATACACGATATACAAAAGAGAAGCAATACATAAACGATCCTAATGAAACAAGGGGCTTGGTCATCGCGTTGTAGGCGTGTTAACACCCCGTCCCTTGTCCTTATTCCATCATGACGTAAAGTCATATTCATATCCTGCGCGTGGTATAGAGAAAGGAAGATGAGCTGGTGGTCGCGTGGACATGAATCAGGTCCATTTATAAAGACCTAAGTCTTTCGCAGAGTGGTAGTGATAATCGGAACCGGCACATTTCAACCCAACTTGAGTGTGAACAACAAACGGACCTGATATCCAACACCAAAAATGGTGATGGCTACTTCCGATCGAGCAACAAGCCTCCTCCCGGTGCCAAAGATCCAACAGATTACGAAGTGTTCAAGATAGTCATGCCGTATGCCCATTCATCGTCCCCGTTGCAGAGCAAAACACAGCCAGTAGGCGGTATGTTGTCATCCACAATTGTGCACAGATCCACCCTTCATTGTGGTGTTTGGAGTTACGGTGAACGCGGCACAGGCGCAGGGTGGATCTGAGTGCTGTATTTGGCATTTGGGTCCCTGTGCGCTAATGAAGCATGTGTCATCGATCAATGCATTATACTTGAATGAGAACTTAAACCCAGATAAAACGGTGGATTAATACAGCGCCCTTACTATGTTTTCTTGCAGGTTACTTGGGTCTCGGGTGTCGACTATGAGCCTGCCAAGGGCAGTGCTGCGACCGCTCCCGTGTGGGAGCTGTCAAGGCCTTGTAGTCAACCAACCAGGTTGGTGCCCCAAGAAGTCAGAAAGGGATAGCGGAATCTGGACGGAAAAAGGTGCAGACTAGAAGCGCAGCTAAGTTTGGCGGACTCACCGCTATCGGGGTATCTTGTACTTTGGTTCAGAGGGCACCAAAACCGCGTTACTCCCGTCCGACACGCCCTGCATCTTGTTGCTTCTCACAGCACTGGTGAGACAGCTCAAGCTCATTCCATCGGTCATTCCTAGAGCGCATCCAATCTGCACGGTCCCGTGCCAAAACTTTGGATCGTCGCGTTGCAACATTTGAGACTTGGTTGGACAATATGAAGATCTGACCCCTCCTTGGGTCGTAGGATCGTTAGCTTGTCGGATCTCCTCGTATCTCGATATTGAGTCTTGCTCTGCGTGGTACACCTGTTCTTGTATTCTCATGAAGTCAATTTGTTAGAGGAGCTTAGTAGCTCATCACGTCGGCCGATTTCCAACACTTACCTTTTACTTACAAAATTTCACATCGGAAGATTTTGGCAACACACCGTTGACGACAGTTGTACTACATGTATGGCATTCCCCGGATGCAACGAAGCCGCTAACCATAAGAATAGCTCTGTGGTCGATGGGCAGATAATCGGGAGTGCTGCTCTCTCGCTGTGGCGCCACGATCTTGGTTGGAAGGTGGTGCAGGACCAGCAACTCGGAATCAAGGCGGCCTACAACCATCCACTGTCGGCCGGTCAATATTCGCGATCGCTGAGGTCTTTCCTGAACGGGATATCATTGAGAGAGAAAGTTGATAAAGGAAAGGCCTACATCACGCAAGGGCAGGGTTTAAGGTTCTCTGTCCATGACATCGACGTCTCGAGGGGAGTGCGGTTTGCGGTTTGCGGTTTGCGCACTTTAGCTCTGCGCGTACACAGCAGAAGAAGAGGGTATGGGTGGAATAGAGTGAGAAACTGGATTCTCAGCGCTTGAGCGTCTGTCGCACATTGGGAAAAATAGTCAATACTTGTTCTCTCAGACTTAGAGAAGAGATGATCCAAGCTCAAACGTTCAAGCAAGGCGCATAAGAGAGAGAACAATATTCGCAAACAACCCGCGTTGCGGAATGTCCGGGCCGTATGCTTTTGCTCAACCCATACCATAACTTCTCATACACAGGCAGTGGCAAGGCCTAGATGGTTGCTTTACGATATCCCGTAGAGTGGGCCCAAACAAATTCAAGACAGAAAACAAGGAAAGTCTGCAGAGGAGTTGAGTCGGACTTCAAGGAACATCGATAGTGATGAGGTCATGGCATTTGGAATACTAGTACACAAAATCGCGCTGTTTTAAGGCAGGAGGGGGACGAGAGGTTCAAGCTGCGAATACAGTGTATGAATATTGAAGACCACGCAGAGACGGTTGGAGGAAGGGAGGTATACTTGGTATACTAGTTTGTAAAGCTGAGGCTGACAAGCATCGTGACTTCATTGCGTGTGACTTGCTCTCCAACCTCATCATGCCGTCCAGCCCAGCTTTAAGCAATAATCCACTGCCCAGCTTTCACCCGACGACCCATTTATCGGGCACTATGCGATCCCCCAATGTTCGTCGCGCAAGCATCTCAGAATTTTCGACCATGTCAGTTGTGTCCGTCCGCGCAACCTCGCTTGACGTCTGCGAGTACGTTTACGGGGAAAGCGTGATTTCGATGGACGCAATCAGCCGATTCTACGAACCCAACGCCAGTGAGCGCTCTCCTGATATCTAACTGCCTTTTGGCTAATTTTTTTTTCAGCGTAAGCCTAAAGAATGCTCCAACTACTATTGTTTACCTTCCCCGCAGCTACGAGAATCCGTTTATAACAGCCACTTCCCACTCAGTCATCGCCGACATTCACCGAATATCACGCCAATTAAGCTTCGTCGACGTTCCGAGACCGATTGCCATGGTCAGCACCCTGTTCCGCTTGAATCTACCACACTATGCACGAGACGCGGATCCGCTTTTTCATGGCCTGCGCATCTGGACCGAGATGGGTGATATTTGTGAGAGCGAAAGCTTTGGTGAGTGATTGATACGCTATGCTAGGAGAAGAGATGTTGATTATGGTTTTAGATGGACATAGAAAGACCATCGTCGAGCACACGCTCAACATTCTGGTTCTCCCCGGGATCCACTGCAAGGGCCATCGAATACAGGGCCATGCCGACTCTCTGGTATCTGCCCTCAGCTCCCCATCCACTCCGCCTCACCACTCCGCCTCGCCTGCACTCCGCGTTCCCGGAACATCACTTTCCGTACCATCGCCTTTCCATTTCCGCCTCCATGTCATTACTCGCCTCTCGTTCAACGAGCAAGGTCGGGTTACTCACCACCGGGACTTCTGGGATGTGAAAGACGTCATCGGTCTGGTACCCGGTGTCTCCTTGGCCCAGTGGATCGGTACTCGAGTTGCTGCCATTGGATTATCATATCTTTGCAGATTATGGACACGGGAAAAGTCCCACAGCAGCCTCGGGGAGCAGACCATTCTACCTGAAACGCCTGATCTCGAAAGGGGAGATTCCCCTCCGGCCTACATCACCGCGACGAGGAACGCGCTTGGATTGGACGTTTGAGTCCGCCGGTCTCTTGAGTCCAACCGCTCTTAACGGCAGCGCCCCATTCTCGCACTATACCCCAGCATTCAATTGGCGGCGAAACCATGGAGCGGTCGATGGCGTGATCTATTATGGATCATTTGGACTTGTAAACGCAGAGAGAAGACAGGAACATTACTCCAAGCCTACCGCATGGTCCTATGGCCCAATTTGGGTGCAACTTCGCATGCCTCGCGGCTCAACATACTTCGCCCACACTCACGACTACCTCGGCCTTCAAGGATCTAAGAGGTTTTTGACAGCGCGAGGGAAATTTTGTCATACACGATCGAATTTGTGTTACGAGATAGTAATGCTGTGCAAGGAAGGTGTGGGCGTCACTTGTAGCGAGAAGTTGGTGCTGCGTCAGCGACAACGCAGCAACAGTGTATTTGCTAGCTGATGGATGGACTTGTTACTTGGATTATGGATACGCCGGGACTTCTAGACAGACGGGCTGATTGGCCAGAAAACAAGCCAGTATGGTTTCATTAATGCGTCAACTGGAGCCACTGTGAAGACTGACACCGTGGATAACAGGACGTCTAGTTGATCCGTTGGTCAGGATGCATTGTTCCACAGCTGTCGTAACTCTTTGCGAGGGAGCACAAGGTGCATTGTTATGCTGCTGACCAAGTTTAGGCTTGGGCGACGGAAGCAGTGAAGCATGGATCTCGAGCAGAGCTAATTTTGGTGGGAGTGGGTCATGAGGCTGCAGTACGCATCGGCGGGCGTGACGGTTCCTCCAGATGTCTAAATCTAGAGAGTTTTGAATCTCGGAAACACAATCGATTCCCTTCTGGTAAGGATCAAGAGCTGCGCTTCGAACTGAACTTCTTTAATCGGTGCCTTGGGGAAGCACGCCGCGGGATAAGTGGCAGGATAACGACTTCATATCTACTTACGAAGGTCCCTCCACTATCGTCCTATGGACGGCGACAGAACGTCAAAACACTTGAACAGTCTTGATGTAACATGAAGAAATAACACGGTAGGGGTTTGCCAACGCCACAATTCGCGCGACAGTGCATTTCCGAGCAGACTTTCCACGAGTGTCTTCACTTGTCACCTTGACCGTTCATTCGCCGGAGGATTGTGTCCCTTGCTTCAGGTCCACCATCTAATTGATTCGACGCAAAACAGAATGCGAGCACAGTTGACGGCTGTGGTACCAATAATGCTTGAAGCGTGCCGCCGGATCTGGCGAGCTTGACAAACTGGGAAACGATAAGATCAGGGTTTTGCATCCCCAAGTGAGTGCTGTATTCTCGTTTTACAGTTAGGCGTCAAAGCGTGAATGGCGTCCTGGACACCTACGACGCTAACGGAGATCTGAAGACGCATTCTCATTTCGACTTTACCCCTGTGGACATGAAGATGTAGCAGAACGTCATCGTCCTCTGCTTCTCGAGTCCAGAGCATAGCTTCTTTCAGATCTACAGGTCCATCCGTCTCATCGCCGACCTGCGGTAAGTCACCTGAAGCCCCGCCGGACACCAATCTTCCTCGTCGTCCGGGACTTTGACTGACAGACTAAGTGGAATTCCATGCGCGCCGAAGGCACGAACAGCGCTATGCTCGCTTTTTGCCGCATGCGCCAATGAGGCATCGCAAAGCCGTGAGTCTGCTCTTCCTTGTAGATATATATATTCCTCCCAGTCTTCGTATACGTACGAATGAATTACCGCTTGGATACTCGTTCCCGTGCACATCGGCCGAAGCCGTCCCACACCGCGTTTGTGGGACCAAGTATGGGACGTAAAGCCTATGGAGCGGCTGTGCGCGCTCTTGTCGGCGTTGCAGATATGACACGACGATAGAATGGGCAGATACGGTGTACCTTGTCCAGCCTTGTCCACTCCTGTGCTGCGCATGGGCCACGGCCCCATGGCCTGGTGTGCTTGGCGAGATATAACCTCCTTCTCCACCCCTCTCCAAGAGCAAAAGCGGGTTTACTTCATTGAGGATACTTCTAGATCTTTGGTGTTTCATGCTGCGACCTTGTGACCTTCACTTTTATCTCACTTGATATGATTGTTCAATACAGTGCCTCGAGCTTCTTCCTGGGAGCGCCGGCGAATGGCGGGAAGAAGAGCGTTATCGGCAGAGCCCTTATTCACTTCACACCCAGCGACTGCCTGAATGACTCATCATCGCGTTCCAGCTTGACTGTGGAACTGGCAGATACCTGATAACCCAATAACATTGGTTTTGGAAGTGTACCAAGACAGAAAGCCGTCAAGAAGAGGTGATACAAGCCTTCAATACGTCTTCAAGCACTTCTTCTGACGTTCCTTCAACTTGCGACTGATGGTACTGTACTATACGCCTCTGCCAGCCACGAAACTTGCCACATATCCTGCTGGACATCCACGTACGCGTTTCGTCCTGTCCTCCCCCTTCTCGCCGTCATACAGCACATCGCAAGGCACGCCCTAATCCGGCAGATGCCTACCGCTCACCGACCATGTGTTTCCTCCCAGCCCAGCCAATTGGCATGGACAAGCGCCCCCGGAGAATAAATCTGCGGAAGCACACTCACAGTAGCATTTCTCGAAATCCTATCGCACGCGGTCCCCTCTGGACATTTATCCCGGGCAGCCCACCTGTGCACACTGCATTGTATTCCACACCAATAAACTTGAGTGTTCTGGCTGACCTTCGTTTCTGCGTGGAAGTTCTATAATCGGGTTTTAAACACCATGCCTGGGAGCCAGGGCAGATGGACCCTGACGTTGGGATCGCTCGTTTGCTATCGAAAATTACGCTGTGTATCCCTAGGAGGGAAGAGCCTGCTCTGCACGACCCTGCACGGGTGGTTGCTGATATTATACGGAGCACGCTCAGCTAGCCACCAGGCTTCCACGATGCTTGCACTGCGCAATTTAATCCTGGAAGTGAGCGTCCAATTTCCACGCAAGCGGCGACTTTGGAGGAGAGCGAGAGTATGAACAGCACCCGACATGCGAAGTCAGAACAGCCAGGGTGGGAGAGACCACAGAACAAGGGTGCAATCATCTAGCCTGCAAGACCCTTCGAGATCCACGTTCGGGGGGCATATTCCTACTCGCCACCCACAACATGAGGTGCCAAATGTTTCCAACGACGGCTAGACACAGGGAAGGCCAGCCAGGGGGGGCGGTAACGAGATCGACGGTGCGTAGTCGGGGTGGGTGCTTCGAACGACTGCTTGCAGGGATGGCACGATCGTCTCTTCGCTAAAGCTGGTATCGCCCCTCTCGTCTCCGCCAGGTGTCCTTGGTCTTCCCGCGAGCAACGACAAGTCCCCAGAGATTCTTCAAGTTGTGAGATCAGAAAGAACCAAAGGCTAATATGAGGTTCTAGACTCTTCATATTGCGTCCGAATGAGGGTCCTTCGCCTACTAGAGTTACGACATATCCCGGCCGCCGCGACGAAATATGAGGAGAAATGAGTGTTCTAGGAAAACCCCGACGCATGTCGTGGACGGTGAGGTGGAAGACACGTTCCAGGTCAACGTTCAAACACGACCTCCCACAAGCTCCCACATCGATGCTCATACCCGGCGGCAAGATTATTTCAACCCCTTAGGCCGTTGGAGCCGCTGTAACCGTATAAGCAAAGCCTGCAGGAAAATCTGTACACTCGTACCGTACTTCCAGGTGTCTGTCTCTGTGTGTGTGCACACGTTCACACCTGTTCACACCTGTTCACACAAGCACTCGGCTGCCTTCTATTTTTTTCCCGTCTCCGTACTTCTCTTTGCGTAAAATTTTCACCAGTTATTAGCACTTACGCTTCAGGCCCAAGGGACGACCCACCCAGACAGGGGCGACTGGCATACGTGTGCAACGCAATATGACCTCCCCAACCACGTTCCCGTTCCCCTACAAACGCTCCCCCTGTGCCGGCGGTTGGGGGGGTCACCGGCGGGGATTTGACATAACATACGTAAGAGAGTGTACTAGGCGTTTGCATGGGATAAAAAATACAGATAGGCAAGCAACGATGTCTGTCGTTTTGAAGATTTCTGAACCAGTCGGACTGTCGTGTGCGCTTTTTTACATTCTGCCATCGCTCCATTCCGCACGCCGCACGCCCGTCGCGTCCGATCTTAATATATATACTGTCCAAACGCTAATCGTCACTTTTCATTTTCCAAGTACGTGTGTAAAGTTATGTCAGTGTCTGGGTGTGCCTGGACTCTGGCGGTTCCATTGGCGCTTGAATGTGAATGGCGTGGCAGGTCGCAATTGGGTCCGCTCCAACAAACGAAGCGACAGAAGGTGAAAAGCAAAGACCCGGATATGTATTGCTCATTCAAACACCCTATCGTCGTAGTACGATAACGCTAAAACGATCCACGGCGGCCGTTGAGTCCGCCCCAACTCGCGATCGAACCTGCTGCTCTAAATACTTATGACATTGAAATTCTCGAGTGTCCCATGAAATGGACGCCCATGTGACGGGCGGCGCGCTGCTAAACAATTACATATCCAACGCCCCAATATACGCCCCGATACACGATATATGCACCCAGAAATCGAAGAACTCGAGGCGCATGGAGGCGGCAGAGGAAAAGACCCGCCCAGTCATGGAAAAACATGCCCAAGATCGCGTCGGACAAGGGTCCGATAACTAATATTGCACCACATGGTCCACCGCATGCCGCGTGACCTTTAGACCACTCGCACAAATTAACGTACCATCGCGATGCTCGCTAATACACGCGCGTGTGCAGGGCCCCAAGCGAAGGGGAGCGAGGAGGGGAAGGGGCGCACCGAACTAAAAACGGCTCCTAAACCCGAGTGAGGAGGTGCTCCACACTTCTCATATTGCGAGCTCCGTGTGCCGGTTATCTGTCTTGTGAAGCTTAGGGGGTCTGGCCACACAAGGTGAAGTTGTGTTTGAGCAATTTCATTTCGCATTCGTTGCTGGCAGTAGTGGTTGTACAGAATACTTAGTGCAGGGGGGGCAGGGGCGGGGGGACGTGTGTATATAAGTACGTGCGGTGAGCCTCTAGATGATGTAGCGGTGGCGGTGGTGGTATAATAAATAAAATGGAGCAGACGACGGCGGGCACAAGAGGCTGAAGGGAATAAGTAATGTCAAAAATGGTAAACGAGCGGGAGGAAAAAGGGAGAGGAAAGTGTCCGGGGTGTAAGAGAGTGGAAAATCCAAGATAATGGGCAGTGATACATCTGTTGGGCTGGTGGCTTTTTGTTACAACGGTGTGTGGGTGGGTGACCGCCAATAAATAGGTATATGGAACACAGATGCAGGCGGAGGACATAGCGGCGGTGAGGAGAGTGTGAGTGGTATCGCGGCCAGCGACCCCGGGTCGCGATGGTATGGTGTGGTATGACGGGAGGGGGGGATATATTTTGGGGCTTAAATAGAGCATCAGGTTCATTTTGCATCATGAAGGCATCCTCTACGAAGCCGCGGGAATGGGCACGGTGACGACGCCAGGGCTGCTCCCCCCAGCGCTGGAGTTCTCGACAGGAAGGGTGAGCTCCTGGGTGCTCTGCGGGGACGCAGTCACGTTTTGCCAGGCCGCGGGGTCCTGCTGCTGCATCTCGGAGATGGAGCTGCGGCGGTAGTACTCCTGCTGAATACCATTTGTCGCAGACTGAGGCGGCGACGAATAGTACGGCGCCGTGTGGGATTTCCGCGGGGACAACGGCAGCTGTTGCTGGCTTGGACTCATGGTGGCGATGTCCGAGAGCGGTGCGTTGGGAAGGCGAATACCGCCGTCGCGCGGAGGCGACTGGGAGTCGCGGGAGAGAGGGAACGTGCCGGCGTTGGGAGAGTTGAAGGATGTCGGGGGTGCGGACCCAGAAGAGTAGACGGATACTGCGAATTAGCGGTTTAGCAATGGCTCGCTTGAACCGGGTTGGCTTTGTGCAACACACCATTATCGTCCCAGTCGCTTGCGCCACTGCCCGAATGGACAGAGGACGAAGACGACACCGAGCTGCGGCGAACGAGACCAAACTCGCGAGGCTCCTTCTTGACGAGAGCCATTTTTGCCTTGGGGCTGACGGTACCCTTGGACTTGTTGCTGCGGGCCTTGTTGCCTGCGCGCAGCTCGTCGAAGCGCAGAGGCCGCGGGCGCAGGTGGGTGCGCTCGTAGAGACCGCACTTGTTGCAGACGATCTTGCCAGGGTTGAGAGTAGAGCGGCGCCACGAGGGGGGCTCGGTGGTGTGGCAGTTGAAGCATCGGCGACGAAGGTATTGGGTCTCCTTCGACGCGGCATCGTCGGTGTGTTGGACGGGCAGGCCAGTATGAGGCGAGAGGTAGGACATGGTCATCGGGTGGCAACCTGAAGATGATGGAGGGCGGTAGAAACCAGCGGGCTGGGAGGGGACCATGAGTGGCTGGTTGTCCTCGAGCTTGATCGACGTGTTGTCGGCAAATTCATGGTAGGACTGGTGGGGAGAATTGGACATTGAGGGAATAAACGAGTCCTGGCCCTCGGATATCGGCTCGCCGTAGATAGCGTCTTGCCGAGACGGGTATGGGTGCAGACCGTCATCCTGGTGATGGATCTGCTGCTGCTGCATGAAGGGCGGGTATTGGTGGAGGGCGAGAGCATCGTCGCGGTCGTGCCTGACGTAGGGGAAGGTGGCTCTGCGGATGAGGGTATAGTCCTGGTGGCGCTGGTTATGTACATGCTGGTTCCAGTTGTCGGCTGGATGGAAGGGGTGGGGCTCGGAGGGCTGGTCGACGTATGTCGGCTGCTGCTGCTGCTGCTCCGCAAGATCGTGGTCGTAGAGCTCCTGGAGCAAGGAGCCACGGGGGTTGTACGGGAAGGGACTGGGGTGCTGCTGGGCAGCGTTGTTCCAGTACTGGGGCTCGACGGGGACAGACCCATCTTCCTGGACATCGCCCTCCGCGTAGATGCGGGGCTCGATGCGCTGGTCGATGTCGAGGGCCTTGTAGTGGCCGTCGGGGGTGAAGTGCATGTCGTGGGGGGAGGGGGTACGGGGAGCAGAGGAGTCGGAGTAGGATGTGTAGGCGTCGAATTGGAGAGAGTCCATGTCAGGAGAGAGGCCGTGAACCAAAGTTGCTCTGCTCGTCCGTCCGCCGTTTTGAACCAACACACCAGATCAGGGTCTGCTTCCATATTGGGAATTTCCATATCGTATATCCATTCCGGGGTTATCTGCCCAGACCCCGGTGACCGCGACCCCGAGCACCCTCCACTCCTCGAAACAAGTCTGCACCGCGTCCGCTGTCTTGGGTCGCCCGGCGATTTGGCGTCCACCCGTCTCGGTCCTCCCGGCTTGCTTCTCTCACACCCCATGTGTCGCTGCCATCCCCGCCGCTACTCTGCTCCACCCCGACTCTCTGAGCACACACCGCAATACTCTAATAGTGACAATTCGAAGCCTCTGCCACTACTCTGAAGCGTTTCAACAACTCGACACAGCTTGGCTCTATTATTGTACTTCGTGTTTCCAGTTGGACGTTTCTCTGCGTTTGCACCATCCATCTATGTTTGTTCCTAACATGTAACACAGGCTCGTATCGCTCGTATCCTGTTCGACGTCGCTCTCCTTCACCTCCTCTCGTCCCCTCCCCTGGCGACACATCCCAGTCTGCTCTTGCCCCTTTGCTAGTCTCTACCGAACCCCTCCGAGCCGAAATAGCATTGTCCCATGACGAGACTCGTGCCACTTCCAGGGTCGCGATTCGAAGTGAGTCCCCGCTATCTCTTTCCCTTTTCATTATGTCGCGGACAGTGTACGCTGATCGTTTGCATCCGCCAGGTCGCCTTCGCTCCCGAATAACGCCGACTATTAGAATTGGGCTTGTGGAGGGACACTCAAGCGAGAGAAAGAAAACGCGATAGGATGAAGTAAATCCCCGACAAGCGTGTATGTTTAGCCCATACAAAACATCCATAGTACCTACCTTAATTAAAGAAATGAAAAGCTTAACACGAAACGGGCACAATTCTAAGGTTCAGACAAGACGCCACGGCGGACAACAAATTCAAACACGAATGGGATACGTTCGCGTTAGTTATGAACCTTCGAACACCACGGGTCAGTTGCATGGACGCACTTGTACTTACACGTATATATTCCGGACGCCGGGCCACGGATGAAGGCGTTCTCCAGGGGCGCTGCACGCACTAGCCCGCCAATGCCATCGATCTGCTACAAGAAGCAGAAGCGCAGACAGTGTAATGACGGTGAACAACTTCTATGCATTGCGACCATGTGTGCGGTACTGTAAACGACGCGGCAATGGTGGAAGTATTAAATTTGTGCTAGAGCAAGAGTTGGAGAACAAATTTGGGAGCGACGATCAGCCCCATGGCCTCCTGCGTTATGCTAGGACCAATCCGAAGTCCCATCCCTCAGGCGGGACGGGAGCTGAGTATTCATACAGTATAGAACGTGAAAAAGAACAACCTTGACAGGTTATTAGACTGCACCCAGGATGGTTGGAAAGGACGGATGGAACACCTGCGGTGACGTGAACATTGAATATTAGTGCACGGAACGGCGCCCTGCACCCCGGAGGTGGGTTAGTGTGAGTCACCCATCGCATACGTAGCTGCAAAATTAAAAAGAGCACGCTAGTGCAGATCGGTTGAGATGAATGGAATATCCAAGCTCCGCGAGTATGATGATGCCGCACCGATCCCTCCTTCGACGTCGATCACCAACACCAACAACAATCACTAGCGCGGAGTCATACCCCATTTTAAAAACTTATCTTTTGTCGTGGCGTCATCCCCGCCCTACCAAGCCCTTGTCCTGCACAAACACCTCAAACCTTACCAAACCAAAACTCAAACCGAAACCTAAACTAAACAAAGGCGCAATTGTATCTACCTATCCCCATGAGTCCAGGGCCCATGGAACTCAGAGCGGCCGCTCTGACGCGGCCCCCGCCCCTGCCCTGCAAGTGTGGCTCGCCAAATTCCCCGCGACCCTTGGTGGCTCACACAACGACAACGGGGCCTATTCCCGGAAGTCAACAGAAAGAAAAGCACACACAAGGCACGGGTACTCGTGTCCTTTCTGTATCCACAGCACTAACGATGACAAACACTGGAGACATGGCGGGCATCTCTATTGGTATTACTTTACACGGCCTCGTCGCTAATCCTGCCCTACCTGCTTTGTACTCAACTCGGCATGTCTGAGGTCACCATGACACACCCACCACAACTTATACAGGTACCAAAGCCTAAAGCCCTTAACCTATCCCATACGCATATACATATCCGTCCTCCTCGATAGTAATCGGGTCCACAGGGCTGCAGTGGCGCGGGGTCGGGCTCAGGCTTCTCCCCGGCGACCTAGGCCCAGCTTGTACACACATGACATGGACGAAAACGATGACGGGCGCGTGTGCTGCTGAGAATGGTCAAAATCGACATATTAGCAAGCACTCACGGTCTTCAAGAGTCCTAGACGCCATGCCACGTTACAGACGACCAAGCGACGATAACGGTAAGCGAAGTAGGACGGAGACCCGGAGCACGCGTGCAGCCCCGAGCGCAGTATCACTAGCCGCTGTCCTGCGTCACCCCGCACCGATACGGATGGCCATGCTAGACGTGCAGGTATATAAGCACCCTCATGCCTCGCCGTGGAACCCGACGGATAGCTGCCAGACCCCAAGTGTAGGACTCGCGTCGAGATATAAGTTTGAGGTGAAAAAAATATTAGTGCGCCTCTTGCTCGTCCCGGAGTTCGGGTTCGGGTGCAGACAAGGAATGAAGAGAGTCAGGGCGCAACGAAAGCATAAAGTAAGCTATCGTAATGGATTCGGATGTCGGGGGGCATCATCGCGAAGAAAAAGCAAGGACGTCAAATAACGCGACGGACAGGGGAAAGAGAAAAGCTTGAACGCCTCTTCTCGCGACGCGTTCGCATCCGTCGTCACAAAATGATGACGTAGCCGCACGGTCGGCTTCTGCGTGGACGCGCCGTGTACATCGCAATTCCAGAGTCAACGGACGAGACTCAGAAAGTGACGACACGGAGGAATTGGAAGCAAGGGAGCGGGAGAAGCGCTCTCCTTGCGGAAGCGGTGCATTCTCGGAGCCGCAGCCCTCCCGTGGCTTCGTCGGCCACCCAGGCTCCGCAGCATGCACGACATCGAAGACAAGAACCCCCGGAGCGAGAACGAATGGAAGTGAGGGGGCGGCGCGGGAGCGCGTGCTCGCAGCTCTTATGTCTTGATTGACTTGTGTTTGTGCGTGGCGGTGTGGCGGCGGCCTCTAGTAGCGGCGGAACTTGAGTTGGCCAAGAGGCGTAGGACACGGGACTCGATTGCGCGCGGTGTATGGAATTGGGATTTCGGGTCCGATACGATAGGCCATGCGAGTGTGAGCGCGAGTTGGAACTGCATAGCGGGGGGAAGATCGCGACGGAAAGGAGGCCGAGTCAGAAATAGGATGCTAACGAGCGTCGATTCCCAGCACTGATACAGTTCTGGAGCGGGCCGGGAACGGCAATGACGGTAGCGACACAAGTCATACCTGTAGATATGCTCGCCATACAAGCTTGGCGCCAATTCAACGCGGTGGTAGGCGGGGGAGGAAGAAGGATTGCCTGATTAGCTTGTCGTATACGGCGGGCAGCGGCGTCGGCAAGTGAAGGCTGTCCTGCTCTGTGACAGTTCCACCTGGTGATAGGATGATCGTGCGCATAGATCGAGCGCCCGCAGGGGAAGCCTTTTTGCGGTAACCAGTATGGCATTGGATATTACAGCTACTGGTATGGGGAAGGACTGCATTACTGTAGAATTGGGTATCTCAGGAGACGAGGCGGGGCCTCCGAGGGATGCGGAAATTAGGTGTAATATATGAATTTCGAAGCATGGCGCGGGGTGACTCCTTCTAGCGCAGTGAGACGCTGACTCTGGCGTTCATGGAAACTTGAAAGGAGATTATGCCATGGACGGGGAAAGGTACGACAGGGGCGGGAGCATGCTTCGATTTCCAAGTACACTGGCCGCACACACCTCGTAAATGGGTTTTAGTTCTGGCACCATGCGACCTTGGTTTATTTTCGTTTCGTTAATTTGGGCTCCACTCACGTTGAATTTTTGAGCACGTTTGTAACTTACCTGGTTTGACGGGGCACAGCCTCTGGATCGTGAGATAAGCGCCACGACTTGTTCCTTCACAACCGCTGGACGGAATATGGCACCTCCTAAGGGTATGGTGTCCTCCCGACGGGTCCACCATTGTGCCTAAGGCTACGATACAAGAAGAGCGTTCAGTAAAGTGTCATGGTGAATATGCGGAGTTCAAGATCGGGAACGTTTGGAAAGGGATTAGGGAGGTGCCACGAAGTCGCGTTTCAACGAGAGCCCAAAGTGGTAGCTGCATTTGAGCATAGGCAGGGGAAGTGTTGCAGTGACCAGTGACGGGAGGCTGATACAGGCCGATGTCAACAACTCACAACGTTTGCTTCTTTTCTCTTTCTGGAACGACGTTGCATCTCTTGTCATCGTCAGTCACGAAAGCTATGTACTTATCCCCCAAGCAACTCTCAACCCTCACGTCTTCGCGGCGAGTACCTGCGTCCAAATGGTTCTGTGGACCGGCGGCTGCCTCTCCGGTCGCCTTAGGACAGCTTAGGACATCTGCGGTTAGGCTGCGGATCCCGGAGACTCACACCTGTAAAGGAGCCTGCAGCTGCCTGCAGTCGGGATTAGAGATTCGAGAACATGGGCTCGTATCACGCGTTCAGGAGACACAAACTCGAAGAACCATTAGATAGTTAATGAGTGTGTGACGACGGACGATCGATCGTCCCGATCGTGTCAACGTCAGCGTGGTCGCACGGAATCCTACCTCCGGATGTCCGCATCTTATGATCGAGACCATTTCATAAACCCGCCCAAAGGCGTCGCTCGTCAAGGAACGTGGCTCGGTTTTGCATCCGTGTGCGGCATCTGCACAGGTAAACGTTTCATGATCCGCTTCAACTTCCTCTACGTTCTCCCGTTGCCCGACGACGGTGGCAAATGACACCACTTTGATATACCAAGCCTGAGATCGACCACCAGAGAGCCCGATATCCGGAGAGATTTGCGGGATGTCGGTGCCACAGATTGGATGATCCCGCCAAGGCGCACAGGGCTGTAAGTGGTCTGGTCAGGGCCGGAAGCAGCGCCATCGTGGCATATGGTGCGCCCCGGTCACCAGACCAGCGCCACTATGAGCAAGTTTGAGATAACGCAGCATTTGTTATGGCCAGGAGCCTAGTCGCGCTGTTTTCCGGCCTTGGCCATATTTTGGCGTCCTTCGGCGAAACTGGCGCGTGTACTTCAAAGGCTAATGCCCTGAACGTTATCACAGGCCTGTCCTATGCGGCTAAGCCTGAGATCTTTGGCACCCAGAAGGGGAAATGGTCTGGGGTCGACTCTGTGCCGTACATATTCGGTCTGCAGCTTCGAAAGAACGCTGTCACTGCCAAATTGCAATCTGGGGTAGCTAGAGAACACGATACAGCGTATTGGACGCTCGACGCCGTACGTTCATGACATGACATTAAATCACCAATATGAGTCATAGGCTTCCAACCCGTGCGACACTAGTATATCAGGGAAGAGTTCTGGTACTGCTTCGGTCAAGTACCAGGTCGAAGTTCTGCTGATCAGCTGCAGCTGCAGCTGAGTAACACATACGGCTTCATCGCCGCCGACGTTATGTCAACGCAAGAGCTTGTGCGGCTACAAAGACGGGCATATCCCACGCTTTGCCCGAGCAACCGAACATGGAGATAACGATTGGGTACGGGATTTATTCCTGGGAGTTTCACAGCAGAGGGATGGAGATATTGTACCCTTAATAGGCACTTACCACTGCCAAGTATTGATAACCTGGATGCGTAGTGCAGCGGACCGAAATTGTGCGTCTTGAAAACACAGACCGTGTCGCCGGGAGACGTACAACGTGTAACAGCGGCGAACGCCTGCTCAACACATTTCAAAAAGCCTGTCGTTTAGGTGGAGGATGTCCAGTTCTGAATCCACATGGATATGACAGCGAGTAAACACAAGTCGAATGAAGTATATTCCAGCAGTTACATTACTCACGGTGTCGATGCCACTCATGCGGCTTAGTTATCTACCGCGGCATTGTGGAACAGCGCCTTCGTAAGGGAATAGAGCCGGTGAAGGAGCGACCGTGATGGATTGTATCCGTTGTTTAACGACCTAGGGTCGATCACCTGAGGACAGTATCCTTCCAAGTCAGACTCGATTAATTTTCTAGATGCGTAGACTCAGCGTTTAGTTTGGGAATGATGTGGGACTGGCCGAGGAGTTACATCTAGGTGCCGAGAAGAAAGTTTTCGACATGTAAAAAAGAACTGTCTGCAATTCTATAATTGAGCTGTTTGATTCCATCTATGACTTCTGCCTACGGTAGATAGCATAGAGAAGACATCCAAGACACATCGCGGGAGGACGACATGTCTACTTGCTAACAAGGAGGATCAGACGTCGACAGAGGCGGAGTTAAGGAAAACTGCAGAGGTATGTCATCACCTATTAGTATTTGGCAGGGTCGTTGCTGTCAGGCTTTCGCCGGAGGAATTTTATGACGCATGAGGAAATGGGTGCCGGAGCCTCCCCTGGACATGTGCATCCTCTGTCATCGAAATAAAGGTGCTCAGCGGCGTTCGAGTGGGACGTGGACATGCCAAACACGTATAAGTGGTATCGCCCCAAGCCAGCTGACGTCGCAAATTTCATACGACAGTCGACAGAGGCTCCTGAAGGCCCCTGAGCGTGGCTATAGAACGTACAAGGTGCGCTGGCGTATGTACCGCAAGTATATGGTGTGGAGAGGTACGGCCCTTCGTAAACGGAGAGGGCCAGAGCCAGTGCTTCTTCCAGGGCCTTATCTGCGCCTACAAGGACTTATATGGCATGAGATACAATCAACAAGGGACGAGATCTATTCAGAGCGAGACGAAGAAGTCCATCTGGTCCGGTGAATGCCGCGACATTGGAAGCCTTCAAAGCACACAAATCTGGAGCCGTATTGAGTATTGAGATCAAGTTAACGTAAAGAAGGACTCACGAGACGTCTTGAAGGCATATACCATATCCCGTCTCCACAGCACCAACGGGTCACCGGCTTGCCACCGTCACGTCCAAGTCAAATGGAAGGGGGCCGTTCAATACTATCCTCAACGGTGCTATGGCACGAATGCAACAGGTGGAGTTTCCAGAGCAGCGACCGGGGAAAGTGAGGCGTAAGAAAACAAGTCTCTCACTGGTGTCAACGGGATGGCGTGCCGGCCGAGCTGTCTCTGAAGACTCTTTAGCTTGTCTAGGTTGTACTGGCAATGAAAGCAATTGGGCATATGACAGCTGTAAACCCCAATCGCACCCCAGTCGACGCAAAAGAGTGGCAATCTACGGGAGCCGCAAGATCGATAGAGGCGTATTGAATTTTGGGGTACTAGATGAGGCTAGGCTCGGGACCTTTGTGCCATTGACACGCGTGATCCAAAGTTCCCGAACCTCTCGAGTTGGAGACAAGACGAACGTTGGATAATAGTGCGCAAAGGTTATGACATGAAGGCCTCGAGGCAGGGGCGGCTGGGCTGAGATTGCTGAATGAGAGCCAATGAAGGTTAGATCAGGTTGGAATATCGTGTCGCGTGCTCAAGTGCTCCCACGGTCTTCTCGAACCTCCACCAACTGTGAGCGCTGCGCAGCCAGCCGGCACCACATGTCTTTCGAGAATGCTTCGGTTTCTAAAGGTATCTCTTTAGTAACATCGCCCGATACCGTCATCTGAGCGTATGTTACGCAGGGCTTATGGTGGGCTATGGGCTCACATCCATACTCGTCGGGATATTTGACGTAAAGCACTACTTCCACCTCCAAGTAAGCATACAATATTCTATGGCGCAGCCATGCTGAAGCCAACTTGCCTTGCAGTTGATTCCGCACTTGTCTCGTCACCACCAGGTAGCGTCTATCGCGTTCCTTATTTGGCGCACGTCATCAAGCCTGAATGTAGATCCCTGCAGTACTGGAGACTGCCTCTCCATCACCTTGCGTTCACCAACTCAAGTGATCTCTTCATCGGAGAACTGGTCTTATACAATGTTGGCGTGCATGTGGAACGTCAATTTGGAAGCGTGAAGTTTGCCGTGAGCACAGTTTTCGCGGTGTGGTCAAGGCTGTAAATGTAACACCTCACGACAGTCTTTTGCTCTGGTGTCCACCATTCTGGGGACAATACTGGAGCTGATATTTCTGATGCTCTTCCACCGCGTTGGGCTGAATCACATCGCAATGGGTCCCGCTGTCCTTATATTCGGCTTGCTGTACCAATATTCTCGGATCGTCCCCTCCGCCTACAATTACCGCATCTTCGGCATCCCTCTGAACAACAAGAGTCTGATATATCTGCTGGCCCTACAGGTTTAGTCCTTCTATATCTTCGTAGGGATTTTTTTTCTGATTTTCTGGTTTCTTCAGACAGCCATCAGCCGTCTCCCTAGTTCAGGGGCTGTAGCCATCATTGGTATCCTCGTGGGACAGATTTACCGCTCTGACCTCGCGAACCTTAAAGCATATCGTCTATCCCCCGCTGTGGTCAGATTCGCTCAACGATTTCTGTTGCCGTTGGTAGGATCGCTCCGCCCACCTCGGCGATCGAACCGCGCCCTCCCGGATGAATCAAGGGGATCTACAACCCGAAACGCTGCTTCATCTACGACTTCTCAGAATGAGGAGGTTATTACCACGGCACGGCCTTCGCCAGGAGCAGCAGCGCCAAGGCTCCGGAACCCTGAACTTAATCCTGACGCTGTGGGCGCGGGAACAGGTTCTGTGATGAGGGAATGGGTGGATGAATTGACTGGACGGACGGAGCGCGCGAGTGCTGGTATTCGGGTGCCGGCCGAAGCAGAAATAACCCAGTTGACAACCATGTTTCCGGATGTCCAACGGGACGTTGTTGTTGCGGCACTCCAGCGCAGGTGAATTGGAACTTTATTTTTTTCCATAAGCGGCTCTTCTGACAATGTGTCTGGTGACTCTAGCCCCAACATCGAAGCAGCAGTGGAGACGTTACTCAGCTCTCAAACTTGACTGTTTTGACAGAGTGTGAGCAGCGATGGAAGGCAGTTTTTTAGATGTTCGAGAGATACATATCATTATCAAGGGTTAATCGAAGAGGTTTCAGCCGCGACAGTATCAGTCAGATGTCAGATGTCGCGGGGTTCCTATTCATCATCCTCAAAGCCCTCCCCTTCCTGTCCATCCTGGTCTTCGTCATCGCCTGTGAAAGTTGTCAAAGGCACGGAGTAGAGACGGATCACGGGCTACACAAATAGAAAGTGCGTTAATATCACGGCGTGCTGAATGCCCATATGGGTGGACACAGAGGCGGCAATCAACGCACCTTATTTGGGTCCTTGACAAGCACATATTTGCCTTCGGGCATCTTCATGCACATATCCGTGACCGTTCGTACGATACCCCAGCCGTTAGCTAACGAAACGTTGAGCTGTCCAGCGAAATCAGTGGGGCGCATGGACGCTGTGCTGAGGATGACGTGACGGGTGTTGTCGCGAGGATTGGCTCGGGAGATATACCTATAAAGCCGAGGCGTCAGCAATACTATCGCGATGATCATAGAATGGAGGTTGCGATGGTGTGGCGAGCGATCGAAAATGAAACACGTACCCAATCTTCATGAGCTCAGCTCCCGCCAATACACTCTGCACCGTCCATTTGGCAAGTTTGGAGCTGTTATTTTTCATCTCCGTAGCAACGACCGCACCCCGCTGCGAGTCAAGCTTCGAGCGCCAATCAGGAGCTCCGCCCGCACCTTGGGCTCGAGGATCGAATTCGTTGAGTGCTCGAATCGTGACTAAACCCTGGCCTTCGCGTGGGTTCCCTTGTCCAGGTGAGTACGCATCGACCTCAGTTCGAACACAGATCTTAATGTCTTCATCCTCTGTGATGCCGAGGTCGAAAAGCCTATAGCGGTACCCACATGACGCCAGAGGTTCTGTCTCTTCTGGGCCATAGAAGGGGTTGGGGTGGGCAAAGTCTACTGCTGCTGGTGGAGGGTTCTCGATGACAGACTGGAACCCGAAGTTTTGATTGATGTAGGTGGCTTCTAGCGATAAGGAGGTCGCCGAGTTTATCGAGGGAACCTCGGGGACTGCCGCCTTTTCGGCGGGGTTGTTTGGGTTAGGAGGAGTGGGATCCTGTGGTGGATCGGCCGCATTTTCGTTGACGGTGACGGTATCGAATGGACCGCCATCCCGCTTGTCGAAGTAAAGGTTATTACCTTCACGAACAATGACGATGTCCCATGGGTAAACGGAGCGAGGGGCACACATTAAGACGCTGAGAATCACGTCCGTGGTGTACACCTTGGCGACGTTCCTGCTGGCGAGCTAGTGACCAAGATAAGCCAAAAAGAAAAGAAAATGCAGACAAAATAGAAAGGATCGTACCTCTTGGATAACAGGGTCATCGGAGGTGGTGGTGTTGTACTTGATACGATCCACCAATTGAAGAGGACGTTCGGTCTTGGTAGTGACGCGATCGTAGGATTTTTCGTAAGCGAACAGCCGACCATAAGACTCCCTTGAAATCATTGTGAGACGACACCTAGTTCAAATCCAGCAGGGAAACTCACAATTCTTCAGGTTCGTCAACTTCAAGACGGAGTTTGGCCAGCCGATGGAACTCAATTTCTTCCAGCATGGTCCACTGAGGGGAGATAACCACAGACGACTCGCGCGTGCGGTTGTTCTACCAGATAGATGAGAAAACACATAATGCAAATGCCAGATGAAACACGGACCTTCTCCCAGTCCCTCCAACCTCTCCTTCCGCCGCGCTGGTTCTGGTTCCCTCGGCCAGCAGGTCCTCCACGTCCTCCCCTAGCCCCGCCCCTGACATTGTATGCAGCTCCACCCCTGGAAGCTCCTCTGCCGCGATTGAATAGTCCTCCTCTACGAGGTGCAGCAGTTTTGTTGTCGACGAGGGAGAACGACGACTCGTCCTCGGTGTGGAAGTAGGCGAAAGCGCTGGCGGTGCCGCTGCCAAAAGCCTGGTTGCCATCCCTTCTGCGACCGCCTGGGCCTCCTCCACGGAGGCTGGGCGTCAGTGGAACACCAGCAGCAGTCTGACGATTGTCCGATGAAAGATCATTCCAATCTGCGAATCGACCAAGTTTGTCAGATTTGGAGTACGGGGCGTACGGGATATCCTTGAATTTGAACTGGTCGGGTGGATGCGATGAAGAAGGTCCCCATCCGCCGTCGGGACTGTCGTTGATGGGTGGTAGTGAGAATGAAGCCATTTTGGTCGTCTTAGTGAGCGACGTTGGGTAGAAAATTTAATGAGTGAAGACCGTGGGAAAACCTCTTGTGTTCGCGCCACCGCTATGAAGTGAGTCTCCCACTACCGCGAATCGCAAATTGGGTGCTAATATCCCGCGTTTTCGACAGTGTCGTGAAGGAAATCAATAAAATCAACCAGCTTGAGCTTGACCTAGGTGTCAGCGGAGCATCATGGCACGATGAATACAGGGATTCAGCCTATGTGTTCGTTGGTGGCCTCCACTTCGATCTCACAGAAGGAGATGTAATCACTATATTCTCGCAGTAAGTCTCTTCTGAGCACCATATTCTAGCTGGTCAACTAATTCCGCAATAGATATGGCGAGGTGATGGATCTGAACATGCCTCGAGACAAAGAGACGGGCAAAACCAAAGGTTTCGGATTTCTGATGTACGAGGATCAACGGTCTACCATACTTGCCGTTGACAACCTCAATGGCGCCAAGGTCCTAGAGAAAACCCTTCGCGTTGACCACGTGAAGAACTACAAGCAGCCTAAAACCAAAGGCGAAGGCGGGGAGTGGGTTGAAGCCGACGAACAGAGCTTCAACGCGAAACCTGAGATGGTCGTCGGTTGGTTGATCCCCTTGCTGTTCATGTTTCACCCGAAATAATAAGCTTATCTCCACAGACGAGGATCTTGACTCTGATTCCTCCGCTTCGTCATCTCCCCCAATCGATCCCGAAGATCCTATGCGCGACTATCTCCTCTCGCAGAGGAAAGAGGAGAAAGCGCTCAAGAAACTCAAGAAGTCTCAATCAAAGAGCAAACGTAAAGATGAAACGCGGGAGGAACGTCAGGCGAGGAAAGCCAAGAAAAAAGAGAAACGGGCACGAAAGGTCCAGTCAGGAGCCATGAAAGGGGTGGAAGACCTGTTGAGCACACTCGGACATCGGGGTGACCCTGGACGGCCACGATCCCCTTCACCACGGAGACGGTACCGCTCCCGCACCCGCAGTAGGTCCCCAGTCGACGACAGGGATCGCAGAATTTCGACGCGCAGTTACTCTCGACCCCGTTCTCGTTCTCCTGATACTCGGAGCAGGCGTCCCATTGGGCCCTCGGGCGAAGAGCGGCGAGGGGACTCATATGGGTATGAGTCACGTTCAAGAAGAACGAGGGACTATGATTGACCTCGCACGGAGTGTCAAGTTGTTTTGTCGGGGCTCATCTCTCAAGATCGGTTCCCGTAATACCTACCATCATCTTCTATTCGCCGCACAGTTGAACTTTGTATCAGACTTCTGACGTTCTTGATCGGTGGGCCCAATTTTACGAGATTGACATGGGTATGTGGCGAACCCCAGTTATACCCCAGCCAGCGTGGTTGGTAGCCAAATCGATCGGGTGGCCTTCCCGAGAGGAATTCTAAGAAGACAGCTTTTGTTGACGGTTCCTAACGGTATGAAACGGAATATCTATTCAGTCCATAATGAATGAGAAAGACGGGTAGCGATCTCCGAGCATGCGGGAGCGCGCATGAGTTATTTCTGAGCAGCGAGTTCAAGGACACCAAACAATTGGCCTCTTAACATAGCAGTGTGTTGAACGGAGATCTCACCGCTGTAAGGCTGTACGATTAGCAAAATCCATATTGGAGATCATGCAGATATCTATCAGCAGGATGTTTCGGGTGGACGAACGCTTACCGTTAAATAACGTTTGACTAACACATGACCATTGCATACCGAAGAGAGCCTGAGAGGATATGAGGCCGCGGCTGAAGATACGCTGAGAGATAGCATTCGGGGTTAAGAAGAGAAGTATTTTTCCAGAGAAGCACCGACTCTGTGCCTCAAACAGGACTGTAATTAAGCGAAGTAATTGGATGCATGGCCACCGGTGGTAGTCGCACCGTACAAGGAGCAGTTACATCCCACAGTAGTGGGAAGAACATATGCTTTGAACTTTTAAGGCACCGACTAAGGGGTTTGAGAATGGGCCAAATAGTTTCACAATTTTGGCAGACGTCGACATCATCCGGGTGTCAGGGACATGGAGGGAGCATACCCCAGGAGACATAGGTGGACAAAAAATATCTGCGTGTAGGCAGAATGAAAAGATTGAGATAGACTCAGCTGGGCCTGTACTTGGAAGGGCGAGCTTTCCGGTAGGGATACATATGCATCAAGATTAGAGAAGATAGCTGCCGTGTATCCGTGAGCACCTTGACATTTTCTGCACACGATTGTCGGCGGGAGAAATACGCCAGCCTCCAGCTCGACGCGATGACCATATGGCTCCAGGGGCACCAAGCATTTCCAAGTAATATTAGCAGAGACATTGAATGGTTCAACGCCTCAGCATGAGTTGTCCGGGGCCCAACAGTGTTCAACGTGGACCAAACGCGACCGTGACGCGGGGTCACCAATGGCAGGATGCCTACTATGAACACTGAGTACTGAAATGTCGGACTTAATTAGGCAATAAGTTGGGAAAACTTACGACATTCAATGTAGATTTTCCCGAGCGCCTTGGGTTTTTCCAAGGCCGTCCAAAGCTGCCGCGAGGTTCGCGACAATGCAAAACTAGTGGTCCGAGTCGCGTCCAGGAAGCAAGTTCTTCAGATCATGTGAAAATAAATTGGAGTCACGTGTTACATCAGAATTTTTGGAGACGAGAGACTCAGATTCTGACAGTGAAGGTTGTACTGTACAAGTCCGGCCCATCCAACTCGATGGCGAAAGGATCTCAGCTATCTCAACTGAAGTCGGCTCTCTCTCAGGCCGGTGTAACTGGGAAACCCCAACAAGGGAAAAAACGAAAGCGCTCCGGCTCCGTGGACAAGGACAAGGAGAAACGTGCGGCGAAACTCGACGAAATCCAGAGGAGATTAAATCCGTTCGATACTAAAGTCACCAAGCTCAAACATGATGTGGGCGGTCGGAAGATTAAGGGAGTTGTGGGTCGGCCTGCGCAGAGCAAGCAAGCAGGCATAGAACAGGTTCGTTCTTGTGAAACTATACTAATTTACATTGAGCTAATACACCGTTTAGCGCAAGAAAACCCTCCTTAAGGAGTTCCACGAAAAAGGACGCGCTGGAGGTATCGTCGATCGAAGATTTGGTGAAAATGACCCTTCTATGAGCTTGGAGGAACGCATGCTTGAGCGATTCACGAAAGAGCGACAACGAGCGTCGAAGGGCATGGCATTCAACCTGGAGGACGAGGATGAACTTACTCATTATGGCCAGAGCCTTTCTAAACTCGACGATTTTGATAACGTGGGCCTTGGCTTGGATGACGACGAGGAGGACAGAGGTATTTGATACCCTTGCCTGCGGTACTTCGTCCTCACTAACATTCGCCAAGGTCAAATGGACAATGAGATTGTGAAACGCACGCATTTCGGTGGTTTCGATGATGACGAGGAAGAGGACGAGAGCGAAGAGGTCAGTTATACTTTACCACAGGGAATAATGCAGCTAATACTATTTCCATGTAACAGCCTGCGAGGAAAAAGAGTAAGGCTGAAGTCATGGCGGAGGTCATGGCAAAAAGCAAGGAACACAAGGTTTGCTTTCTTTTCTTTCTTCAGAAATTCGATCTATTGTCTAACATCTATCTCGTAGCTTCGACGACAAATGGAGCGAGAGCAGGAGGATAATGTTCGACACGAACTCGATCTAGACTTTGATGCACTACGTGACCTGATATATGCTCCCGATCCTTCATCCACTGGAAGCAATTCCGTTCCCCTTGGACCGCCTCGGGCAGAGGGATCGTCTCAAGCAGCGGTGTTAACATTGCCAACCGATGCAGAAGATTACGACCAACACGTCCGAGAACTTGCTTTTGACAAGCGAGCCAAGCCTAAGGACAGGACAAAAACGGAAGAGGAGCTTGCGCTAGAGGAGAAGGAGGCACTGGAGAAGGCGGAGCGGCGGCGTCGGAAACGGATGCTTGGGTTGGATGAGAGTGACAGCGAAGACGAAGAGAAATCTCGCGGGAAGCGGAAGCGGGGAGCGGATGATTTGGATGATGATTTTGTCGACGGCGATGATTGGGATGGGCTCGGAGCTGGACTAGGCGGGGCTGCAGCTGGCGTCGAGGAAGCTGAAGATTCTGGGAGTGAGGAAGAGGAAGGAAGTAGCGAGGAAGGTAGCGAGTCGGGGTCAGATGATGAAGGGGATTCGGAGGACTCTGAAAATGAAGCAGAGGAAGGGGAACACGAAGACCTAATCCAGCGGAAAAAGGCGACACATCAAAAGTCGTCAACCGAAAGGAAAGCGAAGGAGCTCCCTTTCACATTCCCCTGTCCTTCAACGCACGAAGAATTCTTGGAAATTGTCGACAAGGTGGATGATGATGACGTCCCAACGGTCGTCAAACGTATTCGCGCTTTATACCACACGAGTCTTGGTCCCGATAATAAATTCAAACTCCAGGTAAGTTCAATTGCTTGAGTAAATGCTCCAGAATTTAATCCTTTCCCTTCAGACCTTGACGACGGTCCTCATAGACCATACTCTTTATGTTACATCCCCTCCAGAACCTCGCTTCACCCTCGTCTCGTCCATCCTACCCCATATTAATGCTCTCACTGAGGCTTATCCCGTCCAAGCTGCGGAGTACTTCGTGGAGAAGCTCTCTCTAATGCACAAAAATCTGAAACGTGGACTTTCACGAGGGGCGCTCGATCCAGAAGCGAAAACATGGCCAGGTCTCGCAGAATTATCACTATTGCGGATCATTGGCTCAACATGGTCCACGAGCGATCTCAACCACGCAGTTATCTCACCAACACGAGTTCTCATGGGAATGTATCTTGGCTTAGGTCGTGTGCGATCTCTGGCCGACATTTCTAGTGGTCTTTTCCTGTGTACGCTGTTCCTTCAATTTGAAGAACTTTCCAAGCGACTCGTTCCAGAGGCAATAAACTTCCTCGTGAACAGTGTCTTGCACATTGCACCCCACTCGTACAAGACGGTGGCTTCCCTTCCAGGCTCTTTTCCCTCACCAGATTTTCGGTCGGATCTATGTCGATCGTTATCTCTGAATGTCAAGGCGCGAAGCAAAATAGCGCCCCAGAAGGCCAATCTGTCAGCCTTGCTTTCCATGGATCGACCCACGGAACAAGCGAAAGCCGATCTATTGTCCCTCGCATTCAACCTCCTTGGAAAATATGCCGAGATGTACAAAGGTCTCGAAGGATTCATTGAACTCTGCGATCCCATATTGGATGTCCTCAAACACATCAACACAGCGAATCTCTCCGAAAGTTTCGAAGTTTGTCTCCTCTCCTTTGTGTGGCTTTGATCCATAATCTAACTACCTATTAGACACAGATAACCGGACTCAGCGATACCCTTGGGCGGCTGTTGAAATTCTCGCGTCAAGCACGCCAACCCCTCCGCTTACAAGCGCACAAACCCATTCCCATTGCGACATACATTCCCAAGTTCGAAGCTACTACGTCATCGTACCTGCGTCGCCAGGATCCCGACCATGAGCGAAACGAGGCATCGAAGTTGCGCAACCAATACAAGCAGGAAAGGAAGGGTGCCATACGAGAACTTCGGAAGGACAACAAATTTTTGGCTGGTGTGGAGCAAGAGAAACAGAAGAGCAAGGATCGTGCTTACAACGACCGTATGAAGCGGGTATTTGGCTCAATAGAGGGAGAGAGGGCAGAGGAGAAGGCAATGGAGAGAGAAAAGGCGAAAGAGAAGAGGCGAGCAGGTCGAAAGTAGTACGGTGTTGTTACTATAGAGGACTAACAAGAAAAAACATGCATTTCTTACCTAATCTGGGAGTTTATTGAGGTTGTTTCTTGATCTCATGTCTTTCAAAAGCCGTTGACCGTCGTTGACGCTGCCAGCTGCCAGGAGCGCTTGATTTTGACGCGTATTTTTGCTTATTCCTCAATCCATGCGCGTCGTCGATGACAACCATCACTGTTCAACCTCTCGCGACCTTGGAGAGCCTCCAGGATCCTGACTACTTTTACAACTATGTTACTCAACTCTTGGACACGAACCTGCCGTTGGATTACACAGACCTCATTACTTCAAAACAAGACATATGGGTCACTGTTCTTCTCGGCCTCTCACATTTCATGGTCTTTCCTCCGATCTCGGAAGCTCTGTCATGGAGGGTGTTTGCGCGGAAAATCGAAATGGTTGAAAAGTGGATGGAGCTTATTGAGAGGGCGTCGACTCGTATAGTCGGCCTTTATCTTGAGACAGGGAATCTTGCTCATGAGGTGTTGACGAAGTTGCTGGACCTCTGCTGTGCTTTCGAAGTATGGGATAGCCATGAAGATCACGGTGACGCGGCGTACACTCCAATATACATGAAAGAGAAGGCACTTCGGGTCATGCTCATTGTAGTTCGCGTCCTTGGCGAAAACATCTCTACGACCGCGCCCTCAGATCGACGATTATGGCAAACGCTGCGAATGTATCTCGTCGAGTGCCTCGATGTGATTCGCGGTGAGTGATATCACGTCTCTCCTACTAACGAGACCCTAAGCAGGAGTCTAGACTTCGCTTCTCGTCCGACTACCCTGACCCCAATCAATGTCAAATTTTTCAAAGACACATACCTTTCAGAATCGGTGAGTACCGATATCGGCTGTCATTACATGTCAATAAACAAGTTTTCTCTAGGATGTGCCCACCTTTGACATCAAGCTACACTCCCCACCTTATCTCAACGCTTTTCTTGTCAGTGGTCTTGAAGCCGTCGCTCAATCTCTTTGCCTTCAACTACGGTCGCAATGGTTCTTGGCAGATTTACTCCGGCTCATTCCCGACACTACACGTCTGGTCTTCGATTTTTGCTCCTCTCCTGCATGCTTAGCTGTCCCGAATGCGCGCAGAACACTTTTGAATCGAATAGTTGCCAATGCATTACCCTTCTACCAGATGCATACAGGATTTTGTGGGCCAATGAGACCATTGCCGTATCGTCTGCTGCAGTACCATTTACGAGAGGCACGAATATCGGACACGGATGATGCTGAGCTGAAGACCCCGAAAGAAGTACAGTCCGTTATCCCATCTTCTAGAGCGGATGTGGTTTCAGCTTTGGAGGTTCTACGTTTGGAGTCTCGTGAGGAAGCGCGAGTACGTCGTCAGACTTATATGCAGGTGTAAGGAACTAACGCACGGTTACAGGCTGTCGTGATCTCGTTTCTGCGCGATAACATACGCTCCGCAGACTCTGAAACGTTCCTCGCTATGAAGGATGGTCTGTCAACCATCGACCTGGGCTCTCAACAGGATGCTATCGTTTTATAGAGCTTGAGGAACGGAGGAAGGTGTTCAGCATTCCGGGGTCGAGCAACGAAGCAGAGAGTTCCGCCTCTGCGATGTCGGAGTGGCGTCAAAAGCTCCAATCCGCTGTTCAAGATATGTGTCTTCCTGATCACATTTTATGGTCCGACGAAGACGAAGCCGCATCGGAAGACCAGCTCGCTCTCACTGTGCTTGATCGCCTGAACGACTGCACCCAAAGGTGAACAATGTGTCCCAGTGACGAAGTGATATGTTTACGATTATTTTAGGCCGCTTTTCGAGACTGGCTCTGCATACAGGATAGCGTTTGCCAAGAGACTCGGGGACCTAGTTTGCCTTCTCTCCCACTGCGATGGTTCTAAATGCCCTGATGCATCTGGAAAGCAAACTTTGGCTACACTATTTCCTGGGCTCAACGGCGTTGCACGCCTTCTGCAAGGTTCTGAAGACGAAGTGAATAGTGAGGTACGGAGGGTGGCGTTTGCGGCACTTGCCAAGGTGGTTAGGCACCACTCCTTAAAGCAGCGCAGGGATGGATTGTCTTCTGTCCCCGACATTATATTCCCTGGTCTGGCGGATAGAGAGAGGAGTGTTCGTTTGAGTGCTGGGTATGTGACATAGCTTTCATAACTCAAGTCGTCGTTGACCTGTCCAGAAACGCGCTGGCTGCTTTGATCCATATAATGAGTACAAACGGGGACAAGATTGAGCCACTATTCGAGCGCCTCTACCACCAGTTCGACACCGCTAAAATACCTGGAAAAGAAACATTGATTATCTCTGTTGGACTGATGGGAAAGTATGTGATTCAACTTCGAAAGCATCGGCGGCTTGTCGCGTCTAACATATAGACTGAATAGAACCACGGACGTAGAGGTCGTTGGGCAAGTCTTATGCTTCCTCATAGCGCAACTAGGGAATCAGAATCCTGTACTGAAAGGTTCCGCATATATGAAGGTAAAGTAGCATACTTTCTCCTGTTGGGCCGTTGTTGAAAACCTTCTTGCAGATCGATGCTGTAAAACAAACGACGAACAAAACCATTTATTCCCTTCTTGGACGTCATGTGGATCGAGTCGCCCCATTCCTCGTATCACGCTACTGCACTCAGCCTGGTCTCCTTACAGAAACGTGCCGCCTCATGGCAATGTCGACGGCCACATTTATTTCAATGACGCGGCACCAAACGTACCCTGAGCTCTTCGGAAATTGCGAACTGAAGGTCCTCCAGAGAATTTCTCGAGAGCTGGAGGTTCCAGTGTCCGGACTGTACCTCCCAGAGGCGCCACAGATCCTCGCTCATGTTTTCCAGTTACCAGGTCCCGGGCAGACCAAGAAGGCCCTTGACTTCATAGAGAAAATTGTTGCCAGCAACTTGTCCGAAGGTACGACGATCAGTATCCGAGATCTAGTAAAGAGCTGCCAGGTGCAGGTGCTCGCTGAGCTAGTAGTTGATATGGGATATGCGTACAAGGCAGATGCTGTCAGTGCATTATGCCATCGGCAGGTCGC
Organism: Lyophyllum atratum; assembly: GCA_014905825.1. Taxonomy (NCBI): domain Eukaryota; kingdom Fungi; phylum Basidiomycota; class Agaricomycetes; order Agaricales; family Lyophyllaceae; genus Lyophyllum; species Lyophyllum atratum. The sequence goes on along the minus strand of JACGCN010000002.1, from coordinate 2,624,705 downwards.
GTTATTGACTTCTGCTCCTTTTGCCAGGCTCTGCTCGCTTTGAGCAAGGCGCAACAAGCGCTAACCTTAAAAAAGTCGGGCCAGCTACCTCAAGATCTCGCAACATTCCTCAAACCGCACACTCTTGGCGTTTTCTGTCAGCTCAGTGACATGCTACAAGGAGTCAAACTCAAAGTGTCGGCAGAGCGTAAACATGCAATTTTACGAAGCATGGGCGCATTGGCGGTCCATGTCGGCAAAGCCATCAGCGATTATGCGCCCCAGGTAGGTTCTATTCATTTGTTTATCTGAGTATCGGCTGAAGTAGAATCACCTTAGTATATGTCCACGTTCCAGACCATGGTGGTCGTCCCCGAACTATCGGAGGTGACCCTTGAGATCTGGCATGTTTTCCTTACGACGTTGGAGCCCAATGAGATAAAGCCCTATATTGGACCAACGACGGCCGCCTTCATATCCTCGTGGAAGACGTTCAACCCAGCCGCTCGTGCACTCGCAACGCGATCATTGGAATACGTCATCTTAGAAGTTGGACACGAACTCGAAGAGCATCTCGACGACGTTGTTGACCTGTCTACCATTCCTGAACTTCGACACCTCCATCACCACTTGATGCAGCTTCGAGCGACCTGGACCCCGAAAGACCACCTCCAACGAACTTTAGACCGCTGCACGAGCGACAATCTCGCTGTCGCTGTTCTGTCGATAGGTGAATTGAAGGCCTACCTGGTCAAGGAGAACCATCTCATTCGTCAACTCGCGTCTGGCGATATATTCGATCCAATGATTGGGCAAGTCATGACCACACTGCTTGCCGCGTCCTGCAGGGATGGTGACGGTACAGAATCGCTGCGATTACTGGCATTTGAATGTATTGGTATTCTTGGAGCCTTGGATCCCGATCGCCTTGAGGTCAACGTCCGCGATCCAAGTATGGTTGTTCTAAGCAATTTTACAGATGAAGAAGAGGCCATCTCCTTCTCTATGCACCTTATCAGGGATCTTCTGGTCGGTGTTTTCCGTGCAACGAGCGACGTCGTCTACCAGAGGTATCTCGGCTACACACTTCAGCAACTATTACGAGTATGCCACTTCACACCGTCTCTCATCGGGGCAGGCAGCGGAGGTCCGCCTTCTATGAAAGCACGGAATCGATGGAATAGCCTGCCCAAACACGTCGTGGAGACACTCATTTCTCTCCTTGATTCGAAATATTCGTTCCACCCGTCGCCTGCGATGCATATCGAACATCCTGTCTATCCAACCCAGTCGACTTACCGGGAGTGGATCCAGATCTGGACTTGCCATCTTATTGACAAAGCGTCTGGACCTATGGCCTGCAATATCTTCAGTTCTTTCCCTCCAACTGTCCGAAATAAGGATGTCGTTGTAGCATACCATATCCTTCCACATCTCGTCCTAAATATCCTTATTTCCGGTCACGACGATGATGCTGAAGCCATCCGGACCGAACTATTGACTATCCTGCGTGACCAAGTCAACCCTTCTAGCGATAGTGCCCAAGATAAGAAGCTGCTCAGCGCACAGGTATGTTTCCTCGAAAGATATTGCTCATAAAAATTGACAAACCCGTATGTCTAGGCGGTTTTCATGATCATGGATCATCTCAACAAATGGGTTCGACTAGTACGCCAGAACGTCAGTACAAAAAAAAAGCGAAAGCAAGCGAGCACGAGACGATCGAATCGATAGTAAAGCGGAGGAGCAACTTCTACGAGTGGATTCCATACTCTCGAGCATCGATCAAAACCTGGTGGCTAGGGCCGCCCTGCAGTGCAAGGCATACGCGCGGTCGCTTATGAACTTCGAAAGGCAGATAGTTGTGCTTCAAGAGCGGTCACCCAAGAACCCTGAGCTTCCTGATCACTATGAGCGCCTACACGAAATTTATTCTCATTTGGACGAGCCTGATGGCATGGAAGGTGTCTCGACTCTAATTCTTTCTCCGTCTTTGGAACATCAAATACGCCAGCACGAGAGTACTGGCCGCTGGACTTCAGCTCAGAGTTGCTGGGAGGTCCGACTCCAGCAATCTCCTGACAACGTCGAATTTCATATTGGCCTCCTTCGATGTCTGCGGAACCTTGGTCATTACGGCGAGTATGTTTTTGTTACTCTCATTGCTTGATATTCATTCTCGCACGTCAGATACCCTTCGGACGCACGTTAAAGGTGTCCTAATTCGAAATCCAGATTGGGAATCTGCATTGGCCGGATTCCATGTTGAAAGTGCATGGATGGTTGGTGCTTGGGACGAGGTTCAAAGCACTGTTGAGCGGTCATCTGCTCAGGCCTCGTCGATTGTCATGGCCCGGCTCCTGCTCGCCATGCGGGCTGGGGATACCGAAGGGATAGCCGGGTCTATTTCTGCTGCTCGGTCCGTCCTGGGTGTCCCTGTCACTGCAGCAGGTGTCAGAGGTTACCGCAGATCCTATGAAGCTGTCCTGGATCTCCACCTTTTGCATGAGCTGGAGATGATTCAGAGTGTTCTAACACGCCTGCCTGCTGGCCAGCAAGCCCAATCTCAGCAGCGACGTCGCCGAGCCTTGTCGGACCTGTCAGACACACTCTCTGCGCGTTTCGAATCTACATTACCTACGTATCGTACTCGAGAACCTATTCTCAGTCTGCGTCGGACGGCATTTTCCCTTTCGTACGTCTCTCGATGCCTCATGCTGAGTTTTGTTTATTGAGCCCGTGAGCAGCTCAGTACCACGTCACACGCTTGCAGGGGAGCTTGGTCGATCCTGGTTAGCCAGCGCTAAAATTGCTAGGAAGGCAGGGCATTGGCAAACGGCATATAGCGCTATGCTTCAAGCAAAACAAAGCAAAGCTCGCTTCTCCTTCGTCGAAAGCGCGAAACTTGTGAAGGTGATGGGCGAACCTTTGCGCGCAGTCCAAGAATTGGAAAATTCCATGAGACTGCTGGGCATGCTGGAAGACTCACCGAACATAGTGGATCTCACCCTCGATGATGATGAATCGAAGAACATGAAAGCTAAGGTGAATCATACCTCCATATTAGCCTTACTGGTCCTTGACTATCAATAGGCGCAAGTCCTTCGAGCTCGCTGGATGAACGAATCTGACAGGTTTGACATGAATCCTATCTTCAAAACATTTCAGAGCGCGACAGAGCTACGGCCAGAGTGATTCCTCTTCATGTTCACATACGATCGCTCGCTCACCTTTTCTTTTCTAGTTGGGAAAGCTGTCATTTTCATCTTGGTCGATTCCACGATGAGTGCTTCAAGAATCTGTCTCATGCCGAACAAGGCAGCCGGTGAGCGAAACAAAGCGCCTCTTCTTCTCATATCTAGTCTTATATGCCATCAGAGGGATGAAGATGAATCTTTACACCGTCCGATCCTTCGCGAAAGCCATCAAGTTCGGATCGAAGTATGTGTATCAAACCGTTCCACGCCTCCTCACAATATGGCTTGACCTGGGCGAAGACAAGACATCGGCGGGAACGGATGTGTTCAAGAAGCTGAATGATATTGTAGCAAAAGCCATAAAGGAATCTCCGGTTTACAAGGTGAGTCTGTTTAAGTTTATCTACCTAATCCTCACTAATGTTGGGAAAGTGGTTTACCGCGTTCCCGCAAATTGTATCCCGTGTTGGCCACACGAATCCAGAGGTTTACAGGCATCTGTCCCGACTTATTATCAAAGTCATGGAAGAGTATCCTAAACAAGCCCTTTGGCTCTTCACCGCTGTAGTCAAGTCCACTAAGTCTAACCGAGAGCAACGAGGAAAAGTCATATTGGACCAACTCCGGGTAGGTGATAGTTACAAGCTTCCAGGCGACGCAACTAACACGATTTGCTCAGAACCACCCTAATAACGCAAAGACGGAAATCCCTGAGCTCATCAGGCAATGTGTCGCAATGACGAACGAGTTACTAAATCTTTGCGATTATCATATTGACGATGATTCGAGGAAAACGTTGACGATGTCGAAAGACTTCAAACGCCTGGCGGAACTTGGAAAGTCACTGCTTATCATCCCTCTCCAGGAATCCCTGACGGCAAGTCTTCCCCCGACGTCATCTGCTGAATCCGACCATCAACCATTCCCTCCAAATGCTCCGACCTTTGAGAGTGAGTACAACCATTCTACCAATTAAATAGCCGTGCTCATAGACAAAAGAATTCTTCGACGAGATTGAGATTATGCGTTCGCTCGCTAAGCCACGGAAGATCACAGTTCAAGGTAGCAATGGGCAGATCTACATGTTTCTCGGGAAACCCAAGGACGACCTCCGGAAAGATGCTCGCTTGATGGACTTCAATGCCATCATCAACAAACTCTTGAAGGCAAACTCTGAGTCGCGTCGGCGGCAACTACGTAAGCATTTCCTCGAAACAACATCTAGTCTATTCTGACCCGTGCTGATGCCTAGATATCCGAACGTACGGCGTCGTGACGCTCAATGAGGAGTGCGGCTTCATTCAATGGGTCCCGAATACCATCCCCATCCGACCAGTACTTATTAAGTCCTATGAGGCCAGACGCATCCGGAGCTGGGTAAGTCTCAGATGTCTTTATCATCGATCCAGTAATAAGCGCTAACGCCTGCAACAGACCTCCGAAATGAGCGATGTCTTCAGGCGGATCAAGGAGGCTAAAGACAAGGACGCGGCGGACATGTTTCAACAGAAGATCCTGCCTCTGTAAGAATTATCAGGTCTTTCGAGCAACGGAAGGCATGCTGACCCGTAACACAAGGTTTCCGGCCGTATTCCATGATTGGTTCGTCGAAACGTTCCCGGAACCCACTGCATGGCTTGCCAGTCGAATGTCTTATGGCAGGACGGCTGCTGTGATGTCCATGGTGGGCTTCATCCTAGGGTAACGCTCTTTCACCTGGCGATATCGTGACTTCCATTGAAGCTTTCTCTTATTAGGCTCGGTGACCGACATTGCGAGAATATCCTGCTCGATAGTATCACGGGCGATGTCGTTCATGTCGATTTCAATTGTTTGTTCGAAAAGGTTCATCGTGGCTAAAACTTTTACTTAAGACAAATATTCTAACGAAATTGCTCAGGGAAAAACACTAGAGACACCAGAGCGAGTTCCATTCAGACTTACTCAGAACATGATTGATGGATTAGGTGTGACTGGAGTCGAAGGTAAGAGCATTTTCGCCAATCATTTGCTCTTGCACTCGACCCATCTTTGTTGTTGCTACAGGTGTTTTCCGAATTGCCTGCGAAGTGACCATGCAACTACTGCGAGATCACAAAGATTCCTTGATGAGTGTCCTCGATGCCTTTATCCACGATCCGCTCGTAGAGTGGGAAGATGAAAAGCGCAAATTGGTATGCAAAGCCAGTCTCACCCTCGGATGCCAATTGATGCATGTCCTGGCAGGAACGGGAGCCCTCACGAAGGAACCAAGTCAAGGCCTCAGTGGATCTTCGCATGCTGGCGAAGAACGCCTTGAATCCGATAGAGAAGAAGTTGAAGGGGATCTACTCGACGAGCAAGGAGAGGCAGGAGCGGGAGATATCAACGAGCAATCTAGTCCAGATGCTCATTCAAGAGGCGACAGATCCGGCCAACCTGGTGAGTATTTTGGCTCATCTTCATCTATTGTGATCAGCGACTGAAGAGTCCGCTCAGGCCAAGATGTACCCAGGATGGGCAGCCTGGCATTGAAAGGCAACATATAATCAAGTATACCAAATTAATCAGTTCGAAAATACAAATGTAATACCAGTACACGCATCTACAAATACATAGGATTCCAGTTCATGACTGCTGTGGCGTAGCCGCCAGTTGCTTTTGCAATTTCTCTAGCTCTTTCTCCTTCTCAATCAAGGTTGTCCTCCACCGTTCCTGCTCAGCGATAATTGACTGTCGCGCCTCCTCCAATCGATCTGCCTCTTCTTTTTCCATCAAGGACGTGAACTCGGGCACCCCGCCCTTGGAGGCCTCTAGAGAACCCGGGTTTGCAAGGTGAAAAGGGACCGGTTTACGCTTGGCCTTGGGCAGATGTGTGACCGGGTGGCTGGTGAGGATGTTCAGGAAGTTGGAGTATGGGTCGTAGAAAACGATTTCGTCGTATTGCCATGAATGGACTGGGCCGGCTTTGATGGCGACGTCGAGAGGAGGGATCTCCGGCTCGCCAGTCGCAGTCCAAGGATGGAGCTTTAGATGATGATACACCATAACAGCCTTTTCGCCAGACTCGGCGACGAAAGTGATGCGGATCTGGATGTCGAATTCACCCCATCTGACAAACGATTGTTCAGCATACAAGGGTCAGACACGACCAAAAGAACGCACCCCGTTTCTGTAACCTCGAAGGGAGGCTTATCGACATCTAATAGGATGGTTAGAGCGTAGTGTGTTACACAGACGAAGAGCATACTTCGCGAGGGGGTTGGATAAGTGTCATGCAGCTTGAAGGTGACCCGTTTTATGAAGTAGCTGAGATCGTCTGCGCCGCCAACTTGGTCAGCGTTCTCTGGAGATGCAGCGCTGCGAACGGCGACAGTCCATCTGTGTGTGTGATCAGGTGAAGGAAGTGTCTCGCGTTCTTTCTGTGTCAAAACCGTTGCGGTGTTGCCATAAATTATGGGACGAAATATGCTGACGCCCTGGATGTCGACATGGTGAGCACGACGAGAGAGACGACGAAGAGCGCGGCGACGAACATACTCTGACACGGACGCGGTCACTGGCCATGTTGGGCCTGCGTTGATGGATTGGGTCGCCAAGTTGGTCTCCGAAACGAAACTCCGCAACCTCCCGCTCAAGCATTTCTCTTCCCTCCACCGCTACACCACCTAACTCCCTAATTATGTTGCTCTTGAACCCTCTTTACAACAGTACGCGCTACATACTCAATCATGATTCTTTCCTTAACCATCAAATAGAGCCCAACCGAGTACTGGAGAAGCAGAAGGCCATTCAGGTATGCACCACTCTATGTTCTGATATACATTCGACTCATGTCTCTCCAGAATGATCCCAGGAAAATCATGTACCGTCTGCCTAGGTCCCAGCTTTACCTTGGTTGGAACTCTAGCTCCTTGCCAAATCTCCATAACTCAACTTGAACTCCACAGGAATCTACGGCGCATCATTCGTCGTAGGCATGCTGGGAACTACTTGGGGAATATATTCTTTGGTCAGGGTGAGTTAATGCTTGTTACCGGTTCTTATACGCGTAGCTGACGTGTCCTTCAAGGGGAAACAATCAGAATAGATGTGTTTATAGACGCTCCGAAAACTCGCAGCAATTGCTACGCGTAATATGCATATAAATCTATTTCGAAACGCAAAATGCCGCTCTCCTTCAGACGGATGTCGTGTAGCCCTCAAATAGCGCACTCTCGCAGAAGTCGCCATGCCCATGTGAAGGCCGGATCGTCCCGGTGATGCCGAATCCCAAAGTACTTCACCTCCTCTCATGGATCGCCGTCCCCGCTTGGAGGCTGGGAAATTTCGGTAAGATCCAATTCGGAAATCTCCCCCTCGTTGGCATGCCTCGTCCCTCGTAGAAGATCACGGTTTTCAAGTCGCAGTCAGTCTTTTCTTGCGTCTTCTCCGCCTGCCAGTGTTCCGACCAACAATCTACCAAACTGGTTTTCGGCGGACCTTGTCATGGGAAGGTGCGCGGGCAAGAGATGGAGGCAATGCAAGGCTAGCGCCATCTTTCTTCCTGGTACTGATAAATCAGTTGCGCCCACAGATGATGCAGAACTAGCCGCGGATACCTGCACACAAGCTTAGGCCTCTGTAACTTCTCGTTCCACATGCCGATCAGCATAGCACTGCTCAGTGGGTCCCGAAACCAGCGCTTCGCTGTTTGACACGAGCGTCTCCCGTGACGAATGGGCAGATCACCCTGCAATGCTGTGCTGTTTCATCACCAAGCCAGGGAATCCAGAGTTTGATAATCGTGATCATCATGAGTTGCCTTGCAAGCCTTTGCACATGACCCTTCCTGAGCATAACATAAAGCAACAGAACATCTTCTGAGCAGTTTCTGAGGAACTTTAGTATCCCGGTTCTACATGCTCCCCACCCACGACCTTCTACGAACCCCCTCTTATGTCTACCGTCGCACATTTTCTCAAAGACGCGGTGCAATCTTACGAACGCGAAGCATGCCCTGATTATGATTCGGCGGTCAGCAGAAGGTGAGTCACCCATCCGAGAAATTTTCACAGCCCTCTAACCTCCTTCGAATCTTATCAGCAATAGCAATGCTACCACTGCTAGTAGAAATGTCCATTGGCCATTGTCTGAAGAATCTGTGGCTCCGTTGAGGTCCGTGCATTGGATTGCTCCCGGCGTATGCAAACCGACCTCTCCAAAGCATACGACGGCCAAGCCCCCCTCTTCTTAAGCGCGAACGCTACGTTTACACATATAAGTTGTTGGCAGACGCGACTCCGCTCCAGTTCATGATTTCGTGAGTCTAGCACCGCCCATTATCGATTTCAACTGACCGGCAACCTAGGGTTGAACCCGTCTCAGGGAAACCGTCACCGGGAAGATATACCTTCACATTATCACTCAAAGCAAACGGCATCCAGAGAGCAATGTGTGAGCCTGTTGTTATGAGACTCTCCGTGGATCCTCGACAGCTCGACTTCGTCGTGTTGTAAGGGCTTTGACCACTGTCCTGATAAGCGCCACACTGATGCTATGTTTCCGCAGCATCTTTCCGGGCAAATCGATACCCGTTGGATGCCTCTGGTCCCTTCGCGTCTGGCTCCGGGTGAATGGCATCGACCATCGGTTATTCGCCGACGACGAGCTGTGGGTGGGGAAGGACCTCGACTTCCATTCTATTGCCGACGCTTCCTTTGTGCGTCTAAAGAGCGTGGACTCAAAGTCCCAGTTGTATCATGGGTTTGTCGGCCAAGCCCTTGTCACATTTACCTGCAGGTACGCAAGTACATCCCTTCCGCGATAATATAACGCCGACGAGCATCCCACATAGATGGCATCGTGTGAACGAGAATGATTACAAGTACTCGCTCGATTACGACGCAAATGGGGTCGGCGGGAATCTGTTCGAAGACCTGAGGCTTCGAATAGACGGAGACCCTCGGACAGTGACGTTCTTGATCTAGTATGTATTCCCCGCATCCATACCGTGACTATCCCCTTCTCATTTCATATCTGCCACAGTACCGTTCCGATCAAGTCCTTACCTGCCGGCTCATCTCACCGCATTCGCGTGTGGATCAAGTCCCTCGTTAATCTATCAGCCAACACTCCTTCAGCCCTACCCTTCCACGACTCGTACATATACCAGCGGATATGGAAGTCGGATACGCTCAAGATAGGCGCGCGGCTAGACTTCGAGTCCATGAGCAGTAAAGCCATCATGGGCTTTGCGGCTGGCGCTGTGCAAACAATAGTGACAAGCGCGAGGCCACCACCGCCAGTTGCCTCCCCCCCCTTCAGCTCGGGTGAAAAGTCACAGAGAGGCTACCAATAAACGATCATTAAAGTCCAGTTTGTTTTTTTAACTTATCCACTCCTTTTTTACGATTCGTGTATCATCATAGACATTGTTGTACAACCACCACCACCATCTTATAGCATTTCGGATCATCTTATAATATTAGGTCAGGGTATTCACCCTAGGACCTGTGTGGTTATTTTATACATACAGCTTCTATAGTACACCGTCTCCCGTTTGTACAAATATAGTCACCCATGATGGGCTTCTGCGATCTCTTCGATTCCTTACATCAGACCTTGACTTTCTCAGCCAAGAAGGCATTCCATTCCTTATCGCCCCAGCTGCTTGAGACCTCGCTAGCTACTAGACCATCCCACAGTACCGTCGGCGAGACGTGGATGCTATTTTGCCTTGAGAACTTGACTAGAATTTATGTCAAAAACCGTTCTCAGATTTATATATCTCGCAAAGGAGACTGACCTGTGTATTTGAGATCTTCGGTAACAGCGTTTCCTCCGTTAGGGCTGCTCTTGAGCCTCAGGAGTTCCTTGAACTCGTCAATCACTTCGGGCGCAATGACCTGTGCTGCAAGTTGCGCCAAGCTTTCCCGGATCTGCAAGGGAGTAAGGGTGGAGGTCGCGATGTCGAAATAGCCCGCCTGCTTTTTGAAGAGCTGGGAAAATATCAATACCATGTCATTTGTACACATGTACAACCTCAGAGCATATTCACCAGAAGACTGTAAGGCCAGAATTTTTCTGGCGAGACACGAGCGACCTAAAGACACTGATGGTCAGTATCGGTACCTTCGGTCTTGGCCATAACGACAGACCGCAAGAGCTGACTCGTGAGTCAAGGTGGAGGAAACGTGCCACGGCTGGACTTGGAGGCGGATGATAGCCTTCACTTTACCATTGTACTTTCCATCTTGAGCGAAGAGTGGCTTAAGGACGTCGTTGACCGCCAAAGCCATTTTGGCGCTGTGATGAGATATCAGAGTGTCCGCAGGCCTGTTCAGTTCGTGTTAATCTACCTAAAAGGGCAGACGTAGTCCACTGTGCATAAGATTAGAACGGAAATGACTCTGGAGGGTATAGCAAACTTACGGAAGATGTCAAGAGTGTGTGGCGCGTCGAAGGGGCCCGCAATTACAAGAGGACGAAGGGAAGGTTGAAGGGCCATTGCGAAATTATTCTGTTTGAATTCAAGAGTCTTTGCTTTTATATGTACTGGCCTGCGATAAGATGTTCGCGATTACGCGATGATGTCAGTGAAGAGTCGTGATCGCGCACAATGTTTCAAACACTGTTTCAACTTTTTGAGAAGACCAAACAACGCGTGGCCAAATTTGGATGGAGTGCGCAGGGTGGAAATTCACGAGATTCCTCTGTCTAGTGGAAACACGAACGTCGGTGGTATCCTGAGAGGGGAAGCGATGCTTGGATAACGTTGCTCTCAAGGACGATCGGTCGACTCCAACGTTCTATACGTAGCCATTGTTCAGGAAGGTGCCCGTTGCGAGACCCGCTATGCCCTCGCCCACCACAATGCTTCTCCTGTTGAGTATAATCATCTATAATACCATGTAGATGTGTCTCCTCATTTCTCTGTCCATGCTACGAGGTGTCGACCGATGGTTGGCGACTAGTGGGAAATATTTGGTTGATTTTTGGCTGTTTGAACTTGAACTTTGTATTAGTAGATACTAAATGCAGACATTCAGCCGCTAGCATAAGGGCCGCACCGAAGCAAGGTTTGAGTCGGCGCAACGCTTCGACGGCCCTCAATGTGTTGCAAAAGAAGAAAGGATTCTGCAAGGATTCTGCAAACACATCTTCTGACATTTTGGTCGAGAGAATTTGCGACTCTTGAGTAGTGTTTGGACTGAAAGGTTCCAGTAAACAGACCCGCCAAAGGTCACGGGCGCCTTCATATCAATGACCTGCACCGTTCAGTGCTCTCTGCCCCCGCCGTTATCCCCTCCCAACTTCTAGATACAAGATAATCCCTGCAAGGAATATCTTCCCGAAACTTCTGCCAAAATGCCGATGGATCTTATGACTTTCATGTCCCAACTCAACGATGCTCTTGTGGCCGAGAACGGACCGAATCTAGCATACCTTTTGCGTCCTACGAGCCCGCACGGCAAAGATCTGGTGAAGGAGTTTCGGAATCCAACGGTATATTTCGGCCCTTGAACACGTTCCTCGAGAAGATGTAACGCTGATTCCATAGCGCGCTGTGTTCAAGCGGTATGAAGGAAGCATGCAAAGCCCTTGGGACGAGATCGCGATACAGTACGTTCTGATTTGCATACACATCTCGAAGCGGAGGCCAGGGGAAGCATTCAAGGAACAGTCTCAGCTGGTGTCGTGAGTCGTTCGTCATGTGCAAAAATAGAGGTCCACTCATACAGTCGAGGATTTAGGCTCTTCCTCCGTTTCTTTACCGAGAACCGTGGCTGGACACTGCCTGCTCTCTTCTCTATCCTCCGAGACTTGCGGGATCTTGCATTCGACGTAATGATGTTTTCTTTACGCAAGTGCAAACACGATTTTAATTAACACAACCCTGGTGCAGGCAGACCATCACGCGAAGTACAACGGCCAGAAGAGCGAATGCATGGAGGAAGCCGCGAGGACTATCGCGAAGGCATTTGGTAATTGCATGACTGACAGGTATCTGCGAATCGCGAGGGTCCACCTATTACCCCTGCTAGTAATCACTAATCCTCTTGTCAGAACATCCCCACCTGACCAGTCACGAAAATGGGGGATCTACTATGTGGTGGGCCTGGTCCTCAAATGCTATTTTCGGGCAAGTCCTTTTTTCCTACCATCTGGCCTTCTGCTCCACATCTGTGATCGCGCTTCCTAGGTAAAGCGAATATCGCTTTCTAAGAACGTTCTGCGTGCACTGGAAGCCAACACGGACATACCCCCATTATCCGCCTATCCTCGTTCACATCAAGTAGGTTCTTCTTGACGTTTCAGCTTATGTGTGTCCATCGTTCTATGGCTGATGCTGGGAAAGGTCACGTACCGGTATTACTTGGGCATGCTAAGTTTTCTGAATGAAGAGTATGCCAAGGTGGGTTAATATTTCCATCGTTAAACCTAAATGTGATGCATTTCTATTATCAGTCTGAACAAGAACTAACTCTCGCGTTTTATCATTGCCATATTGGAGCACACACCAATCAGGAGTGCGTTCCCCCACTATTATTTATTCTTCATTCCTATGTTTCGGATCTGACGCAGGTATGTAGGCGGATATTGACTTATCTCCTTCCCCTCCGGGTTCTCAAGGGCCATCTCCCATCTACAGAGCTAATGCGCCGCTTCCCGGTCCTCGACGAACTCTACGCGCCATTTGTCGCAGCCATCCGCGGCGGCGATATAGTTGCTTACGATCGCGCACTTGAAAAATGGGAGCGCCGGCTCGTCGACCTTAATCTATGGCTTACTCTAGAGAAGGCCAGGGAGCTCTGTCTACGCGGCCTTTTCCGCCGGGTGTGAGTCCCTCTCCCTCCAGTTTCACAATGACAGATATCCGAATTGACAATTTGAAACATATCACTATCTTCCTTTCTGCTCTCTTTGGCGTATCCAGATGGGTTGCGACGGATAAGGGGACACGGATCCCGATCTCCATGTTCCACTCCTCGCTCAGGATATCCGGCATCGACGTCTTGGAGGCGGAGGCGGAATGTCTTGTGGCGAATATGATTTACAAGGGCTTCATGCGCGGGTACATCAGCCATGAGAAGCAGATGGTGGTGCTGGCGCAGACGAATGCGTTCCCGCGGCTGGCTGATCGCCAAACACCCTTTGCGCTGACATAGATAGGTCGATAATGATGTTACTTTCGGATTGATCTCGACCCCAGCCTCCAGCCTCGGCCCTCAAGAGCTTCGATCCTCGAACTTCGAAGTCAAAGAAATTTTGGAATAGATTACGAACGAAAAAAGGCAGCCCTTAGAATTCTCAATTCCCTCTAGCCGACTTGAACGACTGACCTCGTCATACACTACCAGGGTCTTGTACTAGTGACGCGCTCTACCACTGAGCTAAGAGGGAGTTGAGATATTGGCAATTGAAATTAAGCTCCTCACATGCTACCAAACCTGTAGGATTATTGTCAGCAAAACTCTCCAGTCTTATTGTCAGAGCTTGCGAGATGCGCGTCATATCCGTTAAATTTGAAGGGTCACTACATACAGTAGATTATACAGAATAACCTTAACAATATATAGACAAGATTAGTTCTTTCCTTTACCCTTCTTGCGTTTGTTAGCTTTCGACGACGATGAAGTTGCGCTCGACTCGGCCTCAACGGACGGCGAAGGAACATCATTAGCGTTCGACTGCTGCTGCTGCACTGGTGGCGGTGGCAGTCTCGCCGGGGCGGCGCTAGGTCTGTGCAGGAAGTTGAGTACAACCGAGGCAATGCTTCCGGAGATAATGAAGAGTAGCCAGCGGGGTATGAGAACGGCGGTATTGTAGATTTTCATCAGAGCCAAAGCGAGGTAGTGCATGATGGATTCCCTGAGAGGCGGATCAATATAACGTTCATAGGGAGCGTCTAGTACGACGTACCAGTCTCCTCCTGGGGAAAACGACGAAGACCAGGGCGGGGTCACCTTCCAGTCTTCGTTCTGGAGGAAAGAAAGCAATGCGTCCTGTTTCAGCCTCAGCTGGTGTGGTCGATAGAAGCGGAGACTCCGGCCACGGTCTTTCGCAATGACAAGGTATGGCGCGCTGTGGGGGGAGGGCGGTATGAGGGTAGTTAATTTGTCAGGAGAGAGTACTTACTGCCAAATGGCCCATTTCGTCGTGATATAGGTGACGTTGAAATAGTCGATGCGGCCCCAGCGGACATTCGGCAGGTCGCCCGCAATGACTGACTCGTTAAACGCAGAGTCAAAGACCTGGTCGACGTATTTAGATATACCGTCCTGCCTCCCAGCAGTCACTGAGCTAGAAACGATGTTCAACACAGGTCTGCCGATAAGAACAATGTTAAACTTACATTACTAGAATCCATGTCCTGTCCTGCTCCTCCTGCTGCGTGAGGGGTTCGTCGACAATCAACTCTTGGAAGTTATCATCCCTGATAAGGGTGACGCGATCGTCCCAGACTTTGGCACGCTCAGTAGCATCCGCCAGACGTTCCGTGATGTTAATGCCTAGCCGCTCAAATAACGAGACTACGGGGCCCGTCGACAGTAAGGTTGTGATGTCGAGGTAGCTAGCGAGTTTGGAAGGCGACAGCCTGTCGGGGGTGGCCTCCTTCTGCTTCTGGGGTATAGGTGCGGGGCTAGAAGGAGTTTCTTGTGGCTGGCCAGGTTTCCAACCAGCAGAGAAGTACTGCGCGTTCACAGACGTGGAAGCTAGGGCCAGGAGACCCAAGGACAACGCAGAGAGCTTCATGGTCGTGGACAGACCGGAGTGCACCGGGTAAAAGGCTAGGGAATGTTCAAATAATTTGTTATCTTTCTGGCATGTGTTGGTGTGATCGCGCCAGGCACGCCGTTCAGCGTGCACCCTTCTGATCTCTCTTTCACTCCGTGACAATCATTCACGTTCGCTGGCACCGCTCCCAGCGACCTCGATCAGCGACGCTCAGCGACCTGTAGACTTCCTCAGGGCATAGTGGCTCACACCACCTTTAATTTCGTGCTACGCCAGCAGGGTCTCCAGGGACGACCTCCGGCTCAATGTTTCGGTGCGGCTTAGGTGGCGTCTACGGACTAGTATTCGTCGCGCTTTCTATCCTTCTGCATGTCCAAGCGGCTCCACAAGATAGTGAGCTGGAGTTAATGCTATAACTTGCTGGCATACTGACCTGGCTGCGACCAGTCCCTTCCGCAGCCTCATTCTACGTTCCATCAATACCAGACATTCACCAAGACCCACACAATCCGCTCGACATATTTGCTGGCCACCTATCTGCAGACCCTAATATAACCCGAGCCCAGAGTACCGATGTCACCTCGCATCTATACTTCGTTATGGTCAAAAACCGACGGATAGCGGACAAACGCAGGCTCATGTTTTGGTTTAACGTGTGTGTATTCTTAGAGGACCTACATCGTTATTTTAATGCATTGGTCAACAGGGTGGTCCGGGATGCTCGTCGTTTGATGGCCTCATGATGGAGGTTGGCCCATGGCGGATGGACGGCAAGGGCGGTTTCAAAGTCGTCGAAGGAGGTTGGGAGGAATATACAACCATGGTGTATGGTATGTTCATTGCCTTTTTTTCCTTGTGACTGATATTCAGGTGTCTCTTCAAGTCGATCAACCTGCTGGGACTGGTTTCTCATATACCAGTACAGATCGTTATATCCACACACTTAGTGAAGTAAGTCAAATAAAGCACGTTATATGCACCTGTCTAATGTGTTCGCAGGCTTCTGTTCAATTCATAGAGTTCTTGCGAAACTTCTATCAGGTATTCCCAGAGTACAAAAACGTCGACGTACGCCGTCACATTTATGTTGTATCACTTTAAGTCATTAAAACGTCTTGGTATGTATATAGACATACCTAGCTGGCGAAAGTTTTGCTGGCCAGTGGATACCCGCTTTTGGTACGCAGTCACCTATCTCTGGTCTCATCTCATTCCTCACCCCTTCGATAGCTGATGCCATATTGGAGTCGTCCCTCCAAATACCTCTTCGTGGCATTGCCATAGGAAATGGTTGGATAGACCCGAGGCGACAATACCCCATGTACTTAGACTTCGCTGTGAAGGTTGGCCTGCTTGACGAGAATTCTGACGTTCGTTATATGCGCCTGGTTATTCTCTTTCACTGCTTTACTGATATTTTTTGACAGGCATGGAAAGAAGCGAAAAAGATCACAGATCACTGCGTGGCAGAACTTGACAAAATAAAAGGACGGGAGCCCATGCAAGTGAAGGCCTGTGAGCGCCTGGTGGTGGATGTTGTCAAGAATCAGAACAAAAAGTAAGGCTGTTTCGCATATTTTTTAAACATACTCACTTACAAGTAATGAAGGATCAACGGAAAGGACATGTGCCTGAACATCTACGATGTTCGCCTCCACGACACTGTTCCGGCTTGTGGCATGAACTGGCCTCCCGACATCAATCCCATCACAACCTTCCTCGGTGTATGATCGTCATCCTATGTCACTTCTGCCCTTGCTGACCGCCCTTTAGCGCAAAGAGGTCGTCAATGCTTTGCATGCAAACGCGCACTCCGGCTCATGGATCGAATGCCGCACCGCCCTTCACTCTGCATTCCACGAGAAGTCTGAGAACGCATCCATCACGATAATACCCAAAATCCTCTCCAAGATCCCCGTTCTCATATTTGCGGGCGACCAGGACTTGATCTGCAACTACG
This sequence comes from Lyophyllum atratum, assembly GCA_014905825.1. NCBI lineage: Eukaryota > Fungi > Basidiomycota > Agaricomycetes > Agaricales > Lyophyllaceae > Lyophyllum > Lyophyllum atratum. The sequence goes on along the minus strand of JACGCN010000002.1, from coordinate 2,607,869 downwards.
TTGGATTGGAGGCTATGATCAAAGAAATGACATGGAATGGTGCCACTGGCCTTGGGGTACGTTGGATTATTTTAGGATACGATGCGTATCTGATCAGAAACACGCTTAGACCGTCCAAACGCAATCGTGGAACGTAAATGCCACGCCCGCCGGAACATGGGTGACATCAAGAAACCTCACATACGCCAAGGTAAGCCCGGCCATCCTACCAACCCACCTTACGTTGCTCTTTCGTCCAACTCACCATTTTGCTTTAACCAGATCTTCAACGCATCGCACATGGCGCCCTTCGACGCTCCCCACGTCACACACGACATGATCCTCCGCTTCATGGGATTCAACTTTTCCTCCATCTTCGAAGGCTCCGCCAAAATACCCAGCAGCCTCGGCACCATCAAGAAGCCCATATTTATCGGGCAGGCGGAAGCCAAACCCACCACCCCGGCCAATCCCAGTAAATTCCCAGAACAAGATAAAGCCATGTGGGAAGGTACAGTCCTCCTGCCTGTCTGCGTCTGTGTGTAACTGACGTTTGTGATTTTGTGGTCGATGGTAGCATACTACAATGCCGGATCGGCTGCATTAGTGCTCATCCTCATTTTTGCGTGTATCGGCACCTTCGTGTGGTGTCGTCTCCGTCGCCGGCGCCTACGTCTACCCATCAATGTGAATGAGGAGGAGAGCATCCCACTCAACGCCAGCCGGCGCATGGAGGACGAGGCGGACGCGGAGGCAGCTGCGGCGGAGGATCGGGAGCGGTTCGGCAGTCGTCAGCGGAAGGGCAAGGAGCGCGCTGAGGAGTCACAGCAGCAACCGATTTTTGATGTTGGGGATAGTGACGAGGAGGATGATAGATTGCATAGGCAGAGAGATGGTGTTGCGTAATTCAAGTATTCTTATTGACTGGACTTAGCTCTGTTATGTTGCTCGACGCTTGCTAGGGGTCTGGAAGGTATATCATATCGCAGTCATGTTCAAATTCGGCATTACATACATTTCCAAAGAATACACTACGATACTTTATACTTCGAGAAGTACAAATAGGGATCACCTTGAAAGCACGTTAAAATGCGTTAGCGAACAAAGGAGTCATTAGAGTCTGTTCGCTTGGCATAACCATAATCCTATTATATTTGAGAAGTAAACCAATACAGGTATGTAATTTCAGATTCAAAACCCAACATCAGACCTAACGACCGACAAGAAATTAGTTCTCGACCACTATCGCACAGCCTCAAGATAGCAGCTCACCTTGCTAGGTTTGCTGTTATACTACACCTTGTCCTTCTCATTTGGTGCAGACGCAACCTTTTTCTATGGATCAAATAAGACCAATTGTCCCCGGGAAGCGTCTGATAAGAACTACGTACCGAGATCGCAGCGCCCTCCGCGGAAGCCCTGTTCCAGGGCAATGCACTCGGCAGCGCAGGCGGCTTTACCAGGCTTCCCCCATAACAAGTCGCCGAACAGGCAGGTGCCTGGAGAAGGCTGGGTCGCGGGGACTGCCAGAGCAGCAGGGAGGAGGATGAGAACGGCCATTTGGACGAAGAAGGCGCGGAATTGCATGTTGTGTGATTTAGGTATGTCGGTCGATCTGTTGTGAGGGTTGTATTGTGAAGCTCACCGCTGAAGAAACGCGCCTCTTTATACCCCACAGACTCTTATAGACGGGCGTGGCGAGAATATTGACTACGCACCACCAGCTACCCGTGCGTTGCCCGTGTTTGTCCCGTGTGGGAGAAAGAACTTTCATTTGTTATAATAGATCAAGGTCAAATATGTGACAAGCATCTCGAGGGGCCGGGGGAAGCAAGGGGGAAGCCTAAGGTGTTTCCACTAAACGCGAATCGATAGACAATTCGCTTCCGCCACACACATGGCCTGAGCCAAATAAGCCACTAATCGATGAAATCAGGAGCTGTGAGATTGCTGTTGTCGTTTCTCCTTTACCATCTCCTCACAGGTCGTCCTTCACAGTCACTTCACTGTATCTCCTTGAAAAATAACATGTATATTCTTGATTTGGCGCTTCAAAGGTGGCGCACGATCTTGTCACGCTCCATCTTGGAGGTCACACATGATGCACACGGTGTAGGCGGACGGTCCGAATATCCGTAGTTTGACAGGGAGCGGGTTGTACTTTCGTTCCGAAAAGCCTAGCGACGACGCACGATCAGTGGTCAGTGGTGAGAAGCCTGGTCGAACAAGCGAGCTCAAGGTCTTCCGAGTAACGGTGAAGGGGGGAATATATGCTCCACCCTTCAGATGATGCGACACGGCATTTCAGCTGATGTATGTAAGTATATGTAGGGCAAGAGTTCGCCATCAAATTTTACGTCTTTTTTTGCCTCCGGTTGAAGAACTCATGATCAGTGATCACCGGTTGATCACCGGAAATCTTGAGGAGAGAGCGCAGCGAGCGACTCAAGAACTCTTGCCCTATACTTCTGGGAATGAGACTAAGTTTCTCGTGCCCATCATCCAACTAGCATCCAGGTTCGGAAGTGGCTGTTCGAAGGGGAACAAGTCAGGCATAATAAACTCTTCGGACCTCCCCCTTCCGAAAAACATTCCATCTGCAAGCTGAGCTTTCCGCTATCTTGGGGCTGCAATTTCGGTGTTATCGATAAAATCTACTTCTAAAACGTGCGTACTGGATATCCATACAAATTACCCGTGTAATAAACAAGAAGAGCCCTGAGTTGTCATGAAAGTATATGCTTGTGCAGGAGAGTAACCACAACTATGCCGTGTCCGTATGCGTCTATGGGCAACCTACGTGCCGTACTTATAGAATAAAAAGCGGTCGAACCACTCTAGCCGAAGCGGTATGCATCGGCAAGGACCTACTACGATCGCCCGACCATGAAGCGATAGGTCGAGTACCCGCCGATCAGCGCGAAAGCCGCGAGGCCTGCCACAATCGAGATGAACCATGCATATCCCTGACCCACACCGTTGTCAGCAATGAATCACATTTGCAATGAAACGGGGAACGCACATCGACGCCTTCCCCTGGTACATGTACGTTCATGCCCCACAGACCGGTGATAAGATTCATAGGGATAAGCACGGTACCCAACGCAGTGAGCTTCGAGAGTACGTCGTTAATCTGATTGTTTGCGTCAGTCATCTCAATGGAAATTTGTGCGAGGTAGTTGGAGTGCGAGCGAGAGAGGATCTTTTCGTAGTGGTTCAAATTTTGCGTCATGGTTATCAGATGGTCCTGGGGTCAATATGGTATCAGCAGAGAGCGTTTACTTGTAGGTGGTGATGGACGTTACCTGGATGTCCGAGAGGTATAATCCCTACGTCACAGAAGACATTAGTGATAGATAGCAATGCACCATCCACAATCATGAACTCACGATATCCGATGTCGGCGCTACTCTCCAATTCTCATTACACCTCTTGGCCAGCCCTTTCACCACGTCCGCCTTATTGCCCATCAACCTCAGCAGACCCATGACCTTCTTCCGGCACGTCCCAATCCTTCTCAACATGTCGCTCTGTTCCGCCTCTTTGAGAATAAGCACGAGCTCGTCGATGGAGTCTACCTCATACTCGATGCTCTGAATGAGCGGCCCGAAGGCGTCGGTGATGTCATCGATGAGAGCGTAGGAGATCCAGTCGGACGTCACAGCAATGTAGTCTTTGAGCTGCTTGATGCGCCGCCGGACGTTCTGTGGGTGCGGTGTGGGGCGGAAATGAAACTGTGTGTGCGGGTAAATAAGCTGAGTAGAAGGAAGAAATAGAGAGCAGGGTACGCACGGAAAGAATACCTTCGCGGAAGACAATTATATACATGTTCAGCGGCTCGAGGTATGTGGGGCTGTATTGGTCCTGGTCAAAGCTACGGAAGCACACAAGGTAGTAGTTGCGGAACAGCTCGATCTTTTCGCGTGTTTCTTCCATCTGGATATCCTCTGTCGTCAACGGATGGATAGAAAATACCTATCAAATACTCATATCAGCATACACAGGGTAAATGCGCGAAACGGAGAACATATACTTTGCTGAGCATCTTCATCTCCTCGTCTGTCGGGCTCATCACATCCAACCACCATGTTCGATCATCAGAGTCACCAGCGGCCCCATTCACCCCACCCGGGCCTGGGCTCCCCAGCTTCGGGTCCACATACACATTCGACCTCCGATGTCCATTTGGCCCTCCATGTGAACCATTGTTAAAATAATCACGACCGGCGCCGAAAGGAGGCGGAGGCGCGCCTGGGCCTCCTGCAGCCGGAGTCGGAGTCGGAGGAATATCGACAGCTCCATGAGCGCCTCCTTCGGGGTTGATGCCCGAGAAAAGTTGCTCGAAGGTCTGACCGTCTGCTGGGAGTTCGCTGAGGCTGCGCGCATGGATGGTCGCTGCCAAGGCATTAGAGTAGAAAGAGAAGCGGTATGGCCGATCATGACCCGTGTGCAGGATTCCACCTCCGCTCGGAGGGGGAGCGACAGCATCATAATATCCGGTTGACGGTTGATGGCGCCCTTGTCCGAAGGGTAGGCGGGAGGCGAGGGAACCAGCGCCAAGATTGCCCGGGGCGGAGGCAGAAGCCGTAGAGAAAGGATCGTGTGGGGTCTCGAAAAGCGCCATTTTTCCTCCGATGCCTTTCCGATGCGTGCGCGGATGCGGATTGGATTGGCTGAGCTTTCGTTGACGTGCAATGCTGGTGCTAATGGGGCGGGGGATGTCTTCGGTTTCAGACTCTAAGGGCTGGTTCGATGGGGCAAATTGGTCTGCTATCCTGGATGGACCAGCTTCATCTTCACTGGGTCTTTGGTCTGTGGTTGGCGGTACAAGCTTGAGTCGGGGTGAGCGGATATCGAGTTGGAATTTGGCGGTTGGGGAAAGACCAAGGGTAGCCTTTTCGACTGCAGCAAAGTCCTCCATGGGGGTGAAGTCGAAGTCAGAGTGGGAAACATTGGCCTGATATGTGGGCAAACCGAAAAGCGACTCTGTATTGTTACGAGCGGCGGTAGGTGCGTTCGCCAGCAGCGACGGGTCATGCGCTTGGTCGACGTGCATGTTCAGGTCAATCTGCGAGGGTTCGCGAAGGGCGACACCAGCTTCGTCGTCGGTGTCGGTGTCGGGCTGAACAGCATCATGCTCGGGGTGGGAGTCCTCCTCCTCGAGTGTGCGTTCTGGGAGAGGCAAAATTTCGGGTGAGCTCAAGACGGTCTCCCTACGCGCACGGGACATCTGTATGGCCATATCAACGTCCATTGTGCGTTGACGCTCGCGAGCATCGGGGTCGAAGGAGCGGACGAGGGTGGGGGAGTGGCGGCGACGTGCGGTGAGGTCACTAGCATCGCTGGAACGACGGCGATGAACAGGTGAGCCGGAAAGCGGTGAGGACGTGTCACGGATTGTATCGGGTGACGACGTGAGGGCTGTGTTCGGCAGCACCGACGACGACAGCGGTGACTCGCGAGGAACACTCATGGTGGCCGTCGCAGACCTCGTAAAATTAAAACCACGTGAGACCAATAGCAGTGCACAGTGACATTTGGTTCCGGGCCGGGGTCATCTTCGAGCATGCTGCATAGCGATTCCTTGAAAGTTAAGATGGATCTAGTTTCATAGGTTACCTTTTAGTCTACCCAGTCGTAGCGAAGACCATGCGTCCAGAGGCCACGCACCCTTCGACCCAATGTTTTTTCGGGACAAGATTACTTCAACTCCCCATACTATTGAGGATTCTTACGCAAATGCCCGTCCGCGCTCTTCTGTCCTTTTATCTTGACACCAGTACCTTGAAGCCGCAATCGCGCATCTGAAGAACTCATATTCACACCATGTCGTGCTCATTCACAGGCTGTGGTAATTGTAACTGGACAATCAGCACCAGGTTATTGATGTGCGCCCCCGTTGTCTAATGGCTATGACGTCAGACTTCTACAATCGCTTAATCTGGAGGTTGCGGGTTCGAGTCCCGCCGGGGGTTTGTCAAATGTATGCCAATATATTTCTTTTTTGCCCCTTCATTCACCATACAGAATTATATTTCCTCGTCGATAAACGTCACCAATGTCGTTAATTGGTCTCTTATCAGTGTCCATAAGCATGTGGCAGGGGCTTAGTTGAACCCATTTCATTAAGTAAATGCTCCTTCCTGCTCCACCCTTTCAAAGTTACTACTTCAACTTGTCATCACGACAACCCACTACATAGCTTCAAGATCTGCAGCAAGGCACGGCAGTGCGATTTTGACCTCGCTCGAGTCCTTGAGCTTGTGTACCATTTGCCTCAGCCAGCCTCACGCCTTCTCCGTGCGTCGGTCTCGTGTAGTACTGGGTGCAATGCAGCCTTTAAGATAGTACACATTGACATCGTAGGGAATGAATTTCGGATATGGTCATGAAGCGATACGGGTAGAGGACTGCTTCTTATGCGTAACGCTAGCGTTCGTAAGGACCGTCTGTATAGGGTTACACACGTTGCAGGGAGGTGTAGAAGCGTCGCCAGTCGCAAGAAATGTTCAGTAGGGGTAGAGGAGCGAGAACGGCAAACGAATCGCGCCTGCACACGAGGCCTATAGCGTATGATGTTGTTTAGCGCGGTCCCGATTCCCGAAGAGAGTAAACGAAGCAAACTCACGTAAGAAGAGGCACGACGCGAATGCTAGTATGGGCTGTAATAGCTTGAAGGATTGACGTCAACATACCAATCGGGTTCCTGCTCCACGATCGACTGCAGTTTGTCCATCTGCTCTTGGTTGGGCCTCCTCTCATATGAGCTCCTCATCGAGCTGCACACACACACAAGCGGCAAACAGCCCCAATCGCCGCCGAGCGTGAGCGAAGGTTCGCTGGCTTTGCAGATGACGCCCTCAATCGTCAGGTTCTTGATTCCTGATGATACTCTTAGTAGTTTCATGGCGGTGAGCATTTTCGTTACTGAATCGCGCGAGTTAATGGGATCAAAGTTTCGGATGCGGTGCGCGTTCTTCTCGCAGTACTGCATAAGCCATTCCTTGGAAACGGGAAAACCGTAGAATACGTGGCGATCCTTCAAAGATCGCGTACGCTGGGGGACTGGGGTGGTGATTTGGGCGGGTCGTAACTGGGAGAATAATCAACATACTTGAGAAACAGGCGTAAAAAGAGAACTTACGCTCATCGCTTCCATAGACTGCCCGAGAGAGGCCATTTGGGAGGACATCCGAATGTGCAGGGAGTTTGGTGGTGGCACTGGTTTAAATCCCAGACTCCGATCTCTTCTCTGCCTTGTCTTGTGACCGTGTCAGTCAAGTGCGCCGAGCGCGCCAGATTTGCACTCCCGCCGGGAGGATGCTAACATCACTGGAATAGCTACGGCTCCTCGTCGCATTCGCCGCTCCCCCGCATACTCGTAACACATGGAGGCCCGAATCATGTCATTCCATGACCCCTGCCTATGTCGAGAAAGCATGCTGTATGAGTACATACTGTACGTCTTACCGTAGCTTTTTGAGTTGCGAATGTATTAATCGATCTATATGTAATGTACACCGAGATCCACCGAAAACCCTGAAAGAATGTTCCCGGTTTGCTATGAACCGGCCTGATGCGTGGTACTATCCCAAGCGTTCTGAAGGGTATCTTTCTTTTGCTCGTTTCTCCGCCCTGTCCACTCCTCCTCCCCCACCCGATTCGCCCAGTCATCTGAATCGTCCCACGTCTCTGCCCAAGCATCCGCAGATTCATCTACAGCCTCTGCTCTTTGCATAGGTACGGGTTGCGGAACCAGGGGCACATGCGTTAAGGCTTGTTGTGCAGCAGATATTCCTGGTGAGTTGACGGCCGGAGGATTGTTATTCTGTAGACTGAGAGGTGCAGGCGCTGCTCTCCGTTTGGCTTTCTTGAGCAGGTTTTTCGCTGGTTTAGGCGTGATGCTGCCCGAAGAGGTGCTCCGGGAGAGACTTGGTGGGTAGGAGTGATCGCCTGGGTCTTCGGAAGAGTTAGCTCCAGTCGATGCATATTCTTCTCGTACGGATTTATGGCGTTCGGGGGGATGTGGCCGTCCACCTTCAGCGTCAGGGAGCCGGTAATCACCGTCACCTTCGTCATCCGAAGGTGCTCGGAACAAAGGTTCGTGATCCTCACTACCATAAACATTTGAACTGTCCTCGTCCAAAGACACCATGGAACGAGCTTTGACGATGGAGTCGATGAGCCAAAATTGGAGAATGTTCATGATGATAGGGAAGATGCCCATGGTGCTGTCATTGTGGAAGAATCAATGAAACTCGTTACTGGGAAGAGAGACGACGCACAATATAACTTGGAGGGAGTCGCCTTCTCCGACCCGCGTCCAGCTCAAGAGCCACTCCCCGATAGAGAAGATCCCAGGGAACACTACGAGGAGGGTGATAACCAGCAACTTCATCGTTGTCAAGGCCAGGACATATAGTGCAGCTTGTCGAGCCCAATATTTGACTGAAGGGGGGGTCCCATAGACTCCAGATTCGAACCCCTTGAGCTGCAACTTCTCCGAAAATATATGGGTAAGAACGTGATGGATCACGTAGAGGAACGCAACACCTAAATAAGCGTCAGCACAAGTCCCTTTCACGCCAAGACAGTATCTTACCCAGCGTCGTGTCCAACAGGATATGTAGAAAGTAGAAAACGCACGCATTCCCGGAGGTAAACTCAGAAATGAGACCAGACAAGAAAACATTGACCCCGTGGACAAACATCTGGCCTACAATTTGTTTAGAAACGTCAAAGAGCCTTGGATAGATAACCCCATATCAACACATGGACTTCCGACCGAGGATGAGAAACGAACCATATCTTCCACGGACGTTTCCTCGGCTCTCTGTGTCGTTTGTAGACCAGAGAGAGAATGACCAACACTCCCAGGACACCTTGTACCACCTTGGGATAGAAAAAGTCACATCCAAGGGAAATCTGAGATAGAAAAGCAACTGACCAGCGCAGTCGGACCGAGAAGTTCACAGGACTCATCATCTGGAATATTGTCCGACAGAATTCCGGCCGTGGCATTGGTGGCTGGCGACGCCATACCTTTAAGCAAAGTCAATTATCAGAGTATGGTTCAAGTGAACGCATTGATGGAGCCCTTTGCTGGCCTGTGACGTACGTAAGCACAGTCATTTTCAGAGTGATCGTGGCAGTGAAGGCCGACTGTGCCTTTACGACCACGACCACGTTCAACCCACTCATATCGAACCTACTACATCTGCACTATACCCCACAGTAATCTCTTAATATCAGGATGAGTTTCTTTGGCCGATCATCAAATACCTCGACGCCGCCTCCCAGTGCACAGTATAACCGGGTCCCAGACAATCACTCCCTACCGTCTGGTCCAAGATCGGGAGTGCGACCTCCGCCCCAGTCTATGCAATATAACCAACCTCCAACCCCGTATAATGATCCATCGAGCGCTGTCTTCGAAAAGAGACAATATGACCGTAAACAACCTCCGCGCAGTGGTGGAAGGTGCGTTCGTCGAGATCGCTAGCCATTAGATGCTGATCATATGTTTACAGCTATGGAGTGGTTAGCGCGCCTAGCGATGCGCTTGCCTTGAGTAATTGCCTCATCGTTCATCCGTCAGACTTTCAGCAGGGACAGCATGTCCTTGTCAAGGGCGGCTTTTCATTAACTGTCAGGTACGCATAGTAACATACATTGGTCATTCCCATCTAAGCTGTGTAACAGACACGACAATACTGGTAAACTCATGTCCGGGACGGTCGGCGCATCCGCAGTGCAGCGCCAATGGATTGGTCTTTCGATTTCTGGAGACACCGTCTCAGTCGAAGCTCTTCCACAACCACCACATCCTGCCGCACCCTCGTTTCTCCAGTCGATCGACATAGAGGTCGGCTTCTTTCGTCGAGGCCAACAGGTTGATGAGACGTTCTCTGCAGACGAGATGGCCCGGAATTTTGTGAAGGCATTCAGCGGTATTGTGATGTCTGTCGACGAAATTCTTGCCTTCGAGTTCCATGGTCAGAATTTGAAAGCCACTGTCAAGTCCGTCAGTGTCTTGGATCTGGCCGACGAGCAACGAAGGGGCGTTCCTGACAGCGGTCAGCGATCTGTGAACCACCAATATGTAGGCATCGTGATGGATAAGACCGACGTCACCTTTATGAAGGCTTCGGATAGCTCAATCAAAATCAAGTCCAGTGCTAAAAAGTGAGTGCAATTTTACTTCCGTCTAATCCCAGTCGTGACATTATTCTTGGAATAGAGCCCCGCCGAATGCCATCCTGGCCCCCAACTTCAAGTTCCAGGATATGGGAATTGGTGGTCTTGATACTGAATTCAGTGAAATCTTCCGTCGTGCATTTGCTTCGCGAGTCTTTCCTCCTGGTCTTGTCGAAAAACTCGGAATCGAGCACGTGAAAGGTACCAAGAGCGCCTGCATTTTCGTTTAAATGATGTGGTCTAATTGCTCTACTTTATCTCTTAGGTATCCTCTTGCATGGCCCCCCAGGAACTGGAAAGACCCTCATTGCCAGGCAGATTGGAAAGATGTTGAACGCCAGAGAACCCAAGATCGTCAATGGTCCCGAAATTCTCAGCAAATACGTCGGTGCTTCCGAGGAAAACATTCGCAAGCTGTTCGGGGATGCGGAAATAGAAGTATATCCCTTCTTTACATTTCTTACGACGTGGGCTGATCTCTGGTGCATTAGTACAAGCAGAAAGGAGACGAGAGTGGTTTGCATATCATTATTTTCGATGAGCTCGACGCCATCTTCAAACAGCGTGGATCGACAAACAATGGCACCGGTGTTGGCGACAGTGTCGTCAATCAATTGCTTTCGAAGGTGGGCTCCTTCAAACCTGCTCCGTTGTCGTACTCAATATCATAATATAGATGGACGGTGTCGACCAACTGAACAACATCCTCATCATCGGAATGACTAACCGCCTGGATATGATTGACGAGGCGCTACTTCGTCCTGGACGTCTCGAGGTCCACATGGAAATATCGTTGCCGGATGAGCATGGTCGTCACCAAATTCTCAACATTCATACAACCAAGATGCGGATGAACGGGGTCATGGACCCTGATGTCGACTTGTTGGAACTAGCTGCGGCCACCAAGAACTTTTCTGGTGCTGAGATTGGAGGTCTGATCAAGAGTGCTACCAGTTTTGCGTTCAATCGCCACGTGAAGGTTGGAACTATGGCCGGCATTTCGGATGACGTGGAAAACCTGCGTGTGAACAGGGGTGACTTTTTGCACGCTTTGAACGAAGTTCATCCTGCGTTCGGTGTTTCCGAGGAGGAGCTTGAACAGGTCATACAAAACGGAATCATCCGCTTCGATGCTGTGGTCGATGTATGTTCCAAGTCCAGTCCATATGAAAAATATGGTTCTCACACGAATTCACTGTTATAGGAAATTCTGCGCTCCGGCGAGTTGCTTATTGAGCAGGTTCGAACGTCCACGCGAACACCACTTGTTAGCGTGCTTCTTCATGGCCCTCCCGGCGTAGGGAAAACTGCGCTAGGCGCATCAATTGCGCAGACGTCTGAATTCCCATTCATCAAGCTTATATCCCCCGACAGCATGGTCGGGTTCTCTGAGAGCCAGAAGGTCGCGGCGATTACCAAGGTCTTCGCCGACAGTTACAAGAGCCCTCTCAGCCTGATCGTCGTGGATAACATTGAGCGGCTAATCGGTGAGTAATCTGGACTAGTGGCCGCGCGGATGTTCTAGATACTGATCCTGGAACTAGACTGGACGCCCATGGGGGCCCGCTTTTCAAATGCCGTTCTCCAAGCACTTTTGGTACTGTTTGGGCGGAGACCACCAAAGGTACGTCGTAAGACTGACCACTGCCGGAAATGTTCTAAATCCCCTTTTCCACTCAAGGGTCGACGCCTCCTCATCATAGCTACCTCCTCGCAGCGGCCAATCCTATCGGATATTGGTTTCGCTGAAACGTTCGACTCTGAATTACGCGTACCGCCGATCTCGAGCCTCCGCGCACTAAATTTCGTCCTACGTGAGGTGGAGCTGTTCCAGTCGAACGGGGAGAGGCAGCAGCTCATTAAGGACCTACAAGAAGCTGGCTTCGAGGGCCAGGACAACCTCTCTTCGAAATTCCAGATTGGAATCAAGAAACTTCTGAGCATGGTCGAGATGGCGCGCCAGGAGCCGGACAATGTCGGGCAACGGCTAACGGGGGCGCTTATGGGTCTGGGTATGTAATGATGTCAGGAACATTGTTGGTTTGTAGGATAGCTTAGAAGGATTATGTAGAATAGAGATGCGTTTCGTATCGCCGTGGGTGTCGGAGTCTTGGCCGAGTGTGGCCGGGTGTTCAACGTTCCACAGCCGCCCTGTTTTCAGGGCAGGTCCCTCAACAGGAGCCTTTTGAACGCTGGGCTATGTTTAGCGGATACAGCCTCTCCAACTTCCACATTCCTGAGAATCGAAATAACGATGTCGACTGGCATCATCATCGTCCTGTTTGATTTAGGGTAACAGGGTGCATATTTCAATGTATCTCCAGCCATTCACACAATCTCAGCAGATTTAGAGACCATGGCTGAAATACATCCTCGCTCTTCGCGCCACACGGCCCGCAACGTCCCGCAAGCAACTTGAAACGACCCTTTTACAGCCCACGTGGAACCGCCCCGACCCTGCAATCGACGAAGTGTCGGGTTTTGCTGACTCAAGTTGCTCCGTCGCTCTGTGTCCGCCGCTACTCCCGAAAGGCTCTACATGGTGATACAGTCGAATCAGCACTATCACCCTTTATCCGCATGTATAGTCAGGAAACCTCGCAACGAAATCTTGGGTCACTTTGAATGCTCCAAATGATATGGGTGGCATTTTCGATATGCGCAAACCGTACTTACCTCCAGTGCCTTGCGAACGACTCGAATAGGCATGGCGCCGTTCACAATACCTAAAGCATTTGTCGTATAGCAAGTGATCACACGTCATCTCGCCGGTCTTGCGCGAATAGGCACGTTCCCAGTGTCGCATCAATCATCCCTGAATCAAGCTGCTGTTTATGCTGTGTGCATCAGCTATCCCCAGATTCCGGAATGGCATACACTCCATAATGGCCGAATCTTGGGTTGCGGATAAATACGCAGCAGCACTCCAAAAGGAATCTCATCTTTCGCCCCCGTCCCCGTTGCAATTGGTCTCGTGCCGGTTTCCTTAATTTGGTCAACTAGCACAGTAGTTCCTCTGTATCTCTCGTCTGCCCAATGTCTGGCCCCGCTGGTCCTCCCTCGTCAGAGCAACTGGCCGCGCTAGCAAAGGGAGAGAAGGATGGGCAGGCCATCATTTTGTGGACTGTCGGAATGTATGTACTTCTCTGCCACTTCGATGATCGACTGACTTACAACCAATTGTGACGGTCAGGTTCTGCATATTCGGCTGGGATTATTTCATGAATCTACCCAAAGAGATCGAGCGCGTCTGGAAGAAGAATTTCAGTGTATGTATTCAGATAGTTTTCACTATGGTCGTGTTTTGAAGCTGATCTACTTTCCAACCAGTATATATCTGCGCTGTATGTTTTGAACAGGTACTATGGTCTGATCCAGTTCGCGGTTGTCATTCCGCTCTTCACAACACCCATTACACATGCGATCTCGGTTGAGACCTGCCAGAGCGAGTCTCCACTTACTTCCTTCCACACATGTTATCTAACATTGCAAACAATATCAGAAATATTCCGTTGGCAACCCGTGGGCGCACTTATTTCGACTTTCCTGTCCCAAATAATCATGGGAAGCCGTGTTTATGCCGTGAGTTTCTAGTCGAATCTCCAACGGCAGATGCTCATCGTCTTCCTACTATGTAGCTGTACGGAAAGTCTAAAATCATCATCGGTGTTCTTGGAACGATTATGCTTGCCGAGTTCATCATACATGTGATTACTTTGACAAAAGTCTTCCCTGCACCGAGCCCCGCGCCTGGCGTTATCGTTCCATGTGTTGCTATTGGCCCTACAAACTGGCTCGTCGGCTTCTGGGTAGGTCAACAGTTGAAGTGATATTCTTCGGACACTAACGATTCATCCAATAGGTGATGCCGCTAGCGTTCGACACGGTCACCTTCGTGATGACCTTATACAAGTCAATTGAACACTGGCGCAACAAAGTTACATCCTCGACCCTGGCACTCCTATTCCGCGACGGTCTCATTTATTTTGCGGCTATCTTCACGTATGTTTTTGATTATTCTGCAATCCGCACACATCTCAGTCTAGGGCAGGATGAATCTACTCACTGTCGTTCTTTTTGTCACACAATCCGAGACCTTGCAAGCCATCAACCTTCCGTAAGTTGCTCTATGCCTCTTCCTGCGTGCTCACGGTTGACTAAAAACGCAATTATAGGGCAACACTGATGCTGAACATCATCATGTCATGCAGACTGGTACTCAATCTCCGTGCGCCGCGAACTCCTGTCCAAGTTGGCCACCATTCCGGTCACTCGGCAAAGGTGGAACGAAAGCTACCTCTGTGGAATGCGCCTAGCAAACCAGGTGGTTCCTATGAACTCTCCAGGACATCCCCTTCCACGACTCCTGGTGTAATTATCATCGCCGACACTGAAACTGCCAAGTCATACGTATGAGCAGGAAGTTCTCGCCCATTGTCATTCTTTTCCAGGCATTCTTTGTGTCTCCCTGGGTTTCATGGAATCTTAATTTAATGTAATATTTATCTTATCCTTTTCCCTTCTTTGTATCTACTGTATGTATCTGAATATATTCGATGTCGATTTATCTGCCGACTAAAAAAGGATCTGGATGTCGTGAAATTAGCAAGATCAAAGTAGATCAAAGTTACACAACAACTGGCACCGTGTAATCCAGTTGTCGCCGTAATTATTACCTATCGGGAATATGTATTCTGTTTCAAGAGAGCTTCTTTGATCGAACGCAATGGAATCATTCAAAGCAACATACTAATATGTAGTGGTAATGCATAGTCTGACAAAGGAGGATCAGAGTGTCTATGCGACAGGCCCTGTTCGAACAAGGGCCAAGGATTCTTCACTGTCCACGGAAAGCCGCCTCAGTTCTTGGGAGCAAATTGCCACAACTTTGAAGGGACCAAAGTTAGTAACATTCAGCACTGCACACATCAATACTTACCCTTCTATTCGGTAGATAGAAGATATAAGGCGCGAGAATATTCTTGACCGGACCAGGTACAGGTGGGAAGCCTGATCCCTTCGGGGCGTGGATGATGGTATAAATGAGGAAGGTGAACGGTGGCTGGGGGATGGAGGTGAATATAGACTGGCGTGCGAGGAAAGCGGATCGAGCCTCACCATTGACTTCATGTGCTTTTCTGACACTGCGGCGATGTTCTTGACCTCAGCTTCTGTTAGCCCAGATGCACCGAGCTTCTGGGGGTCAAGATACCCGATTTCTTGTTGAAGCTATGGGGAGCTTACATTTCAGTGTAAGCCGAAGCAAGCTGCGTCGAGGTACATACATGGGTTGAGAGTTCAGTGGCAAATCCGTCAATGATGGTTCGTAGGTGTGCTCCATCGAACTTTTGCTGTTCGTGAGGTCCTACGGTTTGGCTATATCCCCAGGTAGTTCCAGCAGGAAGGCATGACAAGAGGTAGTCTTTAAAACTCTGGGTGCCTGCATGGAAAGTCTGGTGTTCCGCAACAATCGCGTCCGTGTTGAATTTTGGGGCAAACAAGGGATAGTACAGGTTCTCTTCCCAGCTAAAAGAGAAAGCGTCTACTTTTCGGCCCTCAGCAGCAGTTGGTGGGTGACTCACTCGTGATGGTGATCAAGTGCCGCGACCCATTGCAACGCGTACTCAACGAAAAGTTGCACTTTGTCCTCGGGCACTGAGCTTGATTTCTACGGAACAATTAGGTTCGTGATTCAAGCATTTAAACGAAATGCTCTTGCCTCATAGACAGTCAACAAGCCATTCATTAGCATGGCATGAGCACCTGCCATTTCCCACTGCTGAGCCGCGTAAACATCTTTAGGCTGAGTACCGGATGAGGCGTTCTTGAAGGTCTCAACGCTGCTACGGAGGTTTTCAACCGTCGACATTTCGTATCAATGTGGGGAGGGTCGGTGAGTACGATGTACCTATGGTACAAATAGGTCCAGGAGAGATCAGGGGAGCTTTAAGATGGCCGAACCCGAAGAAGGGACCGAATGGGGCTTCCATGATGCGGCAGCCTAGCCATGGTGTCCGTCAGTGCCCGACAAAGCAGACTGTTTCAAGATCCAAGCCTTCAAACTCGTAGAGGTTCTCCGCCTGCGCTTCGGCCAAGAAGTGCGAAGCAAGAACCAATCATGTATCACCGATATGTCAGGTTGGCAAAGACCCTTGAAACGCTTCAGGTGGGCGATAACTGGGCGATATATCTGCGAGCGTAAAGGTTCCGTCAGCTCTGATGTGATCACATCAAGCGCTCATCATCACACAAGCCATTCAACTCTTTTCTAGCTGCTCACTACCTCCGCTTGATGGCTGAGTACTAGCGCTGAGTCACAGTTGGCATCTCTCGGGAGTGGGAAGTAAGTCGACGCATTGGATATCGCAATCTAATAAGCCACTTGGAAAATCAGTTGGAACCTGTCAGATCTGAGTCGTGGCAAACGTTTCAATTTTACTTCACAAGGTGCATTGCGGTTACGATCTAGAAGCTCACTCTGATCACAGAAATGAGCACTCATGGGGTTACAGAAATCCAGCATCCGTGGCCATGTCGCCCTGTCTCGCCGCTACCTTGCTAAAAGCCTTCTGCAACTTGGGGACCCAGGGTTATAGATCATGGCGCCCACTAAACCAATTATCGTATGGCCCCTTCATCGAGGCTTTTGTGTATTCGACTCACTTGTGTACCTTGCTGCAGACTGTCGTAACAGGAACTGGTGCCCAAGGTCGCTCCGTTTCTCGTGCCTTCAACAGGACAGACAAATGGCACGTCCGCGTCCTCACTCGTAATCCTACCAGCGAAATCGCGCAAGCTTTTAAGGAGGAGGGTATGGAAATTGTAGATGGCAGTTTTGAAGACAGAGCCTCCCTTTTGAAAGCGTTTGAAGGAGCTTACACAGTGCGGCGGTGTCAGTGGTAATCGGAGAACTGTTGTCCTTATCGGGTCCATAGGTTTACAGCGTTACGATCCCCCCGTGGCACCAGTCATATACGAACACGCTCGGCGAAGAGGAGCAGGGTGTCCTACAGGCAGACGTTGCAAAGGAGTCGAACGTACAACTATTCTTGTTCTCGACGCTGCCCTACGTTGGCCCAGAGTACATGGGATTGGGAGGTGTAGAGCTCTATGACGGTCAGTAGCTATTATCCTGGACGCGTCACCGGGCTGATCGGGACGTACAGCGAAGGCACGCACAACCGATTACATCACATCTATAGGCTTACCCGCCGTTTATATCAGCACCCCTGCCTTCATTGATAACGTTCATGCCTGGCCCTTGGTAAAGGAGATCGACGGTGGCGCAAAGCTCGAATGCAAGCCTCGCCTTCGCTCCATCCTTTTCATTGACTTCATTTTTTATCAGTTTGGAGTTACGTAGTAGACAAGGATAAACCGATGGCCTTTTTGGTACGCCCTTTCCGACTTGAACTTGGTGCTGCCGAACTCTGACTAGCGGATACGCAGTGGGTGAAACGCGACCTAGGACCCTCTGCACTTGCACTTGCAGAGTCGTTCCGCTCCTTTGAAAAGCCACTGTTACAACACACTCTAAACCATACCATCCAGCCCCTTGGTTCCTGGCGTGGCACATGGGGACAAGTATCATGCGAGATTCAGAAGCAAACGGGAATCGAGACCCGCCATACCGTAATGTTCGTTCACACCAATTCACCCATGTAAATCACGCTAATGCTAGATATAGACCTGACGCTGATCAGCGATGGCATCGTGACCGTAGGTTCCTGAGCTCGATTCTATGAGAACGACATCTGAATTTATTGTTCTTCCTCCAGTCACGAACGCCTTCGTCTATCAGAATAACCATGGCCTGTATCCGACGTATAACTTCCCAACCCAAGTGTTCACGGACCTTGGTGTGCAGTATGGTACGCTGGACGAGTTCGTGCGCACCAAGATTGTACCAATGTTCGGCAAGTCCTAGTTAGACATACATCGGGTCTGGGAGCAACGTCAGGAACTTCATAGTTTAGCTTCAACCATCTTGAAGCGATTGTAAGATGTGGTAGTTATCAATCGTGTATTCATGTTCGAATCTATGCAAGTTACCTTTTTAAGAAGGCCTAGACGCGCCTTACATAACAGGTCACAACGAGTACCGGCGGGGTTGTTCACTCCACTATCATACTCGAATCTTAGACCCTTCCTTCTACAGTTGATTTCCCAACTCAGTCGCCACAATGGCCAGTGTTGAAGTCATCCACGAACGTCCCAACCTTCCCCCACTTCCACGCTCAGCTTCAAACCCGAAGCCCAAAGGCATCCTGAAGAATGCGCCGCAACAGCCCGGAACGCCCTCACAGTAAGTGGTATCCCAACGACTGAGATATATCTAACACAGGCCCGCATCTACAGTAGTCTCCAATGGGACGAGGAGAACCTTGCTTTGACCGAAATCCAGAAAGACAGCCTGATGAAGATTAGCGAACCAAAGACTCCGTACGTTCGATATAATGCAGAGACAGACGAGGTCGAGGGCGGTTCGTAGGCTCGATTGTGATGATCGATTAATCAAACTAATACAGCTTTAGAGATCCCACAGTTCGACTTAGATGGCCGCTATATACCACCCTTAGCGCGCGACAATGAACCTGGCTCGCCGCAGATGTCAGTTTCTTCGACGGGCGCCGATACCTCTGGACCATCATCGCGTCGGACCTCGATCTCGAGTATTGGGAGGTCAGGGTCTGTCTCTGGGCGCTCCGGGAGTGCGACATCGAGCAGGAGCACAAGCTTCAGTTTACCCAACGAAGCGCGACGGGAGATCAGGGCTGATGAGCGCGAGCCTGGCGGGGAAGTAGAGGTGGAAGAGGAAATGGACGAAGAAGGTGAGCGATTTGCCGTCTATCTTTGTTTTCTAGTTGTGAATTCACTTTGTGATTATCAGCGGCAGCGAAACACGCTGCATTCGTGCGTGCACGCGGCAGGCACTATTCCAACGAGGCTGAAGCGATGAAGGTATTTTGTCTGCCGACACCCATGAGAACTGTCGCTGAATCCATACATAGCGTGCCGCTCAGCTCGGGGATGATGAGGAGGAGGAGGAAGACGGGGTCATCCCCGCGATGCCACCAGTCCCGCCCCAGCCAAACGGATTTCACCACGGAGGCGATTAAATCAGCCCCAAGTTCGTTGCTCAAGGACTTGTGTACCATTAATAATGTCTTCATGCATTTTCTCTTTCCCTTCTTTCCCTTTCTTGTGTATTTGGAGGATGGCTGTACATAGATCGCGTACTTGTTGTTAATCGAGGTGATGACGATTCGGATCAGTAGATAAGATTGGCTCAAAGTCGACCTCGATCTAATCAGCCCTCGGTGATCGACAGAAATTTTACCCCTCCCAAATCATTTTACCTTCCATTCTTTACAGAACGCGGTACCATGTCTTCAGCGGTCGTCGAGGGAAAGGGCCTTCTACTGAAAGCAGATCCGATCGCAGCTGCATTCCGGGACGAGGTGAAGGCATCTCTAGCGCAATGTCCGCACCCGCCAAGGCTCGTTGGCATCCTTGCGACCTCGTCTGTGCCTAGCAGGAACTATGCTGAGTTCACCAAAAAGCAGTGCGCCGAGCTAGGCGTGGAGTTTGTGCTGAAGACCACTGGGGCCGCTGTTTCGCCTAATTTGGGCGAGGGCGAAGGAGTTGAGGAGGCGATCATCGAGGCTAATGAGGATGAGACCGTGGATGGGATCATGGTATGTAGATGGTTTATCGTGACGCCGGAAGCAATCAATAATTTACTACCTTGATCGCTTAATGATAGGTCTACTTCCCGATTTTTGGTGCATCACAGGTTTGAGCCTACCATGAGCAGGCGACGCCTCATTCTAACGACCAGAACCTCAGGACCATTACCTCCAGCAGGTAATTTCTGTCGGAATCATGCCATCTTTTTGCTTATAGGTTTGCAGATTGTGTCCCCCTTCAAAGACGTCGAAGGCCTGCATGTCAAGTTCCATTATAATTTGTATCACAAGTGAGCATTTGTGTAACTTTTCTCGACGCCCGGAAATAGCTAAGTACGCCATGCAGCATTCGTTTTATTCAACCCAGTTCTCTCTTATCATCTGTACCACCACCGCCACCTCCATCAAGTGCTCTAGACTCCGACCAACCTCCCGCAGGGACCGTCAAGTCAATCATCCCCTGCACACCTCTCGCCATCGTCAAATGCCTCGAGTTTGTAAGAGTCTACAACTCCATCCTCCCATATGGCGACCGTGCCTACGGCAAGATCATCACTGTAATCAACCGGTCCGCACCCACGCTAAGTTTGCTCCCACTGCATGATGCCTACTGATCTTGGCAGGTCTGAAGTCGTCGGCCGACCACTCGCCGCGCTCCTCTCTAACGACGGCGCACGTGTCTTTTCTGTCGACATTGACTCGATTCAGGTATGCATTGACTGATTACGCGTAGAATGTCGCGCCGTGACGCCGTTCTGTAGGAGTACACAAAACGCCCTCGCGTTGAGGGTGCCGACTCGGAGTCAGAAGCCGCGCGCCGATATCACCCCCGACATGTCGTGCGGCCGAGCAATCTCACACTCCAGGAGTGCCTGGCGCTTTCCGACGTTGTGGTATCCGCTGTGCCTGTCGCGGCATACAAGGTGAAGACCGAGTGGCTCAAAGATGGGTGCGTGTGTTTGAACGTCGCAGCGGACAAAAACTTCGAAAAGGACGTCCGTGATAAAGTGGGTATCGCCGCCCGAACAATTCTGCTTGCGCTGACAGCTGTGTAGGCGTCATTGTATATTCCGGCTGTCGGAAAAGTGACGATACTGATGCTCCTCCGTAATTTGTACGTCAGAACCACAGTAATCAACTAATGTCGGCTAACCAATACTGACGCGTCTGCACAGGCTGCGACTCCAGCAGTATACGCAGGGGTCCGCGTTGTCTTCGCAATAGATGAGTATATTATATAGCCCGTAGAGAGCGCTGTATATAGATGCGCAACTAGGAATGAGGGGGTAAGTCTCCGATTGTTTCTACGATGTATGAAATACAATGCATGGGATGGGATATGGGAAGTGCTTTACTTAGTTCCAAAAAGACAGTGGTGGCTTGATGGCTGTCACATCGAAATAAATGCAGTCGCGCCACTGATAGACAGGCAGCGGGCCCTACTGGAAGTGCGCCTCGGTGATGTCGGCGAGGGAAATGTTTTCTGTGAGGGGCGTCTGTACGCCGGATGGGGGGAAACTAGGTGTAATCGGTGTGGACATTCCGGAAAGATCATCTGACATAAAGCGCACTCGTTGTCGGTGAAGCTACAAATTTCGGTATCGTCAGCCCGAAAGGTGACAACGTGATAAAAACGCGATAGCAGTACCTGGGGCAGCTTGGGGATCAGTACAAAGATCAATGCGGTGATGTTGATTGCAAATAGCCATGGGTTATAATTGGTGTAGTGAGTGGATGCGAGGAATCTGGTTTCGTCAGGATGTGGGTTCCAGCGACGATGGGGAGGTACTTACAGTCCTATAGGCACAGAGAAAAGCCATTTCTTCGCAGGTGTATGCTGGGCCCCATCGTCAATTTGCTCCCATAATGTTAGGTCGTCGTAAGCGCCACCGTGTAGGTCGTTTTCGAAGGGTATGCCAGTGACCCAGTGAAACATTAGGTAGGACAGCTGAGAAGACTTGAGCAGATGATCCGAAGAATTTTCAAGTGACGCACCGCTAGATAGAACAGGTTGACCGCCGTCCAACTTATTTGTTGGGTCATTCCCGGAACGGTGTCGATGACAAGTTTACCGAAAAAGATTAGAACGACGTGTATGAGCCATGCACCTTGTGGATAGACGTTAACACCTAGAACCCGAAAAGCCAAGGAGACATACCCTTCGCGTTGACCCAGTTTGCATTAATATTGACGTAGGCACTTCGGTCAAGCGACTCCTCTATTGAGCGGTCGCCGACCTCCTCTACCTTGACAATGCTGGCGCTTCGAGGACGTCCTCGCATGGTGATTGTGCGTGGTGCAGTTGCGGACAAGTCAAGGATAGGCAGCTTGATTGTCGTGGAACGACTCATGGCGGGAGTCGAAGTCGAAGATATCACAGGGTGGCTGCGAAGAAGGAACTGCGCTTTCCGGCCTCTTCGGAGTTTGCCGAGTCCGTTTGCGATTGCCAATTCTCGACCCACCCGCAGTCCAATGGGCCTCCTCCACTGGTGCACCGTCAAACCAGAGGGCCACTCCAGCCTCGCTGCAGTCCGCTTCACCGCCCCCGTTCGCATATCCTCCATCCGCATCTTCCCAGCCGGTGCTCAGCCCTTTGCCAATGCTCCCGAAGTGGTCGCGTATGTCTCCTACTTCGGCGTCTAACTCAGATCTGACAGAACACAGTCAGACGCAGCCTGAGGCATTCTTCCTTGAGGTCTTTCTGAATGCACACCCTATTCCTCAGGCCGATGCAAAAGAGAAGCCACGCGTCGCAAATGCTCTAATCCCAACCGTCATAGCATATGCAGGCGGACAGGTTGAGTTTATGGTCGACATGGGTTCTGAGGTGCGCGATTTACGTGTCGTCCCACACTGAAACATGACACTATGCAGTATGCAACGCGTTTGATGATTGTCAAGGGCAAATTCGACGTGCTTTCGATGGCAATATATGGAGACATCGTTTCAGATGCCCTAGCTCCCGTGGAGAAGTATGAAGCGCGACCGATGCCTTCTATAGAACCAACTCCCCTCTTTCAAGCAGTGGACCCCTCCAACTCCTCAGACCCAACGATGCTTGCCAAGCAGCTGCTGGCGTTAATTCCAGATTCACCTCCACTCCCACTTGTTGTGCGATTAATGTTCTGTCTAAAGCCGTCTAACGATGACTGGAATCTACCCGAATTTCCTTATCTACATGCAGACTTGGAAGCTTACAACGAAGGCGACTTGGATCTTGAAACCGTCATAAACACGCTATCCAAACCTGTACGAGACGATACCCCCCCTCGAGGATTTGTCGACCTTTGCCACCAGAGTTTCGGAATGCATTTCTACGCCCAAGGTTGGCAACGCTCAATGGGAGCCGTCAGGGTACTGAATATCCGTCGATTAGACCAGTGATGAAGCCTACCAAGTCGCGAAACTTCTCAGTATCTCCGCATCCCAACATCCTGGGATGGCGCGTTCCCTCTTAGTTTGTCCAGTTGCTGGGATTCCATATATGTCAGCTTATCTACTCCCCTTTAGCACCATTTGGATATAGGATCGCTATTCCCTGCGCAGACTCTGGACGAAGAGACCTTACTCTGCCTTCTGGATGCTGCAACAAATGTCGATGTCGCTCGGCATATGAACAACAAAGCCTTCCTCGAAATCTTGAGTCAACTACAAGAAAACCCCAGAATAGATAAACCCATTCAGCTGGCCGCACGACGGCTTTCCTCCAGAATTCACGACTGGCGGTGCTTCGAGGACGCATTGTCCAACACCCGGGGTGACTTTAACCAATCTTGGAACATGCTCAAAGAAGTCGGCACCGAAGAACAGTCTTTAGGGATTTGGCTCGAGTCGATGATCCTCCATGACGACATCGTTACTACATTGGCCGAAAATCCTGTACTCGCGACTCTTCAATCTCATTCTCCCCTGGAATTTCGGAACAAAATGAACATAACGTCTCATGATGCGTTTATTACTCTGGTCAGAGCCTTCATTGGGGTAGCTAGTGTCTTAGCAGTCTGGGCATGGGCAGATAGTCAAGGGCATGATGTTTGTCGCGAACAAGCGCTTGCTGTTCTTCACCTATGGCAAGGAGTAGATGGACACCGCGAGGTACAACATATTTAACCATGTCATCAAAATTGTCTCTAACTTCCTTCATTTGAAGATAGTCAACCATCTGATGCTCTTACGCCAACTGACCCGCCGCCTAGAATGGATCACTTCAGATAACGATCCACCGAGGCAATCTGGAATTTTCGCTGAGAAAGTTGTTTTTGACCTTGCCAAAGATCCTCGTGCCATTCTGAACGAGGATCTTGTCCAAACCATCCTCTCCCTCAAGTCTCCGCTGTCGTTTATTGCAGAGCATGAGTTGCTATCAATGCGCAAGGTGGCACTCGTATCTGAAGATGGTCTACCCGCAGCCGTGGAGGAGCTTATGTTCTCTAGCGATCATCCACTCTCTCTTCGAAGACTACGAACCCTGCGTGTCTCCTTGGCTATCGTAGAACGTGAGCTCAATGACCCCAAAGGCGAATGGCGTACACTCGAGGCTTTCTGGGACGAACGGTCGCCTGGAATCGTTGCGTGTTTGATCGACATCCTTGTGGGCATCAGCAGCGATCTGAATGGGCACTTCGTTCTATCGCCACCACCGCGAATAAACCAGGCCCTCACCGACCAATTGTTCTTAACCACAGACGACTTGCTCCGGCTCATCTCGCAGCTAACACCAGCCTTTCCTCTCACGGGCCGTGCAATGCGCCGTCTGACGATCGCCACGGCTGATATTTTTGCGTGCACGGACGCAGCAGATATGATTTACTCGCAGACAAGCCGCGCGTGCATATCCGCGCGGGGCACCCGCCAAGCATGCCTCGATCTTGTGCTTACGCTATCTGGGCCAGAAATCTCCGCAGAACCTGGCAGTTTGGGTGCCGAAGTCGTCCTTCGGACATTGCTTCAGCACACTGGACGCAGCGGCGACCGTGATCCTGCTTATCATGCGCTACAGATGTTCACCATGGTTGACCACATTCTGCCTGAACCGAACGCGATGCTGTACGACGAGGGGGAGCCGTCCTATTTTGTCGCCTCTGTTCTTCCCCACGTCCTGGACGAGATCAGACTGTTCCTACGCCTGTTGGATCCAGAGAATAGAGGCCATGTTGTGAAGCGCCTGATCAGGCTCGACGACGAGGTGCTTGGGATTGGTGCATGGTTACTCGCGGAAGAGCTCAAAAATGTCACAATGACGATAGAAACGTTAGCCAGCCATTCGCATGCGGAGAACTACAAGACCGTTCTCCTGTATCAAGTGACGCTGTCACTTCAATTCATCCTCGACTTGGCCACACCCTGGTCGAGCTCTTCGAATTGGTGCTTAGACGCCATTGTCAACACCCCTGACTTGGCATCTGCTCTCAACGCTTCTCTTTCGGTTTTACTTGATGGTCAATACACCTCGAGACACCTACAGGATCTAATTGTGGTGCTCGCGTCGAAGGCAACTTCCTTTGGACCCGACCTTAGATTCACAATCCTATTAGCCTTGCTTCGAGTATCCCGCCACGTTCCATACCCAGGAACCCTGCTCCAGTCGATCTCCGACATCCTTGGCGGCATGACATCCAGCACGATAGTTCCAGAACCGCTTCGACTTGAGATTGGACCAACGATATCAGCTCTTGCTTCTCGAGAAATAGATGGTCCGTTTGCGGAAAGTCTTCTTTCCATCCTTGAATGGCTGCCTTCACAAACCGACTCCAAATTGACCACCCTCTGCGGCATCACGCCAGACCTCCTCTCCTCCCTCTTCTCCTCCCTTCTCGCCTCCCTGCCCTCTGACAAACACCCAGCGATCGAAATCCTTCGTTCCACTCTCACAATTGACGAAGACGAATACCTGCTACCACCAACCACCGCCCTTCCCGAGAAACTCACTCTCTCGATCCACGACCTGGACGACCTCCTGCGGCATGATATCCCCACACCAAGCACTCCGCCCAACGGCGCTAAAACCCCGGACATCTTAGGCCTCATCATTTCTCCACCAACCGCACTCCTCCGCGCGCAAGTTCCCGCCACGGGGCTCACCAAGACGTACGCCAACAATGACTTCCGAGAACTCCGTCAGACGCCATCGGCACGGCAGAATACAAGCAGGCTTCCAAGCATGCATGGTGCGTCCCTTCTCGTTTTGCTCATGTGCCTTGTGTGCTTTTTGCCGGGGAGATGATGATGATGGTGCTGATGATGTTGTGTGTGCTGTGGTTTATAGTGGACGTGGGTATCAACGGTCGTTTGACCTTTTGATTTCTGCTGATTTCGACCCTTCTCCTCCTTTCTTCTCTTTGCACGACATGGGGACGTTGTGTGGGTGTCATTCAATCTGTGTCGTTGCAATGCAATAGGACTTCCAAGTCACTACTAGTACGTCGGTGGCGACAGCGCCAGTATCTGCGTCGGATATGGAGATGTTCTCGGTGTTGCCTATGCTCAGCACAGATATGTAGTATTGGAGGGGATGTATGTAGTATTGGAGGCGATGCTGTACTTTGAGGTTGTGGCGAGAGGGTCAGTGTGATGTTTACTCATAGTGATGGCTTGGGAGATCCGAGTGGATGAGGTGTAAAGGGTTCCCAGGAAAGGAAATGTGCAGGACTGTATGATAGTTGCAAGATGTATCTTTTATAATTTCACCTGTATGGCGCTCAGACGCAGTTAACGCTTCCTCTTGTTGCACCCAAAGAACATTTTGTTCTTCCTTCGAGGTGACACTCCATGCATGGCGATGATAAGCACAAGTAGGAAGAGGACTGATAAGATAAGATTTAAATTCAGATTGGATTCAGGCACAAGTCAAACCTCTCCTCAACGACAACCTCCACATCATGGCCATGACGAAAGTCTGGTGGTGGCGCATCATTCTTACTGTCGATGAAGATGGTATTATCTATCTGTCTCGTGCAACTGGCATCATTGGTAAATATGGGACTATGGCGTGCGTCATGAAATGAATAACAGAACGTGTACGGTGTAGTGTCTAATAGGTGGCGGTACATGCTATTGAAATATGCTATAAAATTCCCGAGTTGTATAATCATTATTTAAGAACGTTAAAGGGGGTAAGGAAGAGAAAAGCAAAAAAATGAGCGTGCAGTAGGCGAGGGGGGTCGTAGTAGAGTACAATCATACAATGTCGGGATGCGCATGTGCAAGGATTCCGAAATAGATCCAAGTCAAAGAGGTCGTGCTGCTCCTATGCAGGCAAGGTAGATGTAGGCCACAGATAATCGTTTCTGAGATTACTGCTAGCGTTATGTAGGCGATGTGGATGCAAAGGGCGTGATGAGGGCTGTGGATACATCGGTGACGGTTGGCCACCCACACCGCTTGCCATTGCAACGCTCGGTGGCGCGGCAAGGGAGGGCTCCTGGTCATCGTGGGAGCGGAAGTACTGGTCCATATCGGAAGCGTCGAACTCGGGACCCCCAGGCGCAGTCCGCCTGGGTTTCGTCTTGCTTTTCACGGTTTCGGGCTCAGCAACCGCGTTCGTTTTCGCGCCGCCGAGTCGAAAAGTCCGTTTCCGCTTGGCTTTGGTGGGCTGCCGCTCGAGGAAGGAGGAGAGGCCGGAAGGGGCGGCAGAGCGCGGGGGTACGCTGCGGACGGTGAAATGCTGGAGGTTGCGCGTGTAGGGTGAGAGCGTGTGGTTAGAGTGGGAAAGGGTGGAAAGCTGGTGGATAGAGTTATTCCTGAGTATGATTTTGGGATTATGCGAGGCATGGTCTGAGGAGGGGTCGTCGGAGGGGGTGTTAGGAGATGTAGAAGGGAAAGCGTGGTCAAGGTTAGAGCCAGATGAGACGGAAGGGCGGCGAGAGGAAGGCGCAGTGGTTGGAGCTGGGGGAGGGTGCGGTATGGACGCGATGGAGTCGCGTAGTGTATTTTGATTGGGGTCATAATAGTCGTCGTCGTGCTCAGGATACTCTGTTGGGGGCGTTGATATTGAGAAGCCACGGCCACTGCTCGACCTTGATGGCTGGGTTTCCAGGCTGTCCGGCGTGACTGGGCGGCCTGGCGTCGAACCGAATGGCGGCGCCGTGGGGAATCCACCCGTCACGCTGTGTGCAGAAGATATCCCCCCGAAGTAAGGGTTGTACATTCCACTCGAGCGCTGAGAAACCAGGCCTGGCGTAGTGAATCCGGACCTTGGGGGGATCATAGACCCATAGGAGTGCAATGGATGTCTGTGTTTCGATGATGAAGCGATGGCATTGTCTGGGCTGAGTGAAGGCTGGATCATAGACTGGGAGTGATATATTCTCGGCCGTGTGATTGTCCCTCCTCCAACGGCCGGTATCGTCTCGTAGCCGGATTCTCGCGTTACGCTCTCCGCTGCATCCACATAGACGCTGGTGTTGGAATCAGGTACAGTGTAGTTCCAATTGATGATGTCGAATGAGGCGGCGCCGTCGTCATCGTCATCAAATTCCTCGTCTTCTTCAGAGTCCTCTGTAAGATCAGCGAGCCCTTTATTTGGAGTAAAGAGGTTGCTGAAGCCGCGGAATACACTTTTGGTTGGGATACCTTCAGGACGTAGACCATATGTCGGATCGAAGTTCTCGAGATCCGGGAAGGATACAGGTTCGGAAGGCGTGGGAGGCAAAGTTGGCTTGGGTGATCTGGGTTTAGGAACAGATGTCGAAGAATAGCCAGACGCGGAACGTGGCCGCCTGGGATAGGAGTAAGCTCTCATAGATGTCGCAGATTGAGGTCGCCGTGGAATGACTGGAGGGACACCGATGTGTGGGGAGGGCGGCATGCTTCTGAAGGACGCGCCAGCTGTGGAATGTGTTTCGAATGCCTGTTGCTTGTTGACAGGTGGTGGCGGGTTTTTGTGCAGGTATGGAGCCTCGACTTTAGCTTTGACCCATTGCTGACTGAGGCGGTGTATGATGCCAGGGAGATCCTCGCGAAACATTTGGCGTAGCTGACCTTCAATTTCGCGTTGTATAAACTTTTGAATGACAGCTATTGAGTCAAACGTGCTGTTTATGTCAACGTTTTGCAGGGGGTCGGTCTTGAAGACGAGGGTAATACCCTTTTGTTTGGAAACGACGAGGACAACATATGAGTTGAGTTTGAAGTGCGATAGCCGAAGAAGCATAGGCACGACAAGGGGCTGCTTTGCAGCAAGCATGCCGTTTGAGCCAGCCATAAGATGAATATCGGGTTGCTTATGATTTAATGGGTTTGCCTGATAGAAGATGTTAAATTCTGAACCAAATAGTCCAAAGATGGAGACATACCTGGACTTTAGTCTTAAGAACAAGGTGTGCATCGCCAGAATATGTGAGGCGGAAAATGCCCCTGAATTGATCAACGGTCAAGTCACCTATATCCCGAATCTCCAGTTCTGGGGGCTGGAGAGTATTATAGACATGGAGAGGAGGGATGAGAGATGATTGGCACCTGTGTACCCATCTCGAGCTCGACGACCTCGATGCGGTCGGCTATGATGGGGGGTTTGTTGCCCTTGTTGAGGGCGGTATTGAGCATCTGTATGGCATCGAAGTGGAACTGGTCCGAAAAGCGAGGCCAGTTGAATGTGAAGGACATGGACGCATGGAAGATGGGTGTCGATCGTTGGCGGCAATGGAAACGGCATGGTAAGCACATGGGGATAAGGTTAGGGTTACGGCCTAACTACACTTTCCCTTCACCGCTGAGCACATCCCACACACCGCCATGAATGGCGTCCGCAGGTTCCTCGGCGCTGCGACCGCCTCCACCAGCTCGTCTCCCCCGTCGGCCACGGTAGACCCGCCAACTGCCCCACTCTCGTTCAGCGCAAAAGCCATCAACGGACCCTCATGGCCGCCGTCATCCCCGACCACAGCAACACCACCCACGCCTCCCCTAAGTTTCAAGAAGGAACCTAGCAGGCAGCGCTTCGACTCCCCTCCACCGCCGGACGGTGAACAGACGAGAACCTCCACCTCCGACTCAAATTTTCGTCAATCCGCAGGGTCATCCTCTTCCCCTTCCTCATCACGCGTCCCACCCAACCGCCTAACCCTCCGCAAGACCGTGGCACATTCACAGTCTCCCCCTGATGCTGATTGGAAACGGAGTTCTGCCGCGAGTAGCTCGTCTGGGACAGCAAACACCCGTGATGAACTCCTCCTCAGTCTCCTAGCATCCCAGGCTGTCGTCGACAGTCGTGAGTTTGAAATTCTAGGCTCAGAACAAATCGATGATTTAACTAAGGTATGTCCTAACCTAAAATCTTACCCAGGAACTCATGGCTATTTTGTACTTCATAGGAACACCATATCCTGACCTCTCGGCTCGAAGCCATGTCCAAGAAGCTAACCCTCGAAACCAAGATCCGTGATGCAGCCGTGTCCCTTACCAAAGTCAACGCTGCGCACAAACGGGTGTCCAAGCAGACAGAGGAGCAGCTCAAGGCTGCTAATAGCCGCGTGGATGCTGCGCAGCGAGACCTGTGGCGCATCTCAGAGCGGGCACACGAGGTGCACCGACGGTTGCTTGAGCACCGCGCCGGAGTGCTGTCACATTCAGTCCGAAGCATGGAGAAGAAGATCGGCAACGGTCCCGGAACTGGAGCTGGGGAAGATTCAGGTTACGATTCATCGAACAGGAGTACGCTGATGAGCCCCACGACGTCAAGTATGACGGGCTTCCCCACCTCTTCAAAGGCACGTTTCGACGGTCTCCATCTCTTTGCGGGGCATGTAGATACCATTGTACCCCGGCGCCAGCTTTCAAGTGAAGCTGCTGCAGCGGAAATCACGGTGCTCGAGGAGAAACTAAAGGCGGCAACAGTGTCGTTGACAGCTGCGGGGAAGAAGCAGGCAGAGTTGACGAGGGAATTGTTGATGATGAAGCTAGAGAAGCAGGAGGTGGAAACAATGATGGGGATGGACCTACAGAGTGCAGAGGAAACTATCAAAGCGCTTGAAATGGAGCTTCCTAAACTTCAGGGTCTCGATGGCGAGGTGCAGGAACTGCGGGAGGAGAGGAAGGCATGGGGAGAGGAAAGGACGAGGCTGCAGGAGCAAACACTGCAGGTGCAGGTGCTAAGGACAAGGTTGGAGGAAATGGAGACGAATCGGGGAGGGCTAGTGGCAGGCTCTGAGAAGGAGCTGTCGGACAGTCGGAGAATGCTACAGGAGAAGGAAGAGGAGATTCGACGAATCACAGCCCAATGGCAGGCCGAGAGGGAAGTGTGGGAGCGGAGGAAGGCTGAAGCAGAGGATGAGAAGATCGATGAGCTAGCTCAGTTACAGCAGGAGATGGATGCTGTACGAGACGAGGATGACCTAGCCTTGCGACAAGCTCACGGAGAGCTAGACGCCGGGCTCGATGCATTGCGGACATTAGTGCAGCAGCATGGGATCGTGTTGTTCTCTCGAGACTCTTCGCTGCAGGGACTCCTTTCATCCGTTGGAACACATCTCGAGACTGTGCACACCAAATTGGAGTCACACGCACGAGCCGAGAACGAGTGGGAAACGGTACGGAGGAAGCTTGAAGAAGACGTCCGAGCAGGCCTCGACAAACGCGAAGCTCTAGCTCGCGATCTCGAGTATGCTCGCCAGGAACGAGACGGGGCCCGGGACTCCATCCGTGCAGTTGAACGCGTGAGTCTTGCCAAGGATCCGAGCAGCCTGCAATCGCCCGTCTCTCCATTGGCATCTTCAGACTCGGTCGGCCGCATCACGCAAGTGCTCACACCCCTTTGGAACATCCTTCCGTCTCCCGAAGCACGCGCTGCCAAGTTCAACAACACCAGGGCGTTCCGCACGGGCTCGCCCACGCTAGACCGGAACGGTGCATCCGCTAAACCAGTCGCGTCGCTCTCGGAGCTCGACGTGCGCTCACTCAAGTCACTGTACGATTCGACGCGTCAGCCAATGTCCCCTATGGCGAGCCCGGGCGAGTTCTCGATTGAGGCGTTCGCAGCGCGCGTGCAGGCCCTCATCCAGGACGATCGTGCGCTGATAGAGCGATTATTGCGGTTCGCCCAGGCGCATGATCTGCTCAAGAAGAATGCAGAGCGTGCACAGAAGCTCGCACACGAGGGTAACGCCGCGCTAGAGACGTACCAGAAGCAAGTCCGTATTTTGGAGGAGAGGAACATGACTATGGCTGCAAAGCAGGCCGCTTTGTAAGTCTCATCCCTGCTGTGTTTGGTGTTTTGTTAACCTTTCTTTCCTCTGTATAGACTGGAAGAGCTACAGCAGCTTCAGAGTTCATTGGAGCGCATTGAGAACGAGAAGCGGGAGGTGGAGATGTTGGCTCTTGAGCAGGCAGAGACGTGCAAGCAATTGACGGAGGCCAACAATACCCTGAGCGCTCGGACGCTTACACTCGCTGAAGAGGCTGCGTCTGCGCCTGAAATGGTGCGGAGGCACCTCGAAGGGCAGCTATCGGAGACGCGAGCAGCCCTCGAGTCGGCCCAGGATGAAGTCGAGGCGATGCGGACGTCCGAGCAGTCACAGAGGATCGCCTTGCTCGACGAGTTGAACTCGATGCAGACAGAAAATGGACAGCTAAGAGCACAGTTGCGGGCTCGGAAGTAGAATCCGTTCAGGACTGTGGGGTGGATTCGGATTTATTCCCTCTAGTTAGTTTATACCTTCCAGTTTCCCGATATACCTTCAATGTAATTTTATCTGCACACATATCATATTTTCCATTTCGTAAAGCCTGCATAAACGCGAGCGGCAAGGTGCATAATGATACTACACGTAACACCGATGGTCGCTGGTTCAGACTTATATATACTCGTGAATATAAGTGAAAAAAAGGCGAAATGACTCCCCAGTTTATGAACCCCCGGCGGGATTCGAACCCGCAACCTCCAGATAACAGACACGGCTGTAGAAGTCTGACGTCATAACCATTAGACAACGGGGGCTTGTGGGAAGTAAGTGAGTTGATTACCAGTACCAGTCTGGCTCATTAAGTTATAGGCACAATGTCACCATCTACCTAGATCTACCTTATTTTGATAGATTAATGTCGCTGCGCCCATGTGAAGATTCAGTACTCAGTGTCCGTAAACGTCGTGATAAACGCAAAGATGGTGGTAAGCTTTCCCAATTGTTCGCCCGTAGCCCTTGTACCCGCACGAATACAGAGCTATACAGAGTCAAAGCATCATGATCTAAGAGCGGGAAGGAGCAGATCATCTTGATCATTAGTATGCTCAAAGGACCTGAAGATTATTCGGTTGAGCTCGAGGAAGCTGAGCATAGGAAACATATTCGGCATCCTGGTTGTCATGTCGGCGTTCGGGGTCGAGTGCATAAGATAAAACGAGGTGATACGAGAAAATTGCTCGATACCGGATGGGAGAAGTGATCTGTGCACACGTAATAGCAGAATGTCGATGAAGGTGGTGGTTGAGATATCTGGCCACCATCCTGGGGGCTGAGCAAGATGTCTGAAAAGAGATGATACCAGGTGCGCATCATGCATGCTTTAGATATTAGGGAGCACACAGCCAGGGCCTGTCGACAGTTCGATGATCATGTCGATGATTTCTTAAGGAAGGGAGATGATGTTCCGTGGAATGGGGGTGGCTGGGTTGTCACCGTAATTTACAGGCAACAAATTGGGGGGGGGAGGGTTAGCGGTTGGAACTTCTTCTTGAGTTAGCAGCTCCAGCTGCGCCATCACCGACCCATTAGCCCCAAGGAGAGTGATAGCCTCTAACTTATCTGATTAAAGAGCATGGGACACAATGATGACAGTTTGGCGTGAGTAGTAGGCTTAGATGATCTAGCCATACGTTTTGAACAACAGTAGCGGACGGAACAAGAAACCCAGGGATCGAGGATCATGTAAAACCAAGTCCAAGGGTCAGATAAGCAGCACCAGTAAAGTGAGTCTCCTCGCCGTCGTCGTCGTTGGTTTGAACTTGGAGGTGCGGTGTAGTGCGGTGTTCGGTCAGTGGCTCTTCGCAGCCAGCTGGAAACTCCCAAGAGAAGTGACAGAGACAGAATATCCGGTAGGATAAGAAATTCTGGCTTCAGCCAGCTGACGACTGGTCGACGGTGATGTTTACCAATGGACTGTGTTCAGCAAGTTGGACTTGGCAATGTTGTCTGTAACTAGCTGTAACTTAGTTGTAAGTTGGCGTTGGCAATGACTCTGAGTGATCAGATTAATTTGGCCACGTGCCTTGACGCGTCGGCGAAAATTTGTGGAGTCGCCGAAAAGCATCATTGCATCCACGTTTGTCTCGACTTTTGACGCTTAGCGCTTAACGTCCAACCATCACTTGCCGTCTTCGAACATGTCAGGCACTCCCTCTATTATAGAGGATGCCACCAAGACAGCAAATCCTATCACCGCCTTTTCACTCGAAACCATCCTGAGCAACAACCATGAGGCCGTCGAGCACCCAGGCAGCAACGGTGTGGCCCCCACTGGCTGGGACGAGGAAGTACCTGAAAATGTAGCTGTCGAGGGATTTTGCGTTGAGTGTGAAGGTAAGCTTGCATAGACTACATGCCATTTCATGTAATTTATCTCGTTATATCGATGGTCGATAGATCAGCCTGCCCAAGTGTCGTGCGAAACATGCTCCGATGCGTACTGTGAAGTGTGTTTCGCTGCGCAGCACAGGAAAGGCTCAAGGAAGCGACATGCTGTAAAACCCCTTCCTGGACAAACAGAGAAGAAGGCGAAGACGAGTGGTGCTTCTACTTCCGCCGCAAATGGAGACTCGGTGAGATTCCTCCTATGTCATCATATAACTATTTGACAGTCGACTAACCATGTGCATAGATGGATGTGGAGGAAAATGGTGCCAACGATGAGTCTGACGACGAGGATTGGGAGCGTGTTGCCGCCGGGCCATCTGTTGAAGTGCGTGGCGCGCAACCTGCCGTCGGCGCTAAGGTTGGCGAGTGGTTCGTAGAACGCGCAAAGTACATCCCTCTTCGCCTTTCAATCGCTGAGCGGAAGTACCTTCGCCTGTTAGAAGCTGCTCTTAACGTCTCCGAGTATACGGACAAGATTGATACGATCGGGTTCGGGCTCTCGAAGCCAAAGAGAATCGTGCAGCAGATCCGAGAACTCTGTGCTATCATGTCTGGCTTGCTTCTCGCTGCCGACTATAAGCAGGGCCAGGAATTGTTTACAGATCGTGACTTCCAAGCCAATGCAGAATTTTACCAGCAGATCTTTGAGCTGGGACGGAGGCATAAGATCATGAACCCTGACAAAATGCGAACTACATACGGGAAGCTTATATACCTTCTACAAGTCAGTCAAGCGTTACCGTGTCGTACACCCATTCTAATTCTAGTATACAGGATAGCCAATCGCCGGATGTCAAAGACCTCCTCAGCTTTTCCTGTATACGTCCTATCAAAACCGTATATGCAATTTTGGAGGGGCACGATGCAATCGACCTGCTTCGAGACGATCTAATCACCATCGCCACCAAAGAAATTTATTCCGAGGGCCGGCCCCGGCGAGACGTTCAAAAGGACATCAAAAGCAAGGAACGTGCCATCGAGACACTTGCGTCACGATACGAGCGTAGAGGGCTCTCCCAAGAAAATGTTCGGCAATGCCTCTACTCCATCGGCGACAATCACGCTTTCCTGCGAGCCAACCGTGATCCTTGCGAACGGATGATTACTTACTTGCGAGAGAATTTCCACCCGACACAGGCGAAAGATAGCAAAACAAGTCTTGCTATTCGCAGTGGAAAGGGTGGTGCGAGGTTGTCTCATGACCATGCTAAACAGTACGCATATGTTCTTCAGAGCTTGACGCTATGGAGAGAGATTTTGCATGGTGATTATTAAATTTCGCCATCACTGTTCAGAGACTCACATCTTTTTCCTTCAGACATGTTCCACCTCTGGTCACTTGCGGAACAAGATCTGCTTGCTGAAAATGTCCCATACCGCCTGCGAGATACTGGCCAGGGCTTGAACCGTGTCCAAGCTGCACCCAAAACATCCCGCATGATGCATACCATCCTTCACAAAGCCCAGCAGAGCGTCGGCACATGGATCGGATCCAGCGTCATCCACATGGGCGACCACAACGTGCCAAACGCTCTAATGTTCATCGACAAATATACCCAGATCTACCGCATCCTTCTCCCCATCTGCAATACCCTTTCACAAATCCCATCTCTGACGGCGAAGCCAGCCTTGCGGTCATATATTGACGACGAGTTCGGATCAACGGAGAACTTAATTCGGGAGATCCTGGGCGACTTCTTTAGGCATGGTTTCGATGGCTCCGGTGCAGACAACTTCTTTGATGCTGGCAGTTGCATTGATGGAAGGTTGACGAGCGCCTGGAATTGGTGTGCGTCGCTCGAGAAGAAGCGATACTTCCCAATTTTCTTGCTGACAGGTATGTGCATGATGTCCGTACACGACGAACCGTAGATCTGAAAATCCTTTCAATAGGGTTCGTGGGCTTTGACGGTGAATGGTAGCGTGGCAGACAGCAGATAGATCTTAGACACCTCGATATCCCAGCATTACATGGATATAGACTTGCATCATTTTGTTCCTTTCGAGCACGCTCGGATCCGGTCAAGAAAGTGCTTTATCGTCGAACGATATATCCATCATGGTTTACCAAGAGCGGAACACAGCGAATACATATCGCACGTGTTGTCCTTGCCTGATGCTGATCGCGGCTTTGCGCCTCTAGCCAAAACATGTACACAGAAACAACATAGTATTTAAGAAGTAAACGATACAGGCATGTAAGTCCAGATTCAAAACCCAACATTAAATCTAACGACAAACGAAATTAGTTGTCGGCTACCCGGCCATCGCACAGCCTCAAGATAGCGCACCTTGCTAGGCTTGCTGTTATATTACACCTTGTCCTTCTCAGTGGGTGCAGATGCAAACTTTTTCTATGGGTCAAATAAGACCAGTCGCCCCTGGGAAGCGTCTGACAAGTAGGTACGTACGGTCATTGCAGAACCCTCCGTGGAAGCCCTGTCTCTGGGCAATGCAGCTGGCAGAGCAGGCGGCATCAGCTCCGCCGAATATCCCGCCGAGTTGGCAGGTGAGCTGGGTGCTGTCGGCCGCGGGGACCGCCAGAGCAGCAGGGAGGAGGATGAGAGCGGCAATTTGTACGAAGAGGGCGCGGAATTGCATGTTGTGTGATTTAGATATGTTGGTGGGTCTGTGGGAGGCTTGTGTTGTGAAGCTCACTGCTGAAAAAACGCGCCTTTATATACCCTGCGGACCCTTACAGAGCGCGCGGTGCTTCGAGCTGTACCAGCAGCATCACAGGTCATGAACCAGATTCATTTACTTCCTTAGGAATTATTTGACACTGATCATGTCATTGGCTGAAACATAGACGGGGAGCTTCTGGTGGAGAGAAGCAGTGGAGCACCAAACCAGTGCAAAACCATTCCACTCAACTTTATGTGGTAAGGATCTTCGCCACAGGTTGACAGTTGGGCATCCAAGTAGCTCCAAAAAGATTGTATCGTTGGATACGTACGAGTCAGCCAGAAAGCAAGGTCGAGCCGAAAATACTGACCCTTAAGGTCAAATCTGTGACAAGCATATCGACAGGCTGGCTGGAGCCTAGGGTGTTTACAGCTAACCCAAATCGATAGACAATTCGCTTCCCTAACACATACATAGCCTTTTGTTTCTTGTGGCGCGGGCTAGAGCAAATAAGTCATTGGCTTAATCGGTAGAATCAGAGCTGCGAGATGGCTGTTGTTGTTTCCCCTTTACCGTCTCCACACAAGTCTTCATCCTTCACACTCACTTCACTGTATCTTCTTACAAAATACGATGTATATTCTTGATCTGACGCTTCCGAGGTGGCGCACGATCTAATCGCGCTCCATTCCGGAGATCACACATGATGCACAGAATATCCTTAGTGTGAAAGGGAGCGGTCGTAGTTTCGTTCCAAAGGAGCCTAGCGACGACACACGATCAGTGATCAGAAGCCTGGTCAAACCAGCGAGCTCAAGATTTTCCGAATAACGCTGAATGGGGAACAAGTATTGGTTGTCCACCCTTCAACATGATGCGACGGCATTCCAGCTGATATAGGTTTTACCAGCACCGTATACTCAAGTCGATTTAGCTGTCGGCGGTAATGAGAGGAATGGTACGCGGTCCTTGACAGTTTGGACGCTTCGACTGCTGAGAATACCAAGAATAACATGCTTCCATTTCCCAAGGAATCATAATCTCCCACATCAAACTGCGTTTTGTGGCTGGCCAAGCCCAGCCTGTCGTTTCGCACTCACGACAACATCCAAGACCCCACTAAGACCAGACTTCCATGCTACCAGTCTCTTCTCAAGAGCTTCCCACTGCTCTTTTTCGAAGGTCCGAGCGGTCGCGCGTGTGATGTGCATGCTTTGCGTCGTTTGCGAGAGTTTACCCCATACCAGTCCTGCCCGGATGACTGGAAAATATCTGAGTTCCTGTTTACCTTGAGCAAGTAAAGTATTGGTTACCGTCGATAGCCCATTTCTCGACATCTGGAGCATCCACTTGCAGCGCTTCTGCTACGTTTGAGTAGGGTAGATCGCGACCCACGTGCTGGAAGGCAAGAGACGCAAGCGTGAGCAGACGTACTTTACGCTCGAGCTCCGCGCGGTCAAGCTCTGTATATCGCGTCAAACATATCCGAATGCATACATTATTCACAAGATACGTACTGTGTTTCTCAAGCGCGTCTGGGTGTGATTGCTCCCAGGCTTTGAATTCTGGGAGACCGCTGTTAAGGAATATGTGGAGGAGAGAGAACAGTTCGTGCTCTTTTATCGCGAGAACTGCCTCGAGTTTGAAGAGTGGGTCGAAGTCGAATATGGCAGGGAGTCGAAGAGCGGTCGCAATCAGGTTGACAGCACCATCCTGAGCGGCCTGTGATGTTGACGGCAATGCTGCAATGTACAGCCGTTCATATTCATATGCATTTTCACTGAAGAAAAGGATAAGCGCGAAAATCATAGGTAATATTGATATGCACTCACGGCTGCGACATCGTCTCGTACGCGCTAGATATAGTCTTGAGGAAGACCGCTTTGTCAAATTGGGCGATGTTCCATTCGGATAGCCATTTTTCAACGTTGGCGCGGGTGATTTGCAGAAGATCGAGGTCGCCATTGAAACTCGCCATCTGCACTAGCGCACTGTAGACCATGGGACGGAGTGAGGATGTTCGTTCGATAGCGTTGAACATGTTTGATAGGCTGGAAATATAAATGATCAGTGCTGAAGTTTGACCAAGGACAAATCGTCGTACATGCGGTATTTGATGAACTTTTGTTTCGAGGGGTGCTGCGTGAGCAGTTGTATCAAGGCATTCACGTAGATTTTTGTGTCGGGTCCCTCAGACGTGTGCAGGGCAAACAAATGAGAGAATAAGAGGTTGAAGAAACCCTCAATCTCTGTCTAATCAATCAGAGGCGATAAAATTCTACGGGCAATATACGCACCTTTGTCTGCACCATCTCCAAGGCCTTTCACCTCAACCGCCACCATTTGAAATATACTACGCTTTCGCTCGTCATCCTCCCCTAGAGGTTTCTGTCCTTCAGGTGTCTTCAGGGCCTCTTGGAATGGACGCTTAAACGCGGCGCGTTCCTCTTCTGATCGATTTCGAACAATATAGTCCACCAACTCTCGAATCTGACGGAATAAATTGAGATTCGAGTATAGGGAAATGTACTGTGTATGCTCCATACCTGCTCCTCGAACGTCCCCTCCGCAAAAACTGATACTGAATCCGTTGAAGCCATAGTGTTGTAGTGCAGTATAATCAAAAATTCTAAGTATGGAAGCCCTAGCCAATCAAGTGCAAATACTCGAGTACTGCCCGAGACTCGAGTTGTTGTTCATCTGCCTTGGACATTTCAAAATAAACTTCGCCATGCCAAAGGCTGGCCGCGGACTCTGCCACCGCTCATGGACGCAATAGCTCTCTTCTGCAACCTTCGAAGCTGGGCATGGCACCCATGGAAGAATGGGAATTGGGACTCACACCGAGATAGTCGGAGTCCAAACTGGTCACGTGACCCCATCGCGTCGCGTCGTTTGAGTTCCCTGTGCCGCATGCAGGTTTCCTGTCCTTCATTATATCTGTCTAGTATCCTTGTGCCCCAACCCATTCTCTGTATACTATCTCTGTGCCTCAAGAATGTCGTCAAAGATCAGCTCCAACCGCAAAATCTCTGCAGCCCTTGACAAAGAACTCCGAGAAGTTCCGCTGCTGCGCAAGGCAAATAAGAATCAGAAGCCGAAGATCCCCAGCCACTTGGATCTGACTGAAGAATCTCGCAAACTCATGCAAGCTCATATTGATTTACTGGGTCTCGATAAGCATTTGTTCCTCCACACAGTTGAAGATCAAAGTTATTACTTATATTAGTTTTTCTCGGGGATATTGTGAGACTGACCCTGGGCTTATTCTATTTACAAACCCCCTTCGTAGGACGAACCCCCCTTGTTTAAAACTTGTTATTTACGAACCCCGCTTGTGCAACGCCGGTGAGCCGCCGCTGTTCCTGGTCACGACCGGTATAGATGTCACATAAATATTTCATCTCAACATCTGTTTACTGATTTTTTGCCTACCGTTGCGTACAGATTAATCCTATTAATTTCAACACATATCATCCTCATTCAATGGACGAGTCGAGCGGTTATTTACTTATTGGCGACAAAGTGCACGCCGCCGAGTACTCCGCCTGGCATGAGCATCAGGCCCGACAGGAAGCATTCCAGCACCTTCCCCTCGTGCTCTACCCTCAAATGGTCCTGTAACGCGCGCTGTGTAAGGTCATCGTTTGTGCATAATGATTGGTGGGTCTTGAATTCCGTCACGTCGCATTTCGTCGTTTTCAGCTCGCCTAGTAGTACTCGAGTACACGCCCATTAGAATAGACCTACTGCAGTACGAGTGCCGATTGCTGAAGCACTAAATTTGTCAGAGAGTTGAACCGTGAACGATGCACATGAGTTGATATATAAAACCATTTGGCGAGAATTCTCGATAGGTTTGCAGAAGTCTTCCCTCCGGTTGTGCAACGGTCATCGACATCAATCAATAGTGACAAATACAGATACAACCATTTTGGGAAACCGTCGCCGGCCGGCACAAACCCCCTTTCTAAGTAGAAAAAAAGCGGGGTTCGTCAACAAACCCTGGGTTCGTCTTACGAAGGGGGTTCGTGAATAGAATAAGCCCTGACCCTGTGCCCTTCAGATCGAGCTTTTGAAAATCTTATTCACCTTGGTCTCCACATCCCCAACGAGGTCGAAAGGGACGTCCGATCAAAGTACTCGATTCGCCACAGCAGTTCAAGCCCGATTCATGCCATACCAGCCATAAAGGGAGAACAGGGACGCCCTCTGATGCGCTACGTCAGAATCTATCAATGCTTATGTGGCTCAGACTCTGGCAAGGAACGGCGGCTTATTTCGTGGAAGGATGTGTCTTGCTGCTCTTGGATCAGGGTGGTCACGACGCACGACAACACAAAGGGTCAGTTACATGACTGTCCGACTCTATGCGCATATATTAATCCCTTTATTCAGATAATCGGATGCTGACTATCGACGAGATCTCTGGGATTCTCGACCACTCGTCAGCATGTAACGAAGTTCAAGAAATGAACCGCGACCCATCTATCGGTCTTCACCCTGAATTGCGAGCCTACGCCCTGTCCCTCTTACGTGATAACATTCCTCTCACGCAACTACAGCAACTGTGCAAAAAGTGGGCTATGTCTCGCTGGAATGACTGCACAGGAAACAACACACATCGTTTTTACCTCAACGAACATGACAGTTCTTCCTTATACCGTACTCTGGCTCAAGAACGTGGTGTCCGTCAACGTACAGCTGCCGAGGAGAATCTTGATCTCTGGTTCCGAGGCAACGGCTCATCTCTGTCTGGGGCGCTGTTATCTCCGTCTGTTCTCTTCTACCAGCCTTGCCGTGATGATTCCGACCGTCTGGTTCTTGTCATAGCAACACCTGACATGAAGCGTGCCGCATGGCAGTACGGTCACAATCAGCATATATTTCTTGATCTTACCTTTGGATTCTGCTCTGCGCGTGCAAACCTCCTCATTCTCATGGCGGTGGACGATAAGAACAAGGGTGTTCCAATTGGTTTTGTCATTTTCACTGCGAAGCCAACAGCCAAAGCAACACACGCCGACTATGATACAAAACTCATCACAGTACTTCTCGAGAAGTGGCGGACAGGCATGGGAACAAACGCTACAGGGACGGTGTTCACTGGGTCTTTCATCAATATCTGCGTCGCAACCACGGACAATGATACACGGGAACGAAACGCGCTGCAAAAGGTCTGGCCAAACATCCTCCTCCTCCTCTGCATGTTCCATGTATGGCAGTGCTGGAAAAACGGGCTCAACAAGCATCTGAGTTGCATCCCGAAGGGCAGCGAACGAGTTCAGACACGTCGACGGCTTGCTAAGCTCCTCATGCGGCTTCTCAGGGACATTACGGAATATTCGGAGGCTGTTGCTGCTTATAACGACGAGATCGAGCACTCCAAGGCACTGGGTCGAAAGTCCGATCGTATTTCCAAGCTTCAGTCAAAGGGCGGCCTCGCGTTTTTACATTATCTCGGGAGCTATCTTCAAGTCCGATCTTTCTGGCTTGCCTGGTCAAAGGCAGGGGCAATCGAAGCCGCGAAACGATTGAACACCTCAGTCGACACAATCCCACGGACAAACAATCACCTCGAATCATTCAATGGGAAGATCAAGAACAAGTACTTCGGACCGTACATGCATACAGGCCGACTACCCCGCCTGGATCTGTGGGTCTACCTCCTCATCACGCGAGTTATCCCCGACTTCTTCACTGAGCTCGAAGACCGTCGTGCACAACGCGAGTACTTGACAGCAATGCGCCGAGCCCCATCATCTCGACGAGGTCTCACTCCCGAATGGAAACCAGTCCCTTCATCTCTAATCAGCCCCGACACATCAATGGACGACAGTATCAATGATGCTACAGACCAACAGGACATGATCGACGACATGATCGACGACGAGGGATCGGATACCGAGTCGGACACTGACAGCGATCACGATCACACCGAAGCCTCCTTCCTCGAAATAGATGCTGACGGCGAAGGATGCAGTGCAATTGGAACAGGACCAGCAGCAGAGGAAGAAGCGAGAGAAGCAGACGTTGAGGAAGCGAGAGAAGCAGACGTCGAAGAAGCGGGAGAATCAGATGTTGAAGAAGCAGGAGAAGCTAGGCTCAGGGAACAGTCCGATGGTGGCGACCACGCGATGGATATTGAACGCAAAGCTCAAGTCGGTATGCCGCCGTCTCGCACACCTTTTGACTCAGACGACCCGATGTTGTGGGATGACGCCGTCGACGAAGGCGAGATGCTTCATGCCTTGGACTACTTAAACCTGGAACTCAGCCGTGCTAACACCTCCGACTCATATGATGTCTCAATGTTCTCCATCCCATCTGCCTCGTCTCCCCTCGCAGTTATGGACACCAATTCTCGCATCCGCTCACCCATTACTAAGAAGCCCGGTCTTGCCCGGCCGCGTTCAACATCCATATCAAATGATCAAGCCTCGACAATGCAAGAGATGTTAGTCATCCAGGATAGTCTCGGTCGCGTACTCCGCAAGCTCAAGATGCTCGAGGTAAATGACAGCGTAATCGAGCAGTACACAAGTCCGTATCTCCATTCTCGAGTGTTTGGAGGGGTAGCAGACCCAGCACCTCTGATTGCTGATTCGGGCGAGATTGACCATGTGCACAGAAACGATGTGAAGGAGAATGGCCCCCTCCGAAATCATGCATTACTCCCACAAACAAAGGAGCGTCGTAAGGAATCATATGGCTTTAGATAGTGGTCATGTTGACTTGGATGGTTGTTGTAGTTAGTATTGTATTCAAAATTGCTGTGTTCGTCACGAATAATATGATGCGCCGCAGGCCAAAGGCGCCGCCAGGCACAAGGGGGGTCTTGGGGGGAACGCCCAAGGCGCCGCAGGCAAGGGGGGTCTCGGGGGGAACGCCCGATGCGTCGCGGCCGCCGCCGCAATAACACAAATCAACCATTTAACCAACATATAACAAAGAACACTGAACAGACTTACAGCACAGACTTACAGCACAGACTTATAGCACAAACTTATAGCACAAACTTATAGCACAAACTCATAGCACAGATTTATATGACAGAGGTCTCTCACTCAGGACCCGGACACGACTTGTAGCACAGACTCGTATAACAGAGATCCCTCACCGAGGACGTGAGATCGTGTCCCCGGCGGATTCCGACAGTCACGTGATCCATTTATCTCTGTGCAGGTCGGGGTTCCGGAAGAATGCCGTGCCAATAACGCACGATTTCAAGCAACTTCAACCCCATGTTTCGAGTGACTGATATGACTGAGATGAGCTCGATGCGATGTAGGAAAGAGATCCGTCTTCGGGGCGTCATGAGCTGGTTGTGTAAGGATAAATAAAAGGAAAATGCGGTGT
Organism: Lyophyllum atratum; assembly: GCA_014905825.1. Lineage (NCBI taxonomy): Eukaryota > Fungi > Basidiomycota > Agaricomycetes > Agaricales > Lyophyllaceae > Lyophyllum > Lyophyllum atratum. The sequence goes on along the minus strand of JACGCN010000002.1, from coordinate 2,563,456 downwards.
GTGGTGCGTCGTAGGCTCCATCTTCGCTGGATAGAAATCTAAGCCACTCCTATCACGGCACCTTACTTGATATGTTTTATGTTTCGAGGAACAATGGTATCACTATCATTATGCCGACGTATACCTTTCCGATACTAATGACATATTGAAAGAGGAGCACCCTGAATTGGGGAGCGCTTCTTCCATTTCAAGTTGACAGATGGCATACTAAGACAGCATGCATGGTGAAGGGCGTAGCAGCATAACGATCTATGGGTGATACAAGAGCATCGAGACGCGTTGACAAGTAAGCGACAAATGCTGATGCGGCTGGTGGTGTGCTCAATTCGTTACCTAGGAGGCCTGGAGCTAAGAATAGATGTGGGATTGGTACACATGGATCGTTTTGCGAAGCGAAGACTGGAATGGCGCAACGTGGGACGTCCATCACAACTAGCTGAATTTGCTATATAATCAGGATCCCGCATCACCTTCCTCAAGCCGATCCCCCATGCGTCTCCTATCTGTTAGTGGGCTGCTCTGTATCCTCACTGTCGCTCCCGTCGGCAGTTGGGCAGGTTCTCCGGAGCCATGTCCTCACAAAGTCAAGGAGACTATGGTCCCCCCTCGTGGATGGACGAAGCATGGCGTGCCCTCTGCTGACCACAACATCGTTCTTCGCATCGGCCTTCCGCAGCCCAACTTCCACGTTCTGGAGAAGCACCTGTACGAAGTGAGCGACCCATATCACCACCGCTATGGCGCCCATCTGTCCAAAGAAGAGACCGAGAGGCTTGTCGCTCCCCACCAAGAAAGTATCGATGCAGTCAATGAATGGTTGGCGTCCCACGACATCAAGGAAAGCGACCTTATTCGGTCGCCGGCCAAAGACTGGGTGACATTGACAATTCCTGTCAGCTTGGTGGAAAAGATGCTTGATACGGTGAGTTAGCAATTGCATGGAGGACACTCTTCATCGGTTGGTCTTAAAATAGTCTGTATAGAAATACAACGTTTGGAAGCACGCCAGCGGCGATCAAATCGTCAGGACTACCAGCTACAGTCTCCCCGAGAATCTCCATGATCACATTGATGTCGTGCAACCCACGACCATGTTTGGTCGGTTCAAACGAGACAAATCAACTATAGTCTGGGGCGATGACACCGAAATTCCGGCTGTCAGCAGTCAGAATCTTGCGGCGGTCGCGAACACCGCCTCTGGCCTTGCGGTGGATCCCAGCTGCAACCGCACAATTACTATTAGTTGCTTGCAACAACTCTACAATGCAACTGGGTTTGTACCCTCTGCGAAGAACAACTCCATCGGTATCACTGGTTATCTTGAAGAATTCGCGAACATACAGGACCTCCAAATGTTCTATGCCGATCAGCGACCTGACGCCCTCAATTCGTCCTTTACATTCCACTCAGTTAAAGGTAAGCGAGTTTAGACATCCATTCCTTTTTCCCGGCTAACCTTTTCGTTCTTCAGGGGGCCTCAACAGCCAGAACATTTCAGAAGCTGGCGCAGAGGCGGGTTTGGATGTCCAGTTTGCATTCGGACTGTCTCACCCAATTCCGGTATTTACCTCCTCTGGGACCTCTGGAGCGAATATCTGACTTGGATGATAGGCAACCTTCTACTCTACTGCAGGCAGCCCACCGTTCCACCCGGATGTGGGAACTCCTACGAACACGAACGAGTTCGTTGTGTCAATGTCATGTTCGCTCACGACCTTCGTTAACCTGTGATACAGGCCCTACACAGATTGGCTCGACTTCGTCCTCTCCCGGGATGATACTCCTTTATCAATCTCCACCAGCTACGGTGATGACGAGCAGACAGGTGAATTGGCATTTGAGTGTGGTCGTTCATCTCCTCATCCAGATTCCTTCAGTCCCCAGAAGCTTCGCTATTCGTGCTTGTGCCGGCTTTGCTCAGCTAGGTATGTCAGAGCCTAGTGACGAGTATTGAGCAATAATCTGACCATTGATGGTCCTTCCCTAGGTGCTCGAGGAGTCTCCCTCATGTTCTCCTCCGGAGACGGAGGTGTTGGTGACAACGACCCCAACCCGGCCACTCAGCAATGTTTCACCAATGATGGCCGGAACGTTACCAGATTTGTACCCAGCTTCCCTGCATCGTATGTCACTTAAATCGCGATAATCAGCAAATTTATACTAACGTTGGGTGTGCAGGTGTCCCTTGTAAATCATACTGTGTCTACACTTGTTCGAATACCTCCTGACATCAACATACAGCGTCACCGTCGTAGGTGGAACTACCAGCGTTCCTGAAGTAGCCGTTTCTCGGTTCTTCTCCGGTGGTGGCTTCAGCGACTACGTGAGTTGGGTTGACATCTTACTCCCATTTTCCCGCTCACCTGCCTTCTCTTTCCAAGTTCTCCCGCCCTCATTACCAGGAAGCCGTCGTCAACAGGTATCTCGCTGCTCTACCCAAAGGTACATACAAGGGCCTCTTCAACCCGTAAGTCCCACTACTGTCTCGTTCACGTTGTTCTCAATCTGACATCTTCATTAGGGCTGGCAGGGTGTGTTGTTTCTTCTTACTAACACGCAACGAGCGATCTCATCACACATCTTAGGCCTTCCCCGATGTTTCCGCCCAGTCTGACCGTTTCAAGATCTTCTTGTCCGGAAAGCCTGTGCTCATTGGTGGCACCTCTGCCTCCTCCCCCGCGTTTGCTGGAATCGTCGCTCTTCTCAACGACGTCCGGCTCGCTAATGGACAACCTCCCCTGGGCTTCTTGAATCCTTTGATTTATTCGAAGGCCGTTAGCGGGTTCAACGATATTACCATTGGCCATAATTCTGGATGTGGTACGACGGGCTTCAATGTAAGCAATCGCACTTGCATGTTTCTGTGATTTAGTGTTGATTTCGCATCGTGCTAGGCCACGAAAGGATGGGATCCAGGTAATGAACATTCTTCTTCAATCGCTCGTCAAGTCTGACCAACTTTTGTTTAGTAACTGGGCTGGGTACACCTAACTTTGGTTTGCTTAAGGAACTGGTATTGAAACATTGAATGTGTTTACGAACTCTGTGTGGCTACACGGATGTTGAATTCGAATACACATTTCTTGGTTTTGCTTCGAGCCCTTCGTGACGCTCCTTCCTCAAGCGTATATTCACCCTCATTTCTAAGTCTGCTTGCTTGGTTGACTTCGAATCTGAATCTGACTCGAAATTAAGGGGTCATAGAGGTCGCATGTCATCCCAGTCGGCGAGACCTTGACGTGATACCCCACAGAATGACCTTCTGGAAGTACATATTTACTCTGACATTTGGCGTCAAATACATACGTCCACTCTTCGTCCACGACCATGTGCGTCGTTCCTGGCACCCATAAGGTAGATGCCATCCATACCTGTCTAACGTCACGTGATGATCTTAATCGGGAACCAGCGTGAAGATTCGAGCATTGAAGAAGACTACGCTCGAAATCCGGGAAAGTAAGACGGTCATATTGGAGGTATATACTGTAGGATATGACCTTACAAAGGTTATAAAGACCAACAAAAAATTGACTGAGCCTATTGTGAAATATCAATTACAATCAAGGTCTGAGGTGTCGCATCAGTTTTTTGCGATCTACTTTTTTTCCTCACAAGATTTCTCAATTCCAAGTATCACGATTTGCTTGCCCGTGCTATTTCCCTGAGATGACCGTGTTCGATTACACAAAATGTGCCTCAGAGAGGACTTCAAGCCAGATCTTGTATGTGAGGACCAATTTGGGCGAGCACGTGACGTTGGACAGGTATGGATGGCATCTACCTTAACCATGATATGTAACTTTAAGTCCTGAATTTATTTCCAAGGTACTCCTGATGCATACCATATGCATCACTCTCTGACTCGAGGAGCATGCGATTGTGCGCTGTGTTGTGCGCCCACATAGTTCTCTTGGCGTGATAAGCCAAAAATAGGTGTGTGATTGCCGACGGTTCTCAACGCTGAGCATAACCCCGCCCTTCGCCGCTTGTGCTTGGCCAGCCACCACGGGCATAACGTGGGAGGCATTATTGGTGATCGGGCTGCACATGGGTCCGTCTGCGATGCGCACTATAAAGTCTCCTTAATCCCAGCTGGGACGTTGACCCGTCCATCATGCGAGCCTTTACATGCCGCGGGTTACTCTGTCTCCTCTCCCTCGCCCCTTTGGGCAGCTTGGCAGCCTCTCCCGAGGGATGTGCACACAAGGTCAAGGAAACCGTTACCCCACCCCGTGGTTGGGCTAAGCACAGCAGGCCTTCTCCTGACCATAACATCGTTCTTCGCATCGCCCTTCCCCAGCCCGACTTCGATGTTCTGGAGAAGCACCTCTACGAAGTAAGCGACCCATATCATTCCAGGTATGGCGCGCATCTGTCCAAAGAGGAGGTGGACAGGCTCGTCGCTCCTCATCAAGATAGCATCGACGCTGTCGACGAATGGCTCAAGTCTCATGACATCAAAGAAAGCGATCTCGTTCGCTCATCTGCGAAGGATTGGGTGACTTTGACACTTCCGGTCAGCCTCGTTGAGGAGATGTTGAACACTGTGAGTATCCTAGTTCCAAAACATGCACCGATGTGAACGAACAAGTTAGACCTATCACGTCTGGAAAAATGGCGCGAATGGAGACAGGATCGTCAGGACCACCAGCTACAGTCTCCCGGAAAACCTCCATCAACACATAGAGCTTGTTCAGCCCACTACGATGTTTGGACAGTTCAAGGAATTGAAGTCCACTATTGTGTGGGCCGACGACGACGCGGCACCAGCTCAATCCAAAAATGTGGCCCCCATCCATAATCCGTCTACCGGTGTTCCTGTTGATGCCAGCTGCAACAAGACTATCACCATCAAATGTCTTCAGCAGCTTTACAACGCAGTCGGGTTTACGCCGACCCAATTGGGCAATAACTCGATCGGCATTACTGGCTACCTCGAGCAATTCGCGAATATCCAAGATCTGCAGTCCTTCTATGCTGAACAGCGACCAGATGCTCTCAATTCTTCTTTCGAGTTCATCCCAGTAAAAGGTCAATATCACTATTCATATCAAAACTCCTTCATTCACGCTCGGTTTCATTATTCCAATCTCTTGTAGGCGGTCTCAATAACCAGACTCTGGAGGAAGCCGGTGCTGAGGCTAACCTGGATGTTCAGTTCGCGTTTGGCTTGTCCCACCCAATTCCGGTAAATTCCCACTTGCGACAGAAACCTTAAGGCGAATTCTGACGAAGATCTATAGTCGACTTTTTACTCGACCGGGGGTCGTCCGCCTTTCACGCCAGACGTCGGTACACCCACGAACACAAACGAGTTCCGTCGCTTTCATCTTCTCGTTGATTCGGCGCTTACCAGATATCTAGGCCCTACGATGACTGGCTTCAATTCATTCTTGATCATCCGAACCCCCCTCTTTCTATCTCAACGAGCTACGGAGATCATGAGCAAACTGGTATGGTTCCTTCTGACAAGTCCTGCGAGGTATCGCTCATACCGTACTTAGTTCCGGAAAGTTATGCGAAGCGCACATGTGCTGGTTTCGCACAGCTCGGTGAGTTCATCGCCGCCACTTTATCCCAGCCTCACCTACTAAAGCATCCTGTGATTTCAAGGTGCTCGAGGAGTTTCCCTCATGTTCTCTTCAGGCGATGGAGGAGTAGGAGATAACGACGCTAACCCCGCCACTCAACAATGCTTCACCAATGATGGCCGCAATGCCACCAGGTTCATTCCTCTATTCCCCGCATCGTAGGTGTCTCAGACTTCATTTGCCATCGAGTGTAACTAATTCGAGAATGTTCAGCTGCCCATTGTAAATATCCCTTCTGCATAGGCCGGTATTGCATTAACTGACTTCGGACAGCGTCACTTCTGTAGGAGGGACTCAAAGCGTACCTGAAGTCGCTGTATCTCGCTTCTTCTCTGGTGGAGGCTTCAGCGACTACGTAAGTTCAGGTGCCATCGCTATGCATCTATATGCTGATCTCTTGGTTCAAGTTCCCTCGCCCCAAGTACCAAGATCACGTTGTGAAGTCATACCTCAAAGCTCTTCCCAAAGGAACCTACGAGGGTCTCTTCAACCCGTGCGTTTATATTTCCGTCAATCCGCCCTTGACATCTCCTGATTTCTATCATTTGAATTTTGTAGTGAAGGACGAGTATGTGATCTAAACCACGTTCCGGATTCACGCACTGACAGCATTATAGGGCATTCCCGACGTCGCAGCGCAAGGAGACCGCTACCGTATCTTTTTGAAAGGAGTCCCGAGGTCTATTGGAGGAACTTCCGCATCTGCTCCTACCTTCGCGGGTATCGTGGCCCTTTTGAACGACGTCCGCCTCTCCCATGGCCTTCCCCCGCTCGGCTTCTTGAACCCCCTCTTATACTCCAAAGCTCTGAGGGGCTTCAATGATATCACCGTTGGTCATAATTCGGGTTGTGGCACGACTGGATTCAACGTCAGTATCTCTCTCTATACGTTGTGCCATCTTGCTGACTAGAGCCGCATTAGTGTACGGTAGGATGGGATCCAGGTCAGTTTGGCTTTAGCTTCGTATTTGTCTTAATCTCATTGCTGACTTGTCGTTTCAGTGACTGGACTGGGTACGCCAAACTTTGGGGAGCTCAAGAAGTTGGTACTTAAGAATTAAACGCTAAATATATCCAACACCTTGTTCCTATTGAAGAGCATGAGCTTTTTGCTTAGCTGACCCACTCGCGTGGTCTTAAGTCATTATCTCGTCGTCGGACAGGTGCCATGTGGTTCTGCCTCAAATGGAACGGCACTTCACAGCACTTTACGCGGTCTCATGATCTCGACGTTTCTTGGCAGGCCCTCAGGCCCCAGGGGGCAGATCGCGCTGATGCGTGAAGTTCTCCGAGAATATCGCTCGGACTTCCGTCCTCGTCCAGCAAGTGAAGAGTTTGGTTGCCCAGGTCCCTCAATCAAGCAGGTACGTGCAGTTGCTTATACCCCTTTCCAAGCAAGCGCTATATTCAATCGACCATGCGCTTCATTCATAATTTCAAAATCTGGTGAGTCAAACTAGAGGACTGTGGAGCACATGTCATTATCATGCCAGGACCTGTTTTGATGCACACGCAACCCTTTACTACATATCCCTTCATCAATGATATCGAATGACCATCTGGTACCACTGTGTGCATAGCGACTCAACTGCGCTAGACCCTGCAAAGAGTTCAACATCCAGGAGAGGCCGCGATTTCCGTGCGTCTCGCTCTTTGGGCGCAATGTACATCATAGCCATTACCGCACCTGTGCATATTTATCGAGTGCGCTCTTGAACATCCTCGGTCTAAAAGACGTCGAAACCCAATCCCTTGAAGACCTGATCGATCAGGCTAGTCTCGTCTGGGGACTGGGGAGTCCGGGACAACGATGCAGCAATGCTTCACGAATGCTCACGAATGATGGGCGTAAAGGGCTCCTCAATTCTTAAGTGGATCGTCAGTTACAGTTCGTCAGTTCATCGAGGTTCTGATTTCACAGTCCGCTGTTAGCCGAACAATTTGGGACAAAGACACCGATCCCAGGACCCACATTCCTAACGGCTTGGTCGGCCAACAGCGGACTGTGAAATCAGAACCTCGATGAACTGACGAACTGACGATCCACTTAGAATTGAGGAGCCCTTAATATGACGAGATTCGTCCACCTGTTCCCTTCAATATGCCTCTTGTACCGAGATTCTTTCTGATTCTTGGCTCACCAAGATATGCGTAGGTGCCCATAGTAGTTCTCTTTATTCTTGTCTAAAATCTCGAGACACTTATCTTCAACCTTACCATGCATACCTCAGTCGGACTCTTCGACGGCCGCTGGTATCAAGAGAAGGTCGCTGGTAGATACGTCAATGCCCTCCCCAAAGGCAGCTCTATAAGCGTGAGTGTCATCCTTTTATTTTTTAGGCTAGTGCCAATGTTACTTCGCTCGGACGAGACCCTAAACCCGATGCCTTTCTTTGAGTATCTTTGGCGTAGCAGCCCAGAGCGACCGCTTCCGTATCTTCTTGCAAGGTCAGCTGAGACTCGTCGGTGGCACGTCCACATCTACCCCGCATTCGCGGCGATCGTGGCCCTTCTCGATGACGTCCACCTCTCCAAGAATCTGCATCTCTTGGGCTTCCTGAACCTTCTCCTGCACACTAGGGGACTGAGTGGCTTCCATGATAGCACCGTCGGCCATAACTCCGGATGCGGTACCACCAGTTTCAATGTGAGTGATGGCCAATGCCATTCACAGGCTGGTACAATCGACACCACGATACGAGAGGATGGGATCCACGTTTGGATCTTTACCTAGAGGCTTCATGAGTCCGTAGGCCGACATACTTTCAATGATGGCTGGACTTGGGACATCCAACTTCGCGAAGCTCAAGAAATTGATCTTTCCGTGGAGCGATAATGTATCTCCTCAATCTGAAGTTTTAGGTTATTGGTACATACAAGGAATACAAGTGGTGTTCCGCGGATTCGTTATTTTCGCATCCGTTTCTTGAAGCGTTCCATGACCTGAGCACATACTCGTTAGAATAGTATACACGCAGGAAAGTTTGGAGCAACAGACCATTTCGTCAGTGGCCATCTGTTGCCGCTCGTGATTGGACTGCCGAGGCTGGTCATCCTGCGGGGGCAATCCCATCGCTTCCAACTTGGCGTCTCGCAAGATGTCAGCGTCAGATTTGGCTTTGAGGTTCGGCCGATAAACTGCGGCGAAGGTAAGAAAATCCAGAAGGCAGGGGAAGACATTACAACTCACATCTGGAAGCTGCGAGATGTTCCTCGTCGTTGTTGCTAGGTTTCTTACGGTCCTGCCGCTCCTCGGCAACAACTCGTTTAGCCTTCTCGGTGTCTTCAATATTTTTCAGCCGAGCACTGCAAACAGTCAGAGTCTGCCTGCATGATGGAAAGGACCAGCCACATACTCCATTCCGAGGTCTACCTCTGGTATGGCCGTTAACATAGTTAAGCTATTAGTGACACTGCCCTCTTCTCCCGGTTTCAGCTGTTTGTCCACCTTCCACCGGTCGGCGAGGTTATATAGCGCTTCTTGTGGATCGGGTGGTCCCTTGTCCTCGTCATCGGAATCATCCCGGGGTTTGCTCCGTATCTTCAGATTCTCCTCAATATAAGCCATCCTGAACGACGCAGATTGCTCTCAGGACAAAGAGCAATGAAATAGGGAAGAGAGACCGCCGCACATATGCTTGTCAACATCGAGAGCGTTGGTTTGCTGCGTGAAATTGTTCGCGCGGACGACTCGACGCGCCCGGGCTTCCTTCTCTTCCTCGTCCCTAATAGAGTCGAATATCAGTTATCCTGACGCGAAAATAGCAAACAGTCAAAGCGCACTCTTCCTCGTCCTCGTTCCGAACACCTTTCTTCAGCCCACCCTGCTCACCTTCCTCTCGTGGCCGCTTCTTCTTTTTACGGATATCTCCCTTGTTAAGTTTAGTCGCGTCAATTCCCTGTCGAGCCCTCCTCAATTTCCGAAGCTCGATAAGGTCTGCCAAGCTGAAGTTCAGCAGTTCGTTGAGCACAAGGCCCAAAGGTATCGGTTTACATTTGCCACGTACGGCAAGTTGCCTTCTCCTTCTTCCTCCGCTTGAGTTTCCTCCTCTTCTACCTCGGGAGATATCTCGCGGACGCGGGGTTGCGGGCGTGTGCGCTTCTTGATCATCGCTTGTAGTGGTAGAGGTTCAGTAGTTTGTGGCTGTGCCAATAAACGGAATCTCAACAACGTTTACACAAGAATTTGAAAATACATGAAGACGAAGAATAGAAATAAGCCAAGATAAATTACGAAGCAGAGCTAAGTAGTAGAGAGTCCCAGCGGGTAACCTATACACGTATCGTACACTCATTCCTTTTGTTTTTCTCTTCCTACGCGAAAAACTCGTGGTCGGTGGAACCTGGTGTAGGATACCCCGTGGGCTCCGTTTGGCCATCATCTCCCACCCCGCGCGGTATAATGTCGGGGTGCTCGTCGTAGGAGCTACGGGGAGGGTTGCCAATGGTGGGGATAGGTGATGCGTGTCGTGACAGAATGGATTCTGGGGCTCGAAGGCCACCGCGGCGGAGCCTTGGCGCAGGAGCTGCATGACCCCTCACTTCGCTGAGTTCAGCATCAGCCAGGGCCTCCTCCATCGTGGACGATTCTCTGTGAATCGGAGGCGTCAGGTTGAACCACGGAGCGTTTGATGGTTCTGACGTATACGCAGGGCCTTCATCAACCTCGTGGGAGGAAGGAATATCAGAGCTCCATGGATCTGTGTGCTCGTATCGGCGGGTGCGGATAAAAGGAAAGAACCGGCGAGTAGATTGAGAGCTACGGTTCCATGGCCCTTCCCGCACCTCTAAGCTCTCTGTAGGTTCAGCTCGCGCGCTCTGACCCTCCCTCGTAGAAGACCGGCGGTGGTGTGTGAACTCATTGAAATCCACGGTTCTCGATCGGAAAGGACGACGGTTGGGCGCTTGGCGACTTAGAAAGGTCGTTGGTACACCGCTAGACATCGACCATGGCCCACTCCGGGAATGCGGCGGTTGTGTGAATACAGGAAGGGGCGCATCTTCGATTGGTGGTGAAGGGCTTGAAACAGCCCTCGAACTGTGTCCACCGTTTGTACCATACGCCTCGTACAGGTCCGAGTTGATACGAGCTCCCTCGACAGTTGTTCCACTATCCAGCATGCGCTCAAATATGTCCTCATCCTCCTCCATGTCCATTTCTAGCGGTGGAGCGCTCAAGTAATCAGACAGGTTCGCAGAGCGCCTGCTGTGATGGTAGCGTCCCATTGTGCGGTCGCGATAGACCCGAAGAGGGGTTGCCAATAGTCGCAGGCTTTTAGCTGAACGGTCCGCGATGAGTCTTCTGTCATTGAGGTTGGGTCGAGTGCGTCGCTCTGCTAATTCCTGAGATATTGACGGATTTAGCGCCAAATGGAAATGACTGCGCAGGTATGCTCACTTTGACAAGAATATCAATAATAGATGTCGTAAAAGAGTCACCCGTATCCAAGTCGTTCACAAAGTCCTCATAGCTGATCGTAGGTTCTGTCTTCTCCAAAGATGACCGCTTAATGGCGCCAGACCTAGGCGGGGAATGAGCGGTGCAATCCATGCCAGACATGACCGCGTGTGTTGACATACACTAGGCCTTTCATTTTGGAATGCAATACATCGTCAATATAGTCGGGTGTCCTGCACGGTGGTGCGTGAGTGAGTACATGCTTTGCGGGAATAAGCGCTTCCGTCTCAGGCGCACCATTTTCCCATTTTTGTACACAAATAGAGATAATAAGTTATGTGAAGCTGGGAGACGGATGAGACGACGAAGACAGCCGGCGGTCAATGGCGTCGAGGGTTCGACCAACCGTGAGATGGTGGTCAAGGAGCAAGGAAGAATTATCACGAGCACCACAACACATGTCAACAAGTCGGTGGCTGGTGCATATTTCCTTTTCGAGACATCTCCGAACATCGCGTACCCCGACTCTAAAATTGGCACCCTCCATCATGCATCATGCTCCATCTTCCGTCCCGCTGCCATTGCTATTCGCCTTCCCTGGCGCCGGCGCCGGCGCTCGTCCGCCTGCTGCTGCGCCTGTACGATCCTTCGAACTGAGCAGACTCTGGAAGAAATTCTGTAAAACTTCATGTTGTGTCTGTCCGGCAGTCGGGCTTGGGGACCCGGCTGAAGCTGGTGTAGGCGACGCAGGCGGCCTTCCGGTTGCGGGAGCTGAAGTACCCACCGGTGCCAGACCCGCAGGACGACCAGACGGCGCCCCGGCATTGCGAGTAGATCTTCGAGGATCCGACGCCGCACCTGCACCTGGCCCTCCACCAATACCCACCTCCATCTCTGTCAACGCGCGTTCTACATTCGGCAAACTGAAACTGCTGCTTCCAAGCGGGCCAACGATACCCGCAGAGGCACCAGTGAGGTCTGTAGGGTTGCGGAAAGCCCCACGAGGATCCCGATCTGGCTTCTTTGCATTCTCGTCGTAGTTCTTCGCGAGGAACGCTTGTTCTGGCGTTGGGTTGTTGAATGGCGGTAGAGGGGGTGGCTTGAAGGAGTTCAGCAAATGCATGATCAGAAACTGGGACCCTACTCACTTTGGTACCCTGGTCTGGCACAAGAGACGCGTACAGTTTCCTGGCACCGCTTCCTTCATTATGACCATCCTCAAGATCTCTCTCCCATGCCTCTCCCCACATCTTGGCCTCAAACCCATCCCGCATAACCGAGATCTTACCCCAACTATCCCATCCTGCAGGTACAACGATTCGGTCGCGGTCCAGTGTATTTGGTTTGTGATGGAAAGGGAAAATGTTACGGATGGGTGCCTGAGGTTCCGCACCCGATGCTACAGGAGACGGGGCAGGAGGTGTGAAAAGAGCATGCAAAGCGTATTGTCGCAGAACTTGGAGTGTCGCAGGGACTGTCGTCGTGTAGAACAAGGAAGCGCCATCTATTGCTTTGATAAGAACGTTGTAAAATCAAGTACAGAGTGAAATGCTCACATTTCAAGCAAATCGTTCGAAGTACTTGCATCACCCCATCTGTCCTTTCTTCCCATTCTCCTCCTTTCCCTTTCACCATGCTCCCCATTCCAGACGCTCCGGCAGCCATGTCATTTCCTTCGTCGATGAGATCGGCCTTTGTGCAAGTTACGATAATCGGAATACCAGCAGAATTGTGACTGAATGTACCCGGACCAAGGGGCAAGAGCGTTCCTGACATGGTGGAATTCGCAGGCAATGGGTCCGTCGAAGGTTCAGTATAATGTTGGAGGTGGGACTGCCCTGCCACAGGAGTTAACACACCGATTTTGCCTTCGTAGGAGCCGCGTACTCACATCTTTCGCGGCCTTCTTCTCGCGTTATTTCTAGCTCGCGCGCCCCATCGCCTTTCGCCCATGTTTCCACCCATTGCAGCCAGGTCTGCAGCTCCTCCACAAACGACCAGGGACGTGTCCAGTCTAAAGCAATCATAACAAGGGTATGCGGAAGGGATTGCCGGGGAGGAAGGAAATGGGGTAGCAAGGATATATATGAAGGTGACGCGGAGGGAACGGTATACACGGACAGGCGTGCCAGGGTATCTAGTGGAATACATGTGAGATGAGCATACAGTCTGCACAGAAATGTCAGAGAGGCTTGCCTTCATCAGCATCGTCCCGAATATCAGCGAAATCGTATCCAACAGCAAAGTCACTCCTGTTCCCTTCCTTTCCTTCGTCTGACGGTGGTTTCTGGAGCAGTGCAGATACAAGTGTTGACTTCCCTGTTAAAGGTTGACCCAAGAGAAGTATCTGTTTCGACGGCGTTGAGCGCGTCGATGATATGGAATCTAGGATGGACGACCATAGATCCTGCGGCGGTGCCTCTGGCGTCGAAGAGCGCGAAGCCTCCATCCTGTCAGAAACAAGCTGTATTTGGCGGTTGCAAGCTCGCGGTCACGACACAAGATGGAAATACAATTCAATTCAGATTCCGATCAATCTCTCTAAGTTCCACATCGTCTGCAAGTCGAGCTGCAGCAACCTCCAGACTTGCTCCACACCACCATATCAGACCCAAGGAGAACCCGGATCGGACACCTTCTCTGCTGGCATCTTATCACGAGACTATCATGTCCGCCGCAGTCGCTGTTCCCAAACACCAGCTCTTTGAATCGCCCAGTTCACGATCAATCGAGGTTTTCGACTGGTTCATCACAGCATCTACGAATCCCATATCCAATGCTTCAGACTGTGATGCATTGCAGGCTTCGCTCGGGTTCCCACTACCGGAGATGACCTTCGGAAGCAACAGTCTAACACTCGAGCACCGCCCGTCGGGGTGGAAATACACATTCACGACCGATGCTGCTCTGAAGGCCGTGAAGAACGGGGAACTGGAGGAGGGTGATGGAGGCGTCAAGGTTGGGTACGCTGCCAAGTGGTTAGAGAGTCGGTGAATAATCTCTTACCTGCAATCGCGCACCAGCTTATAGATCGTACACTGGGAACAGAACGGGACCTTCCCCGAGCCTGCCGATGCCGACGACTGTCCCTACGAAGGAGTACGATTGGACATATACCTCGGCATATACGGGACATGAGCATCCGGATGTGGTTGGGAAAGGGTCCACTTCGTCGTGGACCGAAGCCGATCCCGAGAATCCAGCCCATGCGATCCCTATGGCGGAACTCACGCGTCCAGATCCTATTCTCTTCTACGCCGAGATCCCTTTGTTCGAAGACGAGCTGCATGATAATGGCTCGTCCACTCTCCTCGTGCGAATAGTAAGCATGTTCCCTATCTTGGCGCGTCTGTAATACTAATCGCTCCTTACGCCACAGCGTGTGATGCCCACATGTATATTTATTCTCGCGCGTTTTACTCTCCGTGTCGACAACGTCCTTTTCAGGATGCATGACACGCGGATCTATCATTCATTTTCATCTCAACCCCCGTCGATTATCCGGGAGACGAGCGGATGGGAGGCCCCGTACGACCGCGTCAAAAGGGTAACATCGCTTTACTGTAATTTTTAGAAAGGTGACGCTGAAACGGACCTCATCTAGCAACTACCAAGACGGGATGACCTAACGCCTTTGACGGATCCGACCTTTATCGCGAAGGTTCTTACAGGCTTGCCCTCCGAGGTGTCGCAAAAGGAGGGTGCCAATACCCGATGGCGAGGGCTCAGGAACAAGGTCGAGATCGCGCTCTTGAGTTAGAGAAGGATTAAGACAGCTCGAGGACGATATTCGCGACGTTTTGAGGCACTGGAAGTATTATAATAAAACATAAGGCGTATGTAACAGTAGTAGTACAGCATTCGATGTCCATGATAGTATAAGCATAGAACTCATCACATCAGCTTCGCTTCTCTCTTCGACTGCGAAACTTGGGCAAGCCGTTGACTCCTTAGCGTCATGTGCGTCCCTGGAGCATTCTTCTTGCTCGTTGCTGCAGGGGCTGCGGGACCGATGTTTGATTGTGAGAGCGATATTCGCGTCTCGTCCGATGCGAAACCAGGGATACGGATATTGTGATTGCGTTCTGCAAGAGCCATCAGTGTCAAAGGACCGACGCATACTGAAGATTACCTACCAAGATGTAGTTGCAAGTCCCGGACTTCTAAGGAGTCCCCACCACGGTGCTTGGCAAGCCTGCACGCGAAATTTGTAACGGAATCGATGAACTCGTCAGCAATTGAGAGTAGCAGCTGCAAGTTGCCTTATGAGCCAGTGTCATGCTGTTATGGACAAATCTCACATCCTCCACCTCAGGCTCAATTTTGACATTAGGATCCACACTCGCTACGAGATCCTGAATCGTCCTCCGCATACTCTGGTCTCCCGGTGTATTCTTCCTCCGTGACCGGTTATCGTCCAAGCTCAGCATACTCGCGTCGTCCTGTGAGCGCGCGACTTGGGCGGGGGTGCCTATAGTGAAAGAATACCACCATTTATCAGGACTTGCATATTCAGGGCTGATTCGGGCCACTAACCGGATACACGTCCGCTGGGGATGCCGCCTGTCAAGGTGGGGCGCGTCTGCGCCCACTGGACGGCGCCCGGGTTGTTAACACTCAAAGTCTGACTGATTGCTGGATAATAGTCCGCAGGATTCGTCGTTCCGAGACTTGGTGGCTGCGAAACTTCGTGACCGGTTTTGAACGCGGGATTCGAGGGCGTCGGTGGCTAGATACCGTGGATGAGGAGGCTGCCACTCAATGAGTCACTAAAAACAAAGATACCTTTATGGCCCCGTTTCCTGGTGTCGCTGGTTGTACGGCCTTGTGTTTGTCGGCGAATTGTTTGAGCTGCTCAAAAGAAGTACAACCGCAGGTCGTCGATCGATCTCAATGCAGATGGCAGGTCACTATACCTGTAAGATCTGGCCTTGGTTGAGCTTTCCTTGCTTCACGAGGGTCGCCATGTTGGAGAGCAGGATTTGAGCCATGCGTTCGTTCGAGACCTGTTCTCCTGTATGGCTCTTGAGGAGGTTCCCAAGAACACCGATCATATCCACAGCAGGGGCATCGGCAGCAGCAGCAGCGCTGGTGCTGGCTGCTCCGTTGACATTGCTTGTGCTAGCGGCGGCATTGTTGTCCATGATGATGTAGTTGTCGGTTGTGCGCGTTCAAGTGAAATGTCACTAAGCGGTGTCGTTGTGTTGCATGATCATCTGAACCAAACAACGATCTGGGCTTCAGCATTTTTTTGCAAATTGAGGCTCACACCGAGTGCTTCACACAAAAATGGACGTTTCGAACATCCTCGCTTCGCATGCCGCAAAATAGCAAGTCTTCATGTTCAGTAACATATTTCTTGCTAACATCCTGCTCATAGCCAGTCAGTGACAGTCGAGAAGGAGACTCCTCTGGACGTCGATCCTGGTCTATTAACAGTCACAGATCCGAATCCAATAGACGAGGAGAGCTACAAGTCGGCATCATAAACCACTATACCTGATCTATACATACTGAAACGTCTGAACAGTGAAAATCTCGAGGAACACCTCCAATCCCTGGCGCGGGATGGCGTCCAAGCACTCTATGCGTCTCTCTTTACCCTTCCCACACGCACCTCTCCCGACGGCCCTCTAGCTCAACTACCCCCACCCACAACACAACTTCCCAGAGCAAAGCCTCTGCCCAAACCCAAACCCCAGACGAAATGGGAAGCATTTGCCGCAGCGAAGGGTATCCAACACAAGGTGCGGGACAAGAAGGAGTGGGACGAGGAGAAGCAGGAGTGGGTCAACCGCTGGGGAAGAAATGGAAAGAACAAGCAAACCGAAGAACAATGGATTACTGAGGTGCCTCTCAACGCCGGTGAGTACTGAGATTCAGAACTGTATCAATACGACTGACGCAACGCCATGCTTCATCTAGACGCTGATTACGACCCAAGAAAAGTCTCTCGTGACGCTCGCAAGGAGAGGGTTGCGAAGAACGAAAAGAAGCATGCTCAAAATGTTGCTCGTGCTGTGGCTGCCTCGAACCCTCGCGATGCACGGAAAAATGACATAGAAAAGACGCTAGCGACGACGAGGATGAGCACAGCTAGCATGGGCAAGTTCGATAAGAAGCTTGACGGCGAGAAGAAGATCCGCGGTGTCAAGCGGAAGGTCAGCTCTACTCCGTTTCCTCATAGCTTTTATTTCAATCCTAATCCGTTTGTTCCAGTTCGACCCAGCTGAAAAATCGGTTTCCGACGAAGCTAAGGCTTCTGTCGCACTTCTTTCACGGCTGGACAGTGATACCAAAAAAATGAGGCGGGAGCCTCGGTCAGAAGACAGTGTTCTCAACACGCGGAAAGCTGTACGTTTTGCGAGCAAAGGTCGGGGTGGGCTGGCTCTGGGGAGGGAGGCAACTGGCGGCCGGTCGAGTCGAGGCGGGAGGGGCCGTGGCCGTGGTGGTGGCAAGAGATGATCAGCAGTATGACATATATCTTTACGCTCTTGTGTCGCTCACCGTCGCATCTTTCCTTGAAGTTGCATATATACTTGGAATATTGGAATTTTCTGTCCTTACCTGAGTTGTCATCGTCGCGCCTTAGTGACCAGTTGTAGAGTTTTTGACGAAGATGGAAAGGCGTTTGGGAATTATAGGGTATAGTGAGTCGCGCAATCCACATCATCTCCATCCAGTTGAGCTCGTACTGGCCTCTGAATAAGTCGGCAGCTCATCATCGCCGGCATTTCCAGCTCCTCCGAGCCTACCAACATGCCCTTCAACCCTCCACGCCCACTCATTCCCCTCCATCCATCGAAACGTATCCCCACCAAAATTAATCTTGAACTCCGCCGCACCCGACACGCCCACTGCAGCATACACGTCCTGAGCCGTGCGCGGGAGGTACACCCCGGTGAAAGCAGGCGGCAGCCGCTGCCCATTGTACGTGAAGAACAGCACACCACCGGAGAACTCGTACCCACACCCGATCGTGTCCCCCGCACGCACAGTAACGGCGTCGGACTCGCTGAGATAATCCCGTCCGCCGTCAGGGTCCTCAAAGAACTTGCGCATGTCGTCGAGATGGAGGCCACCGCTCAGTCTGTTCCATCCTGGGAGGCGCCCGTCGGGGTAAGGGCGGCATGCCATTCCTATCATATTCACGCGATTCAATTAAAATCAGAGCGCTGGTGGATCTGCGTGGCGCAAGTATCTTGGGAATACTCACCGACGGCGATGAGCCCCCCATCACCAACGTCCATCTGCACGATCTCTACCTCATAATATACACCTTGCTTTCCATGGACATCGTACAGCCCCGCGAGGATCGGCAGATCGCTCAGGAGACAGGTGTCCTTGCATTCGCGCGCCGTCTGTACGTGCACGACAGCCTCCGCGCTCTTCGTATCGCCCGGGTTGCGGACGCTCCCGATGAAGCGTGGTGTACGAGGAAGCTCGATTCTCCATGCCTTACATCCGGCGGCATGGATACGGTCAACGACGTCCGATGGGAGGAGACGGGGAGGTTCGAGTGGATGGGAGGCGCAGAACTCCTCGGCGGCTTCATAGTCGTCGTCGGATGCTTCGTTGCGGAGTCCCCACGGGTGCTGGATGTGGCCATGTAGGTTAGTAGGGCTAATGCGTGGTGGCGCAACTCAGATCCTGTTAAAGGGACATACCACGATCTCAGGAGCAGGTTCCCATTCTGGGGGGGCCTGCGGTGCTTGATGAGATGGTTTTTCGCCTGCGAATAGGGATTTGAAGAAGGAGGGCATGATTGTTTAAACTTGAAAGGCGTAGGAGGGATCCGTCACATGGCCGTCTTTAAACGTTCGAGTACAAAAGCCCTCACTCGTCGCATGAAGAGCACAGCTTCCAAAAGATAAGATTATTTAATGATAAGATCGAAATCACTCAGCGTTTTTGTTCGACTGCCATCACGGATTTTCCCCTTGTTGCGCGATGCTCTTCTGCCCTGCGTGCGCCAATCTCCTTGTAATATCCTCCGAGACGGGATACAACAAATGGGCGTGCAACACCTGCGCATATGAATTCCCCATCACGAAACAAGTCAGCATCGCTCTTCGAAAATTACCTGTGAAGCATCTGCTTAAGCCTAGCCCTTTAGATGACTGCGCGGACGAAGCTGAAACGCAAGGAGACCGACGATGTCCTAGGTGGTGATGAGATGTGGGCGCATGCAGATTCAACCATGGGTTCGTCGAGAAAACTTCGGCTGTGGCAGGCGACCCATTGAATGTCCTGGACTACAGCATCTTGCGATAAATGCAACCATAACCAGGCCTATTTCTACCAGCTCCAGATCCGCTCTGCGGATGAGCCTATGACAACGTGTACGTCTGCTTGCCTTTCTTCCCTCGCCTCAGCTGTAACCACGCATTTCTTGTTGCAGTTTATCGGTATGTCGTATTGCTGTCCAGACTTACATACAGGATAGACTGAGCTCAATTTTTCAGGTGTACCGCATGTGGTCACAGGTGGCGTGAAAACTGAGCAGGACGCCGTATGGTATTTTTTTTGGCTGCAGGTCTGGTGTGGGTGGTCCTAGGAGGTGCGACCTCGATTTTTTGCGGGGGTGACATTGACTCAGATTTTTTACTCTAGCACCCAATTTTTAATCTCTTCCCTTTTCCATGTGGCTTCTCGGTTTAGAAAACCCACCACGCAACGGTAGCCTTTGCTGCCCTCCACCACTTCGGGCTCTACATCAATGCCGAGCTTCGATTGCAAGCAGGCACAAATAACGCGTGTGCCACTTTGGATTTGTGGAGAGATCTACCAAATCTACCACATTGATTTGGTGGCAGGTTTCCTGCTTTATTGGTCGGATAAGTTTGCGTATAGGTAGATTCTGTGTATAGCGGATAGCTGAGGGATCAACAAGATCGAACTTGTAACTGAAGTACAGATCGTGCCCTGCGCTACCTCACTTGATTTTGAAATTAAAGGACGACCAAATTGTCTTCAAGGCATGGTAATGAGCAAGCGCTCTGTCCCACCCCTTCAAATCTTATCAACTAGAGAACCATGTCATCGATTACCACAAAGCTTCACATCGATAGATCTGGAGTACACGCGTCATGTACAGGTCCACCTTTGAGATCACGGAAGTAGTCCCAACCGAAGCTAAGTACTACATACTGCCTTGGAGCTCGGAGGACTGATCTTTGTGAGCTGCGGTGATGGCTCGGCGGCTCGCTGAAACTCCGGGTATGCCTGCTTGGGGGAGAGTGAAGGATGGATTGAGCTGATTGACGGTTTGGGAAGTGGGGGGCGACAGATGAGTGATAGTGTTTAGTATGGCCGCCGGGTTGCAGCAGATGATGATATCGACGTAGACAAGATAGGCGAACCTAGTCAATGTTAAGGCCGAGACTACGTAGGGGTGGTCTTGTACTAGAATGGGGTAATCAGAAGTAAGGAAGACAGAAGAAAATAAGATAAAGTAGTCACGACGGTGTCACGAACCTCAGGCCAGAGGCGACGGGTAGAAATGGGTCCATCGCGTGGGTGTCATATCGCAGCCATCAGTCACACCTGCTTGCCACTTGTTTTTTCACCACATCGACCACAACGAGCAGACTCATTTTTTGCGCAAGTTCAGGGTCTATGACAATGCTGGCGCGCACGTTTCTCTGGCGTCTGTTCCCCTCGCTGACTTGCCCTCCGACCTCTCCGCATCGGTAGGACAATGCATCTTTGACTAGACCTGCTCTTGGCTGTGCCCAGCATCGTCACTGCGGCTCCGTCATTGTGCTGACACGTGACATTTAAGGTTAGGTTTAAGTATTGTTTGGTGGCCTGTGCGTGGGAAAGGGGTATTTGGGTTGATTTGATTTCGATGTGACACCCCAAACTCGGGACCATCCGACTTTCTTTCA
The DNA here is from genome assembly GCA_014905825.1 of Lyophyllum atratum. Taxonomy (NCBI): domain Eukaryota; kingdom Fungi; phylum Basidiomycota; class Agaricomycetes; order Agaricales; family Lyophyllaceae; genus Lyophyllum; species Lyophyllum atratum. The sequence continues at coordinate 2,542,577 of JACGCN010000002.1, read as the reverse complement.
CATACCTCTCTCGATCGCACATACCTGCGAGCTCATCGCTCCGTACGACCCCCACCCCCTTTTCGACATCGGAGTCAACGTCGCGCTTGCTTTCTCTACACGGTTCTCCAATATCTCCCCCGTTGTTACCCACGTTTGCCCTCCTCGTCGTCGCTCTCGCATTCCCGCTTCATTTACCCTCGCCGCCGCCCCACGCGCTCTAATACTTTGTCGCGCTCAACATCGGCTAGCCTACTCATATACCGCGCTATTCCGCTCGCTCTCCACCCTCGGTTGATGCGCTAGACCCCATCCTTGTCTTTTTATACACCACCCTCACATTTGCCCACACTGGCTGCCTCGACCCTCTCCCAGCTCTCTTCTCATCAATCCGACGAGGACTTTATCAACAAGTCTCTCTTAGACTCGCTTGACGCTCAAGCCGACGCAGAACCAATCTCATCTTCTGACTCAGAGCAAGCCGCTGCGCACTCATACGGCTCTACCTCCAATTCGTCATCTGGCGGTGGCTCTCCTTCCGTTCCATATCATATCGCAATGCAAGCCCACCACCAAGCCCTCGCGCATCCCGACTCCCCAGAAACCCTTCATCAGCAGCATATTTCCCCTCACGACCCCATATACGCTCACCAAAATAACATGTACGCCTCTATTCCTGACAGCGTACACAATATCCATCCCGACTACGCTGTCGACCACGAATCTCGAAAGTTCCAGCAGCACCCACAGCACAAGCTCGACACCTTCAGCAATTTTGGGTCCAACAATTACAATCAATATACCGCTACTCGACCGCGGCACCAGGCCACACGATCCAATCTTCCTCCCTCCAATCCATTCCGCGACACCCCTTCATATTTTCCTACTTCCGCTGCCGAGGTCTTCCCCACGACTATGACCTCGCCTGTTCAACCGCATCTCCAACCTTTCGAGCATCGTGCTAGCTACGATTTCGGTGCCCAAATGAATACTAATGGTCTAGGACCAAAGTCCTTCGTTGATATCTACCCACCAACAAACATGCTCGCCTCACACCAGGTGAATGGCGGCAAGTCGCATCACCAGCAGCAGCCCCAACATCCTGCTTACTCAGCATCCTACTCGAACGGTACCCTGTTATCGTCGCAGACTCCATACGGACCACATGTGCCTACACCTTCTGCCTCCTCTGCGATGAACGGTATCAATGCTGGTGCGACTCCGAGCGGACCGCCCGGTCTGGCGCCTCCGGCAAATACGTCGACGGCCAATCCCTCCAGCTCATCGGCGAATACCGAAGAGATATCAACCATCTTCGTAGTTGGTTTCCCCGAAGATATGCAGGTCTGTACAGTTTCTAAAATCCACAATATCACTCTTGCTGACAAATAACAGGAACGAGAATTCCAGAACATGTTCACCTTTTCGCCCGACTTCGAGGCTGCCACTCTCAAAATCCCTAATAAGGAGTACACTGCATATGGTGGTGTTGTCGGGGGAGGGCCTGGGGGCTCTGCGGGGTTGAGGAATGCGTATACTGGCTTCGGTGGACCCAATGATCCCTACAATCTCGTCACTGTCAACCAGGGCGGCGTGGTAGTCGATGGAGGGCGAGATGGAACGATGACTTCTTGGCCTGCAAACGTTCAAGGAGAGGATCTCACCGGAATGCCATTCCTTGGAGGCGCTCTCGCAGGGGGGAATCCTGGGATGAACATGCCGCCGAGGAAGCAGATCATTGGTTTCGCCAAGTTTAAGACGCGGGACGCTGCTCTCCAGGCACGAGATGGGCTCCAGGGCCGGAGGGTCGATATCGACAAGGGTGCTGTCCTGAAGGCGGAGATGGCGAAGAAGAACCTGCACACGAAGAGAGGCGTGGGACCTGTTCCGGGAGGTACGACCCCGGGACCAACTAACACGGCAGGTGCTAGTGGTCCTGGTGCAGGGTCTGGCGCTGGTGCTTTACAGCAAGCATTGGCGAGTGGCGCGGTCTTGGGCGCAGGAGGTCCGGAAACGTACACTATTGGATCCGAACCGATGGGTGCCAGGGAGCTGGGGGCGCTTAGCGCTATGGGTCTCGGTAATGGGCGACTGAATCAGTGGAGAGATCAAATGCAACAGCAGCAGCACGATCACATCCACTCAACTGGTCCCAACGGCATCCCTGCACCCGAGCGCGAGGAGGAGAGGCGAGGTATGATGAGCACAATAGGCATGGGCTCGTATGGTCCAGCCACCCGCGGGCCTCGAGAACGTGCCGAGGATGATGAGAGGGAACGCCGCAAGAAGGGACTTCGCGCAGGCAACTCGACCGCGTACGATGCATTCCACTCAGTGCCCCCTGGCCCTGTCCCCTTGACCCATTCTTCGCGGCATCAACCTGGTCAGAATGGCGCTGGAATCCTCTCACCTTCGGAGAACGAGGTCAACGCGATGATTGCCAATGGGATGATCAGCTCCCGCTCCATTCAACAACAGCACGAGGAGCTGCCCGGTCCTTGGGACAACGTCAGAAGCCGAGGTGGGCCCCGACCTCGCTCATCATCGCAGCGTTCCGCATCCCCGCCTCTTCAGCCCAATGGCAATGTGTTTGACATCCCTCCTCGGTCCTTCTCTCCGGAGCATCACCAGTTCCTTGAGCAGTCGCGGCATGACCCACAATACACCACCGCGCGTGCTAACCAGGCAGCCTCTGAATCAAGCTCGTCGAGTGTTGTCGGTGGACCGCAGAGTTATGGGCAAAGCGCTGGTGGCGGGAGCGACGGCCATGAGACGGACGCTGAGCTATCTAGGGCCCTTGGTGGACTAGATGTCAACACTGAGGGTGGGAAAACGTCACCGCAGCTCCCATCCCCCGCCTCCGGCGCGAGCTCAAGGAATGGTGTTGACCAGAACCCTCCTGTATGCGCCATATATTTCATAAGATATTGTCAGGTCACTAATAACATTTGTCAACAGATCAATACATTGTACGTCGGTAACTTGCCTACCTCGCCACCGCCCAGCGGCTTCCCCCAGGATTACCTCGAGGAGAGCCTACGAGAACTTTTCAATTCGCGAGCTGGCTTCCGTCGTCTGTGTTTCCGACATAAAAGTAATGGACCTATGTGCTTCGTAGAGGTATGTTCTTTCTGTCCCCGCCCCAGTCCTCCATTGACACGGCCTTTGCAGTTCGAAGACGTTCCATACGCGACCAAGGCGCTGAGCGACCTGTATGGGCACACTCTCAAAGGTCTCGTAAAGGGTGGCATTCGCTTGTCATACAGCAAGAACCCGCTTGGTGTCCGTACTCCTACTAGCGCCGGAAGCGGTGGTCCTTCGCTGCAACAGCAGCAGCAACAGATGCAAAATAACAATATTAATGCCGTCGCTAACAACTCCTACGTGTCACCCGTCGCTCCGGAATTTCAGCCTAGAAATGAGGAACAGTCACGCACTGCTCCCATGATCTTGCGTCGAGATATAGGCCCTACATCACTTCCCCCGCTTTCACATCAATCCTTCGCCTCCGAACTCCTTGCGTCGTCACCACCACCACCTCGCTTCTTTTCATCCTCTCCGTCTGGGTTCGGCGTCACGTCAGCAGGGTCGACGTCATTGACGGGAACATCGAACGCATTCATGCCGCGGTATGGATTTGGCATGCCAAGCTCCAATAACGCTCAACCTTCCTCGACGTTCTCGCCTTTCGGGCTCTCGAACACCCCGCCCCCGCATTCCACGATACCCGACCACCAGATGCATTCTGATGGTCACTTGTCATCCTCGCATTCCCAGCATTTCCACAACAATTTTGCACCTGCCAATAATCTAGAGGCTGCTAGGGCCGGTTGAGAAGGCAGTATATCAAATCGAATTCCCTGCAAGTGTTTCTTCGTCATTTTTTATTATCTTATTCCATGTCGCACAAACAAGCACGATCCACGCACACGTATATTCTAAATCACTCTCCACTGCAACCTCGCAATCTATCTATGTACTACCGACGATCGCAAACCAATTTACCCCTTCCCCCTCCCATTCCATTGCATCCTACTTTATTCATGTTCATTCTTGTGCCGCCCGCTTTTTATTTTGGCTTTAGGACTTTCCATCCGTCTGTCTGTCTATTGCAATACATATCTAACACCTCTCCTCCACTCCAAGTCCAACCATCAACTTACATATATAGCGTCCTTACCCAATCATGCTCTCTCTACACCCCAATATACATCAGACCTCATCACTTACTTACGCCTGCGTCGCCTCCCTCCATTGCTCCGCTGTTATATCTCGTCCTCGCTGCACTGCCCATATATATTCTGTTGTTTCTACTTCTTTCGTATTACACACCTAGCAGATTTGTTAAGTTAGTTTGAGAGACGCTGACAATGTCCTCCTACCAACTATATCTACCTATCATGTATATCATCATGACAATAAGACCCCCTTCATGAAGCCATCGGAGCTCTCCTCATCCGAATTCGACATGTTCCATTGCGAGCGACCTGTTCGAAGTATCTTTAAACTTTCACGCTCTTTGTAGATGGACTGTTCATAGATGGAACTACCCTCACCAGCCTACTGGCATTGAGCGCTGAGCTCCCGTGGTCAACGTTCCTCTACTACGACGATGTAGACACTCTTGCTGCATGCCGCCTTGTTCGTCCACAATCACCTTTAACGGCCGTGTTGCTCCGTCTCGTGTTTTCTCACCGACCTTTCTGCAAGATTAAACTAATCGTTTGCTCATGCGACGAAGGAACAAAATAAAAGGAAGTAGATTCATTGTATTCGATCCAGGTAGTCTCCATGCTACTATACGTATACACTGCACGAGGGCGGGAGAATTATAAAATGGGATAAGATAAACAAGTCCGAAGCAAGATCCACCAAAGTCCAAGTCCGAAGCATCTAAACATAATTTATATGATGATTTATATGACGAAACGGGTCCAAGCAATCTTCTATTCATTTGGTTCTGATTCGAGGGTCCACTCCAGCTATATTTCATTATCTTCACGGGTCACGGCTCCAAATAGATATCCAGCAAGCAGTCCCGGGTCATAAGCAAAGAATCCAAGGGTCACGAAGCACGTAGCGCTGAGAAGCCGAGGTCCACATCCATATCTTGAGTCCCGAATGTCGTGTCCGAGAAGCAGGTACTAAGGGCACCCAACCAAGAGTCCGAGCGGGTGCCTACAGCGGACTTGCGTCCAGGTCCCCGTGGTACTAGGGTCAGCCGTCGAGTGCGATACGCGCCCAGGTTCCCACATCGAGCTCGCGTCCGAGTCGATAGGTACTACTATGGGTGGGGATCGCTGACACGGAAGGGTGTGGAATGAGTTGACGTCGATGGTCCGGTAAGAGAGGATGTGGTATCAAGGAATGACGTTCGGAGGGAAGAGGTAGGTGAGTAAAGAGGGCGCCCGCGCCGAGAGAAGCAGAATGCAGAATGTCGATACATTGACGAGCCTAGTTCGCGGAGCGCACCTTCGCCGATGTCGTGGAGGTCACCTTCTGGAGTGAGCGGGGTTTCTTGTAGCGCCTGCCGCAGACTATGCGAGCGGGAGGAGGGGGGCGGCGCAGGACTGAAGGGCCCGTCATCGATCGAGATCCCGCGACAGGAGGCTCATCGACCTACAGCAGAGGGAGTCAGCGGGCTGAAAAGTTAACAACAGAAGGGAACACACGATGACGTCTTTTTTGACCGCATCACGGACGATATTCACGGCGGTGGCAGATACACCATCCTTGGCCTGGATGAGTGACGATCAATGATGGACGAAGAGGGAAGAGAATTCATTGACATACAACGGGACATTTATCGACCACGGTCTTGCCATTCTTGACGATGGGAAGTCTGTCATCCTGGTGTGATGCAACATGAATGACAAGCAGAATGGTCAAGCAAGGCAAATAACTTACGATGCTGGCCTTGGTTTGGATATCGCCCACGAAGACGCGGAATGAGAAGTGCTTGCTCAAGATGATAAAACTGTCCTGTAGGACAGGATGAGGGTGGGCACGATGAACAGGCGAAAGAAAGAGACGTACGATCAAATCCGCAGCGGTGTCCCAACAATAAAGGACGGCGGTGAAGAGGACTGCAGCGAAGATCATGACATAGAAGCTAACGTCGTTGTCAGCGCCCTGAGCATGGGCTCGTGTAGGCTCGATAGCACTAGGCGTGAGGGCAGTGATGTTAGCAGTCAAAGTTGGAGCGTTGTTGGTAATGATGGCGAGGTCAACAGTCGGAACGGAGACGACCCAGGTGACGGTGACCTTTGACGGGATGATGTCGACCAAGGCGGGGCGCTGTACTGGTCGGCCATCGACAGAACAGGTAGGATCGGTGCAGTTGGACGATCCAACGGGACACATGAGATAACTAGACTGGGCGTGGAGAAGATATGCCTTTCCGGAGGAATGGCGGGGAAGGCGGCGGAGGCTGAAGCGCTGACAGGCGGGTCTGGGGCTGAGATGGACTCGGAGAGAATCAACGCGCTAGTGCAGGTTGGAGTGGCAATCGCCATTGGCAGACTCAGCTTGCAAGGAAGAATTACGCTATTGAAGGCGAGGAGGGAGACGGCGGTGGGGCGGGTCACATTGGCGAGAATCCCAGGGGGGGTTGGGTTGGCCATAGCGGCAAACGGCAGCGGGGCGTGAAGAGTAGTGACACGGTCGAAGGAGGGAGGGATAGCGGCCAGCGCAATGACAGAAGAGATCCATGGGGTGTACATCGTAGTGAACTGGAGAAAGACGAGAGAGAGTGGGCTCTATTTATACGAAAAGCTCAGTGGATATTTAGGTTTCAACCGTTAATAGGATTGGAGTTTCGACCAGGTGAAGGTCTCAGAACTGGTCGAAACTAAAACCTCTGAGAACGGTTGAAACCTAAATCGGAGTGTGATGTAATGGGTAGTTATAATCATAGGGTTACCTCGAATCCAAGAACAGAACCTTTCAGTCCTGCTCAGTCTCCTATAGACTCAGAGGAGTTGCTGGAAGTGAAAGTGGCACATCTGATGGTGTCATTTTTATGTTTTCATGGTGCCTCATGTCACCATATCATTTGATTTAGCCTCATACTATGCGTATAGTAGACATCCTTGATCTATCCCCTTGCCTGAAGGGAACAAGACATATTTCGGGTATGTAGGCCGGATTCTCGTCGCTCATACTTAAGGGAAAATATTTTAAACTTGTGAGTGATCCGGGAAGCAATCCTCACGTAGATGGGCAGAAGAATACATTCGGGTCTCAAGAAGTGGATGAACAGCCAAACATGAGGGTACAAATCAATGATGAGAGTGAATACAGGATATGAAGGGGGTATTACCTAGAGGGTCCGGCCCTCTACTCGACAACCATAGCTTCAGCATTATCCTGCTGCGCCTTGTACAACTCCATGCTTCTTGCAGCATACTGGTTGGGATGTGTGACGCTCTCGCCATCACCAACACCGTCCCCTTTCTTCACCCCATATGAAGAGTGTGTTATCTCGAACACCCGTGTGCAGGCAACATGGAAATGGTTCCCCTTAACTGTTGCCATAATTTCTGGCAAGTGGTCCGACGTCAGGCCGTGCGAGGAATATGTTGAAAGGAGCGCCGTCTGGAGGTTCTCCGGCGAATAGTGTCGATAGGGACAGCCATGTTCCGAAGGACCTGCTGTCAGGAGCTGCTGACAACTGAACTTCCCGTTAGCTGCCATTCTGGTACATAAACTAGGCACACTACCTTTTTGCGGCGTAGTTGGCTCTTTTGCCCTCCAACCCATATGAGTGTCGGATGTTGTATTTGTACTCCTTGTTGAACTTGTCATCGGTCATTCTGTCGAAAGACTTCCGCCAGAATACGATCGCTTCTTCGATCGACAGACCTAGAACCTACGAGGCGAGTTCCCTTTGAGTCCGTCAAGCCCTGAGGTGAGCCATAAGAAATTCAGAACCTTCAAAAATAGCCCGTAGTTGAGTCTTCCGAAATGCTTGAGGTGATGGTCTTTCCGTAGGTTGCTGTGCATAGTCCGCATGCACATTGGGAAATGCTTCTTGGCTAACTCATCCACCATCTCAGCTTTGATGTCATCGCCAGTCGCGTTCTCTCCCGAGCCCATCCACTCGGACGGAACGCCTGCAAGGAAGCCTTGTGACAGGTTGTCAAGTATAGGGACAAGTCTCGAGTCTTCGTCCAGCCGAGGCACTGCCCGTGCTGTCACCTACTCAAGGAAAAGTCATTCACCAGAGGAAGAGGATTGTGGTTGGTCTTATACTTCGAGTGCTCTTGCCAAGTATACTTCAAATTCTTGGAAGACAATACTGGACTGTTCCTTCCCCGGAACGTATGCCCAGCCTCCTCGTAGGAACACCCTGCGTTTCTCGACGAGATCAGGCACGCGTGTCCACCTCACCTATCCGAAAGTGAGCAGCAGGCTAAGACGCTCAAGGAAAGGTCGCGCACTTTGTAGTACTTCTCCGCTTCAAACGCTTGTTCCCTCACATTCTCGATCTTGGAGCCTTGATATGTCGCTAGCAGTTCCTTCCGATACTTCGCTTTCTCCGCTGCATCAACCTACGTTATTCCCCGTCATTAGTCGTCCGAGAGATCGGGCATCACGACACACCGCTATCCAATTGAAGTCCCGAGTGCTCAGAAACATCTCTCGTTCTGCAACGCCATCCGCCTCATACCGAATCTTGAACAGGGTCGACTCTGCTTTGATAAACCGCCGTCGCAGATCCTCCCTTTCACGAGCAATCAAATCAGAAGTCTTGGAGGTGCGACAGCAGAGGATTACGTACGATCGACAGAATGCAAGCCTCAGCACAAAGTGGCCGAGATGATCCTTCCTACGCTCCGAGTCCCGATCCACAGTTTTAGCACTTGTTGCGTGTAATGGGAGGTATTTCAGACACTGCGTGTTCGTCACTGTCTTCAGCTCCTCCCATGACCGATTCCGCGCTGCTGACGACTCTATTTCTGCCAATATGCGGAGGCGATCTAGAGCGCATGTTTCGAATTCCTCGACGGTGACATCGTAGAGTGGGGGCCGGTCATAACTATACAAGGGACGTGGGTCAGTAGCGAATGACTCGGACGCGCCGTGAATCATACAAGTTTAGTCTGTGAGGATATATGAGAGCGCCGTGGTTTGTGACCTGGACGAGCTCTTTGTCGTCCAGGAAAGGCTTTCTCTCATTACTCTTGAACATCGACGCAAGATTGAAGCACCATTGATTGTGAAAAGTCACAAACACGATTCGTCACGCGTCGTGTCACGTACCATGAGGAGAGTAACACTCTGGAGATTGGCATGAGCAGAGATGAAGAATTGAATCGTATGATAAGTAGATTATATCAAATCTATACAACACGGTGTGTCGATGGGCATGCGATGGAACGCGTCCGACAAAAGAAACAACATGTAGCAACTACACTGGCCCGGAGGCGCTATCCCGTATCCCCATCCTTCGCGCCCGTTTCTGAAGGAACGGGCGTAGGTGTGGAAGCCACCGCAAGACTCGAGGCCCCTAATTTGACCTTAATCTTCTTTGGTGGGTCGTCCCCATTTTTTGTCCGACTGATATTCCCAAAGCCAAACCTCTCCTTCTGCACCCCGAGGTCGGGTTTTTTCGCCTTGCTCAGGCGGCCCATCAGCTCGTCATCATCGTCGTCCTCGTCTCGTCGCCGCTTTTCACTTGATCTCAGGGATTCCATCGAAGACATCATGCCCGGTGCTGGTGACTGCGGTCTTGACCTGGACCGGGCCAACGCCTCTAGGAGGTTGTCATCATCGTCATCTGCGCTTGCTCGTTTAGGTGGAGGACCAGACAATGCCACTGGCGCTTGACGATGTGATAACTTGGGACTCGCAGGTGGCACCTCTGGCGACGGCGATAGGGATGTACGCCGGTGAGATGAGCCAACATTCTTCGTCAATGATGGCGGCGGCCGTTCAGCGTCCTCCTCGTCATCTTCACCATAATCCACCAATGATCCCAGCACAGGCGTCCGCAAAGGTGGCCTGTATCCCTTCGGGCTGTTCCCCACTGCCATCCGCCGTTTCCGTTTGAGCAGGTTGTTAGACACCGGCGGTGTGCCTACCACCGCAATCCGCGGCCATGATTGGCCTACAACAGGAATTAAATCCTCCTCGTCGTCATCTGCATTGAAATAGTCCTCTTCCTCTGCATCCAAAGCCCGACCTTGGGGCCATCCGCGAGCATCGAGGGCGCTAGCGAATCAAACGAATCAGCCATGAAAAATAAAGGCAATGAGGACACATCATACTTGTCAGATTTCGAATCTTCCGGTATTGGCTCCTTATTCTGTTGATGCATCTCCCATTGCCACCAGGCGATAAACTGCTCGAACCGTGGGCCACCTAGTGGACTTTGCGCCAGTCTCCGGATTTCTGCTTCATGTTTCGCCATGCAGAATTTGGCGAGCTCCTTCATGTTTTCCTACACACAGGGGCAGCTCGTGGTTAATCTTAGCGCTGTCTATGTGGATTTATATACTGACCCTCCGCATGGTGTCGAAGTACTCTTGACATGAACAGCTTAGAAGGTTGTCGCGCCGTGATTCTTGTATCGTCAAGTCAAGGATGGGTTTGAGGATGTCGTGTTTCATGATCTGGGTGTGTATGTTGGGGTTATTCTGCCGAAGGAGAACGCGGAAATTTCGGAAAGCGGCTGGATATGACGGCTTATTCAGGAGTAGCCCCGTACCAAGGGAACAGATACATACCATGTCGAAGATGCTTGTCCCGTGCCTTAAGAAGGCTAGCAACGCGGACAATAATATTGCTGGACATCATATAGAAGTGGATGCGGAAGTGATGCTGCGAGACGAAATTGTATAGCAGGTCACAAAGGTAGACATAGCGGTTTGCCTCTTCCCGTGTTAATGGTAGGACTGGTTCTGAAAGCAAATGTGAGCCCATTGAGCAAGACCGCTATTAAACATTTTGGCTCACCCTTTGCATTCCGCCATTCAGGCAGATCGTAGAAAGGCTTGAACAGGATATGTATGCAGTCCTTGTAGAAGTAATCCATGTAACGCTCGGTCCCAGGATCTTCTTTCCGAATTGGGCCCTTGGTACCTGCAGCCAGCGTCTACCAATGCAATATTATCAGCCTCCTGCCACGATGATCGGAGCGGAAAGAGTCTCACCGACGCCGGGTCTGGCGCACCTGCACCTGCAGCAAGCATCGACGGTGTATCTGGAGGCAGATCCATCCAAACTTTCAGCGCATCCCCCACCTGACTTTGCACCGCCAGCTCCCCGCTCTGCGCCATAATCCTACACGCCATCTCCAATATCGTCTCCGCCTTGTCCGCGCCTTTTCTTCCGCCCGCACGCTCCTTCTCAATCGCGACCACCTGCTTGAGTACATGCCCACGGACGCCATTCAGGTCATGATCTAGCAGAGCAACGAGAATCTCGCCACCCGCGCTGATCATAGGCTTGTTGGTCGGGTCGCGCTCAGGAAGAGTTATAGCCCATTGCACACCAAAGAGCACGCCACGGTCGACCAGCGAGCGGAAGAGCGCCATCCGCGCCGCAAGCTGTACATTCTTGCCCATGATACACAGCTGCTGCACGAGTACGATCACCTCCCGCCGCTTCGCGAGTTCCTCCTCGGAAAGATTGTCCGGCGGTGCGAACGCGTAGTGGGTAGGCCGTGGCGAACTGGGCGGAGGTGCAGGTGTGGTTGTGGCGCGGCCATTGGCTAGCGGCGATGTTGTGCCATTCGTGCGCTTAGGACTTGCTGGTGGTTGCTTTTCGTCCACGTCCATTGCATTCGGATCGCCGCCCTTGTCAGAGGTGGCAGAGTCTCCGTTACCATTAGGGCCTATCGGGAGTGGCGATTGCGGCTGGCCAGGTATAGGAGCCTTCTTTCCCGGGCCACCGTTGGTAGTACTTGGTGGTGCAGGACCGGCACCGGCATTGAGCATGGATTCATCCACAAAGAGCTTTACAATCTCGCGGAGGAAGGAGTGGTCAGTTTGTATGTGCCCGATGATGTCGATCTGGTTGAAAATGATACAGGAGTTCAGGACGTTGAAGGTCGAGTCGTCAAGGGCGCGAGCAAGCACGACGTCTTTGAGGAACTGGAGGCGGTAGGTGTGGTGGATCTTGCGTTGGATGCTCGCATCTCGTATTGGGATGGGTTGATGAAAATGGGAGGTTTGGTGGAGGAATTCCCGGTAGTTGGCTTTGTGAGTGGGGAAGTCGGGGTCATCTGTGGAAATGTTAGATATTTTCAACCTGAATAGGGGCTTGGAAATTACGCACATTCTAGCATTCCTACGACACCAAAAAATAGGTCATCTTCCAGAATGTGTTCATACATCGTGTGGTCGTTAAGCATTACTATGAAAATGACACGTAATTAGTGTGGCTTAAAGGCTAGGGATGTGGTGACATACGTATTGTTTGCATCAGGCTGCACAGCGCGTGCAAGTTCTCCAGACTCTCCAGATCCTCGGCAGTGTTCATCACCTCAATCAGCGACTTGACGTAATCCTGGCAGAATCGAGAGGGAAAAACACAAGTATGCTATCAGCTATCTGTATTGGGATACATAATTCTATGAAGTGACATGAAGTAGGAATAGAACATGTCCAAAGACCAATTGTGGAATGGAGCAAAAGTAGACACTCACCTCTTGTTGGATATACTCACATATCCGTTCCTTCACATTCTGCGTCCGTGCGAGGGTCTTGATGGCTCGATCAATTTCGCCTATAATGCCTAGTTCTGGTCGGGGAAGGTGGCCTGAGCGGATGATGGTTGCACTGGTGACTGATGCTGGTTCTGGTCCAATTTGTGGCGAGGAGGTTATATTTGCCTGGTCGTCTGAGGTGGGCATTTGAGAACAGGCTTTTGCCACAGCGGAAAGGGGCCCACCTCCACCATTCATGTGCCGCTGAACATCACAAATGAAATTCCAGACTTCCGAGCACCCTTCAGGATCTTGAAAGCTGAGAGCATAGTCAACGCCGTCAGGTTCGGTCCATACAATAAGTGTATCTGTAGGAGAAGCATTGTTCGTGTACCTGCACGGATAGGAAAAAGAAGTCGCGCGAACCTTGCTGCCTCTGATAAACGTCGTTGGAGCGGATGACCGTGGATAAAATGATCTCGTTGTAGCTTCTTTCTGAACGCGCGATCAGAAGGGCTTCGCTGGTTTCTTCTTGAAATTGGCCAAAACAGAAGGCCGTGCCTTGGTCCATCCATCGCGCGCCTATAAGCTCGTAGACCTGGCATATGAGAGTCAGTATTTCGCCCGTGGTGACGAAAGAGTATGAAACGAAAAGTGGAAGGATGGAGTTATGCGCACCTTGACGCGTTTCAGTTCGTGATCACCATCGGGCGCCCAGTCCTGGCCGTCGTCAATCAGGGAGTCCGGCGTATGCTCCAGCAGTTCTATTTGCTGGTTGACAGGATGTAGCAAAGGCTCCCTCTCATCTTTTATCGACTCCAGGGACTGCGGCGGCTCCGCCACTTCCGCGACATGTTCCTGCCCTTTGTTCCCTGTCGCCCCTTGACTTGAGGCACTCTCGGTACTGGTGCCCTGGGATGAGCCGCTCGGCTCTGGAACGGGGGTGGTGGTAGTGTTGGAGTCGCCCGGTGCTGGACTTAGTGTGCTGGCCGGGAGTGGTGTGGATGTCGAGTCTGCTGAGAGTCGGGTATTGGGAATGGTGGAACCAGCACCGGAGGGGTCTGTCGTCGCGGCCGCGGGGGTAAGGAGAGACTGAGGTTGAGTGTCGTGGCCGGCGTCGCTGTTCATTGCCAGCGGAGGGAGGGAAAAGGGCAGCCAGAGATATAATACACGATCAACGAGGGCCGTGGGTACTTTTTCCACAAATCAACTCGGCACGCCTATCGAGCAGTCACCGCCCACGCAAATTCTGCTTCCAGCGCTGCGCTCTCTGTCGCCAGTCAGTAGATATTTGGCTCTTTGCCCGTGTAATATATCTTGTTTCCCTCCTGACTGGCCCGGTAAAGCAGGAATTGAATGTTTGGAGAGACGTTACATAAGCACTGAAAAAAAGAATGGACATGACGGAGTTGAATCACTGCTAACTTGCGACCACGATGGACTCACGCGCCTCCAGCATCATCACCATTGCAGGCATCACCGTCCTCGGTGGTGTCCTCGCATATGCCTTCTACTTTGACCACAAGCGCAGGAACGACGTTGAGTTCCGCAAACAGCTTCGTGAGCATCCACGTCTCAGTCATCTCAGCATTCCCATTGACGCAGACCAGGCAAGGAGAAGAAGCGCGTAGACAAGACCCTCGCCCAGTCGAAAGAGTCCTTGGTGTCGTCGTCCAACGAGATCTCTCCCGCTTCATTGCGGGAGGCCCTTGAACAGGTCAAGCAGGAGGAAGCTCCTCAATCTCCCGAGGAGAAGGAGGCATATTTCATGGCACAGGTCGGGATGGGCGAACAATTGGCAGGCAAAGGTATGTCCTCACTTTATGCTAAATAGGCTCCACCTAACACATTCCCTATAGGTCCCGAGTACTACCTCGCTGCTGCAATGTCCTTTTACCGCGCCCTTCGCGTGTACCCTTCGCCTGTGGAACTCATCGTCATCTATCAAAAGACTGTCCCCGAGCCCATCTTCAAAGTATGTCGCCTCTGTCTAGTTTCTCTCTCCGTTCTAAACATCGCTTTCAGATGGTTATGGATATGACCAACCTGGACGTAAGTTCACCCCATGATTCCCCCTTGAGCAACAGCGGCCGGAGCCTTCCAGACGATGATAGTGAGAGGAGCCCCACCGGGCCGCCGTCCGAGGCTTCCTCACAGGAGTGGGACAAGGTCACCGACCCGGGATCTCAGACCCCCGCCACATCATGAGCAATTACCTGTGCTTATTTGACCAAGTGCTTCGGGTGAGAAAGGAGGAAGAGCCACCCCTAGTCATGGACATATGATGTTATTTCCCGACCGCCGTTTGCCCCGTCTACACCAACCGATTGCCAATATGTTCTAATATACTCTCGCTTTCTTTTGCATGTACCATCATCGCTGTTCAGGTTAAAAATCGAGTTGAAGGTAAGCCAATAAGGTCCACAAGATGTTTTCGAAGCTGAGTCGTATGGCGTAGGATACTATGATGCTTTCCCGCCCAAATCCACCAATGTCGCGATCGAAACACGCGAAGGCCGTAAAGTCCTAGTCATCTCCAAAGACATCAAAGCAGGCGAAGTCATCTACAAGGTTTTTATCTATCAAGCAGAAACTCTCCGTATACGTTCTCACTTCCCAACTAGGAACACCCCGTCGTTACGGCCCTCGACGCCGACCTCCAGGGGTCCGGCAAATACTGCGCCCACTGCTTCCGCGTTATTCAGGAGGCCATGTCCATCCAGGTCCCGGCCGAATCTAACCCCCTCTCCTCCACCTTCTGCTCCAAGGTCTGCCTCGTCGCCAATCGGTCCCAATCGCACAACCTCCTCTTCACCACCGAGTCACCCCTGCCTGCGGAGATCTCCGCGGGCCCTGCCACTCCAAGTACCATTGAAGCACGTCGGAAGGCCCAGGAGAAATACGTTGCGTATCTCAAGAAGGAAGGCCGTGCGGCGCCTATCCTTGTCGCACGCTTCATTGCGCGTCAGGTTGGGCTGGAGACTGCCAAGATGGTCGAGGGCGGCAAGAAACCGACGGAGAAGATCGACTTCACTGATGCAGAGGGAGGCGAGTATCTGTTGGCGGACCACATTGAGCGACTCAGGTACCTCGAGGTGACGCCTCCTGAAGAGGAACTTCCTCTCCTTGTGGATATCCTGCAGACTGCTTTGCCTGGCCTGGAGCAGTTCGTCACGGACGAGCGTCACTCGACCCTCCTCGGCAAGATGACTTACAACTCTTTCGGTGTCTCATTCGGTGGTGGACGGGACGACAAGGTTTGCTATACGCCCCGCCTTTTACGTTCTTTTATTGACGTGTCTATGTTTGTATAGCCCGAGCCCACAGTCCGACCTGAGGACGTCGAGAAGACACGCACGCCCTATGGCACCTCCCGCCAGATCGGAAGCGCTTTCTATACCCTCTCTTCTTACCTCTCCCACTCTTGCACACCCTCTGCCCGCCCCTCATTCAGTGCTGGTACCGCGGAGCTCCACCTCGTCGCTAACCGCGATCTACAGAAGGGCGACGAGCTCACTGTCGCATTCGTTGACACCACTCAACACCCCGACGAGACCGTTATGGAGTGCAGGCGCAGGCGGCGCGTCGAGCTCGCGCGCGGGTGGCGGTTCGCGTGTGGATGTGCGCGCTGCGAAGAGGAGGGCATGGAGCTCACTGCAGAGGAGCAGAAGGCGCAGGCGGGCGAGGAGAAGGACGGCTCGAAGGTCGAGGTGACGATGAGCCGCTTCGAGGGTGAGGAAGAGGGTAACAAGCTTGACTGACGTGGATGAATTGGAGCGCGTCAAAAACACTGATAGACTTGGTCGTGCTTTCGTATGTTTTACATAGACTTCTAATTTTTCTTGTTTACAATATTTGCTATCTATCTCAAAAGTATGGACTAGTGCATACCACATGTCCTCACCTCTACTCACTTTATTGAATCTACTGATTTCAGCAATATTAACCTTGTTGGCCAGACAATATTGTGGTATTAGTAGTGTAGACGAATGGCATTAAATGGTACAGGGATATGAGACAGAACCGTAGTCATGCAAGTTAGTCGTAGCAACTATTTGACAACAACCAGAGAAGGGTGGGAGGTGTATACATCGACATGCTGGGAAAATAAAGCAAGAGCAGACATCGTATGTACCTAATGAGTGGGTGGGGTGGCAAGGAAAGTCAAAGCAATCAATATCCGATAGAATACACACAATTTCGCCAAACATGCAGTTTACTAGGCTAAACTTCGCCACATCCCTGCTTCTGGGATTTCGCTGCGTGCCTTGAGGATCCTGCGCGCTGCCTTCCGGCTGCGGCCACCTGCCGATGCAGAGTCCGGCAATAACTCGGCCTCTTCCTCGATATCCTCCTCCTCTTGTTCTTCTTCATCATCATCCTCGGTTGGAAAATCAAGTGGCCCCGGATCCAGCGATCGCGAACGATCTCGTTCTGCATATGCAGCTTTCCGGATGGCCGCTGATGACTTTTGACCGATGGGCGGAGCAGGCGCAGACCGGGTTGCGAGGGTCTTGGGCTGATACGAAGCCAAAGAAAGCTCTTCCTTCGGCTTGCCCAGTTTGATTGGAACTGGCAACGATCCTACGAGCACATCTGTCATATGCCGTGAGTGTCGTTATATTGACTGATAACTAACTGATAGCGCTTGAGAGCGTACCTGGAGCATCATACACATTACGTCTACTCGGCGACATCTCTGGTATAACGAATCCGAGCGCATCAGCGCCGCTGTCGTCTTCGCCCTCTTCGGGGATCCCTCCAGTCTCATGGGCCCCAGGCTGTCGGCGCACAAATGTTTGCCATGCTTTGCTGTCCGGTTTCCATGCCCCCCGATGGCTTGGCGTATCGGCAGCGAGCAGTCGCAAGATCTCCGGATCCTGAGATTGTTCGATCTGCGATTGCGATCCAGATGGGCCGGCGGCAGAGCTGGAGACTCGCACCTCCGTCCGCGCGGGAAGAGAGGGCTTCGGCAACGATAGCATCATGGAAGGAGAGGAAAAGTCTGTCCCGTGCTGACTCCTCGGTGGACGGATATGAGATGGCGCCGGGAGTGAATTGGGACGTAGTCCAGAGAAAGAGGTGGACAAGCTGTCGCCATTCTGTGGCCGATTTTTTCGTGGTCGTGCTGGTGCTACCGGCTGCTCGACTAGTTGAAGCGTCGGCCTCAAGGCGGTGGGCGACGCTTGGTTATCTCCCTCTTCAAGATCCTCGAGATCAAAGATCATGTCTGTGACTGCAAGTCAGGAAAGTGAAATCTTGAAAATAATGACTCCATACCTCTGTCTTCCTCGTTGGCAAGCGCCTCTTCTTCTTCTTTCTCTGCATTGACCTCCCTCTTGATAGTGACCACTGCAGGGTTGACATCGAAAGTCACTTTTCGCTTTCCCTTCGACTTCTCTCGACCACGTGATGGAGAGGCCTCGCCTTCCTCAGCCTGGGCCTGGCCTTGAGATTGCGGGGCAGACTTCTCGACATTCGGCCGTGATTCCGAAGGCTGCTTCTGTGTAATGTCACCGTTTGTACTGCCGGAGGCACGGGAAGGGCCATCCTGCTGGGTCTGATCAGGCCTAGATTGGCTTCCTTCTGCTACTTGACGCCTTCCTCGCAGGCGTTCCATGTCCTCTTCGAGCGTGACAAAAAACCGATAGCTGGTCGCCGTGTCGATCGCGTCGTTGATGTTCCTTCGGACTTTGAGAACATTCGAGGCGTCAATTGTCTGCGAGGATACCACCGTGGTGGAGCCCAAGGTAGAAGAACCTGAGCGCGATGACCCATTGGAGACGACGGAGGGCGAACGATCAGACGCTGGGGGAGGTGATGTAGCTGTCGACCTTGCCCTTGGATGGTGGAACGATGAAGTGGCGAGAGACGCCGATAACGCAGACACGCGGGGAGTAGGTGGCGACGAGGAACGAGCACGAGACACACTAGTCGGAATAAAGTTTCGAACAGGTGTGGGCGACCCGGCTGCTGACAAGTCTAAGCCACTAGCGGCAGAACGTTCCCTCGATCTGGATCCTGAAGTAGGTCTTCTCGTGCTTGATCTTCTCGTGCTTGGCTTGTTTGCCTCCTGCTGAATGCGACTGAGGTTCTGTCTGAATTTCTTCCACAGGGCGTCGACCTTCCTCCTGAGTTCCGCATCGGTGTTTTCGAGTTCCGAGGTTTTAGATTTCAGCTGTTCGGTCATATAATCTTCAGCCGCGTCTCGGACGGTCTGAGACTCATTGGCGGCAAAGGCAGATAGGTATGTAAACACCGGGTGTGACGGTGTAAAGGGGGGTGGGAGAAACACCGGCGGCACATTGGAGAAAAAATTCGGGGGGGGTGGAGGAGGTGAGACTGACGAGCGTGAGGGTGGCCTTTCAAAGATCGGCTCATAAGATGTTGAGGGAGACTCCGTCGGTGGCAGTAAAAGACCAAACAAGTTCGAATAGTCCGCGGATAACGTTGCCCGTTCGATTTCCTCTCCAGCCTGAATAGAATGACGTTAGCACTCCGAACGAGAAGCTTCATAGTATACATGCAGAGTTTTGTCGCAATTCCTCCGGAGAAAAAAAACGAACAATGAAAGTGACTCACGAGACAGTCCTTGTGCACCTCGATCCACCCGCTCAAGCTCTTCAAGATGTCGCGTTCAACCCAGTCTTCTGTGGGGAGGAGCGGCCCGTCTTTCCCCTCCACGTCCGCC
Organism: Lyophyllum atratum; assembly: GCA_014905825.1. NCBI lineage: Eukaryota > Fungi > Basidiomycota > Agaricomycetes > Agaricales > Lyophyllaceae > Lyophyllum > Lyophyllum atratum. Next base: position 2,523,255 of record JACGCN010000002.1, on the reverse strand, counting down.
GAGTATGTCTGGGAGACGCGATATACCAGCAGGTCGCATAGCAAACAAGTAATGGTTGTGTATCGGGAAAATCGAGATGTCCCGGCAATGGGCACTCCCCGCGTCCGCGTCCTCACCGTAACCTGAGGATGAGCCTACAAAAACCTCAGTATAATGAAACCCCAAGAATGTAGCGTATCACGTACGACGGCAATCCCGTCTTCACCGACGTATACTGGTGTAAAATTGGGGTCCTCCACCAAGTCCGTGGCCACCGAGTTGGTCGCCGCCGGCCGGATTCGGACGTTGAGGCATTTGCAGGCATACGAGGGCTTGTCGGTTCCCAGTGGAGTGCCGGCCATATCAAGGCGGGCAGTGGCGAACGCGCAGTGGCTCAGATGGAAGTTGAAGATGAAGGCGAACGGAGAGGCGGTTCCGATTCGGGTACCGGCCAATTCTTGTGGTTACATATAGGCCTCCCTATGTATGTTTCACGATCAAGTGTCATATTCTACTACTCCTCTCAAATCTGTTGCTTTCCCCAAGGGTTACCTCCGCAACGCTATCTGAGCGCAATATTCGTATCAACCAGACGGGTCATCGTCGATGGGTTGCAAGCTTTCAGACAGATCCCTCACCCCCGCGGAAAAGGGGCCCCATGACCCACGGTAGACGCCTATAGACCCAGGCCACGTAGCGACCCGGATAAAAAGGCCGTTTTATTCTCACAAATTACACGTCCACCTATGAATATGGAGCGGGTAACTTTCCGTTACTTCACCTCCGTGTACACAGGAACGGGACGGGGACAGCCGAGGCCTGTCTGCATTTTACCTTCCCGTGCAAGCTCTGTGAGAGTCATCATGGCCCCAACCCGTTCATATCCGTCTACTTGTCCTTCTTTGACTCCCCGTCCTTGACTGCGACTGTATCCTCCGGCATGACCTGCCCATACTCGTTGACTCGTTTCGGGTCAATCCGATAAATCCAGCGCTACATCATCGGAATTAATGAAGGCTCTACTGGCACAGCACATCACAGCCGCTCACCTGATACAGGAAAATGAGGAACACAACATCGTCACTTAAGAAATCAGAGCGGCACTTGTTAGATGGCGCTCAACCAGGAATCTGGCGGGACGGAAATACCGGAAACAAGCTAAGCGATGCAAGAACGGCATCTTGATGCAGAATCTATAGGTGACGGCATGTCAGAGATGCTGCCACGGACAACGGGGATGTTCCATACGCGAAAAAGTCATCAACAACTGTGGAAAGCGTCTTGTATATCATCGCCTTCATGGGCATATGCGCCACACTCTGGATGTATATATATAATAAGTAACCATCGCCATGCGGTGATGGCCGTCCCACCTTCAGCTTGTAATTGATGATCAGTTGGGGGACCAGTTGGGCCTGTCAGACAAAAACGTCAGCAAAAGCGGGGGTAAAACCGATAGAAAGACGTACGAATCCAAACATGTACACAAAGGAGGTGAGTGTGGAGATTACAAAGCTGTACCAGCCCCTGTGCGTGTTGTAGAGCAGAGAATATCCCGTGTACGCCGCGAGAAGTGGGATGGCCACGTAAGAGACGTATCGGAACGCCAGCTTGTCGTATCTGAGATGATGGCATGTTAATTTGGCACGCGTACTGGAAAAGAGTAGGTCCAAGGATATTCACTCTTGAGTCTTCTTTTCATCCTCACTAAGGACATGCTTGTCTAGAAAATACGGGTTACAACACTGCTGTATCCAATTAGAGCGGTGTACGCACCTTTGATATCTAGCTTGTAAGGGATCAAGGAACCTGGGGGGGCAGGAACCACGCTGATATCCACTGCTTTCGTTACCTGATGTCATTACAGCGTTTAAAGTTTGCAACCACATGGTATCGAGTTTATGACGCACCTTCCAAGCCTCGATAAGAACGCCAGTACCAGATCCGAAGAGGATCATCCAACTCGTGTTCTCGTTGTTATCAATGAGATAGAGCAGAATGATAATCTGGACGAAAACGTTGGTAATGATCTAGAACCTGCCCCGTAAATTCCACAACAAACACCCAAGATTTCCAGTAGCGTACCGTCCTGTAGTTGACAGTTCGTGAGTTAATTGGCGAAATGAATGGACATAAGTCTCCTCACCTGACAGACACTCCAACCATTTCTTTCTTCTGGCGCCAATGGGAGACATCCGACTTGAACGCAAGCATCTCGAACCTGCGCGTCATGAAGATTCAATAACGGCTGTCAGTGAAGAAAAAATCCACTTGTCACGCACAATACATGCAAAAGGCTCACAAGACCCGTCAACCCGAGGAACCAGGGGTTCGTCTCGATCAGCATCCGCTTGAGCTCGTCAAGCTCGGCACCAGCACCTCCGCCCTGTTGCTTCGCGGCCTCCTTGAAACCGTTGGTCATGGCTGCGAACATCTGGAATTTCAAGTACGACATGGGTTGGAACACGATCTGGATGGGGAGCGTGGGCGTCGTGGAGTTGAGCTCGACGTAGTGGTCGCGGAGATGCCAGAACTCATTCGGGAAAATGATGGGGTGGTAGAAACCGGTCGCGCCAGTTGCGTCCCTTTGGTCGGGCACCAGGTGGATATCTACAGGAATATGAGGAACTTCGTAAACACGGCTGTAATTTTTGGACTGACGTTCAATAATGGGAGGCGGCAATGTGCCATACGGAACCTTCGCTGAATCAGAGACCAATGCCAAAGTGACGTTCTGGTGCGCAAGAATGAGTACTATGAATCAGTGTTTATCGACAGGGTACTCACTCTATGCCAGTGGGGAACGATGTAATCGGCCTAAACAGGGTCAGATGCTTCTAACGCATAAAATTCAATCACAAAATACCTCTTCAGGCTCATCATCCTCAGCATTTTCCGCGTTACCAAGCAGTTTCTTCTCCTTCCTGACTTTTGCTCGCGGAAGGTATGGCGTCAAAACTGTCCAAGAAAAGGGAAGGCCAAGATAAGAGTTTATCTTGGCAAGTTCGAATAGGAACATACGTTTCCGGACATGATGCATATTTTCGGGGTTGAAAGTAGGATCATTAGGATTAGGACTTGCACCCTCCCTCGTTAGGAACACGTCCATCCAAAGCGAGCCATTATTCAGAACGCTCTGCGAGCCCAAGAGGTGACGATCAGCACGACCCCCTAGCGGTGGAGCCAAGACGCACCTTTGGGAAGTTGATGTCAAACTCAGCGGTGTACGCAGCCTTCCAGTCTCCGAAGGTCAGATTAGCCCAGACAAAGTTGGGAAGATGCTTGTCCTGCTCCTTGCGCCAGTTTGGTGCGCTGAACACCTGACCATTTGGCGAGGTCGAAAGATGCACATGCATGTCTAACTGTTGGCCAAGATTCCACGCGGGGATGGCCTGGGCTGGAGGGAGTAATCTGGCGTCCACACTCGCTGGAGTTGATTCGCCGGGTTTGGTAACAGCTACAGGTGCCGCGGGTTCCTTCGTAGAGGATGACGTGAAGTACTTCGTGGCTTAAGGTCGTAAAGGATTAGGGATGCATATAGTTGAGTAGACGTCTGACCCAATACCTAAATTCGTGATGGCCCACATTAAAAACATTTGCTATAGACGGCTGTTAGCATACTGGTGTCCGTGGCTCACATCCTGAGGACAAACGTACCTGAGCAATGCTAATGAACTTTTTCAATGTGGACTGCTCCTCTCTCCCGGCTGCTGGAGGGCCAGGAGCAGCAGGGGCTGCCGTCTGACGTTCAGGCATGGTGTTGGTCACTGCAGAACTGTGGCTAAAGCGTTCCTGAACGCGACACACGTTACGCGATCAATTTGTCGCACGGGTACTAATCAGCCCCATTTCCATATCCGAGTGATCGTGCAGCATGTTCTTGACGTCTCTATCTATGCAGAGGCATTTGGTAAAACAAGTGGACTAGCATTAAGTGTTCTAATTCGCTCATGGCTGATCATGAATATTATAGTGAAGCAATACTGGGGCGATACGAAGACGTAATTTCGATGAATGATTAGCATATAGCATTATTTGAAAACTAAGGTTCAGAGTACCAGTTTCGATGTCGTTCTCTTACTTGCCGTAAGATCCACTGCACTTGAAGGTACCCTCTGCAGCTTTCCAATGGATGTTGACATCGGTGGAAGTGATTTTCAGAGTATCATACCTGTAGTATAACATGGCAATTGAGAATCGGCGTCACTTATTTCACCAGTTATTGCGCATATGCGACATACCGGATAGACACTTCCAAGTCGCCCATGAGATCCTCGAACTCATCCTTTGGCATCTTCTTCGTTTTGAACGTTGGAGGACCGTCGAGCCCGAGGAATGCACCGAAGACGGCAGGATCGGCACAGACACCATCATAAGTCCATCTGGCGGAGCCCGTCTTGCAGGATGGCTTCCACTATGGAAGAAACGACATCCACATAAGTTTGAGCCCAGGATGAATGATGGAGCAACGAACGGTCATCTGCTTTCTGATACCGCTCCTTGCCGCTGCTCGAAGTTTCTCTGCAGCCGCATTCAACTGCTGGGGCGACATCTCCTTGGGTTTCGACGCTTCGATCTGTTCCTCCAAGCTACGCGCATAAACGGCAAGCTCGAGTAGCGAGCGTCGGATCTCGTCTTCGCCTTCCGGGACAGGGAAGTTGGCGGTATCAGCGAGAATGTCTCGCACACTGTCAGCAGCGGCTGCGTGAGCAAGGCGCGCCTTCTTGGCTGAGGCGGATGTCGACGCGCCGCTTTTGCGTTTTTCGGCAGGCATGATGCTGGCGAGTTGTATGAGCCTTTTTAGTGTTTTTCAACGCGTAAAGAACGCGCGTTTAACCTTATGCTAGTGCTTGGGTAGGGTTAAGGACTTGGAAGAATTTTACGCGTACAATTGTGAACGAGAATTTAAATTGGTATCATTGGCACGTGACAGACTTGTCATTTCTAAGGCGACAACTTGAACAAGAACAGGTTGAGAACAGGGAACAAGAAAATGTCACCAGAGGCTACAAGAAGCTCCAGAAGAGATACCAGAAGGCCAAGCTGAAGACCTGGGACTCAAACTTGTGCACACAGGCTATCTCCTGGAGATCCCCGTTAATTGACAGTGGGAATAGTTGTGACGGTTCTGAAACCCTTGACGACAATAGGTGGGCACAGAGAGTCATGGGTATCACTTTGTCTAGTACTTGATAGGCAAACGCTGGCTGATATGAATGAAACAGAGGGGGCAAAGGGCTGCGGGCAAAGGGCTATGTATACGATTCTTGTTTTGTTCGAAGATGATAAGACGTCAGATGGTCGTTTTAGGAAGGTTCCGTCGAATAAGGTCACGTTGCCGACCAACCCTTTGCCCTGATGGCCTGGTCACGTGGCCTATAACCCTCTGCCCAGAGTGGTTTTTATCTCAAGTACTCCAATCCAAACCACCGCCCAACTTTCAAACGTTTATCAGCCCTACCCTACCGTGAGTCCCGACGTCCTCCGACCTCGACCTCCTCGCTCATCTCCTACCTCCCACAGACCACACCACCCTACCCGACCCGACCAACGTAAGTCCACGACGCGTCCCCTCGCGTCCAATGTCTGACCCCTGTCGTGTCACAGATGCCCGACCGTGAAGACTCTGTCTACCTCGCCAAGCTCGCTGAGCAGGCTGAACGTTATGAAGGTCAGAATCTACCCCGATACGCTATCGCAGCTCGTTGACCTGTTATACGTCATCAGAGATGGTCGAGAACATGAAGCGCGTCGCCTCGTCAGACCAGGAGCTGACCGTGGAAGAGCGTAACCTCCTCTCCGTGGCGTACAAGAACGTCATCGGCGCCCGCCGTGCCTCTTGGAGAATCGTCTCCTCAATCGAGCAGAAGGAGGAGTCCAAGGGTAACGAGGCCCAGGTTTCAATGATCAAGGGTTACAGGGAGAAGATTGAAAGCGAGCTCGCCAAAATCTGCGAAGATATCCTCGATGTTCTCGACAAGCACCTCATCCCCTCGGCCGCCTCCGGCGAGTCCAAGGTCTTCTACCACAAGATGTACGTCACGTCCCTCCGCAGTTGATCGTCAGACTTGCTTATCGTCTTTCAGGATGGGTGACTACCACCGCTACCTTGCCGAGTTCGCGACAGGCGATAAGCGCAAGGACAGCGCCGACAAGTCCCTCGAAGCCTACAAAGCTGCCTCCGACGTTGCCGTCACCGAGCTCCCGCCGACACATCCCATCCGCCTCGGTCTCGCACTCAACTTCTCTGTCTTCTACTACGAGATCCTCAACTCCCCTGATCGTGCTTGCCATCTGGCCAAGCAGGCATTCGATGATGCCATCGCCGAGCTCGACACCCTATCAGAAGAGAGCTACAAGGACTCGACGCTCATCATGCAACTGCTCCGTGACAACCTGACTCTCTGGACTTCAGACATGCAAGACTCCGGTCCGTGTCTAACGCGCTATCATGTACTTCTACTTATGCTAACGCGATTTTTATTTCAGCCGACAAGCCTGCTGATGCTAAGGATGAGCCCACGGATGCGCCCGCTGACGAGTAAATGTGTTGTTCGTTCGTATGTTATTTTTGTCGTCCCTACCCATGTGCGCCGCCTTGACAAAGTGTCGCCTACTCCTCGCTCCCCACTTGCATTGCACCTACCCATCACCGTATCACGTACTGCAATTCGTATTATCATAGCCATACAATCAATTCTTTTATAACATCTCATCGTGAAAGGATTTACGAGCAAATCCTGAGGGCCATCAATCAATTACAGACAGCATGTCAACGTGCGGCTAATCAAATTTGTACGAGACCTGTTGTCAGATTGTGACGCGTCGCAGGCTGAACGGAAACCCATGCTCATGCCACCAGCATGCCGCTATCTTATACATCTGTTCTAGGCTCGGCCTCTCTTGCAGCTCTCGCTTTATTCTACCTCGCAACTTGGGACATCTCTGAGAACCTTTCGCCGCAAGGATGTCGTATGTCATGGATGTCGCCGTCGTATGTCCTCCAAAGCAGCTTTAACACATCATGGACACCACTCGCAACGAGGTACTCGTTGTCGTTGTACCGAGAGGTCGGATGGGATCCTACTGAGGTAAGGACTACCAGCTTTCGACCGATGAGTGGCTAACACGCTCATGATTTGAAGGTAGACGGCACACCAGTGCTTTTCATTCCGGGCAACGCAGGCTCGTCGCACCAGGTTCGGTCTATCGCTTCCTCCGCTACGAGGCAGTTTTACACGTCGCCCAATGTCGTCGCACCTGAATTCTCGTCGCGCAGGCTGAAAGCACTTGACTTCTTTGCAGGTGCGGAGTCTTCTATTCGTGTGCCTTGAGACGTGTGAATGTGGGCCATCGCGGACAATGTGACTTGATAGCGAAGCTATTTGGCATATCTCTATGCCGTTTACCTAGAGGAGCAGGCGAGGGCTCTTGAGGAGCATGGGAAGCTTCGTCGTAGGTCCTAGTCCAGAATATCATGCGTCGTCCAGTCGCTATTGATCTCAACTCTTCTTGGAATTCAAACCTTCTGATGTATTCTTTATAGTCGAATTCAATGAGGATCTCTCTGCATTCCATGGGCCCACTCTTGAATCACAAATCACGTATACCTCGCACGCAATATCATATATCCTCTCCCTATATCCCCCTGACACATCCATAATTATAATGGGACACTCTATGGGCGGCATCGTCGCAAACTCCCTGCTCCCATCACCGAACATTTCCGCGATCATCACCATGTCCACACCACACACCCTCCCCCCAGCGCGTTTTGATTCCCGCATCGACAAAATATACGCCAATAACCAGAAGACGCTCGAGTCGGACCCGACACCTGTACTCTCTCTCTGCGGAGGCGCGACTGATATGATGATTCCCTCTGAATCGTGCATCCTCCCTGCAGATTCACGTGGTGACAAATTCCGCCGCACAGTGTTCACGTCTGCCCTGGAAGGTGCATGGACAGGCGTGGGGCACCGCGAGATGGTATGGTGCCACCAGGTACGCTGGCGCGTTGCCCGTGCCGCTCTGGAACTCGGGTCGGCCTCCTCTTCCAGCGCCAAAGGCGACGTTCTTGACATCTGGTTGCGTGACGGGCACACCCTCCCCCCGGCACCAGTGGTTGCCTCGACAGGATTTACTCTTGACGATCCGACGACGTACAAAATCATGCCCGAAGCAAACCACCTAGTCCTAATGCGCCATAGTGATTCCCGCACCTACTTGCTACCCATACCATCCGCGGAACGCCTCGCGACCACACCTCTCAAAGCAGTCGTCCTTGTTGGGCTAGGGTCGATCCCTCCCGTTGCGCCGCAGCATGCGGTACCCCTCCGCGCGTCGGTGTTTCTGTGTGCAGAGGCACCGGGCCTCGACCACGTGGCAGTGCCGACGTGCAGCCCGCTGAAGCCGACGCTGCTCAAGCTTGTGCCGAACCCGCTTCCGGGGACGACGTTCCCTGTGCCTGGGGAAGGTACAGACGAGTCGGAGGGGGCGGCGGTGTTTGAGGCTGATGTTCCAGCTGGGGAAGAGGGCGTAGGCAAGCGCTGGCTTGGGGTCCGCGCGGATGACGGCGATGGGCGAGGATGGGTGGTTGGCGGGCTCTCTCTGCGGGAGGAGGTCGTCGAGGCACCTACCACATTGTGTAAGCAGGTTCGACTTTCTGGTGGATGTTGACTACGGCTGATTTTCGTGAAGCACTTTTGTTCAGAAATGCCGATGTACTTTTCACCGACAAGACGGCTCTCAGATCCCACTTCATATTCCCAAATATTTTCTTAAACGCTCTCATCGTTTATAGATACACCCCCATGAAACCTGACGATGATCCATGGTGTTCAGGTGCAACCCTCCCCGCCCTCCTTTTTATTCAATCACTAACGAACCTAAAAATAGATCCACTCCTCTCGCCTTTAATTTCCCACACCGCCCACTCACTGGAAACACACTACTTCCCATTGAACGCGCCCAACAGCCGCATACTGTTGCACTCACATGCGCCTGCTCCATACGTGGCGTCGGACGCTGCTGCGCCACGCAGGTCCCTCCACCTTGTGATTTATTCGTCTGGCACGCTTGGGTGCAATATGCTGGGCTTTTCGATCAGCATAGACTGGTCTGCGACACTGGGCCGATGGGCATCGCGCTACCCGGCGACGTTGGTGAGCTGGGCGGTGGGCGTTGTCGCGATTGTTTTGTTTACTGCGTGGGGCACCACCGATCGGGGGGAAGGTTAGTCATATCTTTCTTTTTCCACTTATATCAAGAGAGTGATCGTGCTGAATATATTTCGAGATAGGTATGCCAAGTGTACAGGAGTCGTTGTCCAAGTACAGTCAGCGCACTTTCCGGAAACTTCTGGTGGCGTCGTTCGTGGTTGCGCTTCTTCCACTTCCTGTGGATTATTATATCGGCACTGGGGGAGAGCTACTGTTTGCTCCGATTGCGCCACTTCTGCTGCTCATTGCTAGCGGGCTGGTGTGCGTGAGCTGGTGGTTACTCGTCGTCTTGATGTGGCCAATTGGGGTCATGAATTCCCTGGTCTTCGGGAGGTAGTCGTACGTTCTGGCAGACTTTCATTCTGATGCTTATATGTTTGAATGCTACAGATCCAGGGTACGGGAAAGTATTGGTGTCCGTCGGAGCACTATTGTTTCTATGGGATTAATCTTCGCCCTGATTTTCCTCTTAGTCCCTTGGCAAGTGGCCTACCTTGGTTGTTGGTTAATCCACCTCTCCACCTGCGCCTCCTCGATGCGGCTGATTTCAAACATTAAATCCTCCCGTGCCCCGGGTATAACTGCGATCCCGTTGATCCGCGTAGCCGATGCGAATGGTGAAGTACAGGAGCAGAAGCCGGAAGACGTACAGAATCACGAAGCGCAGCGAGGAGCACTTCAAAAACATATAATCGACAATCATAACCATAACGTCCACCTACTGCTTCTCATGACCTGGCTCCTCCCACTCGTGGCGCCGGTGTTGGCGGTGTGGGTACGGACGCTGGCCACAGCCGGTCTGACGACACCATTCGATGGCGATCATGATTTCCTAAATGCCGCACCATTCCTTATCTTGGTCGACTTTGCGTCGTGGAATACCGGCGCCCTCTTTGAACGTCAAAAGTGAGGTCCCAATTTGTCTCAGCTCCACAAAACCCCAGTCCTAACTTAACGGGTAGATTTGAACGTGCTCTCACCGTCAGGTGGGTGCTGGTGGTACTTGCCGGCACCGCTTTCTTCTTCGGCCCACGGAAGGCTTACAGCGTCTTCGACGCGGCCAAAATTGCGGTCGCTCTCATAGTCATGATCCGTGTGGGCCGGCGATATTGGGGAGGCGCGTCCTGGGCTTTAGATGATAGGAGGGTATCACGCTAGATGGATATACCATAGAGTTTTTTTCACATCGCCTTGACTGCCTGGGGAAGTTTTATATTGGGACCCACATCATTCAAGATTTTCCGACCGTACTCACGATCGTCGCGGAGTTTCAATTTCGGAAAGGGATAAGGAGACGACAGACCCTGTCGAGGGACGAAATTCTCTTGAAACTCAAGAGTAGTGTCTCAGGTTTCAAGGGCCCGAGCTCGGGTTAATGTGATGAGGTATTTTGACATCGACAGGTTGAGTATCATATGGAATCGTTGCAATGGCTTTAAATCAGATCAGATCGGATGCTTCGGGGCCACTGGTCAAGGTTGACTCTGGCAGGTAGATGGGAACAGCCTCTTGTAGAAATCCGGGATCAGGCGGATCCATAAGCAGTGAACCAGATTTCCCATCAGCCCAGCGCTTGAGTCGAGACCGTTTTACCGCGCTGGCGTCCGGCTACAGCGTTCCATTGTACATACCAGACATACCGAGCAGAAAGTCAAAAAGTCAAAGCAGATATATGCCGACTACATACGGTGGGTTTGTCCTTCCTATTCTTCCTCTTACCTCATGACCATCAACGCTTGACCAAATAACAGCCATAGTGAAGTTAAATGCATAAACGTTGCATCATTAGTCTCAACCGAGGCACGAGGCCTCCATGCGCGGACTTCATACTATTACTTGTGCCATTGCGCCACATTGCGCGGGCCTCGTTGTTTTACATGCCTCGTGCACACCCTGCACAGACAACGAACTGCGTGTGGCCAATGGCCATCATGACACGAATTTTGGACACGTGAACCCAGTTAAGGTTCAGGGCAAAGGTATAGGTGCGTTCTTGACTTTCCGCCCTGAACTTTAATCCTTAATCGGGAATGCCGGAGTTGCCGCAACACGTAAGCTGTCAGATCTCAGATTCCAGGCGCGCCTTGAACCTAATCGGGAGCGCGCCGCTCCCAGCAGGTCGCATATCCGTCCCTCCCTGCTTCACGCATCTATCTCCCGCTTGGATACACCGCTCTTTTTTCTTTTTCCTGTAAAGATCATATTGATGTCTTCTCTTTGTCTTCTGACCTAGTGTTCATGCTCAAACACACGCCATGACCCCCTTCCCCCCTTGGACAGGCATGTGAACCGGCAAATGACGATTTCAGGACACAACTCGACCGTTTTGGCAGCCAGAGCCGCTCCCGCACGCCTCACGCCGCCTGCCGAACGCAGACCAAGAGCACGCGCCGCTGGCGAGCTCGCCAAGTCCCCAGCGCGTGATGGAACGGGACAGATGAGTCACAGGGGGCGCTGCAGAAATTACAGGGCAGACTCAGACCCATAAAGGCGGAGCCGTCGTGGTGCGTTCCTGGCCTTGCACTGCACGACCGCTGTCCCCGCCCCCACACTAACCCTCCCGCAGCCCTATTCCAGCTCCCATCACGACTAATCACCGCCAACTGCTCTACGTCAACGTCCCCCTCATCACGTCCTGCTGTTTTCAACACTAGCCTTCTCGAGCTACGGCCCACCGACCCACCGCAGTGCCGACAATCGACACGCCGAGCATCAATTGCAACACACGCGAACATCACCATCATGCACGCCGCCCTCCAGAACATTACGCTGCCGCCAGAGAGGCGGGGGCGGTTAGGGCAGGGCGGGCAGGGGTGGGCGGGCGAGCGCATGCCATTTACAGAGCTAAGTAACTGATATCATTATTTACAGTACGATACACACCGCTGTCATTAAAACACGAGAGATAAGTAGTAGATGCGGAGCTGTTAATAAGGTATGTGATACGTCACTCCGCCCGTTAATGGTGCTGCTGGCTGGTATGTTTGCGGTATATTTCCCCACCTAGGTGTTGACCGTTGTCTGCCCATATGCTGTAATATCTGAATAGTATACAATAATCAAAGGAGGCTTGATGATCCGGGAGGCAGAATTGAGCAATGAAATCACAGAACTCGGACCTGCCGTTCATCGGCCCAGACCAAGTCACTTCGATCGAAATCTGAGGCTTCGTGCTGTGATAGCTACAGTGAAAGCATGAAGACGACCCGCCCTCCTTGCGCCCTCCCGCCCACCTGCATACCTTTCTGGGTGTCTTATGTCATCAAACCATTCTTTCGGGTTTCGGCAATCCCCTTTAAGGATTAAAGTTCAGGGCGGAAAGTGGCCAACTGTATAGGTGTACTGTCGGCCTTGAAAAAATTGCGAACAATACAGAGACTAGTAGTGTCGATAGTGCTCAGGCTCATAGGATTATTAATCGGATTCTTCAAGAGTGGGCCAGGGCATTCCTGAGTTCCTTGGAGAGTGAAAGAAAGGGACGGACTGGAAAAGGAAAGGTTACCCACGCCGATGCATCAAATCACATAACATGGGTGAACTTCATACTCCGCCACTCTCTTACGCCTTGCGACCGCCGAAACGTTGTGAAGAACAGCTCGAGTTCGCTCGAAAAACCTGCGGGGGCTTCAACGGCATGCACAGTTCTCCCATTAGCGTATCCCCTCGGGGGACCCCTTCTCGTCGTGGAAGATCTCCTAGATTCCAACCCGAAAGCCCATCACAGGCCAGTTCTAGTGCATTGCCTGCCAACTTCACCAATCAACCCACCAGCACCTTCACTTCGTCCTTAAAAATCCTGGTGGAGGGTGCCACAACAATTGAGTCCGATTCCGACAAGGAATCTGACCAGGCCGAAATTCAACAGGATTCAACGGGCGAATCAAAGCGAGCGCCCCGTAAATCGAAGACAGAGGCCCTGGCGGCACTTTACAGTCATGCTAGGTCGACTTCGCCCAACCCCGGCGACGAGGACCACAATATGGACTCTGACGATTATCGCATTCCGGTGGCTCCTACTCTTGATTTGTCTTCGGTGAAGACGGCTAGCCCTCGTCAGGCACAAGTCCCGGAACAAGAGCCTCGTCCGTTTGGACTAGAGGATTGCCCCGAGTACTATCCCACCATGGAAGAGTTCAAGGATCCGATGACTTACGTTCGATCTATCTCGGACCATGCGAAGAACTATGGCATTTGCAAGGTTATTCCACCAGAGGGGTGGAAAATGCCGTTTGTCACAGATACCGAGGTGTGTCAGATATTCGCCGCATTCAACTTGACTCACACTTTACGTTTAGACCTTTCGTTTTCGGACACGACTCCAGCGCTTGAATTCAATTGAAGCGTCATCTAGAGCCAAACTGAACTTTTTGGAGCAGCTCTACCGCTATCACAAACAACAGGGCAATATAAGAGTTGTCGTGCCTACGATTAACCACAAACCACTTGATCTTTGGCTGTTGCGTAAGGAAGTCCAAAAGCTTGGAGGCTATGAAACGGTAAAGCCGATCCTACGCCACATGTCATTGTCTTATCTTGTCTCAGGTTACCAAAGAAAAGAGGTGGTCCGACCTTGCCCGGATTCTTGGATATCGTGGTATACCTGGGCTGTCTACGCAGATCAAGAACTCGTATACTCGTGTCATCCTTCCCTACGAACACTTCTGTGAAAAGGCTCGAAACACCCCGGGAATCGCACCCATCGCCCACGACCCGCAGCTCAAGACACATACTAATATCCAATCCACAGGAAAGCTATCTCGGTTGAGTGCCACTGTCACGACTGCGGGCGAATCAAGTCCGCCTTCCAGCCCTCTGACCGCCACTTCCAGCCCGCTCTCTGAGCCACCTGATGAAAGCGAATCTCGCGATGCTGACGGCAATAGATCCGCGACTTCAAGGCCTCGCCGAAGTACTAGAATGGGATCTCAGGACGAACAGGCTTGTATGTCCCTTTTCCTTTCAATCTCATCCTCATTCTCCTAACGTCGTATAGTGAGCCCCAAGAAGCTTGCTAGTCTCGGTACTCCCGTCATTCCCCCGCCCATCTTCTATGACAAACCGAAGGTAGATACCAAAGGGACCCCTGAGGTATGGCCCAGTTTTCTACCAGCCAGGACGCCAGTAACAAGTCGGGATCAGCAAAATTGTGAAGTGTGTCACAAGAAGAATCGCGGTGAGGAGATGCTTCTTTGTGACGGTTGCGATTGTGGTATGTGACTTTTTGGTGATCTATCTAAAAGCGTAGTTGTTGATGACGTGCTTAGGCTTCCATATGTTCTGCCTTCAGCCACCTCTGTCGGTCATCCCAAAGGACCAGTGGTTTTGCTACACCTGTCTCTCAGGCACTGGTGGCGACTTCGGTTTCGATGAGGGCGAGGAACATAGCCTCGCGAGCTTCCAAGCTCGGGACAAGGAATTCAGACGAAGATGGTGGAAAGACCATGTGCCTGAATCGACTGAGTCCCACCAAGCGAATGATCCGAAGGTCAATCTGATCGGCGACGTATCCGTCTCGGAGTATGATGTCGAGAATGAGTTCTGGCGCCTGGTTCAGTCACCACACGAAACTGTTGAGGTTGAGTATGGCGCGGACGTCCATTCCACGACACACGGAAGGTAAGAATCGGGGACTATGAAAACTACGGTTGACTTATATCTCACCGCCGTAGTGCAATGCCGACTTTGGAAACACATCCATTGGATGCATATTCGAAGGATCCTTGGAATCTAAACAACATACCCATCGTCTCTGATTCACTACTGCGATTCATCAAATCCGACATCTCTGGTATGACCGTCCCTTGGACTTATGTAGGCATGGCGTTCTCTACCTTCTGCTGGCACAATGAGGTATTTTCGATGGACTTCCTCGCTTCGCATTGTTCACGCGGCTTTTACCTTCGCAGGACCACTATACATATAGCATTAATTTCAGTGAGCTAATCCTGTTATGGACTGTCGTTCCACTATTAATTGCCCTCCACAGTGCATTGGGGAGAAACTAAGACATGGTATGGTATCCCCGGCGATGACGCGGAGAAATTTGAGGCGGCGATCAAGTGCGAAGCGCCCGACCTTTTCGAAGCGCAGCCGGACCTCCTTTTCCAACTTGTCACCCTCATGAACCCCAAGCGAGTCACTGATGCTGGCGTGCGTGTATATGCTTGCAATCAGCGCGCGGGCGAATTTGTTATCACCTTCCCCAAAGCGTACCATGCAGGCTTCAACCACGGCGTAAGCAATGTCCCTTTTCCTGGTCTCCGTTATAGTTCTTATCCCCTTCGCTTTCCAGTTCAACTTCAATGAAGCCGTCAACTTTGCGTTACCAGACTGGTTACCTTACGGTCGTGCCTGTGTTCAGAGGTATCGGGAACATAGAAAACTACCAGTCTTTTCCCACGATGAGCTCCTCATAACGATAACTCAGCAATCGCAGTCGATCAAGACCGCGACGTGGTAAGGATCTTTTCCTACACCTCGAGTTATCTCCTTCCTGAATATCCTTGCAGGTTGAACGATAGCCTGAAAGAGATGATAGACCGGGAGATCAACGACCGTGTAAAGGCTCGAAACATGGGGCTTCCGGAGGTACTCCAAGAAGAAGATCGTCCAGAGGATCAATATCAATGCACAATCTGCAAAACTTTCTGCTATCTATCCTTCATCATGTGTCAATGCACGTCTAACGTCGCATGCGTGGATCATGCACGGTTGCTCTGCGAAAATCGCCCTACTCATCAGCTCACCTTGCGGAAACGATTCACTGATGAAGACCTCCTTGATATTCAGTCAAAGTTCGCAGAGCGTGCTGGCATGCCATCCACCTGGCGGGGCAAACTGAGCAAGTTGCTGCTCGAGAGCAGTCGCCCAGCCCTTCGCTCCCTCCGCGCGCTCCTTGCTGAAGGAGATCGCATCAACTATCCCCTCCCTGAACTCAACTCTCTCCGCAAATGTGTCAACCGAGCCAACGAATGGGTAGATGCGGCCAACACTTTCACCGTTCGGAAGCAAAGTCGGAAACGCTCGAAACGACCCCGTGGGCGCCCTCCATCAATGATTCTTCTATGTCGGTGGATGATCCAGGTGATCGCCCCGATCGCAGCCTGGACGACCTGTATGCTCTTTTGCGGGAGGTTGATACCCTTGGCTTTGACTGTCAAGAGATCACCACCCTTCGCACTTTAGCGCAGCATGCAGAGGAGACGAAGAAGAAGGCCGGTGCGCTTCTGAATTCTCACCCTGCCGATGAAGATCGTGGAGGCTTCCTGCAGGAATGCAAGCGTCTACTTCTCGACGGCTCTTCCATCAATGTCATCCTGGACGAGCTCTTGGAAGTAGAGAAGATTGTTGATCGTGAACAGCTGGTGACGGACTTGGAGGAAAAATTGGAGGATGAAGGCACGACGTTGACACTCGAAGAAGTCCGCCAGCTTTTGACCCGTGCTCGCACCTGCAATATTTCACCTGACAATAAGCATCTGCGGATGTTGGAAGCACGACAAAGGGCTGGCGACAACTGGGAAGAGCGGGCAAAGAACATTCTAGCGCAACCAGTGAAAACGATCGAGGAGCTCGACGATTTCGCGGATATGGATCCCGCCATCCCTATGGACCCTGGCGTTTTGGATCGCCTTATGGCATCTCGCGCTAAAGCCAAAGACTTCGACAAACAGGCGAGGGCTTGGCTCAACCCTGAACCCGATGCCCCTAAGCCCAGAGTCCTTGACGTCATGCGAATGGTTAACCGCGCCGAGAAGGACTTCAGTATCCCTTCTGTCAAGAGCGTCAAGCGGACTGCCGAGATCGCTATGGATCTCGAAACCAGATGCGACCACGTTCTCAGGAACCGATACCATCGCGAGAAGGAAGACGTCTTCGAAACCATCGGCCAATGGAGAACCTACGCTCAAGAACATCTACGGATGTTTGTTCTTCCTGTATTCGATAAGCTGAACACGCAGATCAAGCTTCACGAGCAATGGCTCAAGGAGTTGCCGTGGTTCTGTCCCGAACATAAAGAGCCTCACGGTCAAACTGTTTATGACGATGTCATGGCATGCACCGGCCCCGAAGACGATATGCCTCCCACAGATGAATACCTTACTTGCATCTGTAGCACTCCTGTCCGTCCCCCTCCTCCTGGTGCGCAGTCAGATGCGGTCCAGTGTGACCATTGCTTTGCTCGATTCCACGGAGACTGCGCCAAGAACGGCGGTTCTTGCCCATTCTGTGACCACCACCATTGGAATGGTGCTATTAACAAGGAACGCAGCTGGCATTTCTGCTACCTTCCGCATCTCCTCACGAAGGCTGCCGAGATCACCAAATTCTATTCCGACGACTGGAAGCAGCTAGAGTTAATCGTGCATCGGCTTGATAGACTATCCGTGTCTATTGGGCAGTTCCTGTCATTCACATCGCAACCCGTCAATCAGGATCCGAAGTACATTCACCAAGTCCGGCACTTCATGCGCAAATTGTACAAGATCCAATTTGCTGTCTCACCGAATCCCGATATCTCTTTCGGCCTTGACCTGGCTGGTTTGCACCGCATCCTTGCTGGTGGTCGACCACCAATTACTCGTCCCAAGAAGAGGAAGCGCCCACGTTTCGTCTTTGGCCAAGACGTCGATCAAGACTGGTCCGACGGCACACGCTGCATCTGCAGAGGTCGCACCCATTATCTCCTCAATTATCCGACTGTCTCGTGCGAATCGTGTAACAAACTGTATCACGCAGTTTGTGTCTTTTATCCGGGAGATTCTCAGGACGGTGCTCGCTTCACATGCCCTTTGTGCTGTTTGCGCAAGAATATGCAATATCAGTACTCTGATGTGCGGGTCAAACCGACTGGTACGCTACTGTTTACTTGTCCCGTTTCTCATGGTCTTACCAGCAGATTTTCAAGAAGATCAAATCGATCAGGACATGTACATCGACACCCACGAAATGCTTGAAACATTTAGCAAGGATGTCATGTACAAGAAGATGGCGCCACCCTATGCACAAACTCTCTTTGTGGAGCTTGTTCGATTCGTACCAGGTCAACCTCAAAGCGGAGGCACGGCAACATCAACCCCACGATCCAGCTCTAGTCATCATCAGAGTCCAAGATCACTACCTTCTCATCCAGGTCCATCTCATCACGACCACTACCCTCATCAGCGATCTCCGCCAATGCCCCACCACCCAGGCGACACCTTCGGCAGTCCATCCGCGACGCAGCATGTACCACCTCCACCGCCCTGGTCTCGATGGGGTGCGATGGCTACGCCGGGCAGACCCCCTTCGAACCAGCGTCGCCCGAGCGAATCTTCTCAATCGACTCCTCAGCTTTCGGCCTCAACCTCAAGGAAACGGAAACATGTTGAGGATCTACCAAGTCCTGAGGACATGTCTCGAGTAAATTCTTTGTCTTCATCTGTACCTCCTCCCAAACGGCGCCCAACAATGTCGTCTGTCCCGTTATCACCGCCTTCATTCCCTATGCGACCTGTCCAGACTCTTTCGCCTTCGTTAGCTATGATTGTTTCTCCTGTTAACCAAACCGTCATGACATCGCCTCGATCACCATACATCCCTCCTCCGCTTAGGAACGGCACCAGCGGATCCCCTCCTATGTCACATGGCGGAAAGCCTCTTATGATGCAGTAGAGTGTCTATACTTTTTCTGATATCCTCGCCGTCACTATCATGCTTTGCTGAATGCTTCTCTATTCCTTGGGCCCTATGCTGTACAACTGTCTAATGCGATTGAAAAAATCAAAGAGGTTTCCCGATTCAGTTCTGGAGTGGCTAAAGGCTCCTGAGCCTGTCCTCAGCATTGTTCATTCCGATGTTTGAAGGAACGGTTCGGACATTTTCTTGAACTATGGACATATTTAAAATTGTACTAGACCCAGCTCAACCGCTTTGATTGTTAATGCCTACCCAACGGTCAATTAGTTTGGAGATGCTGGTGAGGAAATACGTACTACTGACCAACTGTTTAGAGGAGAAACGAGAATTCGCGAAGTCTCCTGCCCCATACCAAAGCTTTGGACAGGCTTAGCGAAGAGATGAGCATCAAGGTCATATTGCACGTACTCCAGGATGGCCAGATGGTCTGTAACATCCTCTTATCTCCCCTTCCTCATCCAAACCCCAGACAGGACCGGTTCGCCCAATTGTCTCTTCGCCAAAGGTTTCCTTCGAGGTTTCATGTATGAAATGATAACCCGTCCTAAAAGAACGTCAGCTGGTCGAATATAACAGCAAAGAAAGACCCACGCGAATATCACGACATCAGCACGAAGTATGGAACCGTCGTTGAACACGATTGCATCTTCTAAGAAACGTTCGGGCTCCACGCCCTGCTTAATTTTTACCTTCCCAGAGCTGATAAGTTGGGCGCATCCAACATCGATCCCTAGCATATGTCAGTAAGAAATTGTTTCTAACCATTTGATGAACCAGACACACAGTATCCTAGAGATAAAAAGAAGTTTAGGAGCAACAAACGTGGGGTGGAACATATCCTTACCTCCAGCACGCTCAGCTACCAATAGTCCCAACCCGGAACCACCGGGACCCATGTTGAGCTTCAGCCCAGCCTTGAACAACCCTTCATGCATGTCCTTTTCCATGGCCCAGGATTCCTTCTCGCGTGCACTTAACATCTGCTTGCACAGTGACATGGGCCAAGAGAAGTACTTCATATCCGCCACCTCCGGTGGAGAACCCTCCGGCCAATTGGAGAAGATGGTATGGACAAGCGTGCTAGCGGCAATCACGCATGTCGAGGAGCGCTGCACCATTGTGACAGACTGTGCTCCCTGTACAACCAGGTCTTGGCAGATGTCCGCAGACGTATTGCCAGCGCCTACGACAACGACGCGCTTCCCGGAAAATGGGCGGCCGCCAGCATATTCGGAGGCGTGGAGGGTGGTCCCTCGGAACAAGTCCTCGTTTGTCATGTTGGGGTAACGGGGCTTCCCAAGCGTGCCCGTCGCAAGCACGATATGAGCCGGATTGAGCTCGACATGCGTCCCATTTCTGTCGATAACTACAGACCATCTTTTAGTCTGGAAATTGTAGGTCGGAGTAGGTAGAGGACGAGAGTTGGTCCAAATAACAAGATCTTGGGACTTCGCGTAATTCTCCATCCAATCCGCTAATTTATCTCGAGGTGTGAAGATCGGCCAAGTCTGAGGGTAAGGCTGGTATAGAACTATTATAGACTGTTTCAATTATTGGCCGACCATGATTAAATGAGGAGGGCCTACAAGAATGGTGTGTTCGGGGTGTGTGCAGGGTTAGTGTAGGATACCGTTTTCTCCAGTTGTCGCCGACTCTCGCGTTATTTTCGACAACGAGGGCTGGTATATTCATCTGGCGAAAGCGAGCAGCAATATTAAGGCCCGTCTGGCCGGCCCCCACTGAACAAATAACACCATAGTATAAGGCTATGAAAGCAAAACGAAGAAGACTCAACCAACCGATTATAACGTAAGGGTTCTCTTCGATTTTCTGTTTTCTGGCGTGGAGAACATCCTCCCAAGCCAACGTGTGCCCTTCATAGACACCGTCCTCTGGTCCCAGTTCTTCATGACCTTTGAGATCCGTCATTGCCATGAACACAATTCGTGCCTTCCATCCTCCAGACTCTTCTTTAGCAAGATGAAAGTACCCTTGTCCAATCGCAAGACCCGTGGTAAATGTGAATCCACTTGCTATCCATTCCGGGTCGATGGTGCTTTGCTGGGGCGATAAACCTGGGCGACTATCAAGCTTGACGTCTGATACTTTGGCTGCTGAGAGGGTATCACGAAGGTAGGTTCTTATTTTGTCTTGTCCTCCAAGTGAGCGATTATTCCAGGTGAATACTAGGACATCTCGCAGCCAGCCGTCAGAGAGAAAGCATGATGTTACTCCTTCAAGATTCGCGGACTGTAGCCAGGCGGCGTAGTTCTCGAGCCATTCAGCCGCTATGGCATGAGAACTATCGGAAGACATGGTGGGAGATAAGTGGAGCACTATGTTTAGGCAAGTTAGAAACAAGACTTAGATAAGTAGGACTCAGCGTGTGACGAGTTTACGGTACGGTAATTTGCAGCATAGATATCTGCGCGCCGGGCATGACATCGAGTGTGATTGTGAGCAGGTGAGAAGATCACCCGACTACACAACTTCATCATGTGCTTCACTTCAGATACAAGATATAATCTCAGGGACTGGATGAGGAAGGGTTCTTCGACTCCTGATTCGACAGGTCGACAGGTTATTATATCGTAATGTTTCTGCAGAAAGTATAATGAGTTCTAATGAGTTATGATACTGATCGGACCGTAAGCGGGGGCTCTGATTGACGATTAGAAGACGCAGAAATACCAAATATATTACAGTGTCCAAGAAATGTAAGGTCGTTGTCATTTGGGTCGGTGCCAACCTGAGGTCGCCAGTGGTAGGGAGGGGAGGGCGCCATGATTACTGTATATGGTCCTGTGTATTTGAATTTCAAATCCTTTGTTAGATTTGTCAGCCCAGTCAGATTTCATTGACCCGCGGCCACCGGCTGACCGAGCCTAACTTGTCCCCAACCACCACAACCTCGGTCGTTGTAGAGACTCAATCCACTCCATAACCCTCGTGGAACACAGGGTTACTGCGGCTGCTTTACCAGCGGTAGGTCTCTGAGAATACACTAATCTAGTCCGGCAACTGCACAGAGATTTTACAGAAGTTCGTTGTTCTATAAGCCTCATCGAAGACTAAGCAGCCCGAGCTCGAAGAAAGCCACTTCTATTCAACCTCTCGCTAGACTCCCGCACGAGTGCTCTCCCACTACCCTTCTTTAAGTCATGGCGTATGCTCAGCCTTTTCCTCTCGCGGCACCACAGACGCCGGTCGTCCAGCCGCCGACGTTTGCGC
Organism: Lyophyllum atratum; assembly: GCA_014905825.1. NCBI lineage: Eukaryota > Fungi > Basidiomycota > Agaricomycetes > Agaricales > Lyophyllaceae > Lyophyllum > Lyophyllum atratum. The sequence continues at coordinate 2,501,146 of JACGCN010000002.1, read as the reverse complement.
CAGACCTCGCTGTTCGCTTAATCTGCCCAGAATGCAGAGACCCGAACCCGAACATTGTCGAAGAATTTGGTAGTGGGGACCTCGTTTGCGGGAATTGTGGCCTGGTCTTGGGTGACCGTATAGTGGACACGAGGAGTGAATGGCGTGTAAGTCTCCTTTTGGATCTCCTCACTACTCTTTTCTTTTTTCTTTTGTGCATTTCTCCAATCACGGAACCACTTTTTAGACGTTCGCCAATGATGAGGGTGACGACCCTTCTCGTGTCGGTGCAGCGTCAGACCCGTTGATGGAAGGAATGGAGCAACTGGACACCGTCATCAGCTTTCGTGACGGTGGATCAGGCATATCCCGTGAGCTCCAACGAGCCGCATCTCGCTCCCAGAACTCCCGGGCGGAGCGGAACCTCCTCACCGCCTTTCGCGACATTTCCGGTTGGTGTGACCAGTTCTCACTCCCGAAGACCATCAGCGACATTGCGAAGCAGCTATATAAGCGTTCTGACGAGGAAAAGCTCCTTCGAGGGAAACCACTCGATGCCGTCATCGCAGCATGCATATTTATCGCCTGCCGACAAGCGCATGTTCCGCGGACGTTCCGCGAGATCTGCAACCTCACCCATGTGTCGAAAAAAGTACTGGGACAGTGCTACAAAGCACTCGAGCAGGCATTCAACCTCACGCCCGGTGCCTCTGCGCAAACGGACACGTCCCTCTCACCCTCGACCGGTCCCGAGAACCTCCTTGTTCGCTATTGCAATCATCTCGACCTCCATCCCAGCGTCCAATCCTTTACATCTGACATCATCATTGCTGCCAGGCAGCATGGAATTGCAGACGGAAGGAGTCCAGTATCGATTGCTGGAGGCGCGATATACTTCACGTGTCACTTGTTGGGCAAGGTCAAATCGTTGAGGGATATCAGTTCAGTGGCGGGGGTTAGTGAAGGAACTATCAGGCTGGTATATCGTTTGTATTACGCGGAGAAAGAGAAGTTGGTGAAGCAGTCATGGATTGACGAGGGTAAGGCCAACCTAGACCGCCTTCCTTATGACTCTACGAGGTAATTGGGATATTCTATGTACTTTGTACTTTGTCTAATCGTTTAATGTTCAATCGCATTTGTATGGTTGACCATGTTTACTGCCCACGAATAATGCTCGCCTAGATCACAACTTCGTTGCTCGACGATGACTGTTGTGGCTAACCACGCACGCAAAGGCGACTTCGTTTGTTCATGATCATGATCATGGAAGCAATTCAGTTCTCGACCTGGATTCGGAAGAAAGCTTGCCTTTTATAGTAATCCACCCTGCACCATAGCTCCTTCGCAGCTCAGCTCTCCACGAGTTATCCTTTGAGCACATATCCTCTGATAATCCGGCGGATTGAATATCGGATATAATACCACGGAGCTGAAATGCTTGAGGACGCTTAAGCCATTCATCGCTGCCTTATAGGTCAGTATGCAATATGGAATGAAATAGGGGTGTGACCGGGGCGAGTCTAGCATTAGCGACTATGTATCATCCTCTGACCATGGTGCTCAAACGAGTTATCATACAGCATACATCATATACGATGCTGATATCGTTGTAGGACACTTACACAGTAAAATTCTGGACATTAACATGACCAGAGGTCAGAGATATGTAAACCAAAAGTCTATGACGTCAGAGAAACTCACATAAAAATGTTCATTATACTTCCAAGAGCTGCGCTAGATGAGAATACAGATATCGCTACACACGTCCATCTGTCCGTCTTGTCAATCGTCCTGGGGAGGATGCCCATGTCTCCCATATCCGCATGCTGTTGTACGCTGAGACCCCAGGCTCTGCATACCTCATCACCATCTCCGTTTAGCATGATTGACAACTTCTTCACCGAACAGCAATCCCATTATACACCATATGGCCACACCCCATAGGAAAGCCCCAATGAACCTCCGTCGTGCACGCGCATCAGCCAGCGTCATGGAGTGGGGAGACCACGGGTCGTAGTAGGCGTATGGGGTAAGTAGTTGTGGACTGAGTGGAGTGGGTCCGAACCGATCGTGGTTCTGGGGGTATTGCATGGGCTCCCCTGCTGGTCCTGAACGACCAGGCGCTGTGACTGGTGTAGGTAACTGCGATGGAGGTTGTGTTCTCCTTGTAGATTCAGCTTCAGTATAGGGAGGAGGACTAGTTTCAAACATAATGGAGTAGCAAACGTGGTAGTAGGGTCGTGAAGGTTATCAGTATGACGGGGGTCACACTATCACGATCATTACTCAAGTCACACGGCGCAATGATGCGGAGCTGGTGAATTCGTTCATTATCTCATTTTGGATGATTCCGCAACCCCTCAAAATCACTTTGTCTGTTGAGAGGGAAACCTACTGGTCTTGATGTGGCGATTCACGATCCCTCTCCAAGAAAATTAGGAAGGATCAGGGCGATAACACCTGCCTCAATAGTCATTGTGGCATTGTCGATCCCATACCTATATTTAGCTATGATACAACCTGACGTTTTCGACGAATTTAAAGTCGTTCAGATATAGGGCATATACCACCTTGAGCAATACACCTTACAGCCTTGAATAACTGTTGCTGTTCATATATAGCGGGCACGTGCATGGAGGAGGAGGATTCAATTGTTGGGAGTTGTTACATCATACAGGGGTTTTATGCTGGAGACCTTCAAGACCGCACGAGGTGATGGGATCTAACTACTAAGTATGAACACGATGAAGGATGACAGATGAGAGGGTAGGTACCTTGGATAGCCTAGGAGATCAAAAACATGGACAGAAAAATGAAAGAGAGTCCCACTATGGCTGCAATCACGAAGAAGACGCCTTTTTGGGCAATGCCTTCTTAATCCATGCCTTCAGGTCGTCCAGCTCCTGCTGACACGTCGTGTGACCCATACCCTCATAGATGTTATATGACAGGCCCTTGACTTCGCCTGGAGTAGTTAATAGCGGAATTCCCAATTCTTTCGTCAGGAACTCGGATGAGTCCTTGCAGAACTGGAATTTGATAAGGGGATCAATTGAGCCATGGCCCCAGAATACCGGAATCTTCGAAGCGTGTGGGGACGCCATCTGCATAGACACTGTTAATGTGCGAGGAATGGCACGAGAAGGTAGGTACGAACAGCTTTAAATTTAGCCCGTATTGGTAACCAGCCACTTAACACTGCGATACCAGCCAGCTTTCTCTCGCCCGTCAATCCAGTCAGAAGAGACATTGCTGCGCCTTGGCTAAAACCACCCAACACGATGCGGCTGGGGTCTGTACCGGATTCAACTTCGGTAGAAATTAATTGGTTGATCTGCCTTGCTGACTCGAGCATGCCCATCTCGTCTTCATCGGTGTCGAATCCAAAGGAATAAATGTCGAACCTACAAAAGCATAGAACCAAGGATATCGTTAGTGAACTCGCAAAGGCTTAAGACCGATACGCACCATGAAGGCATCTCCATACCCATATTGGCCTTGACGCTCCGGGTGGGCCTGTATAGTCAGACGCTCAGTGATGCAAAACAGAGAAAATGACGCCGTATATCGAAATACTCGCGTATCACGATGGTACTTGTACATGGGCGGAGGTGGCGAAGACTCACGAGTGAGGTAGTATCCACTTTACGTGCTTAAGGGCAGTATCATCTCGAAACATGTCTGCGACAGGCTTCCAGCCATGTCCTGTGTCACCAAGACCCTGAATATATAAAAAGATGGGGAAAACCAGAGAAGATTGAGCAGATCGTGCCGGCACCAAGTTTTGGCAAGCTTACATGAACGAAGATCACGGTCGCTGTGTGCTTGCTAATTGGGTTGACGGTAAGGAACTTGAGGGGTGCAGTTGCTGCCATGGTATTCGAGGTGAGATGGGGGAGATAAGAGGCAGGCAGTTGCCACAAAAAGGGATAGAGCAGAGCAAGGATTGCACCCAAAGTCAGCGCCAAAGCTCGACCCGAAATAATCGATCTCAGGTGAATCGGCATCTACCGGCTATTCTCTGTTTTTGCGCTCGCCGTTCCCTGTCCTGTCCTGCTCGCTGACCCTCACGCGGTATTGGTGTGCAGCTGATGATGGACGATACACAGCGTCCCGTGGACCCCGTAACCGAGTCTGGTCCAAGTGTAGTGGCAGCGCCGGAATCGCCCCAGCCACTTTCCAAGAACGCGATCAAGAAAGCCGCCAAGGCAGAACGGTATGCCGCGTATAAGCTTGAACGTCGGGCCAAGGAGAAGGAGTCAAAGAAGGAGAAGAAGCGAGCGTCCGCAGCGAAACGCGCCGCAGGGGAGTTAGACGAGGACGAGGAGAAGAAGAGACAGAAGAAGCGACCTCGGATCCACTTTGGCGGCAAAGTCGTCGTGGATCTCGGTTTCGACGATATGATGAATGAGAAGGTGGGCTACGCTCGATTTCCGTCGGTCCCTTGTTCGTTATACGCCTTGGATCTAGGAAGTTGTATCTTTGTGCTCCCAACTGGCGTACACCTATAGTGCAAACCGCAATGCGGCGTATCCATTTTCGCTTCTATACACCTCGCTCAGCGGCCGAACATTTACTCGACTCGAAGGCATGAACGACGCAGGATATAAAAGATGGGTCAACACCGAGTGGTGGCCTGAAGGGTATGAACGACTATGGCAGAGCCAGGATGCCCTTTCGCCTTGAAAGACAGCGAGAACGATGAGAGCACGACCCAACTAGGACCTTCAGACGCTTCCAGTCTTGTCTTCCTACCGGTGAAGGCGTTTCATCCCTAAAAGATGTACAACAGAGCGTTGTATACCTGACGGCGGACTCTGAGGAGGAGCTCGCCGAGCTCAAGCCCGAGGAAACCTACATTATTGGGGGATATGCGATCACAACCGGTACAAGGTAGGCTTCTATCTGTCCGTGATGTTAATTTCCTCGTCGCTTACTATCATCTTCCTAGAACCTCTGTCTTAACAAAGCAAAGGAATCTGGTATTCGAACTGCGCGGCTTCCTATCGGACGATACCTCGCGTCACTCCCTACACGCAAGGTTCTGACTGTGAACCAGGTGTTTGAGATCCTGCTGAAGTGGGTCGAGACCAAGGACTGGGAGGAGGCTCTGTACTCCGTTATTCCCAAACGGAAGTTCCAGGCCGGTGGTAAAGGCGGATCGGACGCAGGAAAAAGCAGTCAAGTAGAGGATCCAGAAGAAGAGGGGGAAAAACAAGAGATTGTCGGCCAGAAGGATTCTTCCACGACTGCTGTAGAAGGGAAGGAACAGGACGTCGATGGCGATCGATGATCCAGCGAGGTCGGTCCCTGTGCTTGGGTAACAAGGTAACACGATGCACCGATTGAACCAAGCCCTGTGATGCAAGGGGTCCTGCATGTCATTCATCCAGCCGCTGAATTAAGGCTCCGTCTTTCAGCAGTACATATATCATCTCCTACAGCCTCCATCCTGGCGCCGGGGCGCCGTGTGATATATCTACCTCCGCAATACCACCGCGTCCCCGGTAATCTCCACGAAATTCATGTAGAGGCTGAGCTTCGGTCTCGCGAATGGATGCCGATTTTACGGATGAGAATCTATAGAGAATGCCCCCTGGTGTATTTTGAAGTCGTACAGTGTTGCAAATTGCCGATTATGGTATCATTTACACCTTATTGGGACTAGGAAGAAGTCAGGCGATCTGGCCGCAGGTGCTGGTGGCACGAAGTCCGGCGGCTACCCAGTCAGCTGAAGATTAGCCGGACAATTGCCGCCGGCACAGGGGATGCATCACAAACATGAGGCCTTTGCTGGCCTTTGTTTCGTGCTGGGGAACCTTTTACGGCACAATCGACGATCACATTTCAACGCCGCCAATTTTAAACTTTATTCCAGGCCAAGGGAGTGGAACAACAGGGAAATCGCCAGATTGATTGGATGGAAAACGACAATGGAATATCCTGGACGAGTCGTAAGGATAGAGTGACTAACCAGGGCAGCCCCATAAATTACAGGATCTCTTTCAAGTTCACTTTGCCCGTTCCTCTATCCAACGGTTTTGGTTGGGATGGAGCGGGTTTCCACCCAATCTAAAAGGTATGATAATGTCAGCGGTTGATAAAAAGCCGAAACATACAACATTATTTACCATATAAACCACCTGAAATGTGGCAGGAACACTACCGTCTTCATTACCGTGCATCTCTGAATGAAGATCCAGATTAGCGCAGGATCCATCTGGAACTGCAATGACGAAACCTTTGTATATTGCAGAGGCAGCCGCTAAAGTATCTCTATGTATGAGATGCCGCCTTAGAGGGACAGAATTAGCATGTGGAAGATATCACCAATAAGAAGACGAACCGGCCGATGATAGCATTTGCTTCTCCCATGTCGGACAAGTCTTCAAGGAGTTCCCACATACTCGGATAGGCAACTTTTACTTCGTCAATGTCGACGGTCAGTAACTGTGAAGCCGGCACGACCCAAGAGATTCGAGACATCCCTGGTGTCTGCCGTAATTTAGATATGACTATGCTGGCAAAGGAGAAATGGGCCTAACCAGTCATGGGCGAAATATGAGGCGAAATACCCCCTTCGCGTTCCACCTCTGCGAGCTGAAGGGATGTCCTGAACCAAGTTGAGAGGCTGATGTCATGAGATGGAGTTGTGTTACCTTAGTTCGAAGAGAGTATCTCCACCGAACATCGCTCCAAGAAAAAGACCATCAGGCTGCAACGCTTCCTTGATTTGTATCAACACCCCTTCGAGGTTGTGTTTTCAGTTAACGGAAATAAGGAGGTACATAGATTACCCACCGGGAAGGTCATTGACCCAATGAAGACTCAGGCAAGATACGATCGCCTCTTGGGAGTTTGGCTCGACGATTTGCAGAAGGTTCTCCTCCTCTCCATGTATTCTCTTCACCTCAACTGTTAATGATTAGAACCAGTCATTGATATCGGAGCGGAAGGTATTCACCCTCAAACTCAGAGTCAGGATCTCTATTCAGGGTCTTCTCTGTATAAAGAGATGAAGTAGCATGATGGTTTGTTTTAGATCAAAATTACCTGAAGCATCTATCATGATTGATTTCTTTGTCTTGTCTAGCTCTAAGAGTTTAGAAAAGTGACCTGGGCCGGAGCCCAAGTCCAGGATGCAGTTGAATTTGCGCTTTATATCCTATGATAAACGCAAAAAAAATAAGTTCAAGCATTAAACACTGGGTCAGAAAGCTGCGACGCACAAGAAACCTTTCCATCATTCGGTCGGCGACCTCATCACGAACATAATCGACAGTGGTGCTCCGCGCACCTCCGTCGCGCGCCGCCGCCTGGTCTTTCTGGATTCTTTTCACATTGCGATCAAAGACTTGATATGGGCCAACGGTCCCCGTCCTCGGGGATGGACCTGAAGATGAAACTGCCGCGAAACTGCGACACTGGGTCAGGCGTCGAGCATGGGAGTGAGCGGCGCGAGCAAGGAACATGTCTGGTCATATTCTCACGTGATCGCCATTGAGTACCTTGACATTACAAAGCCTGGGTCAACAAGCTTGAAGCTATCGATTAAAAGGGACTAGGTCACGGTTCACTCTGTACTAACCTCCCTGCGCTTCTTCTTTCTCGTTGTCTTAATCGCCTATGTCAGTTGGGAGGCCAGGCGTCCAGCTCACTATCGTCAGTGACGCCGAGTACCGTGACAACCAGGAGCGTATCGAGCAGGCTCAAGCCACTCTGGATAGCTTCAAGGCTATGAACAATGCAGCCAAAGAGGCGTATGATAAACAGAAGGAACTCATTAGGAAGATTGAAGAAGGAAGAGAGGCAGAGTACGCGTCTTTCTTGTTTCCAAGCGTCTCAAGTGTCTCATGGGACATACTTCTAGGCGGCAACTCCTGGCTCTGGCGGATGCCTCGGGTTCTGGGCAAGTATCTGTACCTTTTTTCTGGGATGTTTATTTGACGGTGAACTCAGACCATCGGCGGCCGCTGGGCCTTCAGGTCAACCGAATCCTACCCTGGCGAGTTACAATCCAGGATGGCAGTCTGCGATCGCTCCGTTCGCGGCTGGTGGAGACGCACAAAGATATTATGAACATGTGAATGTGCGGTGAGCATCTTTAATCATCCAGTACCGTAATAACGCCCGTTTATTGATGCAGTATGGCGGCAACGGCAGACCACAAATGCTGGCGTATGGGTCATCATCGGACAGCGGTCAGAATTATATGGCACAGACTTCAGGAAATCAGTATCATCAACAATTTCAAGCGAATGCGCAGCCACAGCGACCAACCCAGCAATTCCAACGGACACCGCAAGTCGGGCAAACGACGCGACCAGTGTCGACTCATGTGTGGGGGAAGCGCCAGCCTTCGCAACAAGCCGCAGCCCGAGTCCCGGAAGCAAATGGGCGCATGCCTACACCTTCTGGGGAGCAAATGATGTCGATCGCTCGAGGGCGACAAGCACTGCGAATGCAGCCAGTCACGCAACAATCACTGCATTTAAATCAACCTCAACCACTCCCAACAGCGTCCTCTGCACCACCTCCCATAAGATCACAGAACACGTCAATGCAAAGACCTACTCAACAGGCTCAAACTGTAACATATACGACTCCAGCTGCATCTAGGTCTGCAGTTCCCAATTTTATTGAACAAGTATTTCCCTCGACGACGCCATCTTACAGACCTCGTGAGTCACTCCCTTCTCCTAAAGCCTTCAATCCTCATGGCTCTATTTTCGTAGCTGCGGCACCGGGGTCTTCGAGTCTCGCTGGTGCATTAGACGCAAGGAGAAGCGGAAGTGTTAGTATTTCTTTGCCATACACCCTTTTGAGTCTTATGTTCCCGAAACAACTCAGGGATCTACGAATGTGCAGTCGAACTCAGTGATGCCATCAAGTACAGCTGCCGCTGGGACTATACCGACGTCTCTCGGTGCTACCGTGACACGGCTGCAGCAGCAGATTGTTGGAACCAATGCCTCGTCTTCGCCCCGTACCGTTCCTACGAGAACTGCAGCCCCCAACGGGTCAAGTACCACCACTGCAGTTCCCGCCGAGATCACAGCCGTCCCAAATACCCCAACCGCAATGGATACCTCTAGCATCATAGAGACTCTTACCAGCAACCCGACGTGGATGGGGCGGCTGAAAACGATAGTTGATGGATGGCAAGCTACCGCACCTCCCCACTCCTTCTTCTCTCTTCCAGGAACAAATATCAAAGTCTACAAGGACGCGAAATTGAAGGTGTACCTCGTAATTCAGCATTCCCAGCAAGAGCCGGCGAAATACATCTATCTCGACTACTCTCGCTTGCTGAGCTTGATGGCCTCTGCCTCTGCGTCTGTCACAGTCCCAGCTCCGGCCCCGGCCCCGTCCCCGGCCCCAACCCCGGCTTCAACCTCACAAAACGTGTACCAGGATGATAAAGGGAACTTCCAGTACTTGACAGAACCCTTAACTCCAGAACAGGCGACAAGATACAGACCATATAGCATCCCCCCAGAGGCAACTGTTCAACAGCCTGCTCGTCCAGTGGCCTTGGGAACCTTGACCAACACTGCTGCAATCTCCAGCGTCACCCCGACTACCTCCTCTACTGCATCTCCTGTCTTTAATACTACCCCTGGAGCAGCCGCTGTTCCCACTATCACGACATCCCCATTGTTTAACCCACTGGTGACGGCCTCTGGTTCAATACGTACCCCTGCGGACGCGGACAAAAAGCGCCTCGCCAAGGACCTTTTGCGTGCACTTAACCAGTCTCCTCAGAAACAATCGCAACTAGACAGGTCATCGGCGTCTCTTTCAGAACCACCAGCCAAACGGCATGCCTCGGGAGAGGGTATCAATGCCTCGCTCTCTTCACCTGCGGCTGATCAACTGAGACCCAAGGCAAATGGTGTCCCGCCCCCATCTACTACACCACAGTCTACTCAAGCCCAGCAAAGAACTGATTCTGATACTGGTGGACACATAAGTGTACCTCCTGGGAACTCCCGGCCTTGGTCCTTCTATTCAGTACACTCCGAAGGAGGTTCGTTGAAACCATCATCGATCCCAGCGACTGTGCAATCGTCACAGTCTTCAGCATCACTTCCGTCCATATCCATTGCAAAGCACGACAATATCATAATATCACCCAGCCGGACGCCCCAGCCGATTTTGAATCCCCACTCGAAACATCCGCAGGCCGACGATGTTGCATCCACCCCCAACAATGTTTTCCCCCTTCCGTCGAGGCCGAAAACCCCCCTTTTCCTGCCTTCCCCCTCACTGTCACCGTGCACTAAACCCACGGGCAGCACAATTGATGACATTGCAAATGACCTAATCCTTGACGACATATCAAGCCCGAGGAGGCATGCAGCCAAGAGTCAACCATTCTATATTCTTGTTCCTCCCGTTCCGGACTACATTCAGAGATATAAGACTCAGCAGGCTGGTAGGAAACGGCACCGGTCGTCTATGCCAGTGGTGGATGGGCCTGATGCTGATGTAGAGAGCAGATCTAGCACAGTGTACGGTGAAGGTATGAGTTCGCCGTAACCCCATGTTATGTATCTTGACGGTAGACAATAAAGATATTATTGATACAGATCCCGCGAGTAATGACTTTGTCAATGGTCCGTAGTCCATACGTATGATTTTTCAGTTTGCTCATGTTCTCCTAGATAATGCTGAACGCGAAGCTGTGATATTGTCGTGTTCGCGACTGTTGGAGTCGCCCTGTAAATGGGACAGCTGTGGTACGGTCTTGAGTTCGGCTGAAAAACTCATACTACACTTTGCGTTCGAGCATAGACCGCAATCGACGTCAAAGGTATAGTGAAAACAAGCCCCCTCAGCCCCTTTCTCAACTAAAGACACTGTACAGGGTTCTTGTGTGTGCATGTGGCAGCAATGTGGGCGATATGAGAGCAACTCAATACAGCTCTTCAACCATATGAAGAACCATGCAACATTTCCCTTGTTGTGTGCGTACAAAGGTGAGCCGAGCCACTGATCGATCACATCAGTAGCGGCTAACGTTTTATACATTGTCAAGATTGTCAAGGGGTTTTTTGGACGGCATGTCAGCTCACAAAACATCACAAGGCGGAGCATAGCAACGCTCCACTCAAACCTCCAGCCACCATCTTTGCCCCTACCTTGGAGCCCCCGCCTGATACGTCTGGGGTCGTTCCTTCATACCTGTTGGAGCCAGTACGGGCTTCTTCGATATCAAAGGAAAGACACGCCGTATTGGGACCATGGGTAAGCAATTCCATCGTCATTGCTGGGCGATGTTCTCATTCCTGTCAATATGAACAGGTGCTTCGGAATATCGCAGGTCCTGTCAATTTAGGCATGAAACGGTACAATGCAGCATCCAAACTCTCGCGAACATCCTCAGGCGAAGGCGAGAACCGACCTGGCATCCAGCCATACGACTTCCTAAATTTTCCGTCCACGAATTTCTCTACATCGCCGTCAAAGCCATCTAGAATCCGCGGCATGGATAACTTGGATTCGGGCGAAGTCTCCGAAATGGTTCACGACGGCATGCTTCTCTGGCATGTACCCGATATCGATGCGCCAAAGGAGGAGGTAGAGGATGATGAGAATGAAGAATCGTTCTCTTTGCGATCGCCAAAGGTTTGGCCGGAAGAGGAACAGGACGAAGCCCCCATGACTGAATTCTCGGAGAACAGTGCTAGTCGCGATGAGGAGGCTGTTGAGATCATGCTTGCCATGCCATAGTTTGATGTTCTCAATCTGATCCTGGAGCTGTGATAGGGAGAGGCGACGTGCACCATATGTATAGGTTTCTTGATGGCTACTTTCCAAGAGCTAGCCTCAATTTAATTATGGTTTACAGGAGATGTTCCAATCGTTGATGTCTGTCGGTAACCACGTAGTATGATGTAGCAGAATGTTGGTATCAAGTCGAGAAAACGGGAGTCGGAGCTGTGATTAAGCTGTGATCAGAAGGCTCCTGAGTCCTGAGAACAATATCCGCATCTGGCTTTGATGGTGCTTTGCGAAACCGCCGGAATCACCATACTTTCTTTCAGCGCATCCATCGCAGTCTAGCCATGGCTAACGTAGACTGATAGCTCTGGTAAGCTCTAGCTTGCTTTCATGCCATCCAGGACGTCCGCTAATATGTCTCCAGATCCTTCGTACATCTCCGCCCACTCTGCGGATACTATTCTCTCGGACATACGGCCCATAAAACTGAAGATTGAAGCTCTGCGTTCAATAAATGTACTTCTCGACGAATTCCTCTACAGCATCCTCAACACTGCACGCTTCGCTTTCAACGGATAAATTACGCGCCAGCTTGCTCAGCTTGCTTCCCACCTACACTTGGAAAAGAAGCACTTTTGGAAGCAGAAGTCGAGTTGAGGGCCTATTGGGATCGAACAGCACCAGCTGATGTGGCCGTTCTTGAGGATGACTCCAAGTCGTTTCATCTGCAATGGGCATTCGAGGTTCGATCCAAATTCTGCAGTGTCATTTGACTCCTGAACCATGCGCCCTGATATAGCTTTTGCGACTCAAATGCGAAGCCTACTCAACCCTCAACGAGCCTGACGAGGATCATGGGGCGGAGGGTCGTATAAATGATAGAATGAGTGCCAAGGGCGGTACGCCGCCCAAGGCAGCTCTAATGGCGCCTGCTGCACTTTATCTTACCGCCATTCTTGAGTGCGTCCTTACCTCGGTTCCTTTCGTTCCTTCTCACCCATCATCTCCCGCATTCTAGAGCCATATGCGAGTAAGTTTTCAGAGAGCTCCTTTCTGTTTCTCAGCTAATTTATATCTCCTTAGACATATTTTATCGAACGTTGGTCGCGTTGCGGCACGGGACAGCAGCCGGGCGAGCGCAACCGTCCAAGATTTATTCGTTGCGCTATGCGAAGACCATTCCATTTATGACCTCTTTAAGACCATGAAAGGTACGTGCGCATATGGACAAGCGCGGATCCAGTTACGGCCACTAAGCTTGGTCATAGTTTATGAACAGATAGAACAGCTGTCTAAAACTCCTAAGGTACGGCGAAGCAAGTCACTCACAAGGAATGATAAACCTTCGCGCACATCCTCCCCTCATCAAGACCTGTCTACGGCTAAGGAGGCACCCGCACGATCTCGCCTTTCTTCCGAAGCATCTGGCATAGCAACCAATGTCAATCCCACTTCTGTTTCCATCTCAGGATCTAGATCCTCATTTGAAAAGACACGAGCCATGAAGATGTTCAAGGCCAACAGCAGATCTTCCATCGACCGTGATGGGGACGTCGCCAGTCACAAAAGGACAGACTCTGTTGTCAGCGAAAACTCAAGGCATACAGCAACTCAGGTCAACGATGACGGGTCAATTTACGAGGTGCGAGCTGACGTGGTATTGTGGATCAGGTTCTGATGGTTGTGCAGGATGAAGCCATGCAACAAGAATTCGATAACCTGATGCGTTCGTCGGCCACCATGAAAGTCTCGCTAACACCCGATAGGCTGAAAACCATGGAGGTATGTCCGCTGTCCCTGGATTTGTCAGCAGGCTTTTAAACTTTTTCCCAAAAAGGTGTACAAACAAGAAAAGGACCAACGCGGTAACCGACGGCCAGCTCCAATATCATTCAAGCCGAATCTGATCTTCCTGCTCTCCCACCACGAGCAACTGGTCGTCGCCCAGTCCCTTCTCCGCGTCGACTCCATCCAGGAAGACGACGAAGAAGGCCTCGCCACAAAACCTTCCCCCACTCGTAGCCGCCAGGCTAGCATCACCTCCCCTCCAGCCCCAAAAGCTAATCCCCCTCGTGTCCGGTCAATATCGACGGCAAGTTCTGGCGCAGCATCTCGCGCGTTTGCAAAGCTATCTCAGTCTTCCACGCCTTCTCCCGCTTCAATACAACCCAAGGTCGTCAACTCAGCTTCAATGCAGAACCCCCGCCACTTCGGGAAGGGGCAAGATCCCTTCCCTCCTCGGACACGTAAAATCCAGCATAATCGGGAATCCATTGATTTGGATGATGTGATGGGTGGCTCAGACGATGAAGACATTCCTGCTCCAAGGACTCCAGCCAAGTCAACAAGCCCTAGGCGCAACGGGCAGCATGGCGTTTCTGCTAGCACAAGGGATCTAATGGACTTTTTGGCACAGGGACCACCACCCGATACTGGAGGACCCGCGTCTAACTTCAACGGGAATGGACTGCATACTGGGAACTTTCCGTTCTCAGGGAATGGACTGCATAATGGGAACTCTGAGAACGGAAAGTCCAAGGGGACAGGACGTTTGCAGAGGATGATATCCAAGTTGTCTTTAAATAGCACGGAACGATCACGCGATGACAAGCCTCCACAGTCCGTCGCTCGACCTATTCCGTCGCAGTCATCCCTCAACAACTTATCTTCCCTTGCCAACCGACCCATACCCCCTCGCCCTCCACCCGTATCACCTACCCGCTTCGCCTGATGATTCCGCAGAAGAGCAGCTTTACGGCGGCTCGCGTTCACGGAGTGCATCAGTCGTTCAGAGCAAAGGGGCGACCCTCACCCTCGGAATCCCCGCATCCAGACTCGATATCCATAGTCCCTGGACGCAGGGAGCACAGTGCAAGCATCTCATCAAATCATCGCCAAACATTTTCGCATGTTAATGGACATGGACCACCCCACCGGAACGGCACAGTGGAACACGTTGCCCCAGTTTCAGGCCCTCCTCGCACAGTCAATGCTCAGGCCAAATTCGACCCCTCCTCTTCGCCTGTTATCGTGGAGAAGACGAAAATCCAAAGCCGTTCACATATCACATCGCCAACATCGCCCGCTCGCAAGCCTGCCCCGGTGTATGTTGAATCAAGTTCAAAAGCTCATCTTTCGGTCAACGATGCCCACGACATGCATCGTCTCCTTGGAAAGGCGACAACTGCTGATGAATGCCGCCTCATTTTCGATATGTTCCTCGCCAAGTCCGGGATACCCGTGGAACCGACGAACTATGATGCACCTTATCCCTCTCCATCACCTTCAGTCATAGTCCGTGAGACGCCAGGTGAGGCAGCGCTAGAGCATACTCTAGTAGAGCTCTTCCTCGGAGGCCAGTCTGCGTCCAATTCGGGCTCTCACAGAAGCCGGGCCAGAAAGCGATCTAAGCCCGAGGTCCTAGTAACCGAGCCCTCGCCGCACAGCAGGCGACAGAGCTGCTAAGGAGGGGCCACGGGTCGTTAAGGGAGAGTTCCACAACGCCGATGCAAGCGTGGAAGGCGTACAAGAGGCTGTTACCCCCGCCAAGTCGACGCAAAATTATACCCCTGTGGAATCTTAATTCGGGTCTCTTGTTGTGACTTAGTCTAGTTCGTTCTTTTTGCGGATCTCGTTTTTCCACTTTACCCGTACTTAACCTTCGGATGCATCAATACGTGACCCCGTCTTGCTCCAGATACTCCTTTCGCGTAACGGTGGATAATGTTTATACCATGACGGAAATTAATCTTGTTGTATATATGACAGGGTCTTAAATACTTTTATTGGACTTCCAGGGATACCGCGATGCCCATCGATGCTAACTCTGCGCAAAGATAACGGAATACGTATGGCACGGCAACGACATCGAGGTCGCCACCCTTGGATGCTCTTCCCAACACGTTTTGCGATGATATCGCAACGCGAACTTCGGCCTGTGGTCTCTGAAGATGTTGACCAGTTGCCAATGCTTGCCTTTCTCTATCCTCTTCCTCCTGCGCAGCAGCGCGACAGGTCCTACAGTATTCGCCTCCAGGTCCAGTGGCGTTGATCGAGCCTGACGCGCCAAGTGCTGTTTCTCCCAGACTGATATCCTCGTAGCCCAGGGAAATGAGGCTTCCGCATGTGCGACAAACCCATGCTGTCGAGTAGTCGGAGCAGTTCATCAGTCTGTCTTGCAGCAAGAAGGATGTACCGTGGGCGATGAGAGCATCACGTTCCATTTCACCGAAACGGATACCTCCAGCTCGTTTTCGACCCTATCGTACAAAAAAATCAATCTTTGGACGAAGCTGGTGATATAGGGAATATATCGGGAACACACCTTCACAGGCTGTCTCGTGATAGGATCAACGGGACCCGTTGTACGAACTTGGAACTTGTCTAGCACCATGTGCCTAAGACGTTGGTAATACACGACGCCCAGGTAGATGTCCGCTGCGAACTCTTGGCCTGTAATCCCAGAATACATGGGCTCATTCCCATAGTAGTTGTAGCCAGCTGCTAGGAGTTGCTCCCCGAAATAATCGATCGCGGTATCTTTCTCCGAGAACCTGATGAGAGGTTGTTAGATGATAGAAGTCTCATCATAGTATAAATATCAACTCACTTGAAAGGTGTGGCATCCTGAGCGAGACCATGCATCGCACCTGCCTTGCCGGCCATACTCTCCACCAACATGCCGATGGTCATACGACTCGGGAATGCGTGAGGATTGATTATCACGTCGGGCTGCATCCCGCTCTCGCTGAACGGCATATCGATCGCCGGCCATTTCTGTGAGCAAACACCCTTCTGTCCATGACGTGACGAGAACTTGTCGCCGATGACGGGAGAACGCGTTATTCTTAAGGTGATTTGTATTTTCTGGAGCTCGGAATCGCCAGCATCGCTACCTGTAGTGATTGTTAACAAATTACCCAAGAGTGTATGTCCGCGAACCTACCCAGAAGGCGCACTTCGTCCACATACGCCATTTCATCACCCTTGTACTTGATGAAGTTTGTGCGGCCAGTGGTATCGTTGATGTACGCTGCCAACGGATCCCCAGACTGAACGATGTACCGATGAACGGTAAACCGTCAAGATCAACGAAGTCACAGCATGTGTGAGCCTTGTCACCCTCCGTTTTGATGTCTCTCCCCAATCCGAAATGTAAGTGTAGGTGATGTGCTTGATTTAGGAAGCGCCTCGAACGTCCTTGAGATCAATGATTTGAGATTTGTACACAGTGCCATATGTGAATCCACGTTCGTGAGCGGACTTGTTCAGGATCATGGCATCTTCCATGTCATATCCCGTATACGAGATAACTGCGACCACAGCGTTAGTGCCGTTGGGGAAGGCATCCATCGCATATGTGTTGTGTAGGGCCGGGCGAACTACTGGGCTTTGACCGCTCTGGAGACGATAGAGCTTGTTGTCCGTCCTATGTTGAAGTGCCGTGGATGGAGTTCCCATGGTTTGTTTACCCATCTGTACCTTGTCAGAAACAAAAGACGAGGTTAAACTGACATCACCATACCTGACATTGATAGATATTTCGGGGACTCTGAAAGAAACGTCAGTGTTGAGGTACGCACACATCATTGTAGACCTCACTTGATTGAAATCGGAAAACGGGGTAAGGTTCGCGAGGATGGACAGGAAGTTCGTAGGATTATGTTCAACGTGTGTCGATATGTCAGGTTCGATCTCTTCTGGAGTGCAAGCGACATTCATGTACACCTGTTCGAAGGAACCAACTTGATCGTCACGCCCGTTCAACAGGTACTTGACTGGTCGCATCATCCTAGACCTCGAGGCGAACAGGAAAAGGCCAGGATACTGTCCACCTTTAGACTCAGGGACGAGCCCGATCTCGAGATCAAGAGGCACTTCGTGCTTTCCCTCGGTTTTCCATATCCGTAGGTTGTTGGCGAGCTGTGCTGCCAAGGCTGGTCTAGCCCATCCAATTACGCGGCCATCGAGTTGGATGCAAATACTCTTTCGGCCGTCGATTGATGGTGCGAAAGCTTGGGTCATGCCATGCGCCGCAAGTAGAGCGGGGATATGTGCAACAGTCATGGGGGCGGTAACGATGCGACATGCCCTT
This sequence comes from Lyophyllum atratum, assembly GCA_014905825.1. Lineage (NCBI taxonomy): Eukaryota > Fungi > Basidiomycota > Agaricomycetes > Agaricales > Lyophyllaceae > Lyophyllum > Lyophyllum atratum. Next base: position 2,483,343 of record JACGCN010000002.1, on the reverse strand, counting down.
GCGAGATGGTTTAGCAGACCACAGGGCGATCCATCTGGTGTATGAACGGGACAAAGGAATCCTGTAACCCATATGTTAGTCGAGGTGAACAGCTAGCCGACAAACAGACATACCCCACGCTTCTGGTAGAACAGTTTTCGGACGGTGGTCGTTTTGAGTTCAGCGAAGAAGGCACCACGATGTATACATCTAAAATGACTGATATAACGCTGCCAGTTCAGTTTTTCGGCCACAATCGTGAAGCCAGAAGCTTGTTGAAGGTCAAGTCCGGTTGGAGACACGAGATTGCCGGTTGCAAGGAAATTGGAGAGCTTGCCACCGATGTCAAAGTTCACCTTGGATATGACCTTTTGGAAGTAGCGCTCTGTGAAAAGTCTAGGAAGTGATAATTGTCGTGAAAAATGGCGACTTACTGTCGTTGAAGTCAACCGGAGCGCCATTTCGTACATCAGTTCTAATGTTTCCGCGAATGTTGTTGAGGATTTCGTCCATGCGTTCCTTGATGATCATCCCGTATAAGCTTCCTGGAAGAAGAACTTCTTGATGTTGAGGCGAGTCAGGGTTATCGGCGCAGCATGAAGATGCTACAACTGCGTAGAGTTTCCGGAGCATGAATCTGAAATAACTTAGATACATTTTGAAGTGAAAGTGCAGCCAACTTACAGGAGCATGCGGAATTTGTCTCGAGGGGAGTCCAAATGAACCAGGATCATTTTTTGGATTAACCAAGCCCCCAAAGCGGCGTTTGTCCAATCTTCTGGCATATTCAACAGGACGCGGAATTTATCGCCCAAGTATTCCAAACATTGCTCTCCGGTGTGCATTGTGAACATCTTGAAACTTCGCAAGAGAAGTTCGACACGATCAGTCAAGAATGTGTTTTCGTAATCCTGCATCATAATGCCCTCGAAAATCTCCCGGTCGGAGGCTCCGACAAGAGCTTTGAGCACAAGCATGATAGGAATTACATATTCCTGCTTCCGCAAGCTGAAGCGTAGCATGGCGCTGCCATTCGAGAGGTAGTGGAGATTATTGGTGACGCTGGTTTGATCAGGACGGACGCAGCGGATTTGGACGGCGTAAGGGGTATAGGAAGGGCCACGGTTGGAGAAGGTCGGGCGGATGAGGGAAATAACATGGTTCCGTCTGGGTAGAATTAGGTATCGAATGAGGCGCTCGTTTCCATTGATGACAAAATAGCCGCCAAATTCCTCTGATTCTTCAGTGATGGCGTACAAGTTCTGCAGAGGACATGTTGCGTAAATTACATCGAGCAGACTTGAAAGTGTCAGGTTTCTGTTCGCGGAAAAGAATACTTGGCACGTACTCGAACCATAATTGGAACCAGTCCACAGTCTTTAAGCATCTCATGAGTTTGACCTTGAATATCCGTCCAGCAAAGTTTGATAGTTCATTCGTCCGCGATAGGACTGTAAGCCGCTCTCGAGCCTTGATTCGGTGAATCAGATCATTTGACTGAAGATTGAGTTGTACAGATATACCTCTGAGGGAAATACCCGTCTCTCTAGGGCATCTCTATCTCTGTCGGGAACCATTGGGCGCGCAATTGTGACCTGTTCAATCCATACTAGATGGACGCTTAAGATATTGACTAGGTCTTCCATGCAGATGAATACATACTTCTCATACGATTCCCCCATCCAGTTGCTCCAGCTTCAGAATTAGGCTGTCCGGTACCATCAAAGACAACACGCTCGCCAATATCCTTTAGTGCCAGTGACAGAAGCCCACGCCCGTCGCCGTCGCCTGATGGCAGACCAGAGTCATCGAAGAGAGCATTGAAGGACTCGAGGTGAGGAGCAACGAATTCATTCAGAATATTGTAGGTCGAGCCATCCTTAGGGGGGTTTCTGAAGGCCTTTTCGCGGGCTAGAGTGTTGAACGTAGGAGTCCTTGTTGTGCGTGCTGAGCCATCGGGCATGCTGGAAACCAAGTACGAGCCAAAACTTCCCAAAGCACTCTGAGTCCCCGGCGATTCAAAAAAAGTGCACGTGAACGGAAACTAATTAACAAGAAAGTCACGGGGCCGTGGGTAACGGAGCTTGAAAGACTTAGGATTTTGCAACTTCGCGTTTTGGTCAACGATAACGCTGCAGGTTTGCTGGCCAGCTCCATACTTCCATCCAGCTGCAACATGTTCGGAAGTAATGTGACATCCTCATGGGCAAACCCACAACAAAATCAGCAGCAGCAGCAACCGACGACGGGAGCCTTCGGACAGCCTAGTGGCTTCGGCACCTCTGGTGAGTCAAAATGATCAGTTACAGCACTCAATGTCCGGCTTACAAGACTCTTCGGCTCCACAGGCACTGGCGCTTTCGGTCAAAACCAGCCAGCAGCAGCAGCAGCCTCAGACAAACCCCATGTTTGGAAGCTTAGGTGGAACTTCAAACGCGAATCCAACCACGACTGGGTTTGGTGCGTCTTGCTCATTTTTTCTCTTCGGCGATCTTATAAATCAACATTTGCACGATAGGCGCGTTTGGTAGTACCAACACTTCTCAAAGCGGAGCTACGAATCCCATGTTTGGTGCTGCAAAACCTACAACTGGCTTTGGCGCGTTTGGAGGTGGTGGTGGCGGTGCTTTTGGAGGGGGAGGGGGAGCCTTCGGTCAAAGCACTAATACTGCAAGTGGCTCTGGCACGACGGGTTTGTTTGGGCAGCCTGCGGCGACGAATGCACCCAGTGCATTCGGTGGCGGCACTGGGCTTTTCGGGGGGAACAAGCCAGCAACAGGGTTTGGAACAACAGCTGCGCCAGGTATGCACGCTGCTGTCGATTTTTTGTATGCTTACTAAAAACACACGATTCATAGGAGGCGCGCAGGGATCAGTGCCTGCTGTTACCGCTGGCTCAACAAATCCACCTTACTCAGTACACACCGAAAAGGATGGAGCCAACTCGAATGTAACTCTTCAGTATCAGGCCATTTCATGCATGCCTGCGTATGCCAACACTTCCCATGAAGTACGTCGTAACATCCTATATATTCCCGTGAACCTTGCATTAATAAGCTTATTCAAGGAAATCCGATTACAAGATTACACGCAAGGGCGTAAAACTGCTGGCTCATTCGGTTCTGGGGCGTTTGGGAGCACCCAACCGGCGAGCACGGGCCTTTTTGGTGCGCCCGCTCAGCAACCTCAGCAGCAGTCAGCATTCGGAACTACAACAACAAATCCCGGAGGTTTTGGTGCATTTGGTAGCACTGCTGCCAATACCAATACCGCTGCACCAGCATCGACTGGGGTGTTTGGTGGTGGCGGAGCATTTGGTCAAACCCAACCGCAGCAGCAGCAACCACAACAAACGCAAGGCTTCGGTGCGTTCGGAGCTCCGCAACAGCCTCAACAGCAGCAGCAAACGGGTGGACTGTTTGGTGGGGGCGGTGGAGCGTTCGGGAGCACTGCAGCCAAACCGGCATTTTCTGGATTCGGCGGGGGTATGTCAGCAGCTAATTATGTTATTCTCCACGCTAAGCATTTCCCAGGTACAGGCACCAGCGCCTTTGGTGGCGGGGCATTTGGACAACAGAGTCAGCAGCAAAATCAGCCACAGCAGACACAGCAACCTGCTGGTGGTTTATTCGGATCCACGACGACTGCCCCAGCTACGACGGGCTTTGGTACGTTTGGTGAGTGAGGTGATTTTATGTTCTCATTTTGATGTCTGAACATGCGTGATTCTACAGGCGGCACCGCCAACAAGTCAATATTTGGCGCTACTCAACCATCGACCACTCAGCCAACAACTGGTTTCGGTGGATTTGGTTCGAATCAGCAACAACAAACTCAGCAACCGCAAACCCAACAACCATCACTATTCGGGGGAGGCACTGGCCTTTTCGGCAATACCCAGCAGCAGCAGCAAGGCACCCAGCAGCCTGCTACCAACCCATGTGCGTCCTTATTTTATATGAGTACCGAATACATGACTGATCATGAACTCAGTGTTTGGTGGTGGCCAGACCGGTGGAGCAGGCCTTTTTGGTGGTGGTGGTGGTGGTGGCCTATTCGGCAACAATCAGCAGCAGCAGCAGCAACCCCAACAGCAACAGCAACCTGCTCAGACCGGAGCATTTGGTGGTGGCGGTCTTTTTGGCGCCCCTAAGCCTGCACCTACGGGTAACCTGTTTGGGGGTGGCTTTGGGCAACCGTCTACGACCACTGCACAACAACCAAGCCTGTTCAACCCTATGGGCCAGTCGAATAATCAATCGACGCTTGGTGGAGGCTTGTTCGGTGCAAACAAACCCGCTCCCATGGGTACATCCACCTCCACTGGCGGCCTCTTTGGTTCAACCAATCAGACAGGCGGATTATTCGGCGCTTCCGCAAACGCTCCTGGTGCTCAGGGGTCGCTCACCGCGTCCATCTCTCAGCCCATAGGGGCTGACTTACCCATCTTCGACATGCTACCTCCTGGTCCACGTCTGGTTAACCTCGAGAGCTCACAGCAGAAGAAGAAGGCTGGATTCTTTGTAGACATCCCAACTCGATCACCAGTGCCCCGGCTGGGCTATACGCCTGCAAACTCAAGACTCCGAGGATTTGCTGCATCGACGTCGACAGCGGCGCCTGCAGGCACAAATCCTTTCGCCGCCAGCCTGTCGTTGGCCTCCAGTAGATCGAACCAATTATCACTCAGTCGAGTTGCCGACAACAAAGTTCCTAGTACCGACCCATTCAGTCTTGGACGCAGCTCGAGTCCTGCGCTTGGGAGCGATGCGAGGCAGAGCGTCAAGAAAGTCATTTTGGACAAGAAAATCGAGCCCTCCGAACTGTTCAACAAGTCAGGCGGCTCTCCTGGGCTCCACGGTGGCAAAGTCGTGTTCAGCCCTAAGTTGAGTGTCGCCTCGCGCGAGAGAGATGCGCTGTCTGCGCAGAACCAGATCAGCGGCCAATTGGAGTCACCTACTCCTGCCGCCCGACCTCAGCGCACCCCGAATCGCTTTACCGCTCACAGCACGCAGCAGCCTCCTGGCGGAGAGGGTGAAGGCACAGCAGAACTTGAGGAGGGCGACTACTGGATGAAGCCTGAGCTTGAGACGCTTAAACAGACCGGGTACGACGAACTATCCTCTTTCGAAGGCCTCATTGTTGGGCGCATCGGGTACGGGGAGATTCGCTTCCTGGAGCCCGTCGACTTAACTGGCCTACCGAAACTTGGAGCACTCATCGGTGAAGTCATTCGCTTCGAAGAGAAGGAATGCGCTGTGTATCCAGATAGCGATGAGGTCGACAAACCCCCTCCCGGCTCAGGACTCAATGTTGCGGCGAGGATATCACTGCTCGGCTGTTGGGCAGTCGATAAATCTACGCGAGAACCGATCAAGGACGAGAAGCACCCGAGCACGATTAAACACCTGAAGCGATTGAAGAAGATCCCCAATACCCACTTCGAGAGCTTTGACATTGCAACTGGGGAATGGACATTCAGGGTGGACCATTTCTGATCGTTGACGTCTTCATCTATTCCCCCTTGATTGCCAGGTTCTTAGGTAGCAGCTTGTGTTTTTATTGTTACATACATACGGTAGTCTACATACGTACATAGTTCTGTGATTGTTGCAATAAACTGTATGTTTTCGTCGCGGGCAGATTCGGACGTGGACTATGAGGAGTGAGCCGGAAATAGCTGCTTTGTCAGGTGCCTGTACTTGTTCCGCGATGACCCACTGCCGTCCTGGCTATGATGACATTCCGGGGTCTGGAACTTAAAAGAAGTGGAAACATCGTCACAGAGGTCAGCCACAACATCTACTCCCCACATTATTATGAAGGTCAGTAGTCTGCTCATCCCGCTCTACTCAACTAATCTCGTTGTAGATCGCAAGTGAAGAGGACCTTGCTGGCCACGCAGCCGCCGTGCGCAGAGGTGCCATTGAAGGTGCCGTTGGAAGTACTGTCGTTGCAGTTGGCCTCTCGTATTTCCTCAACCGTAAATTCCCGGGCTACCGACAATTGCCCCTCTCGCTCAAGGCATTGGGCGTTGTTATCGTTGTCGCCCCGATTCTGTCCATCCAGGCTGAGCGCCGCGGTCTCGAGTACGATAAATCCAAATGGTGCGTCGACCCTGCAGTTCTGTAAAGGAGGGTCTGCTGACCTCGCGTCGTACAGGGAGGGTGAAGGTGTGCGTTTCTTGCACGGAAGGCAGACGGCGGAGGACACGCGCTGGGAGGAGTTGTCGACGAAGGACAAGATTGCAGATTGGGCAGAGCGCCACCAATACAGTCTTATTCTTGGTGGATGGGCATCCAGTTTGGCTTTGGCCGGTGCTCTGATCTCGCGAGACAAGTGTGTTTTACTTTTTCTCCGATACCTTGCACTTGTTTACATTCTCTGTTAGGTTGCAAACCACCCCTCAGAAGGTACTACGACCAGCCTTATATTTCATCGATTTTCTTATCGCATTATAGGTCGTGCAAGCCCGTATGTGGGCCCAGGGCTTGACTATTGGTATTCTGATAGTGGCTGGTGCTTTAACTCAGTCAAAACGCGCAGCGGCAGCAAGTCATGTACGTTCTCTTCCTCGCAGGATGTGAAATCGCAGCTTATATGTTCCTTCAGCCTAGCAATGACCATTCATGGAAAGACATCGTGGGTTGTTGTATCTTTTACGGTGACATCATCTGATCCCCTTCTTTCTAGTTGGACGCGCAAGAGCAAGAGAAGCAGGCACACAAAGACCAAACCCCGCCCCCAGCGCGTCGCCAGCTTACCGCATCTTAGATGATCTCGACTGAAGACAGAGGATCTGGACATTTACGACCTACACAGCAACAGTCTCAATAATTATGTAGCTTGTCAACATGAATGCTGTATAATTTGTTTACCTTAGAAATCTAATCTCCTCACTCAAGCGATAATGGCGACATTGTTTCTCAATCGCAATCACGTGTAGAAGCATGTAATTTGAAGATGAGCAAGCTATTTCTCGTTGCCTCCGCTCAGCTAAGCCGGTTGGTTTGCTTTCTATATAAATGGGCTTCCTGCAGTTCTCACTATTGATCATTGTCGATAGCCATGGTCCCTACCCCTCTTGATCTGCCCTTGTCCAAGGAAAAGCTCGACGAAATCAACGCCCATCTCAGCACCCTCACCCCAGAGGAAATTCTCAAATGGGCACTAGATCACCTACCCAGCCTTTACCAGACGACGGCCTTTGGCCTTACAGGACTCGTTGCCATCGATATGCTTTCGAAAATTACATCGACACCGCCTCCTCTGATTTTCCTTGATACCCTTTATCACTTCCCCGAGACATACGAACTTGTGGAAGATGTGAAAAACAAGTACAGTGTTCCGATTCACGTATACAAACCAGCGGGGTGCAATGATGTCAAAGGATTTGAAGACAAGTACGGCCAAAAGCTGTGGGATACCAACGAAGACACATATGACTTTGTAGTGAAGGTTCGACGCACCCTCCTGCAATGTATATGATCTGCTGACCTCCATCTTCTTTAGGTGGAGCCTGCCCGACGGGCTTACGAGGATTTGGGTGTCAAAGCTGTCATCACTGGAAGGCGAGCATCGCAGGGCGCAGATCGAGCGTCGCTTCAACCCCTGGAGGTTGACTCTACGGGTCTCTTAAAATTGAACCCACTGTTCCAATGGAACTTCCATCTCGTGGAATGGTACATCAACGAAAATAAGGTGCCCAGAAACAAACTGCTTGATCAAGGTTATCGGAGTGTAGGCGATTGGCACAGCACCGTCAAGGTTGCCGATGGCCAAGACGAGAGGGCTGGGAGATGGGCAGGTAAGGAGAAAACCGAGTGTGGGTTACACAAGGACTATTTTGCCATGAAATCTCAGGCGAAAGTTGTTGCACAGGGTATGCACTTCCCTCGAAAATTCTTTGTACCTTGAACTAACTGCATTTATACCTGTCAGCATGACACCAGTCCTCGTAGTCCATATTCTCGCATCTCCGCGGGGCCCTGATTGGTATGTGTATCGAATTGACGAATTCTTCAGCTATTCATTCATCATTCTTCGTTTGGACAGAATTATTGTCTCTTTACTTATTATATTATTAGAAAGGAATCCTGTACAATGTGATACACCAGATACACCATCATTCCACGCGTCTCTCATCATGCTGCTCTTCGCACTGTACAACCCTTTTTGCAAGCCGTCTCTTTCAAGTCATCCGAATTTCGTGCGGAGACCAATACCTACGCGTAATCATGTGATACTACTATCGATAACCCTCTTTCAATAGCAATGCAAATGGCGGAGTCCAACCATGTCCTTCAACTGGATCAAAGCCCGATACTCCTTCCAGGGTTCCCTTATAACAGTCATCACAACAGGACTGCCTCCCCCCCTCTCTCTTCGGTGTTTTCCAACTTTCTTTTTCAGCGCTCCCCGTGTCATCACAGCGACCATGTCCCTCAAGTAAGTGAATGCGCTTCGGCTCCGACGTGAGCTTCGCTCATCCACTCACCGCCGCAGGCCTGACTTTGGCCCAAACGGATGCAATTTCCCCGATCTCCCTGTCATCAACGACCGTGCGATCGAGCAGCAGGTCTTCACCCACCGTAGCCTTTATGCTCGCCCGACCCACATTTTTGAAGACCACTTGAACGATCCCAGTCCAGACAATGAGAAGTGAGTCCTTGCCCGTCTAGCTCCCCGTTTACAACGCCGATCAAGCGCTATTCGCCAGGTTTGAGCATCTTGGCGACTCTGTCCTGGGGCTCTCCGTAACGAGCCTTATGATGCAAATGTATCCCGGTTTACGCGTCGGCCCTTCAACTGTACGTGCTCCGACCTGTACGGCATATCTTGCGATCCGAGGTGCCCAGCTACCCATGACCTATGATTAACGGGGCTTCTTCTTCTCCATCATACAGAAAATCCGAGCTTTAATCGTCGGAAATGCCACGCTTGCGGAAATGTCAGTGTTCCTCTCTGCGTCGATCAAGATATTCTAGTTAATAAAACTCTAACTCTCATTCAGTTCGCTGAAATATCGGCTTCCTGATCGTCTCAGACTGCACCCTGCACAGGCGATCACCCTGCGTGCTTCCACACATATACAAGGTGAGCAAATGTTCCATTATGAAATCGAGATCGTATCTGATGTCTAGCCTTCAGCCGATGTTCTCGAAGTACGCTGTCACCCGTTCTTGACATTCACATCAGCTTGCTGATAAGGCGCCTATAGTCGTTTATCGGAGGTCTCTACCACGAGCAGGGACTCGATGCCGTCAAGCACTGGCTCGACGCTTTGTTCAGGCCTTACGCCACAGCAGCGTATCAACTAGTCCGTAGGCAGCATGGGCTCCCTGCGCTACCCACCCCGTCTTCGTCCCCCCGGTCATCCCCCACGAGCTGCCCAGATACGACCAACTTGTTGGCGCCAATGACCACCATCGGGCACCTGGCGCTCTTCAACCAGCACCTGCAGAAGTCGGACCGCCAGGTCGAGTGGATCTACTCTGGAAGCGACGACAGTGCCGACCCAGGCGCCGAGGATGAGATGCAAGGCACCAAGACTACGCCAGTCTGGTTCGTCAAAGTCGTCGTCGACGGTGAGTTTTATGGCAAAGGGAGGGGCAACACCAAGAAGGCTGCCCGGAACGAGGCCGCGAAAGTCGGTTTGGAGAAAATGGGTATATTTGTTTGGTGAGTCTGGAGCTGTCCGTCGTCTGCCATACATCCCGCCGGCATTGATGCTAGACCGCAATTTTTTTTGTAGATCTGTATCGACTGCTGCCCCTGCATGGTTTCTCCAGACTTGTGCTGGATGCACAGTACACGCCAGCTCAAGTGTGTAGAGGTTGTGGGTTGGGCGAAGTGTTCTTGGCTGGACTAAATAATGGTCATCTCCCTCTGCTTTTGAATTTGCTTTCTTGCTTAGTTTTCGATGTATGTATATCACGCCTGTTTTCGCAATGTATAACTGCTCTCTTGCTGCTTTCTATAGTCAACCGAGATATACTCCGAGTCGAATCAGAGAAAGCGAACATAGCGGAACAAGTAGGAAGACTTGACAGCTTCTTATTCTCATGTCAGAGACGATCAACAAGCATGCGATAAGAATATAAAAAAGCTCGACTCTATTTTCCATACATTAGAGTGCAATAGACACCTGAACCTAAGGGTACCCAGAAAATACATGAGTGAACGTGCATTTCTGACAGGAGGTGTGTGATGCGAGATGCAGAGTAGGTATAAATCAATGAGATGGACAAGCATCAGAGACGGGTAAGCCTTCATACAGCCCCGGTGTAGAACCTCCATCCAAAGTAAGCACCGAGGAGACCCAGAGGTACGAAGTACATCAGACTGTCAGGTGCGGTGAGTGAGTTGATGGGTGAGAGGGGCGGGTGTTCGACGTACTTTGAGCCCTGCTCGACGGCACCGGACACTCGGGATGCCTGTGCGGCTGCTGCACCGGATTTCAGCTTCAGACCCTATCCTTTCGTCAGTACGGTGACTAAGACGTTGAAACGGGGGCCGTCACGTACACCACCTTCAAACTCGCCGACAAGCATCTCGGGAAGTAGAGCACGGGCCTCGTCTGAATGGCCGACATCCTCGAATGCTTCTGTCGCATCCTGGCCTATGGGAAAAAGGTAGGTCAGCGTCCGACGGAAACGCACGCGTCAGAACAAGTGCCACGTACCACCCTCAGCAAGGATAACCTCGTCTCCTCCAGGGTGCTAATTCACCAGGTCGTTTGAGGTGAAGCTCTCCTATAGTATATGAAGGATAAACGCACCTCGTCAATGAATTTCGTGACGTCGTAGACTAGTTTCAAGAAGTAAAGTGAGCCGACAAAAGGAATGCGTGTGATTGGCTGGAGAGCGTACCTTTGCCGTGAATGAGGATGTAGAAGCTCTCCTTCGTCTTGTGGGCGCGGAGGTCATCGATAGTGACAGTTTTGGTGGCCATTTTGTAAAGGGAGGGTGAGGAGGGGTGACGGAGGAAAATCTGACAATGGGTGGGGAGAGGAGTACAAATACTATGATATCCGGCCTTTCCTTATAAAAACCCAACAACTTTTCCCACGTACCCTGGGCAGAGTAAATTGCTTCTGATTGTGGCTCGACAAAAGTTGGGCTTGGGCAGCCTTGCGTACTCGTCGCAACGTAAGTGCGCGTGGAACGGTTGGTCCCCGTTCGATGCGACGGCTGTTCTCACACCGGTTGGTCCCTGTTCGATGCGACGGCTGCTCTCAAACACCTTGAACTCAAACACCTTGAACAATCCAGCAACTGAGGCAGGGAGGGGCAGGGTATCAATCGACGCGTTCTTATCAAAACATATGCATTGCAGGGCTATCTACTAGTGTACAAACTGATGTCTACTCGGTTTAGTACTCGAATGGCCATGGACAAACTGGTAACAGTTGGACATTCAAGCGTGGACCAAGGAATGCCAAAAAGGTCGCTCTTCCACACACAAGTTGAGGTAACGAAGGCACAGAAGCCATGTCCCTAGGCGTCGCGGGTGGGATGAAAGAAGGAATGAAAAAAAGATGGAGGAGGAACGTTCACGATATGGAAAGATTTTGCATTGTGAGAAGCAAGAGACGACTCGGTGAGCGTGTTTTGGAGAAAAAAAAGTCGTTTTATAGACTGCCTGTTACAAACTCCGATGAAGCAGGGCCAAACACCATTGTGGCTGAGCAGCTGTCAATATCTTCTCTCTTACCATCACCACCCCGTCTACGCGGCCAGCGCCTCCCCGCTGCGTCCCAGTCTTCTCCCCAATGGACGGCGAATCTGCAGATATACTCGGCGGCCCGACTTTTCCCAATGCGCGCGACAGCCAGTCCGGTCGGTGGTCAGGCCTTTCCTTTGGAGTAAAATCTGCTTTCGCCACAGCAGTCCTTCTTGTACTCTACGTCGTGGCTATGCGCGCTTGGGAGACATTCTTGGTATGGCGGGAGAGGGCCTACAAGTTGTGAGTCGTATTTTTGCTCTGCTGATTTTATATCTAACGTATTTTCGAATCTTGCCAGGTCAATGCGGAGGAGGCACGGGATACCGGACAATGATCATCGGCCTTTCAATGTGGCCTACGCTGCTGTGGTGCGTGCCCGTCAGGAAGGCGAGGCTGTGGCGAGAAGGGAGAAGCTCCAAGAAATGGTCCAAGATCAGTACAATGCACTGCCTGACCAGAACGTCAGGCAACGCCAGGGTACGTGACTTTTCTCGTCATCGGCGTAATCTTATCTAACTTTTGACTCAGGAATTCAACGCAACGCACAAACAATGAGGCCGAATACTATTCCTGGGAGATACGAGTCTGCTGACAATTTCCCCTCCACATCTACAAATGCTAACTAGTATGTGGGCCGAATTTACGAGATCGAATCCCACTGACGTCAATGTTATTATTAGCCCCTACCCCTCGTTTGCAATCCACGCCGAAGCCGAAGAACATGACCGTTATGCACCCGTTGTGCGTATCGCTGAGCCCGAAGTCGACGACAGCCCTCCGAAGTCAGGGCCCTCTCGTCGACCCATTCGTAAATACATCAATGTTTCTGACGACGAAGGCCGTAAGCGTGGCTTTAACGACGATGAATTCGATACTGGACCTGATCATGCCAAAAAGACGAGGGTAGAAGATGAAGAGTTCGTCGGCGGCGACGAGGAGCCCGAATGGCACGAAAGATACGACGTCCGCCAACGTGGTTCCAAACGTGTTTTCGGAGATGAGAACGACAATGAGGACGCCTTCCTGTCAGCACCGAGAGATAAGCGGCAACGAAAATTCTCCCTTGACAAATCGTCCCAGCTTGTGGCTGAAGACATGGATATCGACGAAGATGAAGATGACATCGGAGAGCTTAGATCGAGTATTCGCGGGAGGAAACGGGATCGTGCGGAGGCTGGGTCCACATTCGGTGGCGATGATGACGATAGTGCACACGAGGCTGAAGAAGAGGATGAGTCGAAAGCACGCCGGCGCCACCGCAAACGGAGGACCTACGCTAAAAGGAAGTCTGATGCGGGCGTGTCGTCGCGTGGCCAGAAACGTGATCGGGACTTGGCCGGCGAAGGAGAGAGCGAAGTCGAGTACGACGATGGCCTCACCCTCAAGGTTTCGCGCAAGAAGAGGGGAAAGAGATCGGTCTCCTCTGAGCAAGATGATCGAAGTGATATATCCATGGATGAATCCCAGGTATCTGCCAGCCGAGGTCGGCCAAAGCAGATCGGTGATGAATGGGAAAGCAATGGTGTGAAATACAAGATTGGACCCAACGGTCAACGCCTTCGTCAGACATTAGTCAAGAAGGCAAGACAAAAGTTCAACATGGTATGTTTCTCGCGCACTCTATCTTGTTGCGTCTCCTGATGTCCTTTTGATAGCCTAAGGACTCACAGCATCCCGACCGTCAAGCTAATCTTGAAGTCTGTATCGAGACTTGGCTCACCGAGGAGGAATACCGAGAGGCGAAAAACCAACTTCTTTTGGCTTGGCAAGATTCTAATAAGCCCTCTGCGGAACCAGAGACACCCTCTCGTGAATCACAGGTAAGAAATCATGTCACTTCATCTCGTCAAATTCAAATTAATCGTCTCTTATGTGACAGGACCTACCCCCGGTTGCTGGTAAAGATCTTCTCTGGAAATCTACTTCGGCGGCTCCCTCTGTCGCAAGTTCCACATCTCGACAGATTACCCCTCCTTCTGGCTCTTCACAATCCAGCCAAATGGATCGCAGTCTCTATAGCCAGTCTATCGCCTCTAACGTTGGTCTCCGCCTCAATCCTTTCCAGAAACAACCGGTCACGTCAGGCAAACGCATTGCGTCGGCAGCCCGCGTGTCGTCTGCCTTTAATGGTGGTACTACGCACCCCGGTAGCGCCGCGTCGCCCAGCCCCAGTTTGGCTGACAGTACCAATGGTACCCCGCGTCATAAGATGTATTCCAAGTGGGAGAAGCAAGATCTAGAAGCGAAGGCTATGATGAAGATGAGGGAGGCCAACCGCAAGAAGGAAGAGGAGAAGGCGCAAAAGCTCAGAGAGGAGAAGGAGAAGGCTGAGAAGCTGAAGAAAGAACAGGAGGCTGCTGCGGCTCCCAAGTTCATTCCAACAATTACAGTGACGAAGCCCGAGGACGCGAAGCCTGCTCAGGCCGTGAGCAAGCCCCCCACCGTGTCCTTTGCGCCGCCTCTTGATTTGAAGGCCACTCCTTCTACGGCGCCGTTGGCTGGTCCGTCGGGCCCTCAACAACAACAGCCCAAGGCCGCAACACCGTCGTTCTCGTTCCCAGCCCAACCTTCACAGGCGGCAAAGCCATCTGGATTCCCGCCTAGCATTCCTCCGCTAGGAGGTGCACCCTCACAACCTGCGAATGCCTTCTTTGGAAACAAGCCGGATCAGCAAACAACAAAACCTCCGTTATCTTTCGGATTCCCTCCAGCTCCTACACCAGCGTCTTCCACCCCTGCAACGTCGAACCCTCCGTCTGCCAAGCCTTCAAGTGCCTCGTCCGCCACCCCATCTCCATTCTCTTTCGGTGCTCCTTCTCAGCCCATTCAGGCATCACAGCCAGCAGCCAAGAAGGAGGAGCCGCCTGCCTCTGGCACAGATGGTTCTCTGTTCTCAAGGCCTGCACCCACTATTTCACAGCCAGCAACGCAGCCCACACAAACTACATCTGCCTTTTCATTTGCTAAACCCAACGCGACCGAATCCCCCAAGCCTACACCTTTCTTTGGGAACCTGAATGCCCAGAACGTACCTCAGACTACGACTGCCCAGCCTCCCCCAGCTCCGACCCCTGCAACGAATACTCCGAAATTCAATTTTGGCGTGTCTAATAAGCCAGCGAGCACCACACCTTCCACCACACCTGCGCCCGCTACATCCACCTCGTCGTTGAGCGGTGCATTGGGTACTCCTCAGTCCAAACCTGCTGCTCCCTCTCCATTCGGTTTCAACCCACCTGCGCCGTCGAGTGAGAGCGCAAAGACTGGCGCACCCGCGGCTACTGGTGGTGCGACAACGACACCTAAGTTCGACTTTGGACAATCGTCATCGTCAACCTCGGCGTTCGGAACTTCGAACCCGTTCGCTCCTAAGGGACCACCAGCATCAACCACTCCTGCTGGCACGTCGTCAACGACTGCTCCCGCGCCGTCGCCGTTTGGCACCTCGAATGTGTTCGCTCAAAGCACCACGCCCGCTGCCAGCACATCGTCTACGCCTGCTACACAGTCGCCCTTTGCTGGGTTTGGAGGTGCTAGTGGTGCCCCGGCGGCGAAACCTTCGCCCTTTGGTTCCAGCAATGTTTTCGGAGGTGGAGCTGCGAATACCTTTGGGGGTATGACACCTGCTCAAACTGGCGAAGCCCCGAAACCGTCACCTTTCGGATTTGGCGCTACGTCTACACCTTCGACAACGACGCCTGCTGCTGCTCCTCCAGCTAACAAGCCGTCGTTCTCGTTTGGAGCATCTGGTCCTACATCCGCCTCGTCGTCCACAGCCCCGGCGACTGGCTTTGGTGGTTTCGGCTTCGGTGATGCGGCAAAGAACCCTACGACGCCTCAGGCGTCCCAACCTGCGACTGGACAGTCCGTATTTGGGAAGCCGTCGACAGGACCTAGTGCTTTCGGTTTCGGTACGACAGGCACCACCAATAGTGCATTTGGTACGTTTGGTAAAACTCCCACATCCAACGGGCAGCAACAACAGTAGTATTAAAGAAGTCTATCTCGAGTTACAGTATGTATATCAGAGTACAATAGTGGTGCATTTCCGACATAATGTGCATACGGTTTTCTCGGTTTCAAGAGCATCATCATGTGAATTGTGATGGAACATTCAGTGTGTCATGTGGTCGCGTGTTGCTCCAACAGCTCACCTTCCACTGGACGGGTGCCACGACTACGGGGAACCAACGGGAACTCTAGGCTGACAGTGACTGGGAATGGCCTAGGAGCGATTAGCGAACACGGGGCTGACAGGCAAGGTCGGTTGGTCTCAGAATCCTGCAGGGTTACTACTAATAATCGTCTCTGCAACAGATCATTACTCTCTCTCTCTCTTCGACCCCACGAGCCGCGACATCTTTGCTGCTCCATATACGCATATTATCTTGTAATACCTGTAATGCTCGCTGCGAGCGTCACCGAAACGCCTCGTCCTCGCCCCCCGGCCAAGATCCGCCGTTCGTCTGCGTTGCACCAGACAGCCTCCCCGCCCCCATCGTACGCTGCAGCCTTTACAGTTACCCCAGAAGGGAAGCCTCGCTTGAGGACATTGCTCGGTTCGCCTATGGCTGCTACATTCCAGAGGGTAGGCTGGGAGTCAGGAGCTGCTGACCGCCGGATGTCACCGCCGCCCCACGATTCGGAAGACATGGAGTGGATGAATGAGAGATCACGCGAAGAGCTTTCGGACCTGCTCGTCAAGGCCGATGACCTGATAAAGGAACGGGAGAACGGTACGTTCTCTTATATCATACATGAGGCTGCCTAACTGACAAACACGCTTTTCGGTAGAGCTCAGCAGGGCTTCGGCGGTGTGCAAGAGCCTATACGATAACAACGTTGTGCTCAAGTCCAAGCACCAACAGCTCCTTGCCCGCCTCCCCTCTACGCAATCTCCCTCCCCGTCGCCCGAACCCTTGTCCCGAACATCGTCTCGCTACAGCATCAGCCTTAGCCGGCCCGTATCTGAGTACGACTCGTCTCCGATCGCTTCCACGTACAAGAGCCATGCGCGCAAAATATCTGTGTCGACGTCTGAGATATCTCACCTGGCAGATCAAAACGCTGAACTCCTCCAGAAGCTCGAGCGGATCGAATCCGAGTCGCTCAGCGCTGACCAGTCTGGAAGACGCGCGCTGAAACGGCTCGAGAAGGAGATATCCACGTTGCGGGAGGAGCTTGAGAAGACGCAAGCCAAGAGCGAGGAGCTAGAGCAGAAGACCAAGGCCGGCTGGGACTCGGACAAGATCGTCAAGGAAGTCCTCAGGAAGAAAGAGGAAAGGGAGGCGAAATTCAGAGCTATGCGGAACCTCGGCCAAGGTAGATCTGAGAGTGACGAAGAAGCCGATCCTGAGATCAGGGATTTTGCGCCCGAAGGTTCAGTCTTTGGAGGACCCAGCGCAACATTTTCCTTCTTCCCCCCAGGCGAGACGCCAAGACGGGCTTCAGGAACTCCTAGACATCGTGCTGCCGTTCCCGCCGCCGCCGTCCCTGCCCCCTTCACACCGCACCCAGAGTCCACCCTCATCTCACAGCTGTTGGAAAAGATTCAAGAATTGGAGGAAACCAACACGCGTATTATCGATCAACAGAATGAAACCACGAACCAGCTGAACGCCATGCAACGGGAAACAGAGCATATCAACAAGGTGTACGAGTGCTTTGCGGACGCGAACATTGTTGAGGTGGGGAGCGACGTCGATTCAACCTCGGACAGCGGAGAAAAATCATTGCGCGACGAAACTATCCGGTTCATGAGCTTCAAACGCAACCTTGGAGGCGATTTTTCTCCATCACCGAATGCGAGCGACTTGCGTCAGTCGCTGAACATTTCCACGGCCTCGAAGACGCGCAAATCCGTGGTCGGACTGTTCGACGGGCCCGAGGATGATAATAGAGGCGCCTCTACACCGGACCAGCTCAAGTCATTCAGCCTCCCAGTACCTTTTGCTTCGCCTTCCCACGGCGAGGGCCACCGCAAGTCACTGTCGGTTGCAAGCACTGGCTTGGCCTCTCCTGCGCTCTCATCTCTGAGTCTGTCTCCGTCGCAACGCAACTCGCAGAGTTCTCTCAGTGGCCCACATCGCACCCTGGAGACCGAACTGGGCAATGAGTTCACCGGTAGCTGGGGCCTCAGTACGGGTAATAACCATTCTCGTACGAACAGCCTCTATAACCTCAGTCCGATATCTGGACCGCCGTCCCCATCGCCATCATCCGCGCATACATCCTTCGACCGATCGAGAAATATCGGCTCGCCACAAGACCCCCGCGAGGCGCTGCCGACACCCGTATCGATGTCGATGGGGAACACCGCCCTCCGGCTCTCCGTCGAGCCTCCTACACCCGACAGATTAGCCGCAGCAGCAGCAGCCAGGAATCATGAAGAAACTCCTAGCAAACAATCATTGAGGTATCACCGCATGACTGAGACCGTTCGATCACGCACCAATCGTTGGGTGGATGGTCGTTTCAATGACACTTTGACGGGCGGCATCAAGATTGATATTTCTGTCGATGACCGCGATCCCCATGACGAGCGGGAAACCTCGCGGCCTTCCACACCCCTGCCTTTGCGCCTTGCGAGTGCATTCGATGCTGCGGTCGAGAACTTCACCGGCCAGCCAGCGCCGTCGCCCAGCCAAACCGTGGCGAAGAACTCTGACGATACAGAGAAGAAGTCAAAGGGGCTCGGCGCGATCATGCTTGAGCTCTGGCTGTGGCTTCAATTCGGGATCATCATCCTCGTCTTCCTGTGGGCGATGGCTAAGCGGGGCCCGAAGTCGGTTTTGGGCGAGGCGGGGACAGGGCATCGGAGAGTGTCTTCGTCGTCGCGTTGAGCACATCCATCTTTTTATGACTTTGCACAATACGGATCGTTTTATTATATTCCTTTTTCATACCCCAGTACCCTGTTGTGTTTGTAGATCTAAGTACATGTAGATAGGTTATAGCACCTAATTGATAACTTGACCCGAACCTCGAGGTCAAGGAAAAGTGCAGTGTCAGGTTGATTTGTCAGCGCCATCGCCAAATTCCTGGCTGCTAATTTCTTCAAGCATTCACTTTCACCGGAATGAGCTCTTCATCGTCCAGCAGCCCAAGCCCAGAACCTCCTTCTCCGATCCCGCAAAAACGGAAGAGAAAGGATGTAGCCATCTTCGAAGCAGAAGCCAGCGATTCAGATTCTTCAGACTCGGATGCCGACTCGACTCCTGAGGAACCAGTCCTCTCTCATGCCGAGCGGCGCAAACAGAAGAAAGCCGCAAAGCAGCAAGAAAAAGAAGAATCTGCGTCGTCCTCCAAGAAGCGGAAGCTCGAGAATGGCAAGGCCATCCCTGTGCCCGCTGATAAACGGAAGAATTCCGTCTGGGTGGGGAACATGTCGTTCAAGACGACCCAGGAGAATCTTAGGACGTTCTTCGAAGACGTTGGGGAGGTGACCCGGATATACATGCCTACGAAGCCTGCAGTGAATCCAGCCATGAAGCCAGAGAACCGCGGGTCAGTCGCATTTTTTGTAGCGTTGGGACGATTCATTCATGCATTGCACGTCGCGCAGGTTTGCATATGTCGATTTTGCAACGCCAGAAGCGAAAATAGGTGCTATCGCGCTCTCAGAGAAACCTCTGGTCGGCCGTAAGCTACTTATCAAAGATGGTGAGAACATCAATTTTCTTCACTGAGTTCTATAAATCTGAGGGATCTGTAATTCTAGGCGATGACTTCACTGGGCGACCTGCAGCACCAGGTGCTGATGTTGCTACTACGGGTACCGTTACACATTCCAAGACAGCGCAAAAAATTCTCCGAGCACAAAAGCAGCCTCCAGCTCCTACACTCTTCGTGGGTAATCTTGGCTTCGAGACTACAGAACAAGATATTCGGCAACTTCTTGAGGCTCATAGGACTGTGAAGAAGAAGTCGAAGAAGGATGATGATGCAAGTTCAGAGGACGAGGCGGACAAAAAAGATAAACAAGATAAACCGAAGGATCTCTGGTTACGGAAGATTCGGATGGGAACGTTCGAAGATAGTGGTTTGTGTAAAGGGTATGTTCTTCCTCCACCGTGCGTATATCTTTTTGTCCTAATATTGTCTCCGAACAGTTTTGCTTTCGTCGACTTTACTTCGATTGAGCATGCAACCGCCTCGCTCATCAATCCCAAAAACTACCTATTAAATGGGCGAAAGCTAGTTGTAGAATACGCAGGCGCCGACGCGGTCCGTCGCGGTGCACCCAAGGCGAAGCGAGAAGAAGGATCTGTGCCACCCAAGAGGCGAGACGGGCCACCGCATTCCAAACGTACTGATCGCCCAGACCGGAAACCGCGTCAAGACTCCTCTTGGTCGAACGAAAAACCAGCGGAACAAGACGCAGAGTCCACTCCTGTGGTTGACGAAAGTGCGAAAAAGCGTTCATATGGAGAGGAACGGACACCGTTTTCTGGTGAAGGGCGGAGAGAGAAGGGGCCGAGGTCGCGTCCAAAACCGGGAGCAGCTCTGGCGCTGGCAAAACGCGAGTCGGCTGCGATTGTGCCGAGCAAAGGACAAAAGATCACGTTTTGATTATATCCACTGGTTTATGTTTTACCGACCACGCAGAGTTTATCCTCATACCATGGGTTCTAGATTGTTTTTTTTTTTCATGAATCACCGCTGTGAATAAAGATCATTTCTCATCGCCATCTTCTGACCATCAGTTCTTGCGGCGAGTGTTCTAACGAGTCTTGAGAGATTAGTCTAGCAGCCAGTATGGGCACCAAGTCACTATCAATGAACAATACTTGACGATCGCAACATCGAACGAAAGCCGGACTGGTAACGCAGAATGTCAACGCGTAAGTATGTAAGTACATGGGAGTAGGAGAATTTCCATTAGTACAGCCAATCACCTGTTCCCCAAAGAATGCAGCATAGACAGCCAGCCACACCGAAGAGAGCCAAAAAAAAGAAAAAGGAAAAAATCAAGCCAAGGAGAACCACGAAGCCGTCAAAACGGCGAAGATACTCTAGGCCGCAGTTTCTGATCACAACACAGTATCATAACTATACATTCAGGGCAAACCGATGTTTTGTTTTGACTCATGAATCGTCGCCATCGTCATCAGCCACCATCCCCACCTCATACTCGCCGCATACGTCCCAGCGGGAGCCCTCAGCGGCGGCAGACACATACTTGACGAATCGCATCACACGCTCGTCGCGCAGGACAAGGAGCAGACGATTGAAGCCTGGCTGGACGGTCAGGAGCGTGCTGTCCTCCTCCTCTTCGTCTGCCATTTCATGGTCTACGTCGGCAGACGAGGGGCTTGCTGAACCTTTCCCGTTTTGAGCGCCGTTGCTGGAAACGGCATGCCCATTGGTAGCCGATTTGCTGCGTGAGCTGGAACGATATACGGCAGGATCGTCTTCTTCGTTGTGGGGGGCCATGTAACACTAGGTGAGCACATGGGTTAGCGATGAGTAGATGCGAACACATGCGAGCAGAAAAACCAACCTCCCAACCTCCCCATTCCGCAGCTTGCCATCCCCTCACATCGTCCAGAGCATTAGCCAACGACGTGCCATTCGACGAACCCTCAGCCTTGCCCTGCTCCTTGACCCCCGGCGTCAGCCCAAGCACCGCATCCAACCTGACATCCGTCTCTTCACTCGTCGCAAGCGTATAGTCCAAACCCGGCCTAAACCGCCTCGCCTCCGCCGCATAGCTCAGCGGCAACAACCGCGACACCACCGCCAGCCACGCACGGAACGCCGGGCTCGGGAACAGCTCGTCCTGCAAACTCCGCAGGATTTTATCCGAGGACGCCTGGGCCGCGCGCGGGCTCACGGCTTCCGCGGGTGCGCCGTCTTCGTGTGGGTTGAGCACGCAGTAGCGCCACTTGTGTGGGGGGCCCTTGACGGACCATGCGCGCTGGGTGCCGGCGGTGTGGGGCGGGATGTGGCCTGCGCGGTCCTCGCCTAGTCCGTCTTTGGTGTCGAGCTCGCGGAGGCGGGGCTGCAGGGACTCGGCGAGGGAGTTGGAGAGGAAGGAGTGGAGCTCGAGGGAGGATTCTTCTGCGAATCGGGTGGAGAGGGTTTCCATTGTGCGGGGCTGGAGGTAGACGGGGTTGAGGAATTCGGAGAGGAAGCCGATGTGTTCTGTGGAGAGGACGGTATCCGGGTGGGGGGCTTCAGAACTGTCTGAGTAGGTTTTGAATATGGTCGAGGTGGAAGTCTGCAATTGTTGTTCATAGAAATGGGTAAGATCTCAACCAAGGGAAATACGTACAAGTTGCTCTCGTGAGCTTTTAATTTCTGTAGGGGCCGTTTCGGGCACGTAGCCATCCTCTCCTTCCTGCGCAGCGTGAAACCATCCGCTGATACTCAGTCGTTCCCTTCCATCCTCTCCTTCACCTCCAACAACAACTTCCTCCACAGAATGGAAACTCCTGCCTGGCTGGACCTCGAAGAAGATAAATTGGTTCCAGCTGGGAGGGATTGCCTTGGATGGCATCGCTTCAGGTTCCAGCTGGC
The DNA here is from genome assembly GCA_014905825.1 of Lyophyllum atratum. Classification (NCBI taxonomy): domain Eukaryota; kingdom Fungi; phylum Basidiomycota; class Agaricomycetes; order Agaricales; family Lyophyllaceae; genus Lyophyllum; species Lyophyllum atratum. The sequence continues at coordinate 2,461,116 of JACGCN010000002.1, read as the reverse complement.
CGTCCTGGCCCATCTTGACCGGGTAGAGCTCCAACGCACCACCCCAGTCCTTTTGCCAGAATGTATAGTTTGGAAGAGGCATGTAGAGGATGTAGGAGACGCGCCGTGTGCCAATGACATCGTCGTGGTTAAGCAAGTGGCAGCCTTTCGTGTACGAGTTGACAGACATGTCCTGTTTCTTTCCCGAGAGAGGGCCGCAACCGGTGACTGTCTGGAGGAACGACCGGAATTTAGCAGAGTAAAGGGCATCGCGAAGGGTAAGAAGGCTAGGTAGGAGTGAGATTTGGGACTCGGTGAGATAGTTGAGCGAGGCAAGATCTCCGGTTTGGTTGACCTGGACAGAGGGATACTTCTGAGTCTTCGAATCTGAAGCCGTGTAAAATTTGTGGGCGCACCTTGTAGATGTCGGTCTCCTTCTCTGTGAAACTGAGCTCACTTAGACACTCGTCCTTGACTTTCTTAAGGAGCTCGTCCTGGAATAGTTTTTCGACGACAGCATACTTGAACGGCTGGTTGGCGACATATCCAGCACGGAGTTTGGCCGTGGTGTTGTGGTCGAAGAGTTCAGAGGCGAAGTGGGGCGTAGGATCGGCAATCTTCTGGGTTCGGGCGAGGACCGCAGGGTCGGATGAAGAGCCGTTGGTACCATTGGATGGGGCATGCGATGTCTTGAGTCTTTTGGCGGCTGCGTCGGGTGAAGGCGAGCGGAGGTGCGTCCGTGTCATGTCGCTCAGCAGAACGCAATTTTCGACGAGCAGGTGCCGATCAAGGAGAGGTAAAAAAAAATTATGGAGGGATGTGAGGAAGATTGTAAAGTAGTTGTGAGTGGCAGATATTCAGCGGAAAAGAAAAGCACCCGGCACGCCCTGGACCAGACCCGCGAACGAGACTCGTCTAAATTGCCGCGATCATACAAGCTCAAGTCTTGCACCAACTCTCAAACTACTCGAGTACAAACCAATTAGACATACGGTCAACCGACCCTCGCCAAGCAAGCGGCACCTTCTATGTTGTATTTGGATTCCTATTCGTCACAGTGCCGACGGTCTTGGGTGCTCTGGACTCCGTCTAGACTGAGAGTCTCTCCATTCACCCCGGACCCAATCAGCTCTTATTGCCACCATTGGCCGCCAATCTCAGGGCTGTCCGGTCAGCAGTTACTCTTCCATTGGGCCCATCTGCCTTCAGTTGACGATGAGCAACCGTGCGTCCCTTGCCGGCCCGCCAGCCAATTGCAGACTGTGGTGGTCACCTGTCTCGTTTTGCCCAATAGAATGTCGCAGGCGCCTTGGTATCGCCACTATAATGCCAATCTAAGGCCATGCCCAGCACCTAGGACCTGTCCAGGCCTTTATCAACAAGCATATACTGGGATGGGCCGTCTCCTTGTGCCGAGCATTAAATGTATAGAGGCATTCCCGCAGTACGACAACCCCGGCCAGCTTCGAAGCTACGGAACGTGTTTGTCTGGACTTAATGCGACGCTGAAAAACGGTTCTATACTTGTTTCCAACGCACATCTGATTTTTTTTCTGGACTCCCTGCTTATTGGCCGCTGGGCGAAGTCCAGGTCCTCATGATACACATATTATATCACGCACGATTATGCCGTCACCATCCAATTAGACATCGTCCACCGACCATCGCGTAGCGAGCGGCACCTTCCGTGTTCTATTCCTATTCGTCACAGTGCCGGCGGCCTTGAGTGCTCTAGATTCCCTGTAGACTAGGAGTCTCTTCATTCACCGGGCACCCTGGACCCAACCAGCTACTATTGGTCATTCTTATCGCCATCCTTCGTCACCTGTCTCGGGACTGGCTGGCTATCAGAGCAGTTACCATTACATTGCGCGTCAGCTCCAGCCGACGATGAGCAATCGTGTGTCCTTCGCCGGCCCGCCAGCCAAGCTGTGGTCTCGTCTTGCCCAATGGAATGTAGCAGACGAGACGCCATGCGTTCTTGAATGAGGTGCCAATCAAGGGCAACGCGCAGCCGTAGGACCTGGCCAGACGTTAATCAACGAGCAGATACTAGGATGGGCCTCTATCGATCTCCTTGACCAGCGTTAAATCTTTGGAGGCGTTCCCTCTATACTCTAACACCGACCAGCTTCGAAGCTCCGGAAGGTGTTTCTCTGGAGCTAAAGCGACCTTTAAAGATGTTTCCATCCGCCTACCGTGTGGTTGGTGAAACATCCCGCGAAATCGGGCACTTGTCATATTTCAAGTTGTTTCCTTTGGTGGCGCGTGATGACTACCTCCCCATGGGGCAGGATATCCGCCACAAGAGTAAGTGCAGCATCGGGCTCGGGGCCCATCTTGTCGGCTCGCAAGTCATGATTCGATGCGAAGTAGCCCCATGTCGAAGCGCCAGCATAGCGATGTTTTTTGATTCGACAATGACCCTACATCGACCTTTCGAGCTCGATGCCTCCAGCAAGTACAGTACATCAGAAACCAACTACGGACATGATCATATTCTAAAGAGACTAATTGGACTGAGTACTCGCAGAACTGAGGCATTACACATAATATGACGAAGTGGTTCTGACAGATAGACGACTAGGTCTGAGTGTTTGACCAGTCTTAAATGGCGGTCAAAGTAGGTAATTTGGATTTTAGCCTATCCTGCCGCGTACGTCAAAATGCTAGAGAGTAAATGTAATATAGGACCTCGACGTCAAGTACTGGTGAACTGGCAGTGTGTCTTCCTGAATCATTGCACGATCAGACATTTCCACTGTGCACACCACATCGAGCTGACATCGAGGGCCGGCCGACGGCCGTTTAACCGCTCAGCTGAGCTTGCTTTGATCCTTGAAAGGGACTTGGTGCTGATCATCACGCGTGTGTCTGTTTTCGTACCAGATGACACAAAGAAAGAATGTTCCAGTTGCTGACTTCTTGTTCTATAGACAAGTTTCGATGACAAGGGAAAGTATGTTCTACGTCCCGAGATTACTACCCAAGCATCATCTGACACGACGCACACACGACCCGCTGCAATGCAAAATAAATAATTGATACCGCAATCACATGTAGAAAATACAACGTATGACCCGCATTATACTACGAGATGAGGACCCAAACAAATGATGAGGAGGGGAGGGGAATGGAGGAGTGGGGTCGAGCTGATGCAACCGATGTGGAAGGGGTATGTTATACTGATTGGGAGGAGTCTGGGGTTGATGGTGATGTGTGAGGGAAGGACAGATTCCGAACACATCAGTGGGATAATAATAGAAACAGGTGTAGTTGGGATGATGTGGCATGTGCGGTGTTTGAAGCACGAGCACAAAGCAATGAGTGACACAACAGTATATGGACAGGGACAGGGAGTGATGGTGAAATGGAAGGCCGGGAACCAGGGAAAGTAGATGAAAAAGTTATGGAAAGAGAACGTGAGGATGGAATCATTAAACATACACGGTCGGTGGTAACAAGGATAGCAAGAGAAGCCAGTAAAGCAAAAGATGACAGTGAACCGAGGTTTATGCTTTGGCGACCCCATGATATGCCGGCATCAGGCCCTCGTCTGGTAGGACGGGGAGGCGTATGGTCCCTGTCCGTGTTGCTGACGAGGAGCGTGAGTGCCGGTGACTGTAACTATGGCTGTGGCGACGATGTCTGTGGGGACGTTGATGTTCTTGCTGTTCGCATGCACCGTGGGATGACTCTGACCGCGTTCGTGAGTGACATTCGACATCTGCTGATGGGGTATTGTGTGAGACCCAAGCTTCGGTCGCGGTCTCTCGGAGGTCTTTGGAAATTGAGCCGATTGGTATGGGTGCGTATACCAGCTCGACGTTGCTGCCGTGCCGGGACTCTTCATCGGCGTGGGGGAGCAGGTATATCCGCTGGAGAGTGGTCGAGTCTTGATGGCGGAAACGAGAGGGGGAGCGCGTATAGAGGTTCGCGTGCCTTGTGAGCTGGGAGTACAAGTTGGAGACTGCCAGTAGGAAATGAAGCTGTGGCAAGATAAGGTTAGAGGCAATTAATAGGGGAGCAGTGGAGCAAAGACGCACCCGAATAACGATGATAACAAACATCACAGCAACGAATGCTAGGACAGCACGTTCCAGCCACCGTTCGCAGTTCTCCAAGTTGAGCCCCATTTCTGTCAGATTTTGCAGGAGTTCTGGATGGTGCGATAGTTCTTCGCACATGGCTGCACGAGCGGAGACATGGAAGACGGCGTACGTCATGACGACTGTTGCAAATGTGCAGAAAGAAAAGTCCGCGATGGAATAATCGCGGTAAAAGCGAACGAGGGAGGGTTTATTCTGCAGTCCATTGTTGAGACATACGACTTTTTTTGAAAAAAAAGCAAAAGGACAGACTTTGATGATCCCAATGAAACCTACTACGCAGACAGACGCAGCTGACGCAAAGTAGGCTGAAAGCAGCCCCCAGATGACCTTGACGCCATCTACCTGCCAGCTATCGCCTGATGCCTCCCACTCGCTGTCTGGTTCCCACTTGAGCGACCGCCACGCGGCCAGGACTTGCACGGCAATGGCAAAGTTGGTTATTGCGCCAAAGACCGTGATTGCTAGCGATGCAGACCTATTGTACCGGAGCATCAGTAGAGGGGAGATGGTGGCAGGAGGAGAAGGCTGGCCTGGAAGGGTAAAATCCACGGACGAACATCAGGTTAGCTGAGTCAGTGGACAAGTCGGTAATTGGAAGGAACGGAGATGCGATGAACAATCGGACGACAGTAAGACAGCCGGATTTGGAATCCATGTGCCGTTTCATCTGCTCGGCCGCCGGGCCTTGCCGAGCTACCCTGGTCACCCTCCTCAACTCCCTCTGAACACAACCTCGGTCTTATTGTATTCAATCAGAGTAATCGTCGTAAGAATCCTCAGACTCCCCATCCGAGTCAGAAATGTAACTATCTACCTCACTCCCACCAGAACCATACTCGCTGTAGCCTCCTGACCCCTCATCAACCGATTCGGCATACCCACTCTCTCTTTCGTACGAAAAGTCGTCCCACTCATGAGTGTCGTCGTCATCAGCATGACGATGATCGTGTCCGAAGGAGCCCGTATATGTGCCTTGAGCGCCAAATGATCCGCCACTTCGCCCATCACTGGATGAGTTTTCCTCCGTCCCTGGGCCGTAAATAGAGGATGAACTTTGTCCGTCTCTCGATGACGAGTTCCCCCATCCGCGATGCTGCCCGTACGGAGCTTGTGCATTCCAGTGGGACGTTTCATATGTCGGGCGCGTCGTGAAAGCTTCGTAGCCACGTCCTGAATAAGGGCTGCCTCCCACCCTAGAGATGCTGCCATTATCCGAGTCGCGCCGCGGATAACTCCAGGTTGGGATATTTGACGCGCGTTCCGAGCCGACGGCACTATGCCTGCTGGACATGCTCCGAGAGGCCTCGTTACCCCCTCCGACACGTACAACCTCCATCCCACCGCGCTGACTACCACTCCGACTGTGCGCTCGTTCGCTCCCTCTCCATCTATCTTGAGAGCTCACAGAATATCTGCCCGAACCACCCGAGCTCATAGTGCTTACTGAGCTCATCGTGCTCAACGTGCCTCCGTAGGTACTTCCATCTACCGAGTTCGACGCTGTCCAAGCACGTCCTGAGTCCCTGTTGCTCCGAATGTCCGCCTCATGAAAGGCCCGCTCGATGGCTCGCCTGTCCTCGCCCCATGGCTCCCCGTATTTAAAGCCATACGAGAGCATATCACGCTCGGAGAGCCTGTACCTGCATGGGCGGGGTGAAATTCAGTTCATCGGTCCTGGGCGGGCGCTGGTGCTGATGTAGTCGGCACACTCACCGGCCGCCGCGGTTGGCCATAGTCACTTCGTTTCAATCAATAATTGTGGTCGTCGCAGAGAGGTGAGCTGCAATTGTGTCCGAGATCGGTGATTCGAGAACACGAGTGCAAGGCGTGGATCAATCACCGCGCTGGTACCACGTTTATTACTTGGCAAAAATGATCATCTCCTCGATATTACCTCAGTAGACCGCTATGAGTATTCATCTTCACTCCCCGGCCGGCATGTACATGACATAGGATTCATCGACTCAATGACCATTGGCAGCAGAAGCCATCGCTTAAGATTGGACAGGTGTGTTGCACTTCCAAATCATGTATGTATATCTGTCAAGGCAAGATGAATATCGATAATAACGGAAACTGAGTTGAAGGTGAGGATGGAAAAAAATGAATTGAATCGGGCTTGCATATGTGACTAGAGAAAGTAACCAAAAATGATGTATAGTGCAGCGTAAAAGTGGAGTCCGAATAAAAGTCAAAAAGCGAGGAGGCAGTGACAGAGCAGACAGATGATATAAACAGCACGGCGCTGCGTACTTACGGTGAGTGTATGTATAGGAGGGGGAGGCGTCGTAGCAGGGACAATAAAGGGGGTTCGTCGTAATCATGAGCGTATGCATATAAACTGTACCACTATAACCGCATTGCAGAGGAGGAGTCGGGGGGATTGCAGGTGACAAGAGAGAGAGAGAGAGAGAGCAGATGGAAAGGAAGAAATGAAAAACTACGCTAGCAAGACAACAAAGAATATCAATATCGCGAACGCTTAATAATAAATGGTGCCCTCGGGTGGTGGCGGGTACATCTCGTACGGCCTGGCATGCGACAAGTCCATGTACGGGTTGGGTGCATACCCGCCATACGCGTCGGGGTAATAGTACTGCTGCGGATGATACTGCGCGTACCCCATCATCCCCTGGTCGTGCTGAGGAGCCGCAGAACCGTCCACATATCCCTCGGCACCCTCTACTGGCACATACGTCGGGAGACTGCCGTTCTCAGGCGTTGAGAGCGTAGGGAAGTACCCATTCATAGACGCGTCGGATGACGGGCGCGTGGGCTCAAACGCGGATGCCGTGGTCCGTAGGCTTGAGGGCCTGGGGACGTGTGTCTTGGTTGGCGACTTGACTTCAACGTTCTCAGAGGGCGCGCGGATTTCGATGCGCGAGGTCTGGCGGGGGAAAGAGAATATGGGTGTGCCGGTAGAGGGGTCAATGAACCCGTTCATAGGCGGTGTGTGCGGTGAAGCAGAGTGGGCTAGGAAGTCAGGGGAGACGGCGGAGTGGTGGGACATGTGGCCGGGGACGAAGGTGAGAGCAGACGGTGGGAGATGGGAGTGCATGACAGGGCGGGGGTTGTACATAGGCGGCGGAGGAGGAGGTGGGGCTTGGAGGTAAACGGGACGTCCAGTCGCCAGTTCATATGGCATACCGTGCTGGTTCATGGCAATACCTGGAGGGAGAGCGGGAGGGTATCCGTATGGCGAACCATAGACGGGTGATGGTTGGGAAACTGGGGGAGTAAATAGAGTGGGTAGCGAGGGTATGGATGGCCGTTCCTCAACTTCCGGCACAGCCACTGCCGCTGGACGTTCTTGCTCCTGCACTTCGTTTGAAGGTTTCTTCATAACGGCTTTCTCGGTTTTAGCCTGCCGAGCCGGATCAGATTCCTTGGGCTCCAAGGATAACTGCTCGAGTTGCAAGCGTACGGAAGCCTCTGGCTGAGACTGCGACGAAGTAGCGATGGGACCATCGGGCCGATGGGGAGGTGCTTCGCGAGGCCAGTGTCGTGGAATGGGGGGAGCTGCTGTAACAACTTCGACTGTAGGCGGTGCCTGTTTAAAGGGTGGAGGGTTTGCTGGGGCCAAGGACGGCCTCACTGTGAAGATCTCTTCAATGGAAGTTTCTGGCGACGGAGCCACCTCGACTTCCTTCTCCTTTCCAGACCGCTTAGGTAAATTGACGGTGTACACCCTTTCCTCCTGCTCGGACCCAGCAACACTCGTCGTGGTGGGTTTCGAAGTAGATGGTGTGAGAGGGGGGAATGCTCTTGGAGGTGCCCTGGCGACCTTGCCCTGTTTTCCAGGCAGTTTGACGAGAATCCCTTGGCCTTGACCTTGTCTAGGCTTCAGGGAGGGTTCGAGCTCGAAGTAGAGGAAGCCTTCGTGCTGTTTCGTCCACGTAAGCTCTGGCTTCGTTTGGAACCAGATTCGGCCAGAATTCACAGAAGATCGTCCTGATGGATTAACAAATCCACCACGGCCGAAACCTCCGCGCCCTCCACGAACTGGAACTTGTCCCCTGCCTCCGCGGAAGCCCCCAGGCCCCTGGAAGGTCGGCGGTGGTGGCTGTGTGCGCTGCGCTGCCCGACGCTGCTCCTCTCGCTGCTTCATCTCCTCAAATCCATCGTGTGTCCACGCTCGTTCGATTGGAGGCACATCGATCATATCCCCTCCATTATGCTGCCCGTTGTCATCGTTCGCGTGACCTCCGAAGAACCCACCACGTCCTCTACCCCGCATGAACCCTCGCGCACGGCCCCGACCTTGCCACCGACCTCTCCACCAACCACTGAGACTGCGCAAATCCTTGTCCAAGAGGCGGTCGTCATGGCCCCAGAATCCACCCACAGTGGGAACATAAGAAGGATCACTCTCAAGCCGCTGTTGATAGGCTTGGCGTGCTGTTTGGCCGGGAGCGCGCGGGAATGTGTGGTCGGGAGAGCGAGACGTCGAAGCAACGTGTGGAATTTCCCTCGTCTCATCCGAACTTTGGTCACCATTCGGTTGAGATGACAAAGCGGGAGCCTCCGGTGCGGGCCGCGCGCTTTTCGCAAGCTTCTTCGTTTTCTTCGGTCGAGCAGTAGGGGGTACACTGTCTTGCCCGTCGAAGTTTGCGAACTCGATGACAGGAAGATCTGCGGGTCCGTTGGCGGTTTCCTCAGCGACCATCTCTGACCAATTTCCCCCAGGGGCAAAAAAAGCTTCAGGGCCAGCGGCCTCTTTCTCGTTCACATCTCTCTCGCCTGGACTCTGGCTTGTGCTAGGTGTGAAAGTGCGAGAGCGGCCGTTAGGAATGACGTCCTCCGAAGCGGGTTCGGTATCCGAGTCAGAGGCAGAGTCAAGAGACGACAGCTCATCTTCTGATTCAGAATCGGTGGCCATCTCCCGCTCAATTTCGTCATCACTTCCTAAGTCGCCAGTGGCTCTACCTCTTCGCCTGACAATCCTCGTCTTTTTAACCTGCCCGCGTGGTTTAAGCGTGGAAGCTTTGTTGACTATGCGGGTGGACGAGGGTGAGGTAACAGGATTAGGCATATCGGTGACTGTGATAAAAGATGGATTAGAAATGTGGTTTGGAATTGGTGGACGAAGCAGACCTTACTTGATGGATGTTGGAGTATTTCTAAGTAGAGGAGTCAAGGCAAAAATGGTGGGCAAGAAGAGGAGTAAAGAGAGAAGATTGCTCAGGATGAGTGGTTATGGTAGTGTGGGGAAGAAAGAGAGAAGGCAGTGCGGCGTTGAGGCTTTGTGGTCGTTGCGGCAATCTCAGGCGGCTCCGAACACAACACACTCCAGAAAGAATCCTCGTCCGTTGCCGGCTCATTTAAAACTCCGAACACACTTATCCGCGGCCGGGGCGTCCAATTCCCCGACCATCATCTCAATGGACCCCCGCAATCCTGCAAGCTTCAACCACAGGACAGAGGAACTATCTACAGGGCGCACCTACCACTTTGTAAACATATAAGAACATTATCCAGTTGACTCCTTAAATTTACACAATCCAGGTGGACCAACTACCAGAGGACTATGACCCCAGACGAACGCCGACTCTGCTTTGTCTTCATGGCTTTCCCGATCTCTGGTACTCTTGACCTTTGTCCTGGTGATCTGAGCCCCATTGAATGAGATTAGGTATGGCTGGCGATATCAGATTGGGCCATGGGTCCGCGGGGGAAATCGTGTAGTCGTCCCTGATATGCTAGGCTACGGTGGAACCGACAAGCCTCGAGATGCATCCGAATATTCCACTCGAAGGTTGTGTGCAGATCTTGCCGCTCTTTTAGACCTTTTGGAGGTTCAAAAAGCTGTCAGTGGCTTGCTGAGGTCTTGTTATCAACATGTTGAATCCAGAACCATTCAGGTGATCGTTGGCCACGACTGGGGAGCATTCGTGGCTGGTCGCTTTGCCCTGTGGTACCCGCACAGACTTTTCGCATTGATTATGTATGTATTTCAGAGAGGTTCTCTCAGCCCATTCAAGTTTGAAACTCTCACCCAGGTTGAGTGTGCCATACACGCCACCTTCACCGAAGTATATCTCTATTGAGGACGTTGGAAAGCTTGCTCCAAACCTTGGATATCAGGCCGACTTTGCTAACCCAACTACCACATCAGAGATTGAAACCAATGTGCGCCCCTGTCGTCCATCATTGTACAGTGGTGCACCATTAGACGTTTCTTAGCTCCCAAGGTTTCTATCCATCACGTTTAGGACACCAACAGCCAACGAGAACTATACTACCCGCGGATCACTATTTAAGCTTCTAAATTTGCCTGAAGTGAACAGAGGCCCTTCTGTACTGGATGAATTTGTGAGTTGCTAGCCGGGATGTATTGCAATCTTCCTGACCGGTTTTCTTTTTCCAGGAGTTCAAGTACTATTTGGAAGAGCTCAATAAAGGAGGCATGAATGGTCCATTGAACTACTACCGCACAACGCAATACCGACATGAAGAGGAAGAACGTATGTTTCCTCCTGAACTATGTGGAAAGTTAGCCGGATACTCATTATCCTTTGACCAGGTGCCAAATTGCAACCCAACCTGGCACCAAACCTTCCTGTCCTATTTATTTGGGGAACGAAAGATGTTACGACAACTCCCTTCTTGATCAACAAGTCCCGGAAGTTCATTAGCAGAATGCAGGATGTTGCATTCGAGGGAATAGGTCACTGGGTCTTGGTAGAGGTGAAGGAGGAGATTACCGAAAGGGTGAGGGTCTGGCTCCAAAGCCTTACCTCTCGGCCAAATTATCAAGGAAAACTGTAACGTCTTGATGAACTACGTGTAAACCAATACTTATGAACTATGTGGCGCCGATGCCGCTGGGCTTATACATGTTTGACTTGGAGGACGACACCCTTGTCCATCGCCAGTGGCTGTGCTACCGAAATTCCCTCAAAACATGTCCAACACTCCCTCAAATGCCAAAGACGACGCTGAGGAAATCCCTCCTCCACAACGGCCTCCATCTCCCCCTCCGCATACCACCTTTGCTGCCCGAGGAGTCCATGTAGGAAGCAGCACTCATTCGCCTCCGAGTCCTGAACTCACGCGTGGCCCATCTACGGAATTCATCTCTCTAGCCACCAACGTTTTCTGCGTTCAAACCACGCGACTACCGCATACCCAGCCCACAACCCATAACGCACGTTGCATGGAACTGCGATGGAAAGAAGCTCGCTGGTGTGGGAGTTGACAAAACACCGAGGGTCTGGTTTCCCGAAAAGACTGTCAGTTGACGCGTCGTTTGTTCGATGCTTTCAGCCCGCCTAAGGTTCTGTTAGATGGATTATAGATCTGCCAGCCTATTCCAGGGAGGACATCTTGACGATGTCGATTATGTCTCGTGGAACCCGACGCATCCAGACCTATTCTGTTCGTCAAGTTCGAAGGAGAGGAAAATAGTTTTCTGGGATACACGGCGTACGAAGACACGCCAACTCCATTATCGACGATGCGATTGACTTTCGGCCTCTTATAGAAAGCCGCAATACACAACAATGCTCGCTGAAAGTGTCCCCCGTGCAAACAAGCTATTCCCCCGATGGCCGTGCCTTACTCTATGCCTCCGCGGGACACCAACTATTCTTCATGACGTTAGGAAAGGAAGCCGACGAGACACAGGAGTCGTGGCACTTCTCCGAGAAAGATGCAGTTCGTGTGAAGCTTTTCTGTTTCCCCGACCATGCTTACCTCGTTGACGCCTGCGCAGCTTACAGGGTCAACAGCCATGTTCAATCATGTAGGAGACGGTGTGATCCTGACCCATCACTCGGAGCACACCCTCCGCATTATGGACTATCCCAGCCTCACTGTCCGCGAAAGTCCTGCGGCACATGTAGGTGGATGTGTGGCTGTAGCCTTGGATCCTCGTGGCAGGCAAGTACACTCTTGAGTTACAAACAAACTTCCTGGACTTATACGCCCAGGTATCTTGCCTCTGGAGGGTATGACTCGATCGTCAATATGTTCGATCTATCAGAATGGATATGCGCACGGACGATAACAGTTTGCGAGTACGTCCTCTCTTCCCACCCCTGGGGCCAGTTATCTGATGCCCTCCATAGGCATAGCATCAATGCCTTGAGCTTCTCCCACGACGGCGAATACCTGGCAATCGCAAATGCGGGCAATTACATAGATATCGTAAGGCTCTCCTTTCATTTTACTCCTTTCCTTTTCTAACATCTGCAATAGTGTGCCACTGAGACGGGGGTACCGCTACACCGCGTTCCTGCTCTCGCTCCGTCGCCGACCGTCTCATGGCATCCATCGAAGTATGTTATAGCTTATTGTGGACAGACTAAAATTCGCGAGGGCGGGCCTCCACCTGTCGGAGTGATGAGTATGTTTGGGCTGCTTGAATAAAGTTTCACATTCCTGTATGATATGAACGGCTGTACGAGCGGTCGTTGCGTTTGGACGTAAGTAGTCATTTCTGTTCTTGCTGAATACAAATGAAATAGAAATGCCTGCAGGGATTTATTGGTCTCCTTGAGTGTCTGTTCTACAAAGGTACGTATGTCCCTCCCTTCGGTGTTCTTCAGTATAAGGAAGGTACTCACATTCGTCTATCATTCAGTGTGATGACAAAGGGCCTTCCTTGGGTGCGAGAAAGGTTGCAAGTAACATATGGTTCATCGGGCTGCTATATACATATGATTCAACTCCAACTCTGCCGTACTCTGACGGTACGCAAGAAGGATCTGTAGCCTGGTTAGGGACAGTGCAGTTGGGACAGCCCGCAAATCAATGCGAATATTACCACTGAACACTCGACGGACTTGCACATCAATCGTCGATTCAACCCGCCACGCCGTCTAAGTACGACACCACGGTTGCATCAAGTTTTCTCGCCAGCCCTTCTGGAAGAATGAACTAATCGTGTGCTCATGCGACGAGGGAACAAAGGGAAGTAGATTCATTGTATCCGATCCAGATAGTCTCCCATGCTATTACATATATATACTGCCGCGCAGGAAGGCAGGAAAATTCTAATATGGGATAAGATAAACAAGTCCGAAGCAAGATCCACCCAAGTCCATGTCCGAAGCATCTAGAGATAATTTATATGATAATTTATATGACGAAACGGGTCCAGCAATCTTCTAGTCATCCAGTCCTGTTTCGAGGTCCACTCCAGCTATATTTCGTTATCTTCACGAGTCACGTCTCCAAATAGATATCCAGCATGCAGTCCCGAGTCATAAGCAAAGAATCCAAGAGTCACGAAGCACGTAGCACGGAGAGGTCGAGATCCACATCCATATCCATATCCTGAGTCCCGAATGTCGTGTCCGAGAGGCATGTACTAAGGGCCCCCAACCGAGAGTCCGACCGGGTTTCCACAGCGGGCTTGCGTCCAGGTCCCCGTGGTACTAGGGTCGGCCGTCGAGTGCGATATCCAGCCCAGGTTCCCACATCGAGCTCGCGTCCGAGTCGATAGGTACTACTGTGGCTGGGGATCGCTGACGCGGAAGGGTGTGGATTGAGTTGACGTCAATGGTCGGGTAAAAGAGGATGTGGTGTCGAGGAATGACGTTGGATGGATGGGGTAGATGCGTAAGGAGGGCGCCTGCGCCGAGAGAAGCAGAATGCTAAATGTCGATACATTGACGATTCTTGACGTTCGTTGACGAGCCTAGTTCACGGAGCGCACCTTCGCCGATGTTGTGGAGGTCACCTTCTGGAGTGAGCGGGGTTTGTTGTAGCGCCTACCGCAGACTATGCGAGCAGGAGGAGGGGCGCGGCGCAGGACTGAACGGCCTGTCATCGATCGAGATCCCGCGACAGGAGGCTCATCGGCCTACAGGAGAGGGAGTCAGCGGGCTGAAAAGTAGACAAGAGAAGAAAACGCACGACGACATCTTTTTTGACCGTAACATCATTGACGGTATTCACGGCGGCGGCAAATACACCATCCTTGGCCTGGGGGATTAACGATAAGCGATGGACGAAGAGGGAAGAGAATTCATTAACATACAATGGGACCTTTATCGACCACGGCGTTGCCATCTTTGACGACGGGAAGTCTGTCATCCTGATGTGATGCAACATAAGTGAGAAGCAGAAAGGTCAGGCAAAGGAACTAACTCACGATGATGGCCTCAGTTTGGACATCGCCTACGGAGACCCGGAATCGGAAGTGCTTGCCGAAGATGATAAAACCGTCCTGCAGTAAAGGATGCATATGAGGTTGGGCACGATGAAGAGGAGAAGGAAAAAGATGTACCATCAAATCCGCCGCGGTATCACAATAATAAAGGACGGCGGTGAAGAGGACTGTAGCGAAGCCCATCATGATATAGAAACTAACGTTGTTGTCAGCGCCCCGAGCATGGGTTCGTGTAGGCTTGATGGCACCTATAGGCGTGGCGGCGGTGATGTTGACAGTCGAAGTTGGAGCATTGTTGGTGATAACGGCGAGGTCAACAGTCGGAACGGAGACGTCCCAGGTGACGGTGACCTTTGGCGGGATGATGTCGACCAAGGCGGGGGGCTGCACTGGTCGGCCGGCGACAGAACAGGGGGGGTCGGTGCCGTTGGACGACCCAACGGAACACATGAGATAACTAGACTGGGCGTGGGGAAGATACGCCTTTCCGGAGGAATGGCGGGGAGGGCGGCGGAGGCTGACAGGCGGGTCTGGGGCTGAGATGGAGAGAGTCGAGGCGCTAGTGGAGGTTGCATCCTTGGAAGAGGCAATCGCCATTGGCAGACTGGGCTTGCAAAGTAGAGTTACGCTATTAAAGGCGAGGAGGGATACGGCGGTGGGGCGGGTCACATTGGCGAGAATCCCAGGGGCGGCTGGGTTGGCAATGGCGGCAAAAGGCAGCGAGATGTGCAGACTAGTAACACGGTCGAACGACGGAGGGATAGCGGCCAGCGCAATGATAGAAGAGATCCATGGTGTGTACATCGTAGTGAACTGGAGAAAGACGAGAGAGAGAGTGGGCTCTATTTATACGAAAAGCTTGGTGAATATTTAGGTTTCAACCGTTAATAGGATTGGAGTCTCGACCAGGTGAAGGTCTTAGAACTGGTCGAAACCAAAATCCTGAAAAACGGTTGAAACCTAAATTGAAGTGCAATGTAATGGGTAGTTATAATGATAGGGTTACATACCTCTGGAAGAGCAGACCCTTTCAGTCCTGCTCAGTCTTCTATGTTTTGTGAGGAGTCGCTGGTGGCACATCTGATGTTGACAGTCTCATGTTTTCGTGGTGCACCGTCATGTCACCATATCATTTGGGAATTCCTCTGGTGACTGGACTTTCAGCGGAGGACCTTGTGAAACAGTATGGGATAACAGGGACGAAATGACAATGCTCAGCCAAGGATCTGATGCTGAGCTGGGCCATAATAGGACGGAAAGCGGATGCAAAGGGGGCATTCGAAGAATCCTCGCCTTGTTATTCTTCCACGTCCCGCCGGGCGGATGGGGTCCCCGATGCCAATTCTTTCTTAAAACACTGGAGGATCAATATTCCCGACGAAGAAGAATAGTCTACAATGTCTACGTTCTACCCCTTCGTAATCGAAAATATGCTTCAACCCAGCTTTAACCACTTGGCTTCCAAAATGTACCTTCTTTGTGCTATGTATTGAATCAGAATTCCGACGACGGCACCGATCCCTGCCACCGACACTCCTTAGGGATGCTACTCTTGTATGCTTAGACACCAATCTGGGACGATACGATATGCACAGCTGGTGCATCAATGAGACAGGCAAGACTGTATTGCGTACGGCAGGAGAAGATGCGCACTACGCTGCTAGTACGTGACGTGATGCCATGCACATTTGTACAATGGAGTAACTTGGGTTGCGTAGGTACGTAAAAGTTGAGAAAAGTGGGCATAGGTTATGGAAGCATAGAGGTATGTACGTATGGAGTTCATCAAGAGCAGCCAATGCAAGAAAGCTGACGAGGATAGCGAGTAGCAAGGAAGATAGCAAATCTAGATATCGAGTGCGATGCGAGATAGCGGAGCGTATGAGATCGAGAGAGCACAAGACATATGATGAGAGTCAATGGGATGGATACAGTGAGTCATTGCAATTCGGTTCGTGGAGGCGTGCAAAACGGAACAAAACAAAATAGCAGGGTGAAGCGATGAAGGCAAGGTAATAAAAAGCATCAAGGTGAAAGCAATACGAAATATGCACAGCGAAAATGCCGGGGTGGGGGTATCGTCTGGTTTAGTCACGATTGAAACTGTAGGCGAAACCCGTGTGGTCGGTGGTCGAGGGTGGTCGCACGACGACGTCGGGTAAAACTTCTACTTTCCTGAGGAAGCCTCGTACTTTGCTGGTATCTGACCGAGCGAGTTTCAGCGGCTTCAGACTCTTGTTGCTAGAACTAGAATCTGGAGACGCATTCTCATCCTGCACAGGCGCTGCCCCTCTGGACTTCTGCCTCTTCCCGAGAGTCAAAGGACGAGTATCACTAAGCACCGGGCTGGCGGTGTTAGGGTCACGATCCTGCAGGAGTGTGAGGGGACGCAGGTTTCCGCTGGGGGAACCTGACTTTGTGCCTGATTGAGATGCATCTGCGTTGGACATCTTGCGCTGGAGCTTGCTGGCCTTGGGTATGAGAGGACGAACCGCCCGGGTTGACCATTGTGCAAAGGCGGACATGGTGGAAGTAGGCGCAGTGGGTTCGGCGGTGGAGTTCGTAGGTGAGACGTGATCATCAGATTTAACATATACAATGCTTGAGCGTCGGTTTTGTTTTGGCATGGGGGCAGGGTGTCTTGCTCTTGGTTTGTTTGAGACGGTGTTGTGTGGGGTGCTTTGAGCCTGGAGTTCAGATTCCAAGTCGGCAGCGAATTCCTCGAAAAGTGTCACAGTGGAGGCAGCAGAAGTAGGTGGAACCATGGACACGACGGAGGATCGTGCTGTGTCAATACCTTCAGGAACATCGGCACGTAATCCAAGGGACCGCGTCGACATGGCACGACCGAGGCCAGTGGAAGCCTTAGGGGCAACAGGTGCGCGATCTTCATGCTCATGCACGGTATGGAGATTGGCCACGGTGTTAGGCACAGAGTCGGCGCCAAACACAGTGTTCCTTCGGCCGAGCTCGACGTTGCTGGGTGTAGCAATGTACTGGCCCACTTTATGCTCCAAAGCACCTCGGATGTCTGCACTCCAGGTGGTCAACGAATGAATGCCGTCTTTGCCAAGACCAAGACTATTAAAAAGATACAGTCAGAATAATCCCATTCTGCCCCAATACAAGAGCATACCTGGGCAAGCTGAAGTGGTTCCTCTTGTGGGTGGAAGTCTTCCTTGCTCTGAGCTCCGTCGGGCGCCTTCTTGCCGGGGTAGAGTGAATTTCGGGAGAAGAGAAGTCTTCACCGAATTCGGCAAGTCTCTTTGCAAGCTTCTTGCCTTTGCTTTTGCTGAATGTGCCGGGCGGTGTCCAGTCGCCTTCCTTGATCCTCATGCCGTCCATGTTGATACCGGGGACGAGGAGTGGCAGCACGCCGGCCGTCAGAGCGTCGATCTCGTTCATATCGTCGACCGCACCGAAGGAAAAGCCGGATGAGAAGGATTTCTTGTGTGCGAGAGATGCCAGACGTGCCGCCCTCACATTGGGTGGCGTAGGGGGAAGGGGGAAGGAAGGAGGAGGGCTAATGTTGAACGAGCCAGCACTTGTCGGAGTTTGAGGACCGCTGATGGAAGCGAAAGATCGTGAACGAAGATGAGCGGAATGACGGACGGCCTGGACGGTGTTTGCGCCACTCGCGGATCCCAGAACCACGTCACGGTCGGCAGATTGTTGCTTATCCGGGGAAGAACCGGCGACGACGACAGTCTGCGCGAGAGTAGAATAGTGTCTCTGTGCTATCATGATCCTGCTAGCGAAAGCAAGGCTTTCGTCTCCTCCAGACAAGTGCGAGCTGGCTTTGGAATCCTTCCTAAGCCTCCCGAACTGTGCGCTGGTCTCGGAGCGAGGAGTGTTGTGGATCGTAATGGGGAGGGACGAGTCTTCGTTTTGGATGGGCAAGGGCGGCGTGAATTCACCGTCTTCCAATTCTTCGGAAGGGAGGACGGAGAGCTTGGGCATAGGTTGTAACATTCCAACGGCCCGACTCATCTTGCTCTTCCCATCGACCGCGTCGCCATTAGTAAGCCAGACATCACCGCTGCGACGACCCTCGACAACTGTGACACTCATGCTTGTGCTACGCTTATAGTCATGAGACCATTTGTAGGGACCGGTGCTTGCAGGAGAAGGACCGCGAAGAACATGTCCAGGAGCTTCCCCACGGACATCGAAAAGCCCAGAAGGAATCGGAATAGGGGACCGTAAGAGGATCGTAAGAGCCAGTAGGGGGGAAGACATGGTGACGGACAGAATTAGGAGGATTGACATCAGTGTGGATGCTGATGAGCGCTGTGAAACAGTAATCAGGTAAGGGAGGGACAAAGCCTATATCAAGCGGTAAGTATTAGGTCGATGAATGAAGGAAAAACTTACAATGGGAACCCAGATAACAATCAACCAACCGAGGAGACGGATCATAGAAATGTCAATAGTGGTTCCAGGAGGGGTAGCTAGTGCTGCAAGACCCTTCTCAGCCTCAAGGCTACCAGGGGCAAAACCATAACCGCCCAAAACTTGGGCATTCGCCATTTGTGGGGTTGTGGGGCGAGAAATTGCGGTCAAAGGGGTATGCAGATCGGTCGTGCTGGCATTGCGGAGAGTGCCCTCTCGATTAGAAGCGGGATAGCTCCATGCAGACATCGTTTGGTGGGACCCATTTGACGAGGTCAACCAAGATGTTTGCGATCCCAATCGTGTGCGAGGGTGGTCAGGAAGAGGAGAAGGTGTGTCCCGTCTGAATGGATCGGGGTCAGTGAGGGTTTCGGCGGTTGCGGACAAAGGACCGTATGGGGAAGGGAGAGGCGGGACAGGGGGGACATCGTCGACATTAGGTGTTGAAGAATTGAACCAAAAGGATGACTTTGCGGGAATGGAAGGGTGAGAGCCGATCTGAGGACGGCCGGATCCATGACCATGGTGCGAAGACGCCGCAGCCGTATGATGCGTCGAAAACGACCAACCTGAAATAGAGTTCTGGCGAGAGCTTGCGTTGGAGGTAATCCAAGAGGCACCATCGCGCATTGCATCAATCTCTTCAGTGGCATAAGAAGGTCTCGGTTTCTCCTCCATCATCCTGACGGGCGGCCAGGGGTCGGAGTCTTCGTTGAGAGCAGCGAGGTTGCGCTTGATGATGACGAGCGTTCCAATGAGTGAAGCGAAGGCTACGCTGCTGAGAATAGCGACCGTGGAGCTGAAGCTGATGAGGCCAACGAAAAGACTCTCGACACCAGTCCCTGAAATAACCCCTGCAACGGCAGTCGAGGTGACTGCGAGCAGAACAGTGGGAGCCCAGAGCATCCAATGCTTTGTACCGAAGGATACTGAACGTCCCATGCGGACATGGAGCAGGGTTATGGATGCCACCATAAGGAGGCAGATCTGCCTAATGGTCATGACAAACCACAACCTCACCGCAGATAGGGGATCGGCTGCATTGGCATAGTCGGAAGGACCACCCACGGCTTCATTGATTGCTTGCCAAACGAATATGGACAGCGCCAAAAGATCAAGGGATGCCAGCCAAATGTGGCTCTTGTCTGCGGCAGACAAGGATCGGAATTTAGGCAATCCAAACTCGGCCTGAAAAAAATAAAAGTAAGGACGACGTTGGGTGGATGTAAACTCATGTGGCACGTACCGGGGAAACACGTTTGCTCAAGGGGGAAGGCGGCAAAATAGGGATAACAATGCGAAGGATAACAAAAGCTGAACAGAGGAACGAAAAAAAAGCAAGAGCAAGGGCAGGAATAAGGGGGATCATGTTGTTTGATTCGTTGAGTCTTGAGGGAGCGTTATGGTGCGTGCGTGCGTGATGGCGTAATGCCTTCGTTGACGTGAGACCGTGGACAGCACAGAGGCCGTATGAACGAAACTGGAGCCTAGAGATGAACGAAGTAGTAAAAGTTCAGAACGGAATGCTCTTGTTTGCCAGTTATTTGGACGTGGTTGAAAAATACATATGGACCCATAACGCGACACCACGTGACCGCGCTCCTCTAAAAATAGAATTTCAATCGATGTCACGGCCGCGACCACCTTAACAACAGCCACGATATTGCGCTTGATGGACGGCCTTATCTGCACAGTGCACTCTGGCGAGGAAAAGGGCTTGAGACTCAGAGTGAGTATCTTTCTTTGTGTATGAAGCTACCTCTTTTCAACATCCAGTTCTCATTGATTCTCCAGCCGCCAGTTAGGATCCACCTAGTAGTAGGTTATGTCACCCCGAGATGGGCACCTCAGCGGATCATCGAGAGTTATTGCGCCTTGTATTCGATTTCCACCTCATATTGGAGAGACCTGGTCGTGGGAATAACGGAGGAAGTCAAATCAGGTCCCCATCAGCGTTGATAACAGCTTATCCGAATGGCGGGATTCATCGGGATTCTTCTCATGAAGCCCCAAATTTTGGCGCTTTATCGCAAATGTACAACTCTGGCTCTGAGTCTTGTGGCTACCTTCACAAGCCTTCACACCTAGGTACCGTGCTTCTGCGGATCATGCTTCCTGGACAAAAATAAGCGTGGATCATTTACAAGGGCCTCCTGAAGGCGGCCATATGTACGCGCTCGGATTTAGTATACAACAGCATGCTTCTCTGATTTGACATGCTACACCTCATGCTAACTCATGCCACAAATTACAGTTCAGGACACTGTATGATGCGCGCCCATATGGTACGCATACGTACTGGGCTGGGTTCTCCCTTATATTTAAAGGTCGTTGGAGTCAAATGTCGCTCCCTACCCGAGTACCTCCCCGTATCAAGCATCGGGAACGGCTATCCGTATGCGAAACTTTGCCCTCTTAGTCGCTCCCCTCGGGCTTTTGGCGCAATTGGCCACGGCTTCGCTCCCCGATGGACGACCTAACGCCAATGTTATGCGCCCGCCTGGAATCCCTAAAGTGAACTTGATTACCCCTGACGCACCAGTCGTTAGTCGGAACGGCACGGAGCTCCCTCCATACAACACCACGTACTTCTTCGACCAATTGATTGACCATAACAATCCCTCTCTGGGAACTTTCAAGCAACGATTCTGGCATACTTACGAGTATTATGAGCCAGGTAAGTTTCTTTACAAGTGCTACGTAGGATTACACTGAAATCTTCTTCCAGGCGGACCCATCATTCTCTCTACCCCTGGAGAAGGCAACGCCGATGGTCAGTCATATCCATTTCCTCCTCGTTAGTTTTGTCTGAAGGATATCGTCGTACGACAGGGTACTTCACCTACGTGACTAACAGGACTATCAACGGGCAAATTGCTCAACAGCAAAACGGAAGTGCCATCGTGCTAGAACATAGGTTTTACGGCTTCAGCAACCCTCGTCCAGATCTCAGCGAAGAAAGCTTGAAGCTCCACACGATCCAGCAGGCAATTGATGACTTGGTCTACTTCGCCAAGACTGTCAATCTCCCTATGCCAGGGGGAGATCAAGTGACTCCCGACAAAGCGCCCTGGATTCTCATTGGCGGAAGCTATTCCGGTACGTTCGCAGTTTGTAGGAGATTAGATGGCAATATCTAAATGGGTACATGTTTTCACAGGTGCTCTAACAAGTTGGACGATGGTCAAGTGCGTCTCTCGAATAAACTTCAGGTGTTCCTGCCTCATATTATCAAACTCAATAGCAAGCCCGGAGTATTCTTCGCAGGATACGGATCTTCGGGAGTTGTTGAGGCCATCCTGTGAGTTTCCCTGTGCTTCCTCTGCTGCCACGCACTTACATTACGACGATGTCAAGTAACTTCTGGGAGTATTTTGAGCCTGTTCGTTTGAATATGCCGAGGAACTGCTCCGCCGATGTCCAGGCCGTGATCGCCCACGTCGACAAAGTATTCACAGGAAAGAATGCTACTGCCATTCAAACAATCAAAGATTCCTTCGGTATGGGTAATGTTACCCACTTGGACGATGTCGCCGGTGCTCGTAAGTACAATCATTCTCGATTCTAAGTGTTAGCTAAGATCTTCACCAATCTAGTCCGCAATAACCTGTGGGACTGGCAATCGCTCCAAGTTACGTCTGGCCCAGGGTCGCAGTTCTACAAGTTCTGTGACACGCTCGAAGTCAAGGATGGGGTAAGCGCTCCTGCTACAGGATGGGGCTTGGACCATGCCTTGGCTGCCTGGAGTTCTTACTTCAAAAATACCTACTATGCGCGCAGTGAGTTTTCTTGACCTCATGCCGCACAGAATCGTTTGACTTACAAACTCTTATCCCAGTCTGCGGCACCGCGAACGCGGAGTGAGTCTATCATCTCGGGCTTTGGAACCTCACTAACTGATGTGATGTCCAGGGATTGTTTGGGCACGTACGATGTCACCCTACCATACTGGTCGGACACTAGCATCAACAACTCATGGCGCTCCTGGTTCTGGATAGTGTAAGGCTTCGCAGTTGTTGTCGTTTCCTTGACCATATTTTGACTTACAATCAATGCAGGTGTAACGAGGTTGGCTATCTTCAGGTTCGTCATACCATTGACCAAGCCTAGTCTGAACTAAGCCTTATTTTACAGGAAGGAGCACCTCGTGGACATCCCACTCTGGTCACACGTCTCGTTCAACCTGAATACGATCTGGTACTTCAAAGTCCTCGACTTTGTCCTTACTGCGCGCTCATCCTATTTGATAGCGCCAATGCCAGCAGATGTTCCCTGCTGCCTTCGCCAAACCACCCACGGTGCAAATCGAACGCACAAACCGCGTTTACAAGGGTTGGGACGTCAAGCTAAACCGTCTATTCTTCGCTAATGGCATGCGTGAGTTGACGCTTGCTCACATCCTTCGACACCTTTTACTAAACCCCTTGTTCATGGTCCTCAGGTGACCCATGGAAGGATGCCACAGTCTCTGCTGCACGCCACACCGTCCAGAGCACCCCCCAGCAACCTATTGAGGTTGGTGACGGCTTCCATTGCTCCGATCTCGGAACCGCGTCCGGTGTTGCAGACGCGACGGTGCGCGCGGTGCAACTTAAAGCACTGGGATACATGAAGACTTGGCTTGCCACCTGGAAGGCAAACCCCAAGCCTCACACAGCAATAAACGCACCAGCATCGGTGGCTGCCGCTGGGAAGCAGGTCATCCACGATGCTCAAGTTAAGCCTATCAATGCCTTCGTTAAAGGAGCAGGCACCGCTTAATTTCGTGGACATTCTTTGTATCAGTGGCTATATCGTTGGGATTATTGGACACTGAGCAGCGTGGCGGTACATTTCATCGCATGTAAACATAGGAAAATCTACGAATCTAGGGCTTCACACTCATGTTCTTCACCAAGCGTTGAGACCTGTCAGTGAGACTTCTCCGGGACCTTTCAACAAGCCAACTTTTGGCTTGCATGTACTTGAAGATCCCAACTGAAATTATATTGCTATGGTCCGCGAGGTAACTCGTGTCCTCCATGCGTTCAACACTTTCTTCGAGGCAATCCTTCATAAAGACCACGACCTGGCATTGGAGTCTATGAGAGAATCGATGTTTTCCAGTCTCTAAAACACTTGATGACATATATCTTTGACTGGAAAGATCCTGATGCTGCTTGAGACGAAGGCGGTCACACTTGTTGAGGAATAGAACTGCCTACACTATTTTGCCTGATAACTTGTTTGCTTGAATAGATCAAAATGTTGGATACTTATTGCGTCCCGACGATCGATATTTTCTATCGCGAATTAAAAAGCGTCTAAGAATTCCCTATCAAGTTCTAGAGTTCAGAGGAGAGACTTTATCACAACGGGAAACGCATGCTAGCAGGAGTTCGAAAAATCCTTCTACCTGTGAGCCGCGCCATCGACATCAGACATGCTTCTAGAGGTGACCAGAAGACTTACATCAACAGATTGCGCCACCAAGCAATTCTTACCGCCAGCGCCCCATGAATCATTGCAGGGCCGATAGTTCCAGATGTCCACAACGGTCTCTGCCAGTGTATGCGTTCCAGTGAGCTCAACATCGACGCGCTTTCGGATCGTCGTGAACAGCTCCGGGTGAGATACGTATGCGACGGTGAGGGCGTCGTGGAGAGGTGGCCCGTCATTAAAACCGAATGTCGATTTGTACGTGGCCGCAAAGAAGCTGATGATTGTCGAGAGGGTGTGGCGCAGGTTCGTCGCAGCCGGTGGGAGGATTTCAGTCCCGGAAGGCGAGCCTGGGCATAGAAGCTGTTGGTGTATCGCTCTTCTTACTATGGCCATATGTGAAACATTGATTGGAATCATAGTGGTCTTCACGGGTGCGTCGAGAACAATCTGCGTTGCGTGTGCTATGATAGGGGCGTTCTATGAGCAATGCAGGTTATAGGCTAGGGGAAGTGGATAATAGCTTACGATCACACATAATGTTAAATTCTGCAACGGCGGATCTGTTACCCATCCCGACTCCTCCACCCATGAATACGAACTCCTCCACTGCCTCTAGCAAGTCTGCGTAGGCCGCGACGAAGAGCGCGATGTTCGTCATCGGGCCGCTGGAGATGACCGTGACCTTATGCCCCGCGCCCTTATTCCAGGTCTCCTTGATCGACTTGGCCATCCCCTCGAGGGCGCGGACGGCCTCCCCATTGCAGTCGGTCGCGAACCACGACGGGATGTCAGGATCATCGGTAGCAGGGAGTCCCTCGACGCCGCCCAGACCATCGGGGCCGTGGATCTCTGGATCGTGCTTCACGGGTACCAAAAGTGGTTTGTCTGCGCCGCGGTACACGCGGATGTCGCGTTTCGCTCCGAAAGCGAGAAGGCAGCGGGCGGCGTTAATCGCCGTGCAATCGCTGGAGGCGTTCCCGTGTGTCTGTGATCGTGGATGAGCTCTGCAGGGTCAAGTGCTTATGGATACACAGGGCTTCACCGTCGATACTCCGAGGAGATGGATGTTTGGGCAGTGTAGAGCCAGTAAAATTGCTGTGGCATCATCATGCCCCTAGATGTCCGATCTGGCATCAGTACATAGAGCATATCAGAGGAAAAGAGATCAAGTCGTACTGGGTCCACATCCAACCACACGTATTTCGTAGCCATGACTGTTAATACTAGTCTCGTCAGAACGCTACTGCGGGCCGAAGGGAGAGCAGGGCTTGGACTATTTGAAGTATTTCACATTGACAACGACTACGAACGATGCACATGACGGAAAGTAATCAAGGTACATGATCCGATCGTTTACTTGTTGTCGCCGATTGCATGGCCAACAACGCCACTTATAATTCCGATGTGTCCAATAATTGAATTTATGAGATAGGAGTAATATGATGATAACAGATGTGGTGTGTGATGCGTACAGAGATGTACAATGAGTAAGAAAACAATTCGATAGCGGGATCAACAAGAAACCTTACGCCATTCCAGCGCGCATACGCATGGCCGGCTGTGCCGGACTGATGCTCATCGCCCCCAATGACTCCCCAAGCTGAAGTTCATCTCCACTAGGAGCATCCGACCGAGGTATGCTCAGGAACCCGCTAGATGCCAGCAGCTCCCCTTCTTCATCCTCTTCTTCATCCTCCTCTTCATCCTCCTCTTCCTCGTCGTCATCGATCGCGACAGACCCCCACTCGCGGTAGATACCTTGGATGTACACGTTGGACTTGGGCAGGCGGTACGGATCGAAGGGGAAGAACGTATTCAGCTCCGGGTTCGCGGCTGCCCCGAGCATGGAAGGGTGGATCGCGGAACTTAGGCGTTGCTGGGCTGGGGCCGAGGACGGGCCCGACGAGTGTGTCCGTGCTTCCGTGTCGGCGTGGGATCCATATTCGGAGCGCTTATTGGATTCGAGGATGGTATAGCAGTAGAGGAAGTCTGTCGCGTGAGCCACGCGAGCGAACTGGGCAACGACGTTGGCGGAGCACACCTGGAAGACAGAAGACAGCGTCAGCGGGTGCCCAGAGGGTGTGAAGGGACAAAAACTTACACGTAGAGGGTTGAGTAGCGATGTGACTAATCGCTGTAAGACGCTTAATTGCGGGATCCACTTCTTCCCACCTTTATCTGCAACCAGGAACTCATCGTCCCCATCCTCGTCCTCCAGCAGATCACGCCATCGGAAGCAAAATATCAAAAACACTGCTTGTGCCACGGCATAGAACACACTATGCTGGGCCATGCCGCGACCCCCAGATCCCAGCGCGCCGTCACGCGCCAGCTCCTCTACGCCATCCAGATGCGCCTTCAGAAACCCGCAAAGCACACCAACAACGGTTCGAGCGCCTTCCCTGTCCACAAACGTTGCACGGCTTACGAAGCTGCCGATGTATGAAGCAGCTGCAGCACGCGTTACCGCAGGGGTGTTCGTAAGCGTGAGCCCGTCTGCACTTGTCTCGAGTAGTGCGCGCTCGACGAGCATGCCCTGGAAGATGTCGGCGAACTCGGCGTCGAGGGAGGTGTACCAGAAAATGAGGAACTGGGTGTAGCGTGATTTGAAAGTGCGCAATATTGTGCGGTCAAAGATGGACAGGAGGGTGTGAAATTGAGTGCGAAGGAGAGCTTTGCGGCGTTCCGCTGTTTCGGAAGTGGGAGGCTCTTGGGGTGGTAGTATGGGTAGTCCGGAGGTGGTTGAGGCAGAGGGGGATGCTGAAAGGCTTGGAGACAGTAGCGGAGACGCTGAGGATAACGGTAGGCCATCAAGAGGAGGAAGGTCGGGTAGTGGCGGGGGAAGTTGCAGGGTCCCAGAGGTCGTGATGGATGTATGGTTACGGTGGAAGTGGTCGAAAATTAGTGTTAGTATGGCATCGAGCTTCTTCACCATGTCTTGGATGTAGGTAAGATTTGTAGGAATTTCGGGCGCTCGAACAACGTCGTCCATGTCTCCAGCATTCGATGATATGTCACTCAGGTTCCCATCATCGTCGTCGTCACTCTCATTCTCTGAATCCGAGTCGTCCCCTTCCTGGCCAACGAGAGTGTCAAAAGGATCTAGCTCAAACACGTCCTCCGGGGCAGCTTCGTCCTCATCTAATTCTTCGAGCTCTACTTGGATCTCGACCTAGCAGGACCTTGATGAGATACGAAATTCATTCGTCTCAGAAGGTTACGTACATCTATTTGAATAGCACGGTCGACGATGGTGGCAAGAATCTTGTCGGCAAGTTCAGGGCAGTATACGGAGACACGGAGTAGATTGCGAATGTATGTCGTTTGCGCCAGTTGGTTCTGTCGCTTATGGGGGAAATTGCGCACGAGGAGCGGCTGTAGTGTGGATGGCAAGGTCGGAATCAAGGCGAGCAGATGCCGGAGCAAGTCATGCAGCCTATCGTAGATCACCCGGTGGGTCAGCGGGCTCGAAGATCCTTCTGGCATGCCTGCATCTAGTGCTTGTAGTCCAGATTCTGCAACTCAGCTGTTCAGAACCGCGGCGTAGATGGATGAGAGTGTGGGACGCACGGTGTGTAAATCCTTGCGCGATCTTGCCCAAAACAAGAGATAGATACTCTGGTCGCGCACTTATAAGCATCCCGATGAATACAGTGTATGATTTGACGGTCGCCGAATCGAGTGTAGTCCAGGGCATGTTCACGATTGCGTGCACGAGCCCGGAGTGTGTCCGTTCTAGTCGTGAGACGACATGGGAGAGGGCCAGGAGCCATAGGCGCAGCTGTGCAAGCTGGGGCACACCATCCGTGGACACGGCTTTTGGATTGAATTGGTTGATCAGCTCGTCGAAGGGCTCGTTAACACCCTAAAGAGTGGTTAGAAATAGTGGTCGTGTGATGATCGGTGCAGACACACATTTGTCTTCTGCTGCAGCGCATTGTGCACGAAGGCGAGGTACATGTCCTTTTTGTACTTTTCATCCTGCTTGACCCTGGAGTTGGTGGCGATGGGTCTCCGTATGAGAAGAGAGGAAACGAGTGGGTCAGCTTTTTGGTGGCCTGGAGGTCGCTTGGCATCGATTGGAGATTTTGGGTGGGCCATGGGGTCGAGAAACCTGGTATTGAGCGCCTTCGGGCCAGACCTGGGTGCTCTCTGGTTGAACTGAGAATGCCGGGAATGTGGATCCATGGGTGTGGTAGTGACTGGCACGGCACCGTGAAGAAACAATTTTTGATGGATGTGATTGCGTTATGTAATCCAGGCTTGGGGCAAAGTCCCTGAAATAATCTGACTGTCTGACTCCTCCGAGTCTCTCCCCTTTTCGCCATGTCCGCCTCCACTTTCTCGTCGGCGCACAGGATATATGTCAAGTCACTCTACAAGCGTTCCCTGAAAAATGCGTTGGACTGGACAGTCAGGAGAGACTTGTGGAGGCCACAGGCTTTGGAAATTAGGGCAGAGTTCGAACGAAACCGGTGCGTCGTGTAAATTCTTTCATTCAATGCCTTGACTTATGATTACACCTACAGAAATGTGCATGACCCCCGCGCACTGGCTACCATCTTAGAAAAGGCAGAGGCTGAGCTTGCCGAGAGGAAGCACCCTGACCCTTACATTCGTGAGTAGCGCGTTCGAACGCTTGTTGGGTAGACTGAAACCAAGCGCTTCAGCTCCCAATTTCCCTGGCGGTACCAAATGGTAAGACGTTCGATGCTCGCAGTTTGAATTGTGCTAATCACGAGCTTCATGGCAGGGAACGAAACATTCCAGTACGGAGTTCCTTCTGATGTTGGTTCATTGACTGATTAGTGCTTTCAGCCTCCCATGGGTCCTTTGTATGATCACGAAGCGGCGGCGGCGGAGCATTAGAAGTAAAGATGGACCGCAGGGCCGAGTCATCGATGGATTGGATGGATCTGGTGCTACAAGAGTAGTTAGTACTAGTAGTCGCGATATCACATGGTCCGACTATACGCACGTGCCAAATGGAAAGATATATCTCGGACCGCACATGTCCTCTGTCCTCTCTGACCACCATGAATTACATCCGGGGCGCTGTCAGCGCAATCAGCGCTCCGTATCAATACTACAAGGATCTCCCCCCAATCAACCCCTCTACTCTCACTGGTGCCATTGACGTGATTGTCATACAGCGACCCACCGGCGACGGCGACACCGAGCTCGTGTGTTCACCCTTCCACGTTCGTTTTGGAAAATGGCAGGTTCTGCGCCCAGGAGAGAAGAAGGTGCGTGTATCGCGATGTATGACGAGAACTGCCACCCAACACTCCCCGCAAGGTCAATGTCTCCGTCAATGGACATCCGATTCCGTTCAACATGAAAATCGGCGAAGCTGGTGAAGCCTTTTTTGTTTTCGAAACGGAGGACGACATTCCGGAGGATCTTATTACCAGTCCACTTCTACAGCCCACTCGCCCAGACGAGGTTGGGCCGCAGGAAGAGCCTGTGGCAATCGATAGATTCGGCGCGAAGCGAACTCCGGAAGAGAAGCAGGAAATGGAGCCAGATGACGAAGGCGCAGTACACATCAAGGATGAAGAGGAGAAGCGAAAGGAAGGTCCTGACACGCAGGAGCCTGAATTTCTGGACCTCGATGCACAACCCTCAAAGCCTGGCGACGAGGACAAGAACGTAAATATCACACCGAAACCGAGCTATGCTCGTCCCGCCTTCTCGCGTGAGCCCTCACAATTTGATGACCAGAAACCTGCCCCCGGTCTACCCTCGCCACCTCCAACTCCTACTCACAAACCTTCGGCGAAGATCACTCCCGAGATGTCCGAACAAGATCAGCGCGTTGACGCGGCTCTTGAGTCTGTGCGCGACCAGCTTCATGTTCCCGAGGTCGAGTATCATGATAGTGAGTGCTACGGTCTTTATAATTATCTCTTCACTCACCGACGACCTTCAGATGTCGCCCTTGATGTTGAAGGATACCACTCACGCCATGATCGCGAAAGGTCAGACCGCACCGTTAGATCATCGGGAATGTATCGCTTTCCCTCCAGCAGCCAGTCCAGTGCGTGATTGCATTCTAATCACGGAATCATACTGACATTGTAGCTAGGATCGGCTACTCCGTCGCCCGTCCGTGGACTGGGACTAACACATACTGAGTCCGATGATGCACAGGCAATACCTTTTCCCTCATTCCGCGCCACGTCAGAACCGCCGCCAGACGCGAGCGACCACGCCCACACAATGTCGTCATCGTCGCACAAGGCCTCTTCTTCCAAATTGAACGTGCTGACGCCCGTCCAGGAATACTCATGGGAGTGGGGCGCGTTCCCACAGCCTTCCCCTATGAAGGCATCCTTCGGCATGGGCGGACGGCTCGAGGGGGGCCTCGGCAGGTCATGGAATAAGAAGAAGGCCCATCCCAGGGCTAGCATGGACTTATCAGGCTTAGATGTGCCAGAGTTTAAGGAGGACGATGGAGCTGCCGAGGCAGAGCACGAGCATGGGAGGAGTCGGAGTGTGCCTCCAGAGTTGGAAGGTAGCCCGGCGAGGGATCGAAGGATCAAGGAGCTTGTCGAGGATAATGAGGAGTACAACGAGCCGGACGAGAGGGAAGAGGAGAGTGTTGCATTTGGTCAGGGTGGACAGCTCAAAGCCAGCAACAAGGATCCCACTAGATTCATCCTCTATATCGAGGGTCGGAAGCTACCATTTGAATTGAGTGTTGTGCCACCCACGGAGGGTACTGCAGAACCATTATCGGAGCCGGAGGAAGGTGCAGATACTGAGGCCGGGACCAGGGGAAGGAGGAATAGGTTCGGGAAGCCCGGCGGGCTCAAGGCTTTCAGCGGACGCGACGAGGTCGAAGCGGCGAGGCTATTTGATCAAGGAAAAGTCGAGTACCAGCGGTTCATGGAAGACGACGACCTAGTCAACGACCCAGGCCTTGTGATCAGATGGGCTGGTGACCAGTTCGTTACGCTTTCGGTCCTCGCTATGTTAGGGCTAACCTCACCTGCTTAGATACATCACTCGCAACGATGGGTCACCACTGATGCGCGCGCTCGTCCACTGGCGCGATGCGACTTTACAACAGACAGCTCAAGATCTGCCATCACGTCCAGCGTCGCCCGTCTCTGATGAAGAAGTAGAAGAGCGGTTACTGTCTCCCGCTCCTTCTTCAGATGAACAGCCTGAAGAAAGGCACCATCATCGGTCGAAATCAGAGCCTCCAGAGAAACCGCAAGGCAAGCCAACATCCTCGTCCTGGGTCCATTGGTGGAATCGCAGTGGGCGGAAGAAGACCGAGGCGGAGAAGAAGGATGCTGATATATTAGCAGCTCCAGGTGTGAAGAGTGAGCGGCCTGGACTTCGGGGCACAGCGTCGGCACCTCTTGATGTGAGCTGCGACACCCGTTCCTATGACTTCTAAACGCTGAATTTCACTTCTCCTCGTCCTAGGGTGTGATGCCCCCCGATGTCGTCAGCTTTGAACCCAAGAGAGTTTCCAGGGAAATCCCGCCGGCCGAGTCAGCACCCGCGTATCCTTCGACGCCAGTGCAGCCACCAGCCAAGATAACCCCAGTTGTCGCCCCTGTCTCCCCAGCAGTGTCCCGCAAGTTCGCCAAGACGCTGCGCCTGACCTCTGACCAGCTGGTATGTTCTCACTTTGAGGGTTCGCGTTCAGGCAGCTGAATAAGTCTGCGCGTTTAGAAAGCCTTGAACCTGAAGCCTGGCGCAAACACTATCACGTTCTCCCTCTCCACCTCTGGAACAATTGCGTGCACTGCGCGTATATTCGTCTGGGACTCGACAGACTTTGTAGTCGTCTCCGACATCGACGGTACAATAACGAAGTATGTTCATGTATCCTCAACCTGTATTGTATAGTAGCTTTGCTGACATTACTCTTCTTTTTCTTAGGTCTGATGGCTTGGGCCACGTCTTCGCCATGATTGGCCGCGACTGGACGCATCTCGGTGTTGCGAAACTCTACACGGATATCACACGGAATGGGTACAAGATCATGTACCTCACCTCACGCGCTATCGGACAGGCGGACGCCACGCGGGATTATCTGAAGGGGATCAAGCAGAATGACTACCAGCTCCCGGAGGGCCCTGTCATCATGAGCCCCGACCGGCTCATGGCTTCGCTGCATCGGTGAATCTTATTGAGTATCCGACAGGGGTTTCCACTGATAAACTTCCCTTTACTAGTGAGGTCATCATGCGCAAACCCGAGGTTTTCAAAATGGCGTGTTTGCGGGACATCCAAAGGTTGTTTGGAGAAGCGTCACGGAATCCTTTCTATGCTGGTTTTGGAAACCGTATTACGGACGCCCTGTCGTATCGTAGTGTGAACGTACCCAGTGCACGTATATTCACCATCGATTCATCAGGAGAGGTTAAGATGGAGCTGCTCGAGCTAGCAGGTTACAAGTCCTCGTATGTCATCGACATCATCGTTTTGTTTCGGGTAGACTTACGATTGTTTGCAGCTATATCCACATGACCGACCTGGTGGACCAGATGTTCCCACCCATCCACCGCAAATGGATGCCCGAGTTCACTGACTTCAACTACTGGAAGGCGCCCATGCAGGACTTCCCCCTGCCAGACTTCTCACCACCATCGCCTGCACTCAGCGCGCGCTCCGACACGTCCAATCGCAGCGCCCTCGCGCGTTTGCGCAACTTCAGCCTTGTGCCGAGCCGACAAGGCTCCACCCGCATGTCACCGCCACCCGCAGAAGAAGAGGAGCACGAACGCAAGAACTCGCATCTGCGGCAGTTCTCGTCGTTTGAGAAGTTGAGCAACACGCTTGGGTTTTCACAGACATCGTTGATGGCGGGCGGTCGGCGGAGTACGAGCCCGGACTCGTCTTCGTCGGTGTCGTATGACTCGGATGACGATGAGGGTGAAGATGGAGAGGGAATAGATCGGAAGCGGAGGAGACGGGAGCGTAGACGGAGCATGACGAGTATGCCGGGGACCCTGGATGAGATGCACTTTGGCATGGACGACGATGATGATGAGGATGAGGAACCACATTATGGTGCAGAGGGTGAAGATGGCGAGGAGGGCAAGATGGACGACCATGAGGATGCTGGGGACGAGGCTTTTGATGAGGACTTGTTGGCGGCTGGGGAGATGAAGAACGTCCCCTTCTTATGAGGCATGCTATCTATACTGTTTCATGTGTAATAACCTGTAATTCCTGCAAAAACATTGCATATCCGCCCCTTTGGGATGTACACCGTGAGGTGACTGATATTCCATTGTGGCCTCTGTGTAGCGCACGTCAGAATATTCCACCATGAGAGAAAGAACGATAATATTATTTTTGTTCGTCTCTAGTAATCGAGAGAATACGCTATCTTCATGCTACCATAGCGCCTGAGCTGGACAAGGACCTGGCCTCCATGTCTCCTTTCGCGTTCAAAGGTTTCTATCGGGTGGTCTGGAACGTCAGTCAAGATGATGATGATCACCATCGTCCTCTCCTTCGGCGAGGGGGGCCTCAAGACATCGATCTACAATGACCCTGCCAGCCTCTGAAAGGGCCATTAAATCACCTGCGAGATCGATTGTGCTGCTTCTCGTGAGGGAATTAACCTAAGATCCGAGTCAAAAGTTCAGGGACATGTGCAACTTTTGTATAAATGAGGTCGAACGGAAAGATACCATTTTGCAATTCTTCTTGTGGCGCAAAACCCAGTCCTTCCTTTGACAATCCGGGCCACAATAGCTGGCGACAAAACGGTCAGAAACACTGTAGTTCCGCCCCATGTGAACTGGTAAACAGACCGAATGCAGCGGCATGCCGAGCAGAGCCTAGTGGCTGGGCTGCATTCGCATGTGGCACATAGCCCAGCAGGCTTACGCTGAATTCCCGGCGACAGCGTTTCTTTGAGGCCGTACTCGTCGCGCTGTGTGCGGGCACGGCGAAATTTGCCTGCTCGTATTAGAGAAACGATGAGTGTAAGCAAAACAGACTTCAGCAGTTGGAATAACCTGCGATGTCCGCCTTTATAGCCATATCATCGAACTTTTTACGACAGGAGTAATCTTCACAGCAAATGACAGCTTTCCCATGGAAGAAAGGTTCCTTTATGATGAAGTTGAAATTGGGTGCTTGCTGGAATATACGCCCAGGTTTCGCTGCAATGAGGCTTGAGTAACCTCCGCGTTCAACCAATCAATCGTAGCGAACCGCATGACCAGCAGAGCCAATTCTCCAACGACTGGAAATTTCGTGAGATCGCCACATGGCCTGGTTTAGCAAGGACTGAACATACCTTCATTTCTTCAAACCAGGCAACGGCAAGGAACCGACCGAGTTCCACTTGTTTTTCAGGTTCAGAATGAGACAAACCACGGGGATAGGGGTATGGTGCAACAATATGTATCTTTGCCAGCTGCTGCAACGGTTACATAAATGAACACAGAATCGAAAATGACATGCGTGAAGCCTAGAGCTCACATTGGTGCTCAGATTTTCTTCTACCTTACCCCAGACGTGGATTTGTAGATCGATTGCATCAGGTTCCCAAGCAGGTTCCTTGAAAAGATTTAGATCAAGAAGATTTACTGAGAAGTTCATATTCCTGAAGATGATTGTTTAGCCAGCAGTGTCTGTTCCTTGCTAAGGTATGATTGTACCTCAGTCCTGAGTTCTACTGCAATGATAATAAAACCGTTAAGCGTTAAGACAAGAAAAGATCAATGACTCGGAGCAACATACCTAGAAGAGGGATGAGAATTAGGAAGAGAATCCCTGAGGATGTCTCATACCACCGTCATCCTCTTCTATGGTCTGAGCGAGGTCTGAGTGGGGTCTGAGTCTCAGATAGTACTGCCGAACCAGTGACCAGGATGCCAGAAAGGGAACGCGATTTGTATGCGAATGTTATGCAGTGCCGGGGCATGCTTTGTTTGGTAATGCACCACTGCTCCCAAGCATGAGGCTGATTATCCCTTTCTTCATATCTATCCTAATTCATGAACGATGTCCGAGTTCAACCCCCCGCACCGCCAATCTGCTATAATAGGCACCCCTCAAAGCCGACGGTCCGGTCAGCAAGCAACTCCCCCGGCCTTCCAGGCTCCAGCCGTTCCGGGGGAACAATATGTAGTTACACCCGCAGGCGCGCTGCATGCACCTGACAGCGATGCATTTAATGTGGACCCAAATTCTCCCTACCTCGATACTGCAGGAAGCCGCCCCGACACAAATCCTGCTCCCACTTCAGCTAGAAGCGATAATAAACGATTCGTTGGGGGGTTCGTTGCTGCAGTAAAGAAAGCCGTGCGTCAGCAAGGTTCCAGCCAGATGCAGCCGCATCCAGAGGAAGGCCGCCCGCTCGCTAGAGGCCACAACCCAGAGCAGAATTATGGGGGCTCGCCACCACCAGCAGCGGCTGAATACCATTCAGGTTCAGTGCATGCTCACCCTATGCCTAGTGCTAATTCCTCCCCTGTTGCGTCATCTTCACATACTGCGCACGAATCCATCGAAACAGGAACTCACGATGACGACATTACAGCCGTGGAACACGAGAGGGTCCCGGTTGGAGAAGTCATAGGCAGTCCTGTTTACGTCGAACCCCAGCCAGGGTCCGATTACGCGAAAATGGACTCACCACGGCGTTCGATCACCTCCCTAGCGTCATACGCGTCTCGTATCCAGAAATTCTTCAGAGACCTCAACGACCTTCCATGGGTGGCTGAACGCGTGACAGTCGACTACGTCCCCGGAGAGTCCAAGGGCCGCCGCCAAGCTCGCGAGCGTCGCGCACAGCGCCCCACTTCGTGGTACGGTAACATCCCGAACGCCCTGCCAGGCCACCACAACATTGACCTTTTCTCCGAGACGACATCGCCGACCTCGCTCCCGAGGACGCACCAGGATACGCGCCAGCCCACGCTTCCATACTCGGCACAGCGCGAGGTCATTTTCCGGATCCAGAGTCCCAATGAGCAAACCCAGAATATCCCTTATGTGTCCGTGGTCCCCGCTTCGTATACCCTTACTCCGCCCGCTGCCCCCGTGCCCCACGATCGGCCTCGCGCCACCCACCATACCCCATCTACAGCCGGCCAAACCCCGACCCAGTCTCAGCCTACTCCAGAACCCCTCCCTGCAGCCACACCAGCGCAGTCACCTGTGCCTGTGTTCCGGCCTTATGGCGAGACCTATCCGATGGGGTACGTGCCATACCAGCAACAAGCGGCCGTAGCGGAGCAATACAACGGTCTCTCGCACCATAATATGTCGCAGGTTCCCGCGAGAGCCGTGTCTTCGACGTCCGGCACAACTACGCACCCTAGTCGCCCTGTATCGACGCAGGCTACCCAGCCAAGCCGACCGGCCTCGAATGCTGCGACCCCTCGCTTGCATCGTCCGGCATCAATGCAGTACCCATACCCTGTCACGACACCTGCTTAGATCTATGTGATTTCTTTGTTTTTGCACACGACGTTGATTTTCATTCACATGTTTTCGCCATGCTGTAGCTATTACTTAGATAACTCTTTTTTCTCCGCGTAGTCCTGGCTGGCTCCACAATGGACGGACGGATTGACGATAGGAATGCAATGATGTAAAATACTATAATATATACACGAGCTATTTGACAAATGGATCGCCGGCGTTCTTTGACTTGCTTGATATCAAGCAACGCCCATCATGATAAGCCCGTTCATACTTAGCAGAAGGAAAAAAATTGTTATAAAGATACCCCTGTGTACAACTAACTTGGTATGTAAATCCGTGAAATCTCTCTAGGTATATGCGTCATAATCATGCATCGTAATATCGACTCTGCGGTCGCCCACCACCACTCGCCCCATCCAAGAATATCTTGCTCAAGGGTCGCGTAGGACGCGCCCTCCGCTTGCCTTCCCGCATGCTGCGAATGGCCTGGTCCAGGTCCCCACGGCCCACGGATCGTTTTCCAGCGGCATATCCTTGCGAGGATGCGGGTGGTGGGCCCAAGGCTTGTGGCGAAGGAGCGGGCGCCGCCTTGATAGTCTGTTCGGAACGTGTGAGCGGTGCAGAGACGGAAGAATACAGCCGACTGACATCCTCCTGAACCGGTTCCGATTCGGCGACCACGACTTCTGGGGCTTTGGGTGTTTGTGGTCCGAGCTTCTGCTCCGCGTCATGGACTTCGAGAGCACATTTCTGCCACGAGTAGGATGGTTAGTACATTAGGACGGAGCTGAGGTAACTGGTTTCGTTTACCTGTAGAGACGACGAGAAGGACGCAACGAGGCCAAAGAAGTCTTCAGGCTTCGGTGCTTCTGGTGAATTAGGATCTTCACCAAAATATGCTAGTAACGAGCGAAGCTCTCCGTCCAAGCTGTTGCTCATGTTCCTCAATGCGTCCACGCTTGAGCTGACTTGCGCCACAAATGGCTAGGGGAGGTGTTAAACAAAACGCCTTGCCACATAGGAGACGGTGAAGAACAATTTACCTGCATGACATCAATGAACCGGTCGTCCGCCAGGGTCCCGACCTGACGTATCTCTTTGATTTCAGTTTCGACTTGGCCGAAGCCCGAAACTAAGGCGTTCACAGATTGAGAAATCGTTTGTACGGACACTACATGCCAAAAATGAGAGTGGAACATATTGTTCAGATGAGCAACGAACCTCGGGCTGCAGGTTCCAAGTTGGGAAGATCCTCGATGAATGTCACCAGCGAAGGATCCGTCCGCATGAGCACTCGGGCAAGATAGTGGAGCAGGGTAGGACAATCTGCGCCGCCTTTCGCAGTCTTCGTTTCCTTCAGCTACACGTAAATATTAGCACGTTGGTATGTTACGGAAAGTGATCAGTGGTCACTAACCTTAAGCAAGGCGTCGAGTTGGAAACCGCGTGCGCCTCCTCTGAAGGTCGATCCATTCAGAGCGTTACCAACGGACAAGACTGCCTAGATATGCTATCAACATGGCCCACAACTAAACGAACAATAGCCAGACCTGCAATATCTGCTTAAACTTCTTGGAGGTTCGGAGTTCATGAGAGGCGTTGCGCAAGATGTTTAGTTCTGGTCGAATCTCGGCGATGTCAAGGTCAAGTTTCCGGCGATAGAGCATGCAGTCGAGTCGCTCTGCAAGACGAGGAATAGTCATGATCTGTCGCTCCCAATGAGAACAGCACCAAGATAGAGAACGCTAGGTATTACCTGATGGAAATATTGATCTGCTTTGGCCAGTTTCTTCACGTCCCCAAAGTCCTTGATGCGTGCAATCTAAAAATCGTTGAGTGGCTTTTGTTACAAAGATAAGAATGTCGCTGCCGACCTCTTCAGATGTCGGAAGCTGTTTGCTGACCGCCTTTAGATCGTCTACGGATAGCTTATCGTCATCTAGGTCCAGCAATGCTTGACGAATCTCTGGGAAGCCCATCTTGATACGTGCTAGCATTATGGCTGCAAACAACGATAGATGAGACGTGGTCGACGAATAATAATTTTGCTCGCTACTTACCAACGTTGTTGGCACGCGTGATATCAAGGAGTGTTGTGACGTTCTGCTTCCTGGAAGGACTGAGGATTTGTGAGGGGGTTGAAGGAGAACTGTCGATGATGAACGTGGCTTCCAAATCCTCCATATTGAACTGAACATCGGCAGACACGTCGTTCCAAACGGTTGATGCAACACTAGGGCCGGCGAGCTTGTTCCAGAAGAAAGGCTTCAGCCGTTTGGCAGGACGGGTAACCTTCAACCTGCTGTTCATCTTGAAGGCAGAGGGCGGTGGCGGTGGCGGCGGAGGACCTCCAATTCTGCCAGGACTAAGTGGCCCTGGAGGAGGGGGTGGCGGGGGTGGAGGTGGTGCACCGTTTGGTGATGGCTGTGGAGGTGGAGGTGGAGGTGGTGGAGGCGGAGGTGGAGGCGCTGGAGAGGGCGAGCCCGTCCCAGGCGAAGGTGAGGAAAGTGGCGGTGGAGGTGGAGGGGGCGGGGCATGAGGAGTGGATGGAATGTGACTATGGCCTGGCAGAGGTGGTGGAGGTGGCGGAGGCGGCGGTGGCGGGGGAGCAGACGTTGCTGGGGATGAAGAATTGATTGCAGGAGATGCGCCATGTGAGTTTGATCTCACTGGTTTCTTCGAGGATGGTGGAGGCGGAGGTGGAGATTTCGCTTTAAATTCCTTTTCGGTCTTGGGTCTAGCCAATAATTGTGCTTTAAGCTCTTGCACCTCCTTGGAAAGTGAGACGATTTGTTGATCCTTCTGGGTCAACTTTTCGATTGCGCGCGCGGCAATATGCTCGGCATCCATCCCAGCATCTCGATCTTCTTCCCGAGCTTCCTCGCGTGAGACGAAGCGTGTGTAGACAGACTCCAAAGCACGTTTCAAGTAGGTAATCTCCTTTTCCTTGATTCCGAGAGTTGAATCCAGTTCACCATTCTAAATCCGGTTCTAACGATTGTCAAGCAAGCATAGATAGAACGGGCGTACCTTCGTCTTCAACTTGGCGATCTCTTCCATTAGCGCATTCCATTTCGCTCTATCTCGCTCACGCTTGGCACGTTCATCCTAACGGAACAATCATAAGTAGAGCAAGGATAAATGAAGTGATACCGTACAGCGTCGCGACCGTCACCAGGATTTAACGCTTTAAAACGATCGAGCTCAGTCTGAAGCTGAAGGACTTGCTTCTCCTTCTGTACAAGTCTTTGAACTAGACCATGGAAGTTCTGCACGCCTGATTATTCGAACATCAACGGAAATGAGAGAAAATAAGTGTACCTCAGAACCACTTTTGCCCACGGACTTTGTTTGAGGAACCGGCAGGTTGAGGGGTAGTGATTTCAGTGTATTGATCTCAGCAACCTTTTCGTTGAGTTCGTTGCGCAACTCTGTCCTCTGTGGCAAATTCAGCACAGTAATTCAAGGGAAGAAGAGACATACCTCGTCGCTGAGCTCTTCCACTTTAATTCTCAACTCTTCCAACTCCTGTTCCACGATAGTATCACTTTCAGACGCTGCTTTAACTTCCAGTTCTTGCCCCGTTATATGCTGAACAGATGCTGCGAAGCGTTTCATGAATACGTGCCAGCTGTCGTCGCTAATTGACGGG
Organism: Lyophyllum atratum; assembly: GCA_014905825.1. Classification (NCBI taxonomy): domain Eukaryota; kingdom Fungi; phylum Basidiomycota; class Agaricomycetes; order Agaricales; family Lyophyllaceae; genus Lyophyllum; species Lyophyllum atratum. The sequence continues at coordinate 2,421,026 of JACGCN010000002.1, read as the reverse complement.
ATGAAGCAGTTAGGTGAGTATGCATTGGAAGGGGAGAACACTACATACAAATTATCAAGTAAGGCTGCTTGCTCAACAAATCGGTCCAGAATAGCAAATAAGTCTGCCTTCAGTTGTCTGGGCGAGAAGGAAATGAGTGGAAATTAAGAGCCAAGGAGATAACTACTTACATCCCAACATCCCTCTGAAGGATTTGACCATAATGATTCAGGATCTCTACCATCATAGGGTATAATTCGCCGTGTTGCTTCGCCAGGACCACTAGATCCTCAAGAGCGACCTCTGAATCAGATCGCTGCCGTACATGCCCTTTAGCATCACGAGTTAGCAGGACACGAGCACGCTCCCGCATATCTTCCTCATCCTCGAATTTCTCCTCAGTGTAGACATCCAATTGTGTCAAGAGCGAGTCTGGAGGTTTGATATACCGCAAAGCCTATAGAAAGGTTTCATTTGTTCTGCGAGATAGGCAGTGATAACACTGCGCTCACCACAATGACTTCGTTTAATCCCCTCCTTCCCAACTCTTCCCTCAGTAGTACGCGATCTTCGAGGGATTCGGGACAATTCGTAAGTGCGTTAATAAGCGTCATAGAGGCCGTGCGAGCTTCCCATACGCCTTCTTCTTCGCTCCCAAAGCCAACAACGCTGTCGTCATCGGAATCGTTGTCGAGATCCGGGAGTCGCAGGGATCCTATGAGCCCTTCGAAACGGAAAGACTCGTCATATGCAATTCGATAGTCCGACAGAGCTGAAAGAACAGCTTTATGGCCATCGGTCAGAGAGAGCACACAGATCGCGGCCAGAACCTCGAATGCCAAAGTGCGGAGTTTTAGAGAAGAAGAGTGAAGTGAATAAGCAATATGGGTGATTGTTGTTGGCGACCGCAATACTTGATTGAACCCAGGCTGAAACCAGTGGTCAGTCAAATTGGCAGGAGACTTCAACTCGATCGACTCACCTCGGTGTTCAACAGGACTCTGAGGCATTTGATAATCTCCAGTAAGACGTTGGTCTCCATTTCAATTAACTCGCGCCGTTTTCCGCCCTTGGCTACCAGGCCGGCCAATAACGAACCCAACACGTCCAACCCTTTCTCCGTGACAACGAATTCTTCGATCCAGACTATCTTGGCAGTAGATAGATGAACGCGTAAGGATATCAGGTGTTTCACGAGCTTGTTGTCTGAAGTTTTTCCGCGCAGAGCATCGACGTACCACCTGGCCGGCTTATTGGTGTCCTGTATACCCCTCTCGCCCGGAGCTTTCTCACCTCCCGAGGATACCCACCACCTACCCCAAAGCCCGCCTGTATTCTGAGGTTGGAGTGGTTGCATGTCTTCTACCACCTTCTCTACTTGCGCCTTCCCCTTCCCTGACGAACTCGAATCGAATTCACCACTTAGTCGGTTGGTATTCGAAGAAATCACAGGGGGAGCAGTTGTCGCTCCACCCCAACCGCCGACAATAGAGAATCGGCGCATCAAGCCTGCGTCGCCAGTGAGCTGAGGTACCAGACGGGGTATCAGGGTTGAGCCGCTAGACGGTCCATACGATGCAGAATAAGAGGGCTGGCCCTCATGCTGTCCAAGTTTAGGTGTAGACGTTCGGTTTTGGTCGAGGAGATATTTCTTGTGGCTTGGCTGCAGCTTATACATGGCATTTCGTTTCTCTCCTGTCAACCCCATGTCATCCTGTATAGTAATGAGAAACAAGTATTGTTTGACCATAAGCTTTAGCATACCAACATATCTTCGAAATCGGCGTCGTTTATAACGTTCGACTCGGCAGTCTCAGTGAAAACGTCAGATTTCGAAAGGCTCGTTCCAGCGGTATGCTCCAGGAGTCTGGGCTCGCTCACACTCTTCCTATTATCAGCCGCCGCAAAGGTCGAATTTCGATTTGGCGATGTTGGTGAAGTGGGTCGCAGCCAACCATCAAAAAGGTTGGACAAACGATTATGGGATATTGAACCTCTCCAGTCCGCAGTGGCCACTGGATTAGGACGAGTCTGGCTACTTGGGGAAGGGCCTAATTTCGCGGTGCCTTCGTCTTCGTCTTCTTCATCGTCTTCCTGGAGCGCTGCAAGACGCCGGATCGTCGATTCCGAAGGCTCAAGGGAGGCATTTGACACATTACGAGACTTTGATCGTCGGTACCATTCATCAGGAACACATATCCTGAATGCACGTCTCGCTCTGCTGGTGAACGGGTTGGGGGAAAACGGGAAGGCGACAACGGGGTGGATTAGTGATGACATCGGGAGTCTCGAGAATTCTAATCAACATAAGTCAGCAGTGAATATCAGGAGTAGAAGGTGACCATACTCTCCGAGTTGTTATCCATCCATACTTCCTCGAGGACATACTCCAGGTTGCCTCCACCGGGTATAGGTAAAGCCTTAGTCAATCCGAGTTCCTCCACTATACCCTCGATAGCTTCGTTAACTGTCGTAGTCCTAGAGATGAAGAACTTGTATTCATATCCATCATGAATTTCCGGCACGCGAAGAAATGTAACACTGAGAGTGAGCTGGGGATTGAGAGATACCAGGCGAAGGACGGGGGTATGGAGATGCGCAGTAAGCGGGAATGAGGAGAAATGTCTCTGTAATTTAGACGTAGTTGACGCAGAATTTACTAGCGGGGCTACAAGCGTGGTGTCCTCAATTGTGCCTACAGAGTTCTCAATCTCAGTTCGAGAGTAGACTTGGCTGTGTATGAACATACCGTCTCCAAGAGCCTCAAGCTCTGTCTCCTCCCAAGGTCGACCAGCTGCTTCCACGCGGATCCTTTGTAAAGCCCAGCCGTGGTCCTCCAGGTCCCCGAGTATCTCGTCCTTCACTTCATCCATCACAATCAGGACATGAATCACATCCTCCGCAATGCTGTCCTCCAGAACTTCTGCGAAATGAAGAGACCCGGTGATAAGGATGGTTGGAACAACCAGAGAGTTTGTTGGCATCTTCAGTGACTGGATCCTGTTCCTGATATAAAGCACCAGTCAACCAGCAAGAGCTTAGAAGCTCTCTATGGCGATACTGTATATTAGGACGCCTGTCTATGTCGCGCTTATGCGCTGCATATACGCAAGAGTAGAGAATAAGTACCCTGCGAGGCAAGGCTGACCCAATATGATAATGTGAGTAGGAGAACTGCAAGAAGATCGTTGTGACACCATCCCGGCACGTGGGCACGCACTTGGGAGCTTGAGGCTTAGCGGCCATCCACCAGGATCCAAATCCGTAACTGGTCAGTGATTCGTACAACAAAAGCTACTACTATACAGAGCGACGAAATACAAGAAAGCAGGCAAATCAAAGTCATAGAAGGAATCCATCAAACACCAGATGTTGACGTCAGGGTGCCCTCTGTGTCTACAGAGGGGTGCACCATGTAAAAGACACGAACATTCTCCCCCTCTGCAGCAGATGACTGTTGGCTCTCTTCATCCATAGAGGGAAGAGACTCTTGTACGTCGCCCTTCACTTCAAGGAGATAATTGTCCTGAAGGGACCATTGAGCTACACAACTTCAGTTGGAGTTCATGAGACATACCTTCACTAGCTTCCTGAGCATCTTTGTGACGAGCTCCTTTTCAAACTCCAATTCCTCCACGTCTCGAATCTCTGATTCTTTGGATTCCAGATACCAGTCGATGAGCTCGTCGCGATCAATGCCGCGACCCGTTTCATGCTCTGCGGCGGAGAGGTGTAAAACGATCAGGTCTCGAAGTGTCATATACTTGTCGTGCGTGATGACTATTCGCCGCTTGGGCGCCGGGGGAAGAGGGGCTTCACCACCCGGAGCTGCACTACCCGCGCGCGACGAAGAGGAAGGAGCTTGCAGTCCAGGTCTAGGTGCATGAACCCGCACGTTGGCAGGCATCGAGCTTTCCTCCATCTGGTCCATCGCTTCAATCTCCTCGGCAGTCATCTGAACATCTTCGTCATCTGCATCATCGGTAGTTGTTCTAGCTGGTCTTTTTTCTCCGCGCTCGCCTTCGAGTTCTTCCTCGTCGAAGTCAACATCGTCTTGCTCCACGTGAATGATTGACTGGCGCAATAGCGTATATGCTTCACGAACGAAGGCCGGCGTAATCTGGGAGACGAGTCATAAGGTTATGCCAGGTGAGTGATAGCTTAGTAGTTTACCTCAGAGGTGCAGTTCGCTCGTGCAATCGCTTCGCTCAAGCGGATCATACTCTCTAACTGACGCACGGTGATGCGATATGAATTTCTACCCGCGCCAGTGGCATCATCTTGTCTCAGGATGCGATACTTTTCGACAAGGACGTCTGCAGCTTCGCGTGTCATCTGGAAGTAATAAAAAAAGGTTGGCATCTCATCCAGGATTACTAGCTGAATCCATACCTTTGGATTAAACGTCCTGGCATACCGGATATATCTTTGTAGTGTTTCTGTGCTGAATTCCGGGTTGATTGCGTCGTCTTGGAAGCGATGCACGTTCACGATGTGTTTCGCGATGTTCATGTCGACTTTCTCGTCGCACTCGTCAAGAACGACAAAGAACAAATCGAAACGACTCATAATGGGCGGGCTCATTTGGACATTAGCTCGCAGCGATTTCTTCCTGTCATATCTTCCACCAATGGGATTGGCAGCTGCTAGAATAGATGTTCGAGCATTTAGGGTGGCGTGAATCCCCGCCTTGGCAATGGAGATGGTTTGCTGTTCCATGGCTTCGTGGATAGCGACCTGGTCCGAGATGTCCATTTTATCGAACTCGTCGATTGCGCAGATGCCATTGTCTGCAAGCATCAAAGCTCCAGCTTCGATCGTGAAGTCTCCAGTCTCTTCGTCCTTGACGACCGCTGCAGTCAGACCAGCGGCGGAGGATGCTTTCCCTGAAGTATACACAGCACGAGGGAGGAACGAGCAGACATATCTGACGAAATACGTGAGTAAGACTAGTTATGAAATGGGACGGCACAAACTTCAAAAACTGCGATTTAGAGGTTGATGGATCGCCGACGATGCATATATTGATATCACCACGTAGATGCATGCCTTCTGGTGTCTGCTTATGCACGCCGCCCATAAGCTGCAAGAGTAGGCCTTTTTTGACGATCTCATGGCCATAGACGGTAGGAGCAATGCTTTCCACTAGGCGGGAGTAGATGTGGTCGGAGTCAATCATGCTTTTGAGTTCGTCAAACTCAGGTTCCGTCAGGGACTCGATGAATGCTTGTCCATTGTCTTCACCCATCTCCTCCTCGCCTCGGATATTCGTTCCCCCCTGCGAATCGTTAGAGACAGTCTTTCGCATTTGAAGGATAACTCACTCGTCCATCAGCATCGTGGACCATACATGCGAGGAATGCAGTCTTGTACTGTAGATCCCTGACACCCAAGGTTTTCAAACCCGTCACGCCGTTGCCGCCTACTCCACCAGTGGATGCCCCCGCCCCACCCTTATTGGCTTCTCGCTGTAGTTCTGCTTTGTTGCCACCCGGAAGACCAAGTTGGCTAACATCGGGCACGACGATAAAGCTACCAGTGAAAACACACTTGTCGCCGGCTTTGGCACGTTCGACTAGTTCGGAACGGAGAATAACATCTAGAGAACGGGGCATAGAACCCGTAGGAATTTCTGAGGGATTTTCCTGTATGCGAACTTTTTGCCAATCGGTGAACTTCGAATTATCGATTTGAAGCTGCCATGCTGTACGGTTTCCGCAAGTTGGATTAGGGCAAAGAGCAGGCTAAAAGATTTCTTGTCAATGTTGAGAATTCGAGACGCAAACTTGACACTGACTTCGGTGTATTTGAACTGCTGTTCGATATCATTTACATGTCCGTTGCAAATCTCACATATAAAACTGCCGAAAAGAAGTTCTGGTCGAACTTCACTCGTCCGGGTAACGGTTCCACTAATGCTCATGAGCGTCCCAATTTTGTCCGTCCTTAGGTCTCGAATGCCAGATACGAGTGGAAGATGGTAGAAAGCAATGTTAAACTCCCGAGATTGCAGATTGGCGGAATCAGTGGTCGCAGCAGTAGGATTGATCTTGAGGTATTCGGGCTCGAACTCAGTGACAAGGTTGAGAAGAGCGCGGCGGAGGTATGGAAGAAATCGATAGTACTGCTTCTGGATCGCGTCCGCGAGGACGTCATCCCTTTGAAGGAGATGTCCATAGTCGACGTATAATGTGGTCAGCTCGTATTCGCGCATGGTGTGTATTTGCTCGATGTAGACGAGTTCGCCGTCGCCAGCGTCTGGGATATCACCATCAGAGGCAGGAGTAGGAGCGAGGGCAATCTCCTCTGTGAAACTGTTTCGAAAAACACGATCAGCATCGAGCGGATTGGTATGGAGTTCGCGCGCACGTCTTCAAGAAAGTTTCGAAGCTTTCAGCTACACTCTCGCCGACCGCGTCCTTGACAAGTGGCACTTCTCCATTGCCCTGAGTCCTCGGTCTCCTCCGCTTCCTTGTAGAACCTTGTTCACCTCCGTCATCTTCAGCCTCATCGTCGCCAAGTGCTAGGGCATCAGCAGTAGGTCGTCGTGGTGATCGTGCGGCGACTGATTGAGATGGATCTGGTGCGCTGCTTGGAGGCAAAGAGGAGCGCATCGCGGGAGGAGACGACATTCCGTCGAAATCCATGGTGAGCGATGGGAAGACGGAGAGAAATGGACGCGACTTGTACCTTAGCCTAGGAAAATTAGAATACGATCTGTCACACGTTAGGGCAGGTAGTCTCGTGTGCGTGACTCCATGCACGAGACAGTCACGCAATTAGCCACTTCTACCTCCGCCTCTCATGAACGATCTCGAGCCCTTGGATCCAGCCTATGTCTCCGAGGTTCTGTCTCGTCCACCATTCGTCACAATAGATGGAGTCATCAACGTTAGGGATCTTGGCTCATATCCTTCTGAGAGCAGTCCAGACAAAATGACCAGGCCTCGATTCCTATACCGCTCTGCGGAGCTATCTAGCATCACCAAAGAAGGTATTCATTGTAACCTCGCTGCATGATCCACAAACTGATATACGTAACTGTAGGAGAACAGCAGCTGAAAGCCCTAGGCATTGCTAAGGTGTTCGATCTGCGGTCGGACACTGAGATCCAAAAATACGATTCACCACAGCCAGAAATCGATGGCGTCGAGATCATTAGAGTCCCTGTCTTTCAGACAGAAGATTACAGCCCAGAGATGATGGCGAAGTACGTACGTGCTACCGTCAATGCAAATTAGCCGTACATTGGCCCATTCATGTGATTCTTTACCAGACGGTATCAACTATACGCTAGCGGGAAAACAGAGGTGTGTTTTTGTACCTCGCTCTTGCTACACCCCGGTATCTAAAACGTCTGTAGGCTTTCATGGAACTTTATTCTCAGATCTTGGACCACGCAGGCCCATCGTTTGGCGCCATCTTCCGCCACATCAGAGATAATCCAACAGTGGGATGTCTATTTCATTGCACAGCGGGTAAAGATCGAACGGGATTGATAGCGGCACTACTACTCAAGGTTACACCTTTTATCGGCCCGCTTAATTGTACTCAAACTTATATGGGCTGCATGGATAGCTTGCCGGTGTTGACACTGCTGCCATCGCCGAGGATTATGCCCTCACTCGGGTTGGCCGTGAACCGGCACGCGAAAAGATTATGGCTCGTCTCTCCAAAGAACCACTCTTTGCGTCTAATAACGAAGCAGCCTTAAACATGTTCACATGCCGGTATGGATGGATGACATATGACGGCTCGATGGCTTGAATTGCTGATGCTTAACTCTAGGCATGAGACCATGACCGCTTTCCTGGCCCTTCTGGATGATAAATACGGCGGTGCCGAGGCCTACTTACATCATTATCTCAACCTTCCTGACGACGATGTACGCGTCATCCGGAATAACATACTTGTCTCCGGTATCTCTCGCTTGTAAACTTCGGACATAAATTTTGGGAATATAATTTGGATTACATGGCATTAATAGCATTTCCCCACTGTCTACCATAAGAAAATATGTGCAAGGCATTAAAGAATGGAGCAGGGTATGTTATGTATCGTACTGTCAAACCTATTGAGCGAACTGTCCCATTGGTAAGAAGCTTCTCATTTCCGAGTCAAACTTGTCCTTTGTTGCTTCTGACTTTGCTGCACTGGCACAGCCCCGTTCGTTGTCGGGCCACCAACCCTCGCCCTAGGATTCAGCGGTGACAGTGCCCCACTCCTGCCTGGGATTGGAGCGGCATTCGGGTTAAGCGGCAACTCTCCGGTGACTCTTCTTCGTAGCGGCGCCCGCCCAACCGTAATGGGACGTCCGGTCCTTTCTGTCCCAGCAGGATTACTTCCAGACAAGTCGCCAGGCTTATCGCTATCGGAGAAATCGGAATATGGCGTGGTGTCTGTGCCCAGCGCCTGTCGCCTCGCCTTCTCATGCTTGGCTTGAATCGAACGGAAATGTAGAAGAAGTTCCTGCCATTTGATCTCGTCCCGACCAAGCTTGGATCTCGTCGACATTGGTCCCATAGTTCTGTTCGACTATGATTTGTATGAAATGGTTGATGAATTGCATTGACTCACGACTTGGGAGCAATGTGCAGGAAGCCTGCTGAGTTTACCGCGTTCAAACGGTTGCGAAGAGAAACAAAAGCAGAACTTTGAGGCAAAAGCATCAGCAGTCCATAGAGACACTTGAAGAGATGAGGATATCTCTCAGGCTCCAATAGCTGTAACCGTATATCTGATGAAAGGTCAATAACCTTGCTTAACAATACTAGTGGTGAATGCTTACAGGTAAAGACCGGGGACTCAATCAGTTGTACCAGTTTGTCCACCTGCACAAGCATCTGTACCGTTATTTCTAGATCCGCGCTTACCTTCAATGAGCATTTAGAGGGCCGGAGTCGGATACTGTTGGCTCACAAGATATATAGAAGATTCGATGCATGCTCGTACGCTTGAGCAAGCAAGCATAGGGAAAAAACGGCAACGGCGTTGTGGCACCAAGAACGATATAGAGTTGTGAACAATGCCTGTCCATCTTGCTGAGGCAGAGTTGAGAACGACAACGAATGCAGCAGTGCGATTGTAACGACTAACCCGTGTCTCGAGACTCTTCAGTCGCTTACGGAAATCTGCTAGCTCCGGTGACGTTATTAGGATGATATTCAACTTCTGCACAATGACGCTGGCGAACTCCAGATCCTGTAAAGGCAATAAAAATGAGCGGAAGCGTTGATCACAAAATGAAAGTTACGTGCATCTTCCTTCTCTAGAATTTCTGCAAATGTCCGATAAATCTTCTCGGTGTTAAGATTCAGGCAAAGTTGACGGATGATCAAACTCCCCCGTGTTTCCAAAAGTCGTCTGTCGGTACTGAAAAGTTCCAATAAATTCATCATGAAGGCTTTAAAATAGTTCTCCTCCGAGCTAGATGAGATCTGGGCCAAAAGTTGCAAGTCGTGCTTGATAACCTTAAATAGCCATTGGTAAGAAAATATTGGTCTGTGGGACTGAAGGATCCGTACCTCCTCTGAGCTGTCAGACAAGGTCTTCAGCAGGGCAGGGAATGTTCCGTCATCCATGGCAAGGATCTAAGCACGCAAATTAGTCAGGCTACGAATAGGTCGCAGAAAATTCGTCCCACCTTCTTTGGAGCCTTCTGATGTAACATGATAAGCCATTTCAACGCAGCTACACGGGTTTCTTCAAACTCGCTCAAAAACTGGATAGTGAGTTCGTTCACGGTAGCCTGGTAGTCGAATAAGTCCATCTCTTCTGGGCTCTGGGGGACCATATGACTGCTCGCATTCTGACTCGTGAAAGAGACAGGTGAATGTGGCCGGCTGGGATCGGAAGTATGTATCGGTGGCGGCGCTACGTCTGCAGATGACGTCGCACGGGGCGTGAGCGATAGGTCTGCGGTGCTCGTTCGTTGCCTTTGCAGAGGAATGGAGGGCATTGTTGGTGACTCCAAAGGTTGATCAGGGAATGCGACCTCCCTAGACGGATCTTTCCCGAGAGTGGACTGTCTCGGGTTAGTTGCAGAGGGTGTGGGTGACCTAACCGTTCGAGATGCGGCAGGTTTCTCGGGGATAGGTAGGCGCGATACTGCGTCTACGGGCGAGGGAAGGTTCTGAATGACGGTGAAGAGGAGTTTGTTCGTCCGAATGGCAGCAAGCTGAATCATGGAAACGTGATGCGCGAGGTTTGGTAGAATGGCAGGAACAAAACGTGGCGTAAATGGTACCATAACTTCTGGGGTGAAAACCAAAAACTCTGCGAGCCATCTTAGCGCAGTTGATTGCTGAATTTCGTCATCTACACATATCTTTAGTTCGGTAGACGAAACGACCAATAGTCCACTCACGTTCCCCCATGAGTTGTGAAATCAGAATTTCAACAATAGCGGCATAATCCACCTTGACACCTTGGCCAGGTAACCAAGCTGTGAAAGTTATGAGCATTCACGACTCTTTTCTGGGACACTGACACAGGCCTCACCGCCAGTATCGCGTTCATCAACATTTGTTGAAGAATAGTCATCCTTGATTGCGGAGTCGCTTTCGTAGCCAGGTTGGTAATCGTTATCGTTGATGAATACAGCCCTTTCCGATGTTTCCACGGTGAGATCTGGTAGCTTCTCTTGGATATCGACATGTCTCAAAGATTCAGCCGGTGTTTGGGACTTCAAGTTGGCCTGTTCATCAAGTTGCCGACGCACGATGCTGACGTCGCGGATTTCACGGAGGAAGTCTGCTAGAAGGGTTTCGGTCGCGACTCGGACATCCTCTGTTGGATCTGATAGATACTTTCTGCAAAAAGGCAAAGAAGTGAGCTGGTAATATCGTTCGAAGCGGGTACAACGTACAACAGACCATCGAGAAATTCTGGGAGATATGAGATTAGCTCCAACTCGGGCACAGAGTCGAGGACGTTGATCCAGGATACAAGGTAGCTGCGTGTAAATGGGCTAACAACATAGATGCGGTCCCGAAGAAGAGGGATAAAGTGCGCCAGTGAAAAGGCTTTCCGTCCTCCAGGATGATCTTTGTCTGATATTCCATCAGGGTATGACACTAGGACTCCCCGTGGGTCGTCGCGTTCGTCGCGGACTTTCTCCGTCTCTGGGTAAAGTGGGATGTACACAGACGCGGATTCTGCAACGATATCTTTCAACAGTCGATCTAGAAGCTCGGCGCCATTCTTGACTGATAATTCGGAGTCGGCTGCGAGCTGGAGTCGACCAATGAAAATGCCATCCAGAGACAGGATGCAGCATCACTCACTTTACTTAGAGCATCGAAAATATCGTTGAAATATACCAGAACCTCTCCCTTTGAGACTTTGGCAATGTTGTACAGGCATTCGGCGGAGAAATACCGAATCCTGTTCTCTGGATCGACGAAGCAGTCGAGAAGGGGCCCCACAAACTTCTCCATGTATGGCGCAACATCTACACCCAGCGCTATCGCTGTTCCAGCGAGACCAATGAGTCCGCCATTCCGGATGTGAAGCGGGTTAGTGTTGTTGCTGAACATGTCGACCAATTGGTCAATTATTTGGCTAATTCGCCGCTGGTCTCCTTGCTGTTGACATTCGCGGATCTGCCTGCGTTCAGCTTGTAAGTCAAGCGTACAATGAAGGATAGAGGGAGATGGTCCACTTCTCAAGATCGAGTGCTGCTGCTTTGCGTTTCTCGTAGATCTTGTCAATTAGCTGTTTCGCAATGCCAGACTCTGTAACAGAGTCAGTCAGTCACATTGATCTTCTAACGTTCTGAACGGGCTGCATACCCATGCTTTAGTGAGGTTAAGAGCAGAAGAACCATGCAGGTCATAAACAAATGCAATGTGGGGGTGTGCCAAGCTAGGATGAATGTGGTACTCCAGTGGCTGTGCTGTCGTGACCATTGTACCTGCTACGATGAACGCAAAGGCGGGATGGCCACTAGCCCTTCTGCTTGTCACTCCATTCGATCCATCCCTCTTTGGTCAGAACTCCTGCCTGTCTAAGTCCTTCTATGGGAACTACCAACAAGGCGGTACTACCCTCAGTGTATTGCGGCCTGACCCCAACTGCCTGGATACATGGTCATCGCAAACTCTAGCACCGTCAGCTTCAATTGCTGAGACGACAAGAGAAATTCAGCAGCTTGTATGGCTAGAGGAACAGGCAGTTGATGACTCGCTGAAGGCACAAACGCGATCATTCCGACACGAATTCGACGCTTTCCTCGACACGCTGGCGTCACACGCGTCGCGCAGTGACGACACACCACTTCAAGTGGTTATGAGCGATAACCGCGAGCATCAGGGTGGATACGAACTTCTCTACCGCAACCCGAAGGCTGCACTGCTATCAGTCAGTTATGACAAGGCCAGGATTATTGATACCCTCATTCCACGGTTCTGGAAGTCTACCCTACTCCCGACTTCACCGGTCCCTTTCCAACCCGTCGCATCTTCAAGCTTGGGCCATGCTGAAGATGTCTTGGCGAAACTCAAATTTGACCCCGTCATCGCTTCCATCGTGGGCAACATCTCAGTACCACAGATGGAAAATGATATTCGATTCCTTACCGGAGAGGACAGCCGGTCGGGCATCCTCTCCCGACACTCTTTCTCAAATGGTGCCATGACCGCCGCTTCATGGTTGAAAGCACGCTTTGAAGACACGGGTGCAAGCTGCGAGCTGAAACCGTTCCTTGTTGGCTTCGCGCCTAACGTTGTGTGGTATGTGCAGATAGCCTTCTCTACAACTACTCCTGAACCTATGTTCGACCTAGCCGCTATCCCTCGGTGGTCGACACCACTTCCACAGTCTTGTTCAGTGCGCATTATGATAGCCGCGGTTCATTCGGAATGACTCGCGCACCTGGCGGTGATGACGATGGCTCTGGAACTGTAGCCCTCCTCTCCATCGCCAGGACCATTCTTCGGAAAGGAATCAAGTTCCATAGTAATGTTGAACTTGTTGCTTTTGCTGGCGAGGAACAAGGCCTACTTGGATCCAAAGCATATGCCCGTAAGGACCGCCAGTGTCAGAAGAGTAAACCGTGCTGAAACTTGATACTTGCAGGCGAACTTCGCAATAACAACGCTAATTTGACCATCATGGTACAAGCTGATATGCTTGCATATCGAGAACCTGGGGAGCCCCTCCAGCTGGGTCTCCCAGACCGGTACGAGAATTCACCATGCTCTTGAAGTGACCTGACCCAGGTTTCCTGTTGATAGAATCGGCTCTCCCATTGTTACCCAGTTGGTCGCCAATGTGTCCGCTATCTACAGCCCCGAATTGCATGTCGGCTTCACACCCGTCAGTTTCTTCATATATATCTGGTTTACAGCTAAATAATGGACCGATCTTCCATCAGGCATGCTGCAGCGATCACCAGGTATGGATTACACTGTTAGATGGTTAGAAGGCATGCTCATATGCGTTGTAGTCTTTCCACGAACAAGGATTCCCTGCCACCCAGGTCTTTGAGCGTGCAGGACCCAGTAAGCATCTTTGCTTGATATATCTTGATGAAGCCTCAACAAAAAAATCCAGTCATGGATCCTATGTATCATAACTCTGGTAAGTCTCGATACACGTCGATTTTCCTACACCACATTGACCGATTCTATGCAGGTGACGTTAGTGGCAGGGTTGGCTACGATTTTGAACAGCTCAAATCCATTGCCAAAGTGCAGGTTTGTATTCATCGTTTTCATTAGAGCTATGCCAAATGACTTACACCGGTCCTTCAGTTTGCGACTTTGCTTCATACCGCTGGTTACGAACTGTCGAACTAATTCTAATAGGCGTTTGACATGCGACCACTAATATTACACGGACATGCCCTCGGATTTCTTCGAGACTCTCCAGCTTGTTATAGAAATTTGAGGGAATTTAGAACCCAGCAGAACTGCGAATCGAGTTGATGAGGATGTTCTTGTGGTCGCCTCCAGCCTCCCACATTGCGAAGCCCCTCAATGCGTTCGTTTTGATGAAGTTTCCTTTCGCTGCGAATGACTAGCAAGTTTATCATCAGCGATAAGATGGGAGCAAAGGACCTGTACAAGCATACCCGAGCGTTGTCGAAAGATACCATGACCTCCGTTTTAGAGTTATAGACGTAAGGCTGGGGGGGAGATCGTCAGGAGCAGTCGACCCAGATAGTTTTATTAGACTTACAGTCTGACTACAGGTGTTGAAAGTAGATGCGATGCCGGACTTCACGGTTCCATCTTCGTTAAGGAAGCCTTTCTGAATTAGGCCCCAGAAGTTGATGACCCCGCCTTGGGACTGCTGAGCTCCACAAACATCCACACCAGCAGCGTCGTCCCAGCTATCACCAACGGGAGGAGCCGACGCGTCAAAAGTGGGGTAGGCAGCCAAAACCGTGGTGGAACCTGGCTTGAACGCACTAGCTTTGCGCACCCTGAAGGAATGGCCGTAACCTGGGACGCCCAGTACCAGCTGACTACTGGGAATGCCGGCCTTTACCCATTTCTTGACAGCAGAGACGGCGGAACCTGCTTGATTGCCGGCAGCAGCGCAACTATCGTCGAGAGGAGCGTTGGGACCGACTGTTGGACTCCAAGGACCCCAGATGTCATAGTTCATGATAGCAATGAAATCCAGAACTTTGCTGAACCCCGCTACGTTGATGGAAGGATTTCCACTTGCGTCCGTGAAGGGTACCGTGGCAGTTGCAGCGGAGAGGATGAGTGTCGCCCCAAAGGGATCTGCGCGGAGCTGCTGCACGAAGGTAAGGAAGTTCGCCGTGTCACTGGAACTTTTGGCGTTGCAGCCAATTCCCTGACTATTGGGATATTCCCAGCTAGCAAAGGTTCAAAAGCTCAGCAAGAGCAGCAACGCAAAAGGGGATTCCTTACTCGAAGTCAAGACCATCCAACTTGTACTTCTTCGCGAAGTCGGTGACAGTTTTCACAAAGGCAGTCCGTTTCGCAGGCGTTGCGACGTTTGACGACCAGTGGCGTGATCCTGTCCAACCACCGATCGAAACAAGAGCTTTGACTCCCTGAAGACACCGTGAACCGCTGATACTAACTGAACAGAATCGTGTGCCTTACGTGCTGGTGGGCAGTAGAAACGAATTGCGGTAATAAGCTCGGGTTAGATCCACTCAAGTCAAGAACTGTAACATCTGCAGTCGTTTCACTGTAATCGTGTCAGTCATCTAAGTACCACATTGCCTGTTCGAAAATACGCACGCGAAGGCATAAGTGAGATGCGTATATTTCGACCAGGTGATATTCGAGAGGGGAAAGCCAGTAGTAGAATGCCAACCAGCGTACCAAGCAGTCGCCACCTTGGTCGTAGCAGCCGGGGAGCAGAGCGCGGGCAGTGCAAAGGTCGCAAGGGCAGCCAGACTAGTAATATACCGCATGGTGGGCTTTTGAGACTCACTTGAAGAGTTGAACATCCCGAAGCCTCATTTATGGAGCGGGCGTGGGGAACTCCACCATGTTGTCTTTTCCATGCGGATCGAGGGAAGAAGGATGTAACCGAGCCGAGGGAGGGAAATTCTCGTGAACATGCGTACATCGAATACTGATGCTTCCGAAAGTGGAGAGGCTATGACAGACTCGCTGCGTTGTCAACTCCAGGAATGGTATACTTCATGTGCCGATAATCAAACGAGACATCAGCTGATTGATGCCGATGTGTATCCTAGACATGTGTCATGCGAGTCGATACCCGGATAATAGCTCTGTATGTCGCATCGAGATGTGAGCTGGACTGGGAGCGTTTGTTATACCGCGGGACGGAGGTGGAGAAGGAGCGGCGCACAGTTGATCGCCGAGTGTGCACTGTGGGGTGGCTACAGCGGGTCAATAGACGTGCGCCGAACTCCGCGAGCCCCGGCTCAACATACCGCCTCCAAGTACGAACCCTCTCGATCCTATCCGTGCCCTCTTTATTTTTTGAAACTACCTTTTTCCCGTTCCGATCCGTACTCATATACCTGCGAGGATGCGGCCGAAGTTTCCTCGTCTCACGCACTTCCTCGCAGGTCAGTAGCTTCTTTTATGTCCGAAAGCAGTGAAACCCAGTTCGATGCATATGGTCAACTACAGGATGCTTTGAGATAAAAGGAAGAGCTTCTTCAAGCTGTCTCGTCATGAACAACTACGGCTTTGCCTGATTTCTCAACCACGGCGATTTTATGCTTCACGATCGATGCCTTCACGGGATGGGGATCCTGAAAGAAGCAATTAGTCGACAGGGAGTAATAAGGATAGAACTTGGCTCATTACCTCGAAGATTTCATCCAACTCCTCTCTAGGGGTTTTATGTTAGCACTCTTCAGGTTTCGTTCAGGAATTACCCACAGTGTCCGGCCTTTGGTTTCGACTGCGCAGAAATAGATCACCGCGCATTCAAAGAGGTCCCATACGACGTAAACAATGTAGTACTGTGGAATATGTACATCAATATTGTTAGATGACGTGACAGAGTGCTTCGTACCTTCCATGTTATTTTACCCAGGGCAATTGGACCTGCATATGTGTTGACAAATGAAGCGCAACTCACGGCAAACGCATACCTAAACCGGGTGCGTAAGTACCTGCACAAAAATGATTATAACATTTCACTTACACCGCCATTCCCTTCGCACTTCGTGACGAGACACCATTAAATAACAGGACGGAAGAAAGGTCAAATTTGGTTCACCGAGTGTTATATTCCAGACACTCAGCTGGGTATAGGGCTTGTAGAGGAGTGTATGTCAGACTGTAGACGAACCCAAACAAAACTATCGAAGTGCTGATGGTCAGTAAAATGTTCAGCGAATCATTGCGCATACTTACAGATAAAGGCGATCGCAGTGTTGGCGCCAGTGGGGTTTGCACCCGTGTTGCCGAACTTGGCTGTACATCCTGGAGGAAAGGGGAAATTAGACTAGTTCGTAGCGGTATAACGAAGACATTCACCGGTGACGATCGCCAGCATTCCGGCGCTAGCGAGGGTCCCCCAGAACCACATCGTGCGTCTGCCGACTGTGGGTCTCAATATGAGTAGGCGGATAAATACAAAGAATGATGTCGAAGGTAACCTTTGTCCGTGAGCGATGTTCCAATCAGAGCTCCTCCAGCAGAAATCAATGTATTCGCGAAATTCAGGACGAGCCGACGATTTTGGGAGGTGACTCCTGCATTCTGGAACAAAATGGTGAGGAAGTATCTGCATAAGATCTCAGCAAGTACTCCTATGTGTAGGCGCGCTAAGTTTGCACGTACCCGAGGCCATTTCCAGACCATTGCTGGGAACAATGGGTGGCATGTCAGTCACGGTTTTTCTTCAACAATAATATTTATAACATACCCCAAAGAAACCCATAAGCAACATCATGTAAGTCCTGTACCGTGCATTGCGGGTGTTGTAAAGTCCGGAATAATCCCACCTACCCGCTCCGGTCTGAGGTTGAAAAAGAGGATGTTTAAATGTCAGAACGCACCAGCGCTTGTCTGACGCGTCAAGCTTAACGGCTTCTTCAAATTCTTTCCATTCCAGTTGGACAAGAGGTGCATTCGCGTCGCCATCTCCATGGTACTTGGCGAGGATGTGTCTGGCTTCGTCGTTGCGGCCAACAGACATTAGCCACCGAGGAGACTAGATCGGATACGTCACACAGGGACTTCAAAATGTGTAAACTGATGTCCTCACCTCGGGGATGAAATAGACAAAAATGAGGAGAATACCCGCCGGTACGATCTGAATCGCCAACGGTGCTCTCCAGGATACTGTAGAATTTAGACGACCACTGGCGATAGTGATGCCAGCTATTGAAGCAGTGAATTTTAAGTTCGACGAACTGACAGCTGGACTTGATGCTTACTGCATAGAATAGACCCAGAGTAATAGAACGCTGAGGGGAAGAATCATCGGCTACAAGAAGGGAACTCGATTTCTGAAAACGCGTACTGTTATATCTTGAAAGTGAGTTAGCGCACAGTCACATGGTATCAAGTCGAGTTCACTCACAGACCCGTTAACCGGCCACGCCACTATGTGCGCTGTGAGCATTAGAATAGAAGAATGAGTATATGACATACTTGCGGGGGAGACATCTCTACAACATAAGACGGCGCCGCGGTTGTGGTGATGGCTACACCAAACCCAAGTACAAACCTTCCACTCAGAAGGTAATGGGTGTTCTTTGCTACGGTGATGACGACAGCACCTGGAATTTTCGATCAATAGGGCTACTGTCAATATAGAATGAGTTACGGACCAATTATGATAATAAGACTGCCCAGACCCTAGGATAAATATTCGTGTCAATACATAAGGGTACCACGAGGAATCATGTGTACTGACCATTCCACCGCGACGCCCGAAGCGATCAGCTACCGGGCCAGCGATTAAGACGCCGACAATACTTCCTTAATTTCACGTTATCAGGTACATGACCAAAACACTATACATGACATACCTATCGAGTACTAAATAGTCATCAAGTGAGCAAGGATATCTATCAACAGAGAAGGATCAGTGGACGCACGATTCCGAATATGATAGCTGTCACTGTGCCCACTCCGCCTCCTGCATCGACGCCGGAAATACCGAAGTAAGTTAGGTACTGCCTAAGACACCATTAGCGGGCCGATTGATCTTTTTGGCGATATTCACGCACTCCATGCCATTGACAGCGCTCATAACTAGCAGAACACATTGACTTTCAGATCGCGAAAGCTCTGGGTAGGGACAGGGAATAACTCACCAGATCCATCAAAACCGTTTGACAGGCTTCCCATGAAGGCAACCAAAAGTATTGCGTAGAGTTGGAACGATCTTCGGCTCGTGGGGCTAAGCTGAGGGCCCGTAGACAATGCTAATGCATAGTCCGCATTCAAGACTTCCATGATTTTGGCATTTTGTGGAATGGCGGTGTCGCTTCCTACCCGCGATTCCTTCTCGTCGGATTGACGATGCTCTTTCTCGGTGGCTGGCGCAGACATTTTAACGGAGTGCCCAGGGTGCAAAGCAGCAGAGAACACCTGAATGGAGCGTTTTTTAAACCGTGCGTAGCCGCACTATCTCAATCTCGACATCAAATGGGGAAGCAGCAGTTGAAAGTGGACAAGGAGTTTTATCGGAGGTACTCAGAGAGAGAAGCAATCTGGATCCTGTCTGCGCATCTTTGATGTAGTCAAATGCAACATACACTGGCCACGAGACCTCGATAGGAGCGAACATGAGAATATCTAATCGGAAGGAGACTCAGGGGACGAACTCGGAAAGAATAATAACCCTTGGGGGTGTCTCACAACCTTCGGAGCATTATCGGTTTCCCAACGGCAGCCAGTTCAGTAGTGGTCGGGTGCACCTAACATTGCCTGTGCGAGTTTATTGTACTCGAAATCGTGAATAGCTCAACAGTATTACAGTAGCACACGTACCTTCCGACGATGCCAACTACAGCATCCCCTGCAGTCCCTAAACAATGTGAGCGGCGACTTCGTCAGTGACCGTGACAGTGGGAAGAACACTCAGTTCGCTGATCTTGAACTCAGTGAATAACGGTCCGGAATATTCCGGATATTGATCTCACCTAAGTGCTAAATTTCTGACGATGTCGACGGCAGAACCTACCGCTGCTGATTCATTCAGGAATTGGCTTGCGGAGAAGGGTGGTGAATTTCACACTCATGCATGCTTCTCCGAAGGTGAATATGACCGTGCTATCTTGTCTCGAGGACTGGCTGATCTTCGAACGAACAAGTTCCATCGGGGTTTTCTGTCGTAGCTGCAAAAGACCTCCCGAGCGACACGACTGTCGTGAAATGCCCTTTCGATTTGGCGATCACAGAAGAACTTGCACAAACCCATCTATGTGAACTCATGGACTTGGGAGAACTCGTCGCGGCGAAGCAATGGTCTGAACGGCAATGGATTTCGTCGTATCTATGTTTCCACTGGATTATAGAGGATTCAAGGTTTCATTTTTCATTTTACCCTTTTAGCTCTTCCACTCAACTTCAAAAGCCATCTGCTTCATTATGCGTATCTGAAGACTTTGCCATGTGCACAGAAACTACGAACACCCCTCCATTTCACTCCGTTGGAGCTACGACTCTTCCAAGGTACGAATTTGTACGGCGCGACCTTGGATCGTGAAAGAGAATGGAGGAATGAATGGAGTCAATGCCATGCCGTATTTGCCGATGCAAACCCAGAATGGGGTAACAAATTTTCGTGGTCAGGAAAGCAATATTTTTAGAATGAACCACCATTCACACCGATAAACAGGGAGGCCTATCTAACCGCGGCAACTTTCTTATCATCCCGCGCTTTCCCTTCCTCCCTTCTGTCACCTACTCCATCCTTACTATCATCGCCGCATACAAAGCCCGTGCTCTTACCGGGGATTGATGCCTTGAATCATGCTCGTGGTCAACCCGTGTCGTGGGTCGTCTCATACCCCAAGAGTACTAATAATGCGTCAGAAACGCCGAGCATTTCCCTTGTCCTCCACAATCCGTCTAGCCAAGGTCAAGAGCTTGTCAATAACTATGGAGCAAAGCCTAATTCAGAGCTCATTCTGGGGTACGGCTTCTCGCTGCCACAGAATCCCGATGATACGATCGTCCTCAAGATAGGCGGCATTGATGGCAAAAAGTGGGAGGTGGGCCGCTCTGCTCGGGGTGTCGATGGACTGTGGAACGAGGTTCTTCGTTCCATTCAGCAAGATCCCGAGTCAACTCCTAACTATGAGGATCAACTCGATGCCGCGGGTGCTCTGCTTGACATGTTGCAGGCATTGCTTGATCGACTTCCGTCTGACCGTGAAGGCCAGCGGGTAGAAATGCGGCCAGAGGTTGCGCTAATGTTACACAACTATGTCGAAGGTGGATATCGATCAAATACCAGTTTAGCTCCCTGCTGAACCTTTTTGTAAGGTCAACGCGATATTTTACAATCCCTAATCGACTTCGCACACGAGAAAGAGAAACTGGCGGTCGATGCAGCTCGTGCAGAAGGAATAGATATCGTTCTCGAGGACTAATATCACAAGGTTGCGTGCTTAT